>OZ017741.1:32461946-33061946 GCA_963969285.1 Odontomyia ornata
TGACTGTCGGATATGCAGCCAATCCTCAGTACCCCTTTACTCTGTATGTATGCCAAGTGTTTTCGGTACAACTGCTTATTGAAAGTGTTATCGCATATGGCACTCATCAAAAATTGCCTTCTTCATGGGTTGGATTCCCCTACATTGGTCATAAGTCAACTCAAAGCCAATACGCCCAAAGCAACTTTATCAGCCATTGCCCTGATTTACTCAGAGAAACTCATACTCGTATCATTCAGCAACCCCAGGTACTTCACTGATGGTTTTGATTCGACTAGTACTTCCCCAATACTGATCGTCCCTACTCTAGGGACTCCTTTCTTTTTCAAGATGACAACTTTTGCTTTCTCCAGTGCTAAGCTAAACTCACAAGCAATCATCCATCATTCACCTGGCGTATTATTATACCTAGTGTAAGTTGCGCCTGGTAGACGATGAATCTAGCAACTAGCGCCGCAACATCATCCGCGTATCCGATCAGGGGTGACTCATTCGGCAGCTCCAGTCACAGTGGTCCATCTTGATCTATATTTCACAGGTCTGGACCAAGGATAGATTCATGAGCAGCACCCAATGTAACTTCCAACCGCTGCCAACCGGTTGCATGCCTCATCTCGGTTCCATATCCGTTAAGGTTCAGATCGAAGTTTGTGACACTCACTTCTCAGTGGTTTGATGTGACTGTAGAGGTTTGCCGCCCCCGGTTTTCTGATGAAGCATAGAAGCGCTGCAAGCAGATGTGATGGTGCTTATAGTTGAGTTCACATTTTGAGCTGGAGCTCTTCATATCACAGTGAATCTTCCAGCAGCATTGCACCTGCCATAAATATCCTGGCAACCTCTTGACGTCCATCCTCCCAATACTCCCCCCAATCGTGGGAAGTCAAGAATACGGGTGAAATAGCATCATTCTCTAATCGTGTATCGTCCATAATAGGGACAGCGGCGCTAATGTCATTCTGTGTAAGGTTTCTTCACAGCCCACACGGCTGAAGGTAGGCATATCGCTGTAGGCTTATTCTAGCCGCTATCTCTAGAACTCTTTTTCCCCGTAGAATTACGTGAGGCCTGCCGTATTTGATGGCTCAGGCCAGACAGTATCCTCAAAAGTATTAATCTGGCTTAGAAGGATGTATCAGTTTGTTCGGCGTTGGGTACACGCTAAAGAATATAGTTCTTGAATACGGGATCCGCACGAATCCATCCTTTTGACCATAGCCCTCCACTAGAAAATCAGCACTGTTCCTGACCCAGATAGTGGCAGCAATAGCTTTGTCAGGGTACAATGATGACGAGTTTTTGTCGTAATTTTGGTCACTCAGCAGCAAAAAGTCAGATTTGATATCCCTCGCAAACAACTCAAGCCAGTTTTTGGCAGTTGCACTGTAGTGTAGAGTTACTTGCGGGAAACGGGTCATCGATTTACTTTTTTACCTTGGCTAGAGCTTCCTGGAAAACTCGACCAGCTTCTTTTGCTAGGACGTGCTTGAGATTCGTTTTGGATCAGCATCCTTGCAAAGTATGCAATATGCCTCCCTCCACTCCAAATCTTAGTGTGTTGTTAAATACGCTTAAGTGTGTTGCACTGATTTTAAACGTTTTCATATTTTGCTTCAAATTACTCCAAAGTATAATGTTTACTTCAAATATTCGAGATTTATTTTAAATCACTTAAATGCTTTAAATCGAATAAAAATGTTTAAGTGCATTTCGCAAAGCGTTTTAAATGTTTAATTTTTATAACACGCTACAAACGGTTCGTGATGAAGTTTTGAAGCGCTTTTACGCATCTAGTATACGTTTGGTTAGTTTGAAGTGCGACACACATCAAGTTGTGTAGGTCAGATGTAAGGATTTGGGACTTGTAATATGCGAGCCCGGGTTCAAATTCAAGCCTAGGCGAAAGCAAGAATTTGATTTTGGAGTGAAAATTTATATAAATTCATGTTTGTGCAACACACATAAGTGCATTGAAACAAATCGTGTTATCTATTTCAAATTTACAACACATCTAAGCGAGTAAAAGTGCCTACAAGAACTAACACATTGCAATGTTTTAATTCAAAGCACTTGCAACACACTGAGATTTAGAATGTCGTGCACTCTTTGCTTTTATGTATCCTGTCACCACGTTTGCAGCATATGTTACTCCTATTAAGTTCATTGCATCCCTCTGCGGTATGACGATCCCTATACGGCATTCTAAGCACCGGAAAGGTACTGCTCTTTGATGTATCCTACAGATGATCCCTCTTGTTCTTACTTTGCTCTTACTCAAATATTCTTCGGAATCGTTCTCCATCAAGTCGGTGATGGCCATACGTTATTGTTGAAAAGTTGGAGTGTTCCCGATGGCCAAGACCATGAGACCGGTCCTGACAGCTACTTCTAGCGTTCTTCTTCCTCTGAAATTTTTTTGAAGCATATTTCTTTCTATTAATGTCGCATTAATATCTCCACCTATGACCATGCGACATTAATCACTGAGGCTGCATATTCGAGCGCGTCAATCTAATTTTGCCTAGGTGTTGTGCTCTGGTATCACATTTTTGAAAATTGATTAGATGCTGAATGAGTTATTGCCAGCGTTTTGGCAGTGACTCATTCAGCATTTAATCAATTCTCAAAAATGTGGAACCAGAGCACAAATCGTAGACAAAATGAGCTTGATGCAAAGATGAATCTTTTCCAAACTCAAATCTTATTAGAGGCATTATAAAACGAGAATGGAGAAATCTCGTCTAGATGTTGCTCTATTCTCTCTCGTTTGCTAATCGCCCAAGTAGATCTTGGACATTAGTATTGCAACGATCATTGATCATGCAAATGAAGCATCTTCTTTAATTAGAACGATTCTCAGGGCTCGACATGCTGTCATACTTAGAACGTTAGATACCTCGTCATTTTTAAGCATTTAGCTTTACAGAGAATACACTGCTTGTGCATAATACAGATCTGTTGCATTCAGTCCGATAGTCCGCACTTGAAGCAAAGCATTTCTTTGTCTAGTTCCTTGCATCTTATTGAAGTATGTTTGTGGTTGAGAAATATCAAACAGCGTATAGACACAGCTTTTTGTCGTATTTTGCACACAACCCAACCAATTGTCACTTTTCTCTTAAGCAGAAGCTGATTTGTCTCCATCTGTCATTACCTTTCATTTCCCGAAACGAATTCTAGGAATCAGTCTTATCCTTATGTCATCAATTTTGAAAAAGTCCTATCGTATTCATCCTCATATCAACTGCCTTCGCAATACACTCAACTTTCCTTATTTTTTATATTCCTATGACCGTGTGGGAAACAATGGCTTACAATCATCATAAACAGACCACCAAATTAGGTAAACCAAACCGAATATTCGTGCGTTAAGGATTTTACGTCTAATTTGTGTTTGTACTTTTCCCTTCCTGTATCAAATATTCCCCTTTTTCTGACCCTTTTGGCTTCCTTAGAGAAAATTGGACAGAAACATCACAAGAAACTAGTATTGCTAATTTTCTTATGTATTTTCCTGGTTCTCTTTCTATAGGACTTACTTTCTAGCACAAGACATTTCCAGTACCTACTATACTTACGTCAAATTGGATATAAAAGTAAAGATGAAATCAACAATTGTTTCTCTTTATTGGAGGCGTTGTTGGCGGTTGAAGATCACTTGAAAAAACGTGCGCCTTTTGAAGACACCTGTTGTGGAGTGAGAAAGGATGCGAATTTTGGAATAACATGCCTTTACCATCCTTCCATGCCCATGAACAGTCTCAGACCTTTAACCGTTCGGGGTTCAATAAAGGAAATCTCTGGGTCAGTACGCAGAATACTATGACTCACCACATAGCTAAGGTATTTGATCTCCTTCCGGACAAAGTTGCTCTTTTGAACGATTTTGGTTTAATTGGCACTCCTTAGCAGACCTCCAATAGTGTTCAGAAGCTTTAAGTGCTCATCAAGTTGAACCAGTTACAAGCAAGTCAACCAGGAGAATAAATACCTTATCTTGCAGCTCGTGGGATCAGCAAAGGCTCTAAAACGAATGTAGGAACTGGAGCATACACTTCCTAGACTATCCTCGACCGGCTTAACCGAAGCTATATGCTATTGAGCCATAACATGGAGCAAAAGCAGTCACCAAAACGGTAATGGGCAACCTTAACGGTACTCAACTACGCATCTTCTTTTCTTGTCGTATGTAGGTGAATGCCATTTATGCACAGAGTGTGGGACTCCCATGCGCGACTGGACTACCCCATGTCAATCTGAGAACCCAGCCTGGAACCGTTTGACACATTACTTCGGGCCAGGTCTCGTTTTGTTACGCCGTGGGGCGCCTTCAAGCTGGGGAGTCCCTTTCCTAGCGGGAGGGGAGAGGGAAAGAGGAAGTGCCAGAAGAGCGATCCCCCAGCGTCCCCGGCTGCTGTGAGTCCCTTTTATATTTTAGGACCGCCCGAGCACAATGTGCCACCTGGTTCCATTTGTCAACCGATTCGAGCATCACCGCAATTATATTATCCGGGGTGAGCTCTCCCGTCTCCCTGTAGAGTTCCCTTCGCAGCCTGACCCATTTTGTACACGCGAAAAATGTGTGACAGGCATTGTCCTCCTCTCCTGGGCAAAACCGACAATCGGGAGACCGTGACTTACCGATCTTGTGCACGCCCGCTCAAAAGCTGGGTCAGATAGAAGTCAGTCTCACCATGCCTTCGATTTGGCCACGGTCTCACATCCGGAGTGAGGCACGCAGTCCACGTTCCCTTCGTGCAATTCACCCAAGACTACTGCCAATCGTTGAGTGAGCGCTGTCTCTCCTCGCGGACAACTATCTCCCTCGCATCCCCGTTTCGGCGCAGGCAAATAGCGCGGCGCTGTCTAGCAAGGAATGCGACAGGTATTACGCCTTCAATAACTCTCACCGCCGAGTCAGAGACTGTTGGATAAGAAGATACGATTCTCAGTGCTCCTCTTCTCTGTATCTGTACCAAACGTTTTCGGTAAACCTCGTTACTGAGAGCGTCGCCCCATACCTCTGCTCCGTACATTAGCATTGACCCTACAGCACTCATCAAGAGGCGTGCTCTTGATGGACTGGGTCCCCCTACGTTGGCCATAAGTCGACTCAGAGCCGATAGTTCCGAAGAAGCCTTCGCAGCCGTCAAAAGCCGCAGTAGATATTCTGGAACTTGAAAAGAGTTTTCCAGCGTATCCAAAATATCCACCCATCTAGCGGAGTTGAAGGCATTCCTGACGTCGAGTGTCACCAACAGAACGATTCGTCGCTTGGTGCGACTATATGCCTCTGCCTTTTGGACCACGTTCACCACCTCTGCAATCGCATCAATGGTAGAACGTCCTGATCTAAAGCCGTGCTGCCGAGGAGATAGTTCCCCAGCAGCACGAATCGCGTCAGTGAGTCTTCCCTTGATGAGTTTCTCTAGCACTTTCCCAGCCGTCTCTAGCATGCATAACGGGCGGTATGCAGACGGCGATTCGGGATTTCCCTTCCCCTTGCTGATCAGCACGAGCCTCGCCACCTTCTATCGTACCGGGAAAATCCCGTCCCGTAGGCAAGCGTTGAGTGTGCTGAGCAGCAAATCAGGACAATGGTGATAGACGAGCCGCAACACCTCAACTGGAACACCATCTGGATTGTAAGTCGACACTGCACAATTATAGGCAGGTCCTCAAACTTACAGCCAAGCAAATTAAAAAGTGTAAAACTGACATAGGCCCATATATACAGAGATTTAAAGAAAAACGACAGCGCAGATGAGCTTGCAAGACTAGGCCAGCCTGTCAAAATGTAACTAGTAGATACAATTAAACTGCCACTAACAGCGGCAAAAAGTGAATTGGATAAAACCCCCAGGAATGACATGAATACGGCTTTCTATATCAAACTCCTTGGCTTCACCCTAACAAAAATATGACCAAACATCTCCTAGGGAACCATGAGGAATGGTGTTGGAGTTCTAGTAGCATTGTTAACAGACCATAATCTTTAGGATCTAGTTCCAAACATAAAGGCATTCAAACAAATGAAACTTGCTAAAAGCTTGGAATATGGAAGAGGAAAGCTTAAATGAATGAAATGAAATGAAACTTGCTAAAAGCTTGGAATATGGAAGAGGAAAGCTTAGAACACTTTCTTTTAGATTGTCCAAAATTGGTTCAGAAGTATCAAAATTTACTAGCATAGCGAGAGGATTGAAATACCTGGCGATCATGGAACTAGGGGCTTTCAATTGACTACTGTAGAGCCGAATAGCCCATTTTTAAAAGTTAATACCATATTCTAATGATTCCCTATACCATTTTCAACCCCCCAAAACATGAATGAAATAATAAAATGTTTCAAAGTTATGACGATGTTCATATATACCCTCTCCATCTAGGGTCTAAAGTCACTTGGTTACTTTTTGATACCTGATTTGTTATCAACAAACAATTTCCAAATAAAAGTATAAAGTTTATTCGAACCACCTGTGATGGTGGCTATAAATCTAGTTTACAACTTTAATCAATTAAAAATCATACTCATCATACTTTCCAAGGGAAACCTAATGTGTGTACAACATTTGTGTTAACAAATATAATCCATTTTCATGATTACACTGAACTACTATTACCGAAACAATTGTTTCATTATTAACAGTCAAACAAAGCTAAATCAATATTATGTCCTAGAGCTTTTACTGTATAAATCTTCATTATTAATTCGACTGCAATCGGCCTTGATCTCTGAACTCCAAGGGCTACTACGAGTAGTTGTATGTAGAAATTATATCAAAACAATTCCGATGTTTTGTGGTGCAGAGAAAAAATTGTTGTTACAAACATTCAAAACGAGAAATTATTGGACATTGTCTAAACTATTTTGCGATAAACTTATTATTTTACTATCCGATGCTGATGTTTTTCAAATGAAATTAGAAAAAATGGATACCCTTTTTCGTGAAATTTTTTTGTGTCAAATCACTGTCATTAGAAATATTTGAGAGTAAAAACTTTGTAATAAATGTTGTGGTAAAACATGCAATAAAATGCAGTAAACTTGCAAAGGGAAGTTGCGAAGTGTGAGTTACCGATTTCGATAAAATTTAGAGACATTATAGTTCCCGCTATCAGTATCACTTCATTCGATGTACTCCTCAATAATGTTCAAGCCTAAATTTCGTTCTTGTACGTTGATGGTGGTTCGCGTGGTGTAGTGGTTAGAGCGCTCAGCCCGTAAGCCAAAAGTCCCTGGTTCATATCCCATTGATGACAATAAGATTTTCTTCGAGTGATTCCTCAGACGGACTATATAAACCCGCTCAGTAATGATATATTTGTTTAAAATCAGAACGTGGATAGAAACACGGCTAAAGCATATTACTGACCATATTAGCTTCTCGAGGCCCGAAAGTGGCTGTAGTGCTACAACAGCAAGAACAACAGCAATAATAATATGTTTTACATTAACATGATAGAATGGTAAAGAATTTATCCTCTTACGTGGGAGCCTCGAGTTCGAGTCCAGGAGCATGCTCCACTATTACTTTTAATGTTTTATTGTTTGGCAAATGTTTAAATAATCAGGTTAGCAAACCAGTAAATAAAGAATAATTTCTTTATCAATTTTAAACACATAGTAGATATTTGACAACAAAGAGCATGCAAGAATGCAGAATACTAATTTTTAAAGAATTTTTTACATGTTTCAATATTCTGGGCGGTGTAGATCATCAAAACAATGGAAACAAAACAACAACAAAAACAAAAAAGAGTAGTATGCAAATGCTGCTTTCCTACTCACACAGAAATTTTAAGGAATAATCTATCAACTTTCTCGGAAGAACAAAAATTCAGTATTAATTAGTATGTTACAGTGATTGCTACTTGATAGTTGATTTTATTTTTTCCACCAATAAATGTTTTTATACTTTACAATGATTTTGGTGGTCTGAATAATAAAAACAGTTAAAGCATGATTATTATTTATTAAACATTTGTCAAAAAGTAGAAAATCGCGAATTATAGTGGAACCTGTTGCGTGGTTTGAACCTGGGGCTCTCCCATGAGAGGATAAATTTCTAACCATTCGGCCACCCTTGTTGTTTATGTGACAGCTGTTATTGCACTGGAAAAAAATTAGGCCTTTTGAGCCCAATTTTTAAGGTATACTAATGAGAAGTGCATTAAACGGCTTGAAGGATGTGATAATGAATTTTCATTTTATCAAAATCAATAACCAACACTTCATACATTCCCCTTTATAGCATTGGTTTCCTGTCTGTAGAGCTTCGAGGGTTGATGTGTACATGTTTTTTTTAAATATGAAATTCTAGGTTTTGATTAATTCAATAGACTTTAAATAAATTAGTTGGTTAAAAATAAATATAACATATTATTACGCCTTACAGTTAATATTAATCATAATATTCATATACAATATGTATTATACCCAATATTTAAAAAATAATTCGACTTATTCCCTCTATGCGTACTTATCCAATATAACCTATATCGGTCCTGTTTAATCTTCGGCGAATCCTTAACATCGGAGCTTTTTATATGAATTAATGATAAAAGCTTTTATGAATAGATCTTAACATTATTTAGAATAAATATTACCAAACTTGCTGACTGACCAATTTTAGCCTTGCAAAAAGCAACATTTGATCTGATTGTATTCGTATATCCATAAACAGCAGCGTTTAAATAAACATCAAACACAAATGCAACAACAGGATTTAGAGCATCGCCTTGAAACTGCACCGTGGGAGACATTCACGGAGTCTGAATTGCAAGGCTTTAAACCTATGTTTCGGGTAAAAACTGAAGTATTTATGTCTCAATATAATATAAAATCTTTAAATTTAGTTCAAATCCTTAATTTAACGGATCTGTTTGCCGAATAATTTTTAAAAATTTTTTTTTTTATTATGGCTGATATAGTGTCTCTGTTTAATCTTCAGCAGGACTTAATTGAAATTCCTTTCTTGCCAATAAGATTTATTTAAATAGCGGCAGACTTTTAATTCTGATGTATAGCATGTAATATTCGTAATCTAATTTTGCCTCAAATGTCAATGAGCAAAATAGACGTAGAACATTCATAAGTTGAGCTTAAATTTATGAATATGCATGCTATGGTATATTATAATTTATTATGAAAAATGAGGAAACTTAGGAATCAACTTTGAGTTAGCTTTACAATTCATCCTGCTCAAAATTTATCATGGAAACAATTCAAACTAAAGTGTTTTATTTCAAAGCACTTCAGCGTTGAAATGTTAATGTGACTTCTGGAGCTTTTTAAAGTATTTTTTGAGTTTTCAATATCTAAGTATGTTAGGCGGTACAACTTAGAAAAGATTTTCGAAACGCGCTCGTGGAGAAAACCTTCAAAATAATCAAGTTATATTTGAAAAACACTTTTTCGGCCTCTGTTCATTGTTTGCTAGTAACATTCGGCATATCGTTGTTCCTTGTTTCTCTTCCTTATTTGCCATTTTAAGCGAATTTTCGAAAAGAAATTTACCTATTGCGGAGAGTACTTTAGATACCCGTAGGTATATATATATATATATATATATATATATATATATATATATATATATATATATATATATATATATATTTATGGGTTGCAAAGAAATTTTTCAGGACAAGTGTATTAAGTAAATATCTAGGATAACCAGAAAATGCGGCCATTTTAGACGAAACCCCTTGGTGTCTGTTCTGACCAAAGTATAGCTCCGATTTGGATGAAATTTGGCATATATATATGCATTAACCTGTATGATGAAGCTCACAATACAAAATCCAAAGTCGAACCGTCTGGAACCGAATGGCGACTACTCGATATTCGAAAAATGTGCCAAATTTAGGAATTTTAGTCGTAACCAAATCTTTTAACCGATGTTGATGAAACTTGTCAATGTGATAAAAATTATTAGTACAACATTTTCATAGGTGTAAACATTTATATTGTGTGTCCATCGAGTTTGATAGGTACATATTATATTTGAAAGTCTGCTTCCATTTTGTGTGGTGAATCATGCTTGAATATTGTGAATATATTGTGAACAACTGCAAAAAATGTTTGAAAGCGAAAATTGAATGGTTGCATAGAAGGGTTTACGGCTCTAAGAGAAAAATTTCAGACATCCATAGCCAAATCCTCTTGACAGCCACCGACACGAGCCAACAGGTGCCACATTTTTACGAGGATACCTATTCGTGATAGGAAACATTGTTTTATGAATTCTATGGAAATACAACCGATACTATTGCAGAAATAAGCGTAAGATGCCCCGGAACACCTGATAAAATCCTACCCAAGCTGACTATGTCCATCACACCTAGTTTCCATCTACCTACCATCTACAGGGTAGTGCAAAAGTTTCTGACCTTCGACATGTAAGATTAGCCCGAATAAATTTATCGGCAAAAAACGATCTTCAAAAATTTTGACACCCCCTTTAAATTTTTTTACTACGGAGTGAAAGCAGAAATTTAAACTTTAATACGAAAATAATGACTTTTCGTTAAGAGTCAGCAAAAACAGGTACGAAATATGCAGGCCCGTAATCGGTTGGGTATTTTTTTTATTAGCGTTAGATGTTAACTCCTGTGCAGTAAAAAGACGTTTAAAAATAAAAATATTTATTCATTCAAATTTGTTTACTTGAAGTAAAGGTACCAAATTTATCGAAAGACCTTAATTTTAATGATCTTTTGCAGAATCTTCAACGGGTTGAATTGGATCTTTTGTTTGTTTTCTCGTGACGATAATGGTAAAAAGTCGAGTTCAAAAACGTATAGCGATGCAATGCATGCATCGAATAGGGTGGAGCTGCATCGACACATGCAGAATACTTAGGGCCAGCAAGAAAACCATGAAAAAATGGTTAAATGCCGAAGAAGGATACGTGGTATAATTTCAAAGAAGTGGCCTAGCGTCGGTACTTTCAGCAGAAACAAAAAGGAAAATTCGAACATTCGTTGAAAATAGACCTGACGTGAACAGTGACGAAATGGCTTAACAGCTCACCGGAGGCCACTAAAAACGTGTCGAGGTAAACTGTTCAGCGATACATTGGATCCACCGAGAAGAACATTCGAGACCGGCTGAATTTCTGTCAAAATCGCAAAAACCTCGGATTTGCTGATAGCAATGCCAGTGGTGAAAGGCTGTGTAAAAACATCCTTTTTACGGACGAGTCGTGGATTTAACTGCATCCAATACCCAATCGATGGAATTGGACAGTGAGAACCAGTGATCCCGCAAATATTCCTATATTACATACTCCGAGATTCGACTAAACATCATGGTAGCTAGCGGAGTGAGCAATGACGGCAAAAGCCAACTTCACTTTGTTTAGCAAGGAGTATCTGGTAATGGCGAATACCATAGGGAATATATTATTCCTGTTTTTGTACAATGCCTTACTAATTGCCAACAATTTAGGGACGGTAAGGGAGTGACTTTGATGCACGATAGGATCAAGGCGCATATTACTTTGAAAACTTATGAGGCGGTTTATGAGCATTTCTCTAATGTGTGGATTGATTGGCCTGTCGGTTCCCCTAATGAAAATGAATGGTGCAAATGAAAGGAGACTTCTTTAGAGATCCCAGACCAAACCAAGTAGCAGCTGATTCGGCGTGTACAAGTTGAGTGGGACGCAATTTCTGCAGACAACCTACAAAATGTATATGAACGTTTCAGAAAACGAAATTTAGAGTGTATAGAAAACCAAGGAGACACACTTCATGTTAATTGTTTATTATATTACCTAATGTAGTTTATAATAAAATTATAATTTTCTTTCAAATTTTATGCAAGAAATATTATGGTCAGAAGCTTTTGCGGCACCTGTAAAAGGGGCTGGCCATATGAGTCATATGGATGAACAACGAATATCTAAAGAGCTATTCTTTGGGAAAACTGGAATACGGAACCGAAAAAATGTTGGCCTGACTCAGTCGTCGAAGACACTTCATCGCTGCTCGGATTTTAAAATTGGTGGACGCTTTCGATGGACCGAGACATTTGTTAGCGCTATTTTTAGGAAGCAAAGGCCCGGGAGGGGCTGTATTGCTAAGAAGAGGAAGACCATTAAGCTGCCCACTTTTTCTGGCATTTATTGCCGAGTGAATATCCTTTCGAGACTTGTTCTATGCATTATTAGGAAGCAATCCTTCATTCACTAGAGTACAAAACGTGACTATTTGAGGAGTTCGGTGACTGATGATGTGGATAAAATACTTCAAATCTACATTATAACCGAAGCCACCTTCTTGACGACATAGATCACGTTGCCCTGGTAAAGGAAAAGGCTACTTCTATTTGGGGATTACACGATTCCACCAATAAGTCTCTGGCAGTACTCAGATTCTAAGCCATGAATGAAGATAGTTGGGATCTAACTATCATAGATAGACAGGCACAACATTTACCATCCGGAACCCAAAAATTGTGGTAGGAAAAAACTATCCTTAGCACCGAATCACCCACTCTTTCTGGCTGTCTCAAGTTCATCACGTCAAGATGTTAACTTATGGAGGCAGAACTGTCATAGTATCCCTCTAAACCACCGAAGCAACCGCTAAAACGACAGCTGCAAATATAAAGCGTGACACCTACAGTACACTGCAGCCATTGCAATCAAGACCACAGTATGCATCATTCATATAGCCGCAGAGGGCACTTCATGTTCGAGTGGAGGAGCTTTGGTCAAATTGTTTCGCATCCGACTATCTAAGCTTATACTTCCATCGACCCTATGGTTGCTGCATGAGATCACCAGCAGAGGACAGGTACTTGACTCACTTATTACTTAAACGGAAAAATCCTAACCCATCCCTTGTTTGAGTAGAGCACCAAGACTGCACAGACACCCTTAGAGCTCTTATCGACACAAGCTCATAAATGAGCTTCAGAACGATAACTGCAATGCAACGCCTACGTGTTCAGCCTCTGCATGTCAAGGCTTAAACCCAAATTGTAGGTATCGATAACACCTCCAGAAGAACTGTCTGAAAAATGTAACACTTTGGCGTCCGGTCACGATTTTTAGATAAGCTCGTGACCTCAGCTGAATCATGTTATCTTCACTGATGGAACATCTGCCGCAATTGCCAATCTGGCTTTTCAAATACCAATACCTAGCTCACCTGGATTGGCCGATCTCTGTTTTCACCGACCCGGAGCTATCGACATCCTCCTTGGCTCCGATATCTACCCCAATCTTATTATACGTCTAAGCCACAGAGTCAGTCCATCCTAAACAATTCTTTAGGTGGGATAATACTGAGCCCTGTTCGAGGAAACATACAAGATCGCCCAACACCCAACTTCCATCAACTTAAACTGGATGAACAGTTATAGAAATTCATTCCTACTGAAGAGTTGGAATGCAAAAATTTTTCCAACGGAGGCACTCCAGGATATCAGAAAGTCGATGCATAGTCGCCCTGCCTTTCAAGACAACTCCATAGCTAATTGAATTATATTTCTTCCACCACTATACTGTTTAGAATGACACTCCCAGAAGGACTTCGCCTACCATGGCTGCATGCAAGAAAACTTCTCTCTAGATCACATGGATTGTATTCCATCAACAGATCTCCAAGAATCCCCCACTTCTATTTACCCCAGCACGGGGTAGCGAAGGAATTGAGTTCCACGTCCAAACCCCACATAGTCTCATGCAAGGCAAACATTGGGCTATCGTTTAATAGAGTGCTTCACAAAGGAGCCAGATTACACCAGACTCTACAAAACATCATCACCCGATGGCAATGATATCGCGTAGCATTCTCTGTCCACATGGAGAAGATATATCATCAAGTCCAGCTTTCTACCAATTATTGGAATCTACAATGGAATCTGTGCCGACCTGAACCACCAAGACAATTTTTTCATTATCGCCCTGCCATTGCCACATTTGACGTTAGCCCAACAGTCTTTTTATCCAGGCGTTGCATGAGGCAATTAGTTAAAACGATCTTTTCCTCGACAATGTCATGAGTGGAGGAAACAACGTAGTTGAGGCCTTGAAGATCCAGCGGCATCTCAACAAACTGCTCCATTGTGGTAGATTACACCTCTGGCAATGGACGTCCAATGCTCCTGTCATCATAACGTATCTTCGTGAAGTATGTGAAATGCACACCATTTCTGAAATCTAGGATTGCGATGGAACCACGGCGGTATACATCAGAGCTGAACTTCCATCTCGGATTCCAGAATGAAAAGCAGACAAAACGGACCATACTATCCTCTATTGCACAACTGTTTGACCAATTAGGGTGCTTCTTTCCAGTACTCGGGCCATCTTGATATGAACTTATCACTCCGTACTCCCAAGGTGAATGGAATACTTTGCAGGAGCCACTGCAAGACTTGAATTTATGTCAGCTCAAAAATGCTTTCAACTATCCGGATTTAGTGATGCATCTGAGCAAGCTTACGATGGTACACTTTGACATACGGTCATGATCCTTAGACCTCAGTTGAATCGTGTTACTTTCATTGACACAACATCTGCCACTATCCCCAATTCGGTTTCCCGGTACCATCACCTAGCTGACCTGAAATTGGCCGATCCCTCTTTCCTCCGACGTGTATCGAATCTTTTACATCCAGACCTGAGTGTTGGCCCGTCCAAAGTTTCACTGGTACAGAATACTACTTAAGTTTGGATAATACTGAGCCCTATTCGAAGAGAGATACAAGATCCACTAATTCAATCCGGATGAATAGTTACAGAAGTTCTGGGAGATCGGGGAGCTCCATCCGGTTCAGTCCATTCTTACCAAAGACGCTGAATATGAAAAATATTACAAACGACGTAAACGCTAAATGTATGGTTGCCAGACGTCACCAAAGCTACTAGGATTTTCTTATTCTAGGTTGTTCTCATAACTTCATTGTTTAAAACGATACCTTAAGAGGGACCCTGCCCATCACACCGCCTTTCATAGCTGCATGCAAGCGTACTTTTTGCTGAACTACATAAAACTTATTCCATCGGCAGAACTCCGGAAATCCCCCCATTCCTATTTAATCTACTACGGAGTAACGAAAAATCCGAGTCCCAGATCCGAAATCCGCTTAGTTTTTAATTTCTCGTGTAAGATGGACAGTAAACTATAGTTGATTACACCAGGATCTGCCAAACATCACCATTCGGTGATGATGACATCACATAGCCTTTTTTGTTGACATAGCCAATATATCATGTCCAGCTTTCACTACTGATCAGAATTTTCAACGAATTTTGTGGTGACTAGAGCCATGAGGGCAAATTTTTCATTATCGTCTTGCCATTGACACATTTGTTTTCCGCTTAAATCTCTTTTGATTGAGGTGTTGCATAAAAGGATTACTTAAAGACGACTCACAGCAGTCGGGGACGTTGGAGCTGAGGATTACTTGCTGGCAAATCCTCTTTCTTCCTCCTTTTCCGCTGGAGGTAGGATCCCCCTGCTTGAAGGTGCGCCGCGGCGTAACAAAACGAGATCTGGTCCGAAGTAATGTGTCAAACGGTTCCAGGCTAGCTTCTCAGGTTGACAAGAGAGGTGGTTAGTGGGTAGTCCAGTCGCCTGTGACACGAGAACTCCACACTCAGTGCCTAAATGGCATTCGCCTCTCAACCAGAAAGAAGATGACGGAAGTTAATTTCCATTGGCCAGCAAACCAATTCTCCGCAATCTCTTCTTCAACAGTGGAAGAAGCAACGTAGCTGAGGCACTGGAAATCCCGCAGCAACTCAACAAACTGCTGCGGCGCGCTGCTGTCATCATAACCTATCTTTCTAAGCCCGACCAAATTGTATTTGAGACTTACAGCATTTCTGATTTTATGGACGGAGTTAATGCCCTAGAATTGTGGAGGCATCACGACAGGATACATCAGGGCTAAACTTCCATTTCCAGTATGACGAGCTGACAAAACGAATCATACTATCCTGTATCGAGCAACTGTTCGACCCGTTGGAATGCTTCTTTCCAGTAACTGCAAGAGTGCTCCTGCAGAAGTTTTGACCTTCCGGGGCGTCTTGGTATGAAACTATCTCCCCGGACCTCAAAAGTGAATAGAACTTTTTTCCAGCGTCTTAAACCTTTGTTAGCTTTAGCGATGGTTGCAAATCACTGCTCATGAATCCCTCCAATTACAAATTTTATGACGCATCTGAGCAAGCTTATAGAGCAGTCATATATCTTTGAGTAGGAGAAAATAACTCACAAACATTCTGTTTTTGCATCCATTGTTGTAGCGAAAACTAAAGCAACTCCAATAACTACAATTTAACTGCTGTCTGTACCAAACTCCTCCACGAGTTTTTCCAGAACATCGAATTCAAGTCCATCCAAGCCTATCGTTGGCCTGGTTGGCCAAATATCAATAGGATACCTATGTGGCAAACCAGTTGACATCTATCCATTAGGTCATCCCTAATGTGATGTGGCGCTACGTGCCCTATTGTACCAATCTGGCAAACCTAGCCGCCAAAGGCATGACTTCCCCTACCTTGCGGTGCTACAAGCTATGATGAAATAGGCCAAGGTAGCCGACCGCTGCCCCTCATATATAGCCAATTTCAGATTACCACGGCATCACCAAGGAACTACGGAAGATAAATATCGCTTCGATTGAACTCACCAATTTTTCCACGTAGAGCCGATTACTCTGGGTTATTTCTTATTGTCTCTGATTCACCTGCAATTGTCGCACCATGTCCTCGCCCTGCAATTTCGAATTCCTAAGGGCTCAGAAAATCCAAGAAGCATCTTATTATTCCGGCAAGCTTAGGAGCAGGAGTATTAGGCAAAAATCACCGATCTGAAAATTCAATGAACCATTCAGAAAACAGTCAATTTAAACCCCCCTCCCCCACATTTGTAGACACACAAAATGTACTACTACGAGGAGGAGGGCGACTTAGACATGACACTCTACCCTACGATGAAATATATCCCATCTTACTACCCTACGGATATATACTCATTCAGCCCATAGTATCTCTTTGCCACTGAATCGCTCTCTATGAACGTCCTACCGTTATGGCCGACAACATTCGACGCCAATCTTGATATCTAAACAAACAGTATTCAAGCCCACGTCCACCGGTGTATGACCTGCTTTTGTCAGCAAAAAGCAATTGCAACACCTGATGGAAGGCCCGTCGAAAAGTCGTGTGACTCCAGCTCCTCCGTTCATTATCACAATACTGGGATACACGGAACCCTTGCAAATCAAAACAGCGAGATGTTGCAATCGCAAAATGTTCATGGGCTACATATGAGTAACTCTCTTTGTATATTTTGTCGTCGAGCCAATGCATCTGGAAGCAGTTTGTGATTTGATCAAAGATTCCCTGCCCGCTGACTGAGATTCTTTCGTCAAAGGTGCATTAGCAAAATTATCTACAAGGATTGTGCTATCAACTTTCAAGAAGCAAAAGCCTCCTGAAAGACACCCACGGGTAATAGAGTTCATAGCCAATGATGGCGTCAATTGGCAGTTTATTCCTTTCGGGTCACCCTAGACTCAGAGATGTAGTGGATGGAGTTCTAACTATGATGCATCACCTAAAAAGAATAGAAGGAAACGTGACTCTAGCGCAAATAGAACCCTTCTTCGATTCCAGACCTCTGAGTCCACAAAGTGATTCCCCATCTGACTTCGCACCGTTTTGACACCAGAAGATTTTCTTATAGGCGGATTTTTCAACGCACCTCTAGTTGACAAATTATCCAGTGCCAAACTATTGGAACTAAAGCAATGGTACCAACTATAGAAGGAACCCTCGAAGAGATGGCGGTGACCATGCCTTCGAAACATATAATAACATCCAAAGTGGCCTTAAAAACAATCTAACCCTAAAGTAAGCCAACTCATGATCACTTAAGAGGAAAACCTTCCCTTGCCGAAGTATATGATAGCTTGAATCAACGTTCTATACGTAGGTAATCATAGTGAAGTTCGGGTTGTGGAGGTACAAACTTTTTACTGGAATCGATGCTTACCTCTTCACAAGCTCTATCATATTCCTAATAAAGCGGGACTCTACCAGCAACGTCCATGCATCCTTAACTATGAACAGCAATTGTACATTGTGCAGTGCCATGATTTCATCCAGGACAACTTAAACTCATCATTCAAGAGACACACGGTCAACAAAACAATTAATTTAACTTTCGAAAATGATTTTCTCAGGATTTCTGAATTTTTTGCTGGTGATATTGGATTGGTCGTTGTTCTTTCTTTCTTCTCTTTATTTCTCATTTTTATATTGAATAAATTAGAATACATTGAATTCAATCGCGGAAATTAAATCAGAGCACTCTAAAGATAAATACATATTAAAAGTATGAACATTTGCAATGTGTGTACAATTTGAAATGGTCCTGTACATTCAATCCCTGCCGTATTATATTTAGTTTTTAAAACATCATTTCAACACTTTTTTAATTCCATGGCCGCGACTCGAACTTAGCCTCTAAGGACAAAGAAGTGAAAGCATTACTGAATATCTTAAAAGCAAAAGCTCTTTGAGAACTTAAAAGCTTTATTACAAAACATTGATTTTGTTCAGCACAACTTTAAACACTTAAGTGCTTTGAAATAACACACTTAGATTTGCAGTACTCAATCAATCATGTAAAATTATTTCTTGTTTGAAAATTAAATTCAAAGTAATTAAATTTCTGTCTAATTTTATGTGCTTACAATTTTCGTGGGCCTTAAAACCAAATGTAAAATTCTTAAAACAAACAAAAATAGTCTTTGTAGTTTGATAAAGAATTGTCCTTGTGATTACCATTAGAACTCGCCTTTTTCTCCATAGATGAACAAAAGTTCAAAGATAATCCATCAAAAAAAAAAGAGCTTTTTTTAGATTTATTATCTACGATTAATATCTAACCCAGCTGAAACAAAGATCAAACAACGCCTTACAAAAAAATGCTGAAGTGAGAAGTCTGTCCATATAATTCTGTTGAAAGATTACACTTCTGAAAAAGTGTTCGAAATGTATCTTTCCAACTCTTGATTAAATGAAAACAAAAGTACGTTAAGTAGAAAGAAAAGCATCAGAAATAAAACCTAAGGTGTGAACATTTTTTCCAATATCTAAAAGTTCATTTCAACACCGTAATGGGAAAAAAGATCAAACAAAATTGGTAGAAATGTTTTAAAAAAATATGGCAGAGACATAACGATAAAATAGGAAACGTTTAAAATGTTTCAAAAATGTTCCTTAAGGGGCCTCTCTTTACATGATTTTTCCAGTTGGGCGTAAAAAGGCGACAAAACATAGAAAGTAGATATTTCTTAGTATCAGGTGTAATTTTTCCATCAATATCTGTTTCTAGTCTTAGTTAGTGAAATTTTCAAAGTGACGACAGCTCTCACACACGAGTACATTCCTATCTATTTCCCAACATATTTCTCCCATTCCTTCTTGTCATAATGACTAAACGCTTTTTCCTGACCTCGTTTTTTGCGTGCTAGTTACCTTCACCGAACTTTCTCCCCCCGCAAGAGAGAACATCGTCGCATTTCGTTTTGCCTTTCTCAAATACTACAATTCCCTCTCTCTCTCTCCCTTCGTCATCTTCTCGTTCTTCTTGTGAAGATGATATAAATGAGCCCGAATGGAATGACAACCATTTGAAGACATTTGTAGAGGTAAAAGTGCTGAAGGATCTCATTATTGTTGTTGTTGGTGACATGATAATGGGAAGATGAGCACCTGCCACATTTCGCGGTTGGGGGGGAGAAAGAAGGTAAATTTTTATGAGTTCTAACATCTTTCGAATTGAAGTTTTTAAAGTTTTCCGACATTTACCCTATAAATATTGAGACCATGTTTTTATTGGAAAATTTTGACATGTAATAGAGCATTTGAAAAAATTTCTTGAAAATATGTTTTCAAGAATTAAATAAAAACTTCTTAGAGACAAGGTTGTACGTATAAGGTTCAGTAAACATGTCTTTTAAAGAAAAAAAAACTAATTTAGGCATTTCAAAGAACGTTATTTTTCCGAGGATAATCTTCCAGAATTGTTAACCCTGCCTAATTCTGTGCTAAACCATTAATTTTTTATATGTTGCCTTTAAATTATTATCTGTATGAATCCACTCCACGTTGCTCTCAACAATAGCTGGCATCACGACTCATATCCAACAGAATGCCACACCTCAGTTTAGACATGCTTTCCCGAGCATCTTTAGTTCAGTTGTACAAGCAACTATAAGTGCATTCCGTAATCTTTCTGTATTTGAGAGGCACCAGCTCTCATATAGTTCAGGTGACTTCTCTTCGCTACATTTTCGGTTATACGGCCACTTCAATAAGCCCTTGTCAAATATTTGATTTTTTGTTTTTCTAGGCATTGGCAGCCTAAGGCATTTTGTGAATGATACGTTGACACCTTTTCAGCATATCTTCCTCCGCAACCCGCTCATGGCTTTATATATTCTTTCCTGAGGAATTCGCTGTCCGGTGGAAACTATGCTTGTTCTCCTTCTTAAGCCACATATCCCTCAACGCAGCCCTGTGACTGATTTTCTGGAGTCTCTGGGGCACCACCGCTAGCGCAACCATATTAACTCCTGCACCCCGCACAAGTTTACTGGACGGAAGAGAAAAGCTTGGAACCTTTGGTTACCTCACAAATGCAAAGTGATCGATAAAGTTTTTGGATCCCTGAGCCTTATTTTTTATGGTTGGGAGATGGATACTATTTACGTGCTAAGCAAAGGACTCTCAAGCTGGACTATCTACTAAACAGCTCTCCAGTCACCCTAGAACCCATCCTGGAACCGCTTGACATATTACTTTGGGCTAGGCCTAGTCTTCTTACACCTAAAGGCGCCTTCGAGTTTCAGAAATCCCTCCTCTAGCTTGACGAAACTGAAAGGATACCTGAAAAGGGACCCTTCTACTGTCAACACCTTCTGACGGGCCAGTATGCCTTTTTTTAACCGTGAGCATTTTTCGAGCGTAATGTGCCATTGAGTTCCATTTGTCAACTGATGTTAGCATCATTCCGTTTACAGTATCCAGAGGAAGCTCCCCAATTCCACTGCAGAGATCATCACGCAGTCTTTTCCCTATCTTGCCGATGAAAAACGTGTAGCAGGCATCATCCATCTCTCCTCTGGAAAACACGCAGTCCGGAGACCGTGTTTTATTGATCTTATGTAGGTAAGACTGGAAACCTCCATGCCCGTTCAAGACCTGGATTGGATAGAAATCAGTTTCACCACTCACTCGATCGATCCACTGCCTCATGTCAGAGATCAGGCAAGAAGTACATATTCCCCTAGTATCACTTTCCTAAGACTGTTGCCAATAGCTGAGATAGAGCTGTCTCTTCTCTCTACCAAAAGCCTGTCTGTCGTACTCGCTTTTGCAGAGATAGACACTAGTTCGCCTCATAAGAAGGAGCGCAATGGGCATCACACCTGCAATCACCACTACCGCCGACTCGGAGACCATTCGATATACTCATGTGATTCGCAGCGCTTTTTGTCTCTACACGTAAGTCATTTACTTTCAGTGCAGCTCCTTGTTTAGAACATTGCAGATTGTACAATACCCATTAAGAGTTGTCTCCTTGATGAAGCAGCCCCCCCTATGGTCTCATCAGTCAAGTAAGTGCCAGTGCACACACTGCCGACTTTTCAGCTATTTCTTCAATTTATGCGGAAAAAGTCATCTGTGAGTGTATCAGTACGCCTAGGAATTTCACTGGTAGTTTCGACTCGTGTTGCTGCGATACTGATCGTATTTACTCTGCGGATTCTTTTCTTAGATAGCATCACCACTTTAGTTTTCTCAAGTGCTAGACTGCTGCCATGAGCAGTCATCTAGTCCCTCACTCGCTGCATCAACATACTTAGTCTGAATTGTGCATGTTCGACAGTCACCGCTATATCGTCTGCATAGCCGACCGAGCGTGATTTGTCTCATATCTCAAGTCTCAGTAGCTCGTCAAACAAGATATACCACAAATTGTTACCGAAGGTGAAGCCCTGAGCGATATCTGAACAGACTGTGTTTCCTCAAAGTAGACTGCAGCTCCTCAAATAGTCCTTCAAGATTAGTATAAGGTATTGTGGCACTTGGAAATGACTTTTCAGTTCTTCCATGATGTCCACCCATCTGACGGAATTGAAAGCGTTTCTAACGTCAAAAGGAACTAACAGGACGACCCTTCGAGCGAATTTGCTATGCCCCTCGGTGCGCTGGACTGCGCTTACGATATCTTCGATAACGTCAATAGTAGAGCGACCTGCTCTGAAGCCATATTGCCGTAGAGGTAGATCCTCAGCGGCACAGATCTCGTCAGTGAGTCTTCCCTGGATAAGGTTTTTGAGTACTTTCCTGGCTGTGTCGGGCATACATAGCGAGCGGTACGCAAAAAGTGACTCAAGATTCCCCATACCTTTGCTGATGAGGACGACCCTTGCCACCTTCCAGTACTCTAGGAATATCCCTTCACACAAATATCCATTGGATGTAATGAGAAGCGAGCCAAGGAAGAACAAGTAAACCATCTGCAACAACTCTGCTATAGTTCCGTCTGGTCCTGGAGCCTTTTTCTTCTCTAAAGACAACACTGCTTCTTCTACTTCCATCTTTATGAAAAATGGGGATTCCACTGGTATTTCGTCGTAAATGAATAGGGAAGGGAGCCTTCACAATCGCGTCGATCTTTTCCGTATTGTATCAACAGGGTAATCTTTAGGCACCGAGCTTCCGCATATCTAGCTTTAAGCCTAAGCCACATGTGTCCCGGTTCACGTTTTCTACAATGTAGTTCGCGCTAGCAGTTAGCCTTACTGCTATTGATGAGTTTGCGAAGCATTTCGTAGCCGATTTATAAGCTTTTAATTCGGCGCCTGCATCTTCTTGGGACCATATTCGTTGGATCTTTTGTCGGAGCTTGTGACACATTCTATGCTTTTTGGCTAGTATACTGGAGGCATGATGTGCTGGGGTTTTTGGTGAGGCATAGAAGACTTGCAAGTAGCTAAGCTAAGTTTACTACATCCTTAGCTACAAATGACCCGCTCCCCGACGAAACTTCCGGCAGTGATTATCGTGCTTTTAGCGCTTCAGCAAAAAGTTTGAAGTTCACCTTCTCAGTCTGCCACCGGAGCCTGGCAGGCTGACCTTGTGGGTATCGAAGAGTGCCACAATGGATCTCAAGTGCTATGTATGGTGATTACTAGCGGGGATATCTTCTAGAACTCTCCAATTTTTAACGTTTGTTGCTAGGAACTCCGTCGCGAATGTCACGTCCGGAATGGTTCCAACGCATTCCGGCCGATGAAAAGTGAGTGCGTGGCCTGTATTTGGTAAAACGAACCCAGTCCTAGTTGCCATATCTAGGACCCGTTTGCCACTTAGATCTGATTAAGGATGCCCCATTCAATTGCCTCCGATGAATCCGTGATCCTCTGTGCTCGAAACAGCGTCCTCTAAAGCACGGTAAATGTTCGTTTGGGGTTAGCTTTATACTGAAAAGTGTAGGGCCCGAGCACCGCACTCAAACGAGCAGTAGTAAGCCAGCTTGACTGTCTCTCACCAACCACTCGAGTCGATTTTGAGTGAGTATGCTCCGATGTAGTTTAATCTGCAGAATATGGCTCATTACGGAAGTGCTTTCGCTTTGGTCAGGGTTGCCTGGAAACCCCGTCTTGGCAAGGGAAGCAGTGTACCTATTCTGTGCACTCCTTGTTTTTATGCCCTGTTTTGCCGCCTTCTTTACAGCCCCTTACAGTATGCCCTTATCCTTATCTGCTTTTTATCTTATCCTACAAATAAATCCAACCTGATTTTCGGACTTTTCCCTATTCTATCATTTATTCTGCATATTTTTCTGAGGCCCGACAACGGCCATGCGCTCACCTATATTATTTTGATTGGTCAGTCTAATTTTTTTTCCATGCAAACTAGGAAAATCTCCCTTTAAGGCATCTTCTAGCTCAGGTAATTCTGTAACACTGTCAATATCTCTCCATATTAGATTGCGTCGCAGAACGCATCTTTGTCAGTGGCTTCTGGTCCGAATCCCACCAAAAGGACACTAAAATGAGTCGGCCGTTACAGTTTTTATGGCAGTTTGTATTTTTTCGGTTGTACCGCTACCTTAATCGCTGGCAGAACATCCGCATATAATGAATCGTCGGCAAATTATCCAGTTTTACCTTCCCAAGAGCTTTGCGTCATTTTCTATGCTTCCTCTCTCGAGCCACATCCGAAATTCTATGTTTTCCGAATGTTGAGGCTTGCTTTTTTTCTGTTCCTTGGGTAGTGTGTTTGGCTGCTTTTTGAGTTGCCTTAGATAGCGCTGCCTGAAAGCCCTCCTTCAATAGAACCTAAACCTTCATTGGCTCCTGTTCGTCACATCTCCGCTCTTTCCGACCTCCTTTAATTGAGCTGCAAGGCAACCTTTTGCTGTTAGGCGTTGGAAGACTTGATCTTTTGCTCGTCCTCTGGCTTGAGCCATCTGCGCCTGTAACGGCCTATTCGAGCTAGAAATCTCAATTTTGGATCACCTTGCAAAGGTGCGATTGTGTATTGCGAGTGGCAGCAATGCATTTCACAATTCTTTCCGCTTTACAGTAGAGCCGCTCTTCTTCTGTGCGGTCGATGTTTTCCCTGCTAAGTTTATTTCGGTATTTAAGACCCTTGCTTCAGTAGCGATTATTGATGTCTATATATTCGCTATATTTTCCCCTGCCACTCGCCAGCAGGCGCATCCTGCTAAATTGCCCGCATTTTTAGGACGCTCTGGCGTTCGCATCAGATTTTCACTGCATCCGTCTGCCTTGGCTATATATTATATGGTCCTTTTTAAATGTGTTTAAGTTGTTTATTGCTATCTGTAAAGAACTTCATCTGTTTTTCAACTACGTCATTGTGAAACCTATTTAATCACGCTCTATGAATATGGCGGCTGTTTGTCTGAAACGTATACGTTATCCTTGTTGAAATATTAAGATTGTCAGTGATTCTTTTCCCGGCGTTTTTCTTCACTTTGACATGAATTAGTTCTCTTCAAGAGATTATGTACTTTAAATACAAAACTTTTTCCATATTAAACATCCTTAGAACTATACGAGAGCAGTCCGATAAATGCTTAGCCTACAAAACAAAAAACAAAATTTTTGGAAAAATGGCGATTTATTCCTCAACATAATTTCCTCTTACCTCGATACACTTGACCCATTGATGGTTCAAATTCTATAACCCATCTAAAAAACACGTTTTCTCGAGGTCTGCAAAGTAGACCTCCGTAGCGGCGATGATTTCCTTATCTGACTCAAACTTCTGCCCGACAAGTGACTTCTTCAACTGTAAACAAAATGAGGTTGCACAGGGCCAAATCTGGAGAGTACGGTGGATGAGGTTGCAGTTCGTAGCGCAATTTGGCCGCGGGGATGTGAAAGGTGTGAGCCGGTGCGTTGTCATGAGGTAAGGGAACTTTTTTTTCGCAAAATGGGGGCAATCCGCCTTCAAATCGGCCCAAGTATTCGGGATAGTAAGGCCCTGTGACCCTTTTGCTTTTCCCCTTGTACTCAATGCAGATTACACCTTACCGGACTGTAGGACAGTCTTTGCTTTCATCGGAGCGTAACTCCAAGTATTACCCACTTTTTAAGGTCACAAGCTGTTAATTCCTTTCCAAGCCAAATTTCCTGTGTGTCAGGCACTCGTTTGCTCTACTGAGGCCAATCTACTTCTTTGCACAAATAGTCGTCACAATGGAGTTCCCTTAACCTTTCATCTCCTGCTGGAACTTTGCCTTCACTGTGTGCCAGTTCATCCGGACAGCGAAATACTTCAAATCCTCCCTTCAGCTCTAGCATGTTCTCATTAGTAGATTAGCATTTATTTTTCGAGGCACTGGTAGCCCAAGACATTTTGTGAAAGATATGTTGACCAACCTTTGGTATTTCTTCCTCCACGACCCGCTTACACTTTATATATTCTTTCCTGTGAAATTTGTGGTCTGTTGGAAACTATGTTTGTGCTCCTCCCTAAACTACACCTCCTTCCACGCTGTCTTGTGATTGATTCGATGGAGTCTCTAGTGCACAATGTCGTCAATGCAAATTATTTTGCCTGCCTATAAGTTGGCTTCGTACTTGAAGATTCTGTCTCTTTCACCTCACATAGGAATGCGAAACGTAGGAAAGAAGCTTTGAAACTTAGGCTACGTCGCGAGTACGAAGTGCACGATAAAGTTTTTGGCTCTGTACACCTTGGCTCATATTACATAGCTTTATTTAAATCTTTTTCGGTCCCTTACTGTAATCTATAGAGAACTTAATTGTTTGTTCAACTACGCTGTTGTAAGATCTATACAGTCAACCTCTTTGATACTACGATTGCTGTTACGAAACTTTACCCATCTAAAGTATCGTATCCTTGCCTTTCAATATTGTGACTGTCATTGCTTCTTTTACTCTTATTTTTTTCCTTATTTTGACATGGTTTAGTTGCCTTCAAGAAATTATTGTGCTTATAGTGCAAAATCTTGTCAATACTAAGCGTCTTTTGAATTAAAGCTTCAAAATTTGTCACTTATGATATAGTGGTCTGAATCGCAATTTGCGTCACAGAATTCATCAATATGGAGTATTTTGGTGCCAACTTGGTTTCATCAAGAAGTATTAGATAGTCTACAATTTTTAAACCGTTCATCAAAAATGTCCACTTTGCAAAGCAGATAAAGATTTCAATAGTTTCGGCTATGCATTTTGGCACTACCATGCAAGCCGTGGTTACAAAAATGTTTGTACCTAATAAAATGGGTTATTTTTAAAGAAAATTTTAAATTGAATCCCTGAAATTGGCTTTATTTGAAAGATATTTTTTGTCACTAATATTCAAAGATGATTTCGGGCATGTGTCCGTTGCGACTGAAGCGTACGTGAGATAATCTTGAGGTCCAATTTTCGCACACTCTTCGCAGTAAAAAAGATTGCATTTTGGTTATAACGTGTGTAATGTTGCCCAATTTTTTTTTTTTTTTTTGGTTTAACCGACGTGGACATTTGACTTTACATATCCCCAAAGAAAGTAATATAACGGTGCCAAATCGCACACGCGCGGCGGCCAATTAACAGAGCCGTTTCGTGAAATTAATCGTTCGTGAGATGTGTCTTTCAATAAATTTAATTATATCGTACGATGTGTGGTATGTGACACCGTCCTGCTGAAATCACATGTCAGCAATAAGGCCTTACAATTGAGGCACCAAAAAGTTAGTAATCATGTCTCTGTACCGCTCACCGTTGACTGTACCATTGTGAACATCATTATTTTTGGAAAAATATGGACCAATTACCCCACCGGCCCATAAAGCCCACCAACGGCGACCTTTTCTGGATGTCATGGTGTTTCTACAACTGGTTGTAGATTATCATCGCTCGAAATGCGACAATTCTGTTTGTTGGCAAAGCCATTTAGCCAAAAGTAGGCTTTATCACTGAATAAATTTTTCAAATGGAATTGTGGAGCAACGGCAATCTTTCCTCCAGTCCATCTACCAAATATACGGCGCGAACGATGCTCAAGTGTCTTCAATTTCTGCACAAGTTAAATTGTGTAAGCACGTGAAGCAAGATCTTTACGTAAAGTTTAATTATCATCAACATTACGCTGCTCATCAACACATCTATGCGTACTGTACGATATCTTAGGGAATGCGCATTATCGTTTAGAGAAAAAGTTTTGCGGAAACGATACATCGTTTCCCGAATTAAAGAATCAGATGGACGATTGTGAGCGCCGTAAAACGCACGTAATGTCTGATGTATTTCTCGAATTGAACCGAGTTTTTCGAAATAAATTTGAACAATTCGCAAACGGTGCTGTGGCGTGAGTCTATTCACGCTGGACTAAACTAACCTCAAAGCAACCGAAAACCGTGAAATCGGCTGTTACCGGAAACAGTGTTGCCGTTCTAAAGATCTTCGCCTCTAAAAAAACAACTTTTTGAATTTTGTCTTTTCGAGGATATGTGCTTGTAGATTTTTCGATGCTTCTTCTAACATAAACCATATAATATTTTTCAATTAATTTATTCAAATTCTATGAGCAATTCCATATCGCTCTAAATTCCATATTTTTTAAAACAATGTGCAAAATATTGACAGAATTTTTATTTTTAATATAATAATATATATTTTTCCGCTGAAACCATAAATTTTTTAATCCGAATAAGCTACATTTGGCTCTAGGAAAAACAGTGCTGAGCCAGAAATATTAAATCTACAGAAATTAAAAAAATTGCTCAAAATTGTTTAGTATCCAACCATTCAACCTACACGTACGAACTCGTTCCTATCATTTTCCCAATGATACAATTTCCCTACTTAGTATTTTTGGTACCAACGAAATAGCATTTTCTATCCTCTAATGATATCATCCATACTTGTGTGTGTCCTGTCTTCTATGCTTGATAAATGCGAAAAGAATCTGATCCCATGGCCTCTCAACTTTGTATTCTTCAAGTATCTCACTCGACATAAAATCCTATAAATATATCTATCTTCCGATTTACTCGCACATCCACCAGTACATATGTATATTCTGTCTATCTGTTCCCTAAGGAAAAGAAAAGAAAAACGAAACATATTTCCCTTCTTCGTTGGAATGTTTTCCCTACTGAATTCTAGTGTTGAATATCCTAGCACTGGTTACAACAAGATAAGGAAACAATTCAATATTGTAGCAGATAGTCCCGGAAGTATTTATATCTACTCGTAGATGTATCTTAATAGGAAAGAAAACGTACACACAAACCTATTTTCAAAGGATATTCTTATTAAATTCATAGACTTCGTTAACATACCACTCTATACTCATTCACAGTTTCTAGGATTCTTTCAATAATCATATTTTAGACAACAAAGCTTTAATATATTGTCCTGATTTCCTTAAAACCCTTGTCACTATCTGCAAGTGCTAATTCTGTTCCTTAAAGATAAAACAATTTAGTCCTTTTATAGTAGTTAAAAAGGTTTCACTAAGATTTTCTCAATTTATTTAAGTATTTGCAAAATGTATCTTTCTACAGCCTTAAAATGACATGAATCTTCGTCTGCATGCATGTACATATGTGATTCAACTTTTTTGCCTTTCTAGCTACCGACATTGGCGTCGTCCTTAGAAATTGTTATGCGCCCATTTTATGCACTTTAAATAGTTGTTTCTTTGCATGATATCGTTTTTCGAAAAATGCATGAAATTTTTTCAATATACGTTTGTGAAATTTAGATCAAGGCAGAGAATAAATAAATTTAATTATTTTTTTTTCATTAAAACAGAATTTCTTTCCATATAACTATTATCCATATTCTAACATTTACTTTTCTCTCTTTTTATTCGTATTATTGCAATACCACATGTACAGGTACTTGCAATTGATAATGATGCAGGTGAAAATGGACGTGTCACATATGCAATCAAATCGGGCAAAGGAAAAGCGAAATTTCGCATACATCCTGACACTGGTGTTATATATGCAGCGAAAGTATTTGAACCGGATACAGAATATGATTTGGCAATACGTGCGGAAGACAATGGCGAGCCCAAACGTTCGCAAACGATTCGTGTTAATGTTGTGGTAGTTCCAATACCAGAAGAATCCGAACATCCACCTGTGATAAAGATGACGGATCAAGAAGTTGACGTAACGGAAAATGATCGTCCAGGATATTTGGTGGCGTTGATACAAGCAACTGATGATGACAATGATCAGTTGTGGTATGATATTGTTGGTAAGTATTTTGTTATTGTAATATCAAACCATATTCTTTAGTATTATCGGAAGTTAATATAAGATGCACGGCTGGGAGCCCTTGATTCCCATTTTGCCTTTGGATCAAAACACTCTGTTCGTGCTGGGTCACCTACATGAAAATATGAGCACTAAGTAAGGAGTAAAATTAGTTGATGGAACGCATTGAGAAATGAGAATATTTATTAATAAATTAATGATATTTTATTTAAAGAGTAAAACTACAGAACTAAAAGGCTTTTTTAGCAAGTCTAATGCATCTAAATTTTTGTAAAAAGAAGATTAAAATAGCAGTCAACGAAAAAGATACAAAGAATGTTCGTCGGCTATAGCAAAGGCATAAAAAGACAGCTGGAAGCAACTGAATAGTTTTTTATTGAATTTAATATCCAAAGTCCACTTTTAAAGTGTTAGAACGTAGCATCTTCTGTTGAGTACTGGCTGGTAGGCTATCCTTCCTCCGACAATTCCTGGCTCTGGTAGCTCTCTTAATCTTACGCTGCTCCCGCTGGTACGCGAGTATCAATTGTTTGATCTGCGCTTTAAACTTCGCCTTTTCAAATGGCCAGGTAGGCCAGTTGCTTGACATCACACACCTGCCAAGTGTACTTCGCCTACTTTCCTGCTTACCTCCGGTTGACGAATCCGGCTTTAATTTCCAGTACACGTGTTAAGCGGGCCCCATTTTCCTTGATACGAGTAGTAAACGAGCGAGGTCCGGCTGATGGAGAAACCTTGAGCGCCTTCTGGAGGACAGGTTTGCAGGACGACATACGCTCTAGCCTGCTGGCTGTTGCTGCGGTTGTATTTTGTGGCAGTGTACCTACATGGAGACGCCGAGGCTATTCTACTTTCCCGAGCTGTACAGCTGAATATAAAATCCAGTCTTGTATGGAGCTGCAGAAGCTATTCCACTTTTCCGAGCTTTCCAGGTGAACCGGAATTCGACTTGGTGTCGGCAAGAACATCGCGCTCACACTCTTTATCTTCTTCCTGCCTTTCACAGGTTAAATACAATTTATTTCCTACACATAGTAATTGTTTACTGAAGAATACTAAAGAGCAAGCACCTTTACTGCTGAATTTTAAGGAAAATGTTTCAATCGTTAATTTCCTCATTGGATCAACTATGATGATGATTGTAATTTGTTTACCCTTTAATACGTTAAGGTTTCCCGCATGGGAACTGCCGGTCGACAGTAACACTCTTGGAGGCTAGCATTCTTTGGGGAGCACCACCTCCACGGACCCGAGGATATGGAGGTCATCGTTAGGTTCCTCCTGGGAGATAACAGGTCATGACTCTGACCGAATCTGGACTTAGCTTTGGACAACGAACTTGTATTGACGCTTTGCGCTGGCGGGTATGATGGCATAGACCTAGTTGCTTTGCACGGTAGCATCGAGCTGGCACTCGTGCGTGAACAGCTCAAATTAAACTATCATACCGTCTCCGTACCGATAAAACCTTGGCAGACCTCAGAGCTTGTTCGAAGTTCACACCATTGGGTTAGTGGTGAAGGCTCGGTTGAGACGGAATCCCGATTAGCGTTGGTCTGGGCCTGAGCACTTGTCCTCATAAGTGCTTGTGCCAACCCTTACATGGCTTCCCTGCGCTGCAAAGATAACCATGGGACCAAAAAGGTGACTACACACACGAACGGAGACAGCGCTCCGAAGAAGGGACCCAATTATACTGGAGCAGTTTTAATTAAAAAGCCTTAAAACACATCAAGAAAATCCAAAAAAAAAGTAATTAAGAATATCAACAACGACAATTTAACCAGCGGCGGCAGCCACGATGTTAATAGCACATCGGAAGAAGTACCAACGACGACAAAATCGATGACGAATACAATAACATTAAAAGATGGACGAAAAACGGAGAACCACGGACAGCTTTGGCCAGACTGAGATTCCTGCGGCATTCGGGTGCAACAAAAAAATGATGCGAACGTCAAAACGTTCTAAAATGGAAGAGCGGGGAATTCTGCAGGATGCGCTAGATTTTTGGGGGAAAATATTAAGAACATCGATAATTCGATGGTTACTGCTGCGATCGCTACCAAAGCGACCAAAGCTGGGGTTTTAAATCCCGAAGTAATAACGAACAATCCTGAAGTCCGCAAGGTGATCATGGCAGGAAAAGAAAGGAGTGACCATTTGACCACTACCGTCGAAAATGTGGCTGAACTACTCTACTTAGAAATGAAATCCTATTAACTTTCCCAAAAAATAAAGCTGCAAAGTACAATTGTCGCCCATCGTCGACATCAAGCATAAAGACTAGTTCGACTCACCAAAAATCAGCAAATGAACGGGCTCCTTGAATTAATGGAAGCTCTAGACTATATAGGGCACTACCGGAGGAGTTGATTAAAGGCCGGAGGTTCAGAAGGCCGAAGAATAGCGTAAAGCTAAACAAGCGCTGAGCGCTAAGTCCAAAGGACACGCGCAGATCGCTCCACTATCAAAAACCAATAAAAGAATGGCATCTAGCCCAATCAAAGGAGATCGGGATAAAAGAAGGAAGGAAGAAACACTTGATGGGTATGTAACGCTAAACCAGGGGGTTTCAGACTGTGCTGTTGAAAGGAGCGAAGAAAGCCGCAAAGAAACTCCTTCAACAAGTGCCAGAAAATACAGTTCGCACGGCCGCCCAACAAGAAAAAAGACCTGCCGTGAAACAGGAGGGAAAACTGCCACGATGAAGACCCCGGCCGCAGACACTGCCCGTAAAACCCACATATGGCCGATCCTACGCAGTGGTGCAGTAAGATATCAGGGAAAATGTAAGGTCCAAAGACAACACTGCTATTAAAGCAGTACTACCAACGCGGTCAGTCCACATACTAGTCGAATTCGGAGCATACGCCGAATAGGATGGGTCATGTGTAGGACACGGCAAAGGGCAGCGCCTCTTCAACGTTACAAACACATTGGCTATGGTAGAACTACACAAGTATGCAAAGAACCCAATAAGAATTCCCTATGCTACAAGTGCGGTAAAATGGGACATAAAGAAAGAGAGCGTACAAAGAAGGCATACTGTATCCTTTGCAACGGTAATGATCCAAGACCGCATCTTGGGCTTTTTTTGGGATCTGAAAATGTCGGGGTTTTCCATGAAGCCCCAACCAAGGCAAAGTCAGAACATCAATGACTCGTAACCTGCAGGTAAACCTACACCGCAGTGCCACTGCCCAAAATTTGCTTGAACAATTTGCGAGGGATATCAAAGCCGATTTTTTGCTGCTGAATAAGCAACACCACGACAACAGTTCTGCATCATAGTATCCTGACGAAACGAGGGCTGTAGACGGAGGGATGGTTTCTTGTGGATTCAGTGCTTAGGGGCCAGCTTTTTTAAGCATGAACCTAACACCGAACGAGCCGATATCATCTTTCCAAACCAAGCTTAATGCTTTGGAGGGGGCTGTCTCGTTGAGAGTGCCTTCAACACAAAAGCATTCGAATGGGGTATGCTTTTAACAGGATTCGCGAGGAAAGAAATGACGCTCAGGACGGCATTGGTCGTACTAATTATAAAAAATGCGCCAACTTCCCGCCGTATTGGCTGTGAAGGGACCTAACCGGTCGTGAATTTTGCCTCAGAGTCCCTAGAACGGAAGATATACAATTGGAGAGTATTAGAGAACTACTCAATCAGTGATCATCAGAGTATTCTGCTTGAGATCCGTGGTGTTGTCTCCCGACGTCTGTACTCTCGATCTTCTACAATTGGGTAGAAAATCGGAAGGATGGACTTCATCAAGGCGCTCACGACAGGTGCTTTGCTGCAAGGAGATTCACAGGGGATAGAAGAACTGGCAGCTCAAGACGTAGTGACCTCAACTATGAGCATCATCAGTACTGCTTGCAGCGCTTCCATGCCCCGTCAAAAACCGTTAAACGGACACCGCCAGTGTACTGATGGTTGACTGAAATCGCTGAAGCGAGTGCTATAAGCTACGGTGTGAGGTTCAACAGGTGCGGAACCCTGATGAGGCATGCAACCAGGTAGCAGCATATAAGTCGGCCAGGAAATACACCTACATTCGCAAATTGATTAATAATAGCAAGGCTCGCTGCTGGCAAGATCTAGTAGACAATGTGAAGAAGGATCCGTGGAGCCTTGGCTACAAGCAACTTATGCAGAAGCTTATTGCATTGCGGACGCCTTGCGTATATGATGCAGTAAAAGTGAACGAGATAGTGCGGGTACTCTTCTCCACCCATCCTGCCCGTGTTTAAGCTGCCCATGGTGAGACAGCAATCGAGTGCCGGAATTGACAGAGGTACTCCTATCATTGAGAGCAAGTAAGACTGCAGGCCCAGATGATGTTCCAGCTGAAATGTTGCAACTTGTCTATCACCATTGTCCTGATTTTATGCTCAGCACATTTAACGCTTGCCTACGGGACGGGAAAATGGTGGCGAGCCTCGTGCTGATCAGCAAGGGGAAGGGAAATCTTGGATCGCCGTCTGCATACCGCAAGTTATGCGTGCTAGACAAGGCCTGGAAAGTACTAGAGAAACTCATCAAGAGTAAATACACTGACGCGACTCATGCTGCTGGGGACCTATCTCCTCGGCAGTATGGCTTAAGAGCAAGACGCTTCACAATTGATGCGGTTGCAGACGTTGTGAGCGTGGTCCAAACAGGCAGAGGCACCTAGCTGTACCAAGCGATGGATCGTTCTGTTGGTAATACCCCACGTTAGGAACGCCTTCAAGTCCCCCAGATGGGTGGATATTCTGAATACGCGGCAAAACTCTTTTCAAATTTCATAATATTTGATGTAGCTTCTGAGGAACCACCTGAACGACCGAGGCCTGCTTTATGATGACACGTTACAGGGCCAACAAAGGGGAGAAGTTACATCAGGTTTTACCCAGGGATCTATTCTTGGTTCAGACCTGTAGAACGTATCTTACGACGGGCTACTGAGACTGGAGATGCCAGATGAGTTGCGTTTGATCGGCTTAGCGAATCGTGTTGCGGCTCTGGCCAGTGGACGTGCCGCTGAACAAGCGAAACTTAGGCTAGGTATGCTAATGCGCAGATCGAGACACTAGATGACTGCTCGCGGGTTCAGTTTAGCAATGGAGAAACCCGACATGGTCATCTTGACGAGAATTGGAGACATACTAATGAACTAAAGCCAGCGGTGTACCTGGGGCTACTGACTGACTCAAAGATGAGTTTCTCTGAGCAAATCAGGTCAACTGCTGATAAGGCTGCTTGGGGCGTATTGGCTTTGGTCAGACTTATGGCCAACGTAAGGGGACCCAATCCATCGCTAGGGTCAGTGCTATTATACGGAGCAGAAATATGGGCGACGCTCTCAAAATGGAGATGTACCGTCAAGGCTTGATAAAGGTAGAGAGAAAAGAAACCACCTTTGTATTCAACAGTTTCTGATTCCGTGGTGAGTGTTAGTGCAGGCGTGGTATCTGTTGCTAAAGAGCACCGCGCTATTTATTTGCATCAAAGCACGGACTCAAGGGAGATAGTTGCCCGCGAGAAGAGACAGTGCTCACTCAACGATTGGCAGTCCTTATCCCGAATTTGACACAGTGGCTAAATCGAACGCATGGTAAGACTAACTTCTATCAGAAGCAGCTCTTGAGTTGGTATGGGTGTTTTCAGTCTTACTTGCACAATATTATTAGATCTCGATCCTCCAACGGTTGATTTCACCGACGAAAGGAAAGCGATGCCTGCTTCATATTTTTTGGCTGCAAAAAATGGGACAGGCTGCAACGGAATCTTTAATGGGAGACAGAAGGGCTAACCCCGGATAGTAAAGTCGCAGTGATGCTTGAATCGGTTGGCAAATGGAATTGGGTGGCACATTATGTGCGGGCAGTTATAAAAGTTAAAAGAGTCTCACAGCACTTCCTGCCTCCCTTCCCAGTAGAGGGGGAATCCCTCAGGTCGAAGGCGCTTCACGGCGTACCAATACCTGTATAAGACTTTTCCCGAAGTAGTGTGTCAAACGGTTCCAGGCTAGCTTCGCAGGTTTGCAGGGGAGGTATTTAGTGGGTAGTCTAGTAGCTCGCGAGCAGTGTGTAAATGGCATTTACCTCCCAATTCCCTTACTAATGGCTTGAACTTCCGAAAGCTGTCATACTCTTGCTAGGTTTATGCTGACTTAGTCTTCAGTCAGCAGCGTATCTTAACATGCCTTGCAGATTCTGTACCTTCGTCAACAATAATGGCATGACAGGCCAAGTCCAACTGGGATCTGCTGTCAGTATCGATTGTGTCTTCCCATCGGGTCCTCGGTCTTCCCGCTGGACACCTACCTTGTGCTCTATTCCCTAATGTTCTTTTGGGCAGCCGGTTTTCTTGCATTCTTTCTACATAGTCCGCCCATTGCAATTTCCGTAACTCTACGCAGGAGGAAACAGGCTGATCGTCAAATCGTTCATACAACTCATCGTTGTAACGTAGTCTCCACTCTGTTTCCTGTTTCACTGGGCCGTAGATTTCCCGGAGTACTTTACATCCACTGCCTTTTTTGATTTGCTTGTTAGGGTCTATGTTTCACTTTCATACAACAGCACAGGTTTAACTATTGTTTTGTAAATGTGGAGCTTAGCTCGCTTTTGCACAACTCTGGACCTGATTTATTCCGCTCAGCGGATAAAGGCCGTCCACGTTTTCTTTGAACGATAATTCGTGACTTTAGTAGAACTTCAACCACCTCTTGTCTAAAATGTAGCAAGTCAACTCGATGCTTCAGTTCACCTTGATATTTCTTGCAGTACATTAGCCAGGTGGCAGGTCTTTTGCATGAAATATCATGCGTATTGTCCATTTTTTAGATTTCAAAAAAATTTGATACAATGGAATCAAAAACTCTACCTTATCAACTCCTCCCATGGACGTGTTATATTTTTTTATTATTTCTGGACGGCTGATTTCATCATATTGTTTCGTTTTTTTTTGTTCCAACCATTGAGGCCATTGACACAACATTGTTGTCTATCCATTAAGTTACAACGACGTCCTGTTCTTTATTAACAAATTGTTTGGAATGGCCTCTTGTTTCCTTCTTCAGCAGAGAATCTACATTCTTATTCAATCCTTTTCCGGAAACCAGTCCATTCTTATTGTGCCCGCGCCCATATTTGATTCTCCCTCAATAACCGCAAAAGATAAGACGAAATATAATTATCAAAAACTAACATGTGCCCAGGGGTTTGCAGTCTTTTGCTTAATTGAACCATAATTGCAGCACTTTGACCTAGTTCACTCACATACGCCGGATTGATTTCGGTTGTTGCTCCCTGGTACAGCAAGAAGTCCAACATTAGGCCGCTGGACGAACAATTTGAATCCCCAAGCATTTGGATTTTCCTTCATATATATTGCTTACAATGATGATGCCCCTTGAATGGAACAATTTGCTCGTCTATACAAACGCATTGGTCGACTTATGTAATTTCGATGCACCTTTTCTTAATAGCTTCGTAAATGGGCCTAACTTTTATGTACTTGTCTGTGTTGCCATTAGAAATTTTTAAATTATTCACCAAATGCAAATGGCTTCGTAAACTGAAAAATCTGTTCACGGACATTGTCTTTTTGACTAATGGAACGCCAACAGAGCTGTCCCAATACATCTGTACTCTTGGATATTGTAGATTACCCATAAAAATGTGGCGGCCAATGAATTTTTTTCATTTCTTTGGGGTTCGTAGCCATAAAATTGGAACCGCTCTGGATCACATAAATATCCGTCATTTCTGACATTGTATCAAATAATTTGTCGGGAATATACTCGTGAAAATATTCCGATGGGTTCATAGCACCAATATGCCTTTTTTGATTTGCTTGTTAGGGTCTATGTTTCACTTTCATACAACAGCACAGGTTTAACTATTGTTTTGTAAATGTGGAGCTTAGCTCGCTTTTGCACAACTCTGGACCTGAGAATGAGAAATACTGAGTGATGTGATTTATTCCGCTCAGCGGATAAAGGCCGTCCACGTTTTCTTTGAACGATAATTCGTGACTTTAGTAGAACTTCAACCACCTCTTGTCTAAAATGTAGCAAGTCAACTCGATGCTTCAGTTCACCTTGATATTTCTTGCAGTACATTAGCCAGGTGGCAGGTCTTTTGCATGAAATATCATGCGTATTGTCCATTTTTTAGATTTCAAAAAAATTTGATACAATGGAATCAAAAACTCTACCTTATCAACTCCTCCCATGGACGTGTTATATTTTTTTATTATTTCTGGACGGCTGATTTCATCATATTGTTTCGTTTTTTTTTTGTTCCAACCATTGAGGCCATTGACACAACATTGTTGTCTATCCATTAAGTTACAACGACGTCCTGTTCTTTATTAACAAATTGTTTGGAATGGCCTCTTGTTTCCTTCTTCAGCAGAGAATCTACATTCTTATTCAATCCTTTTCCGGAAACCAGTCCATTCTTATTGTGCCCGCGCCCATATTTGATTCTCCCTCAATAACCGCAAAAGATAAGACGAAATATAATTATCAAAAACTAACATGTGCCCAGGGGTTTGCAGTCTTTTGCTTAATTGAACCATAATTGCAGCACTTTGACCTAGTTCACTCACATACGCCGGATTGATTTCGGTTGTTGCTCCCTGGTACAGCAAGAAGTCCAACATTAGGCCGCTGGACGAACAATTTGAATCCCCAAGCATTTGGATTTTCCTTCATATATATTGCTTACAATGATGATGCCCCTTGAATGGAACAATTTGCTCGTCTATACAAACGCATTGGTCGACTTATGTAATTTCGATGCACCTTTTCCTAACAGCTTCGTAAATGGGCCTAACTTTTATGTACTTGTCTGTGTTGCCATTAGAAATTTGTAAATTATTCACCAAATGCAAATGGCTTCGTAAACTGAAAAATCTGTTCACGGACATTGTCTTTTTGACTAATGGAACGCCAACAGAGCTGTCCCAATACATCTGTACTCTTGGATATTGTAGATTACCCATAAAAATGTGGAAGCCAATGAATTTTTTTCATTTCTTTGAGGTTCGTAGCCATAAAATTGGAACCGCTCTGGATCCCATAAATATTCGTCATTTCTGACATTGTATCAAATAATTTGTCGGGAATATACTCGTGAAAATATTCCGATGGGTTCATAGCACCAATATCTTCACCGACAGCAGGTGGTGGATTCCAAAATATTTGAGGCTGAATAAACGAATCTTAGTCATTCCATTCTACACGTATTTATGTTTTTTTTGTATTTTTTTAGTGATAATATTGTCATAGGTGGATGGCTCCGCCTCTTCCAGTTCCAGATAGATTCTGTAATGAATTTTAAGTCTAAACCGTACGAGGAACCGACCTCTCATCGGTACTAGACGTTAAGTCTGAGTAGTGCCAACGGATGGTACCAACCGGTCAACCAATCCGTGCGCCGTAATCCATTCACGCGGTCGCTCCTTGTCGGCCAGCTAGATCGGAGAGGATTTTGGTCGCGGGTCTCCAAATGGATTACGCTCATCTACAATCTTCAGCCACCAATACATGCCCATCTTCAAACGCGTCACAAAACAAAACCATAAGGAGAGGAAACCTACTTTACGTTACTCCGTATTTCTTCATTTAATCAGTCAAGGACAAAAATCTAATTTTTACTTCGCGTTCCCGAATTTCCGACGCGGTACCGAAAATATGCTACGCTAACTCAACCCGACGAAAGCTACTCTAATAAAAGGCAAAACAACAAAGGTACCGCATACCGCGCGCGACGCGACACCGACCTCAGCGGATTTTCTCAAACCCTACCCTCGCGACGGCATACCTACCCTGCACTCTATCTACTATTTACGAATTATTAAGCATAGGAGTCTTGCAGGAGACTTTCTGCTGCGTCTCTGGTTAGACTGGCATGTAACATCGTCATTTACCGTTGTTTAATTCATATGTCCTTCAGATTGGATCGGATTGAACTTGTATGCAACATACTCACTGTAATATGGCTACGTAGATACGGGGTTTACAAGCAAGCACAATGTTTCCAGCTTTTTGAGGTGCGTGAGTGGTTCCAAATCGCCCAACTCTTGAATATTGTTACCAGTAAGAACTACTGACTCCAAATTGGGGATAGATTCATGCAAGTAATCGTCGATTCGTATTATCCAGTTGTTGTTTAATAACTGGCACTTTAATCTAGGCAAATACGGAAATCCATCACGTTTGCGTAGATCATTATCAGAGAAGTCTATAGTATCGAATCGGTCAAGTGTAGCTCCCAAATTTTCTATTTGCGGTGTTTTGTATCCTCGTAGATCTAGTTCACGTTCTCTGCATGGATTTATATACAGCATAGATTGATTGATGATATCCGCGGTTAGTTTAACCATTATTAAAACGTTATTTTAATTCGAAGCGAAAAAACAAACTTTGCATTCGCCGACTTACCAATTAATGTTTCTTTTCGGTTGGCTCGTACGCGGCTCTTCTTGCCATTTTCCGAATTCCTGCAATTCGACTAGTTCCTGGTTTGTTGTCGCAACAGTTGGTGATCGAATCGAAGCGTTACTACTTGCCCTTTTGTGGAACTGTCGGCACACTCCGGGACTTCTTCATGGGTGGCGGCCACTACGTGCACACTTTACTCCCATGTGGCTGTCAAATCCCCTTGACATCTCACGATAAAATTGACGTGGGATGTGCGCTCGTCGCAACCAACGTGAAATGACAAGCCACCTAGCAGCAAAGTGTGTTAGTAGTGGTCGCCAGCGGCGTCGCATGATTCATTCATTCCTCTTCAGCTTCATTATCTGATTTATTTGCATCGTCCATTTCTGCTCCAACTTGTGCATCAAAATTGCTTCAGGACTGGATTCATTTAGCTCCTCCTCTCCAAGAAACTCAATTTCGGACAAATTCTCATTTTCTACGCAATCTCGAAGTTCTTGTTCTGTCTAATACCTGCCGTCAGGTTTTCAAAGACCTGTATCACGTAAAAAGTAAGCATCAATAATAAAATAAACGGGGATATAAAGCTTAAAATTCAAAAACTAAATTCACACCATCTCTACTTTTGTGAGTACTTTTTGTACATTGTAATGTACACAAACATTTTCGCCTACAGATCCCTATCATAGCGATACAACTTTATTGAACATAGTAAAAACTAAATAATGCATTCAGTTCAATTATAGCAAAAATTCTGAGGCGGAAATATGTAAAAGTGTAGAAGTAAATAAAAAAAATAAACTCACCAATTGAACACGTCATGACAACCAAGGAAAATATATATGTACAAGAAACTGACATTCGGCAATCTATTATCAACAGGCTTGCCAACTGAGTGAAATAGAACCAAGAAGCGCTAGAATAACTAGTAGTAACGACTTACAATCGATATTTGCCTTAGTATCGACTACACAGGGTGATAAAAAGCATGTACATTATAATGTACAGCAGTACTGAAAGGGTTAAAAAGGTGCTGTTTATTAAAAGAATGATTGAAATGATGCAATCAGCAATAGATTAATAAGCGTTGGTGCTGTGGATGTCTAATTCGATGCATTGAAATCAGTGCCCTGTAATTGCACCCGGTTACATATTGAAATTTCTCATTGCGGCTGTTGTGATAAAGCTTGTGGCAGTTACATAATCCCTATGTCAACCATACAGCGGCTCCGACGAACATGACATCTCCGCTGCATTGCCCACGCATGCCACAACACAAAACACCACTCACAGCCGCAACAGCATTGCACGTGTTGCACATCAGAGGCGCTGAGATCAATACAAAACAAAAGGTATAAATAGTCAGCACGGACCTCGTCAACTCTCTCTCGCTCTATCGCATCCCACGGCGTCCTCCATAACTTGCACGAAACTACTTATAAAAGAAAGTCAAAAATAATAGATAAGATTGCATCCAAAAAGTTGCAAATGTAAAGATTAAATAAAATGAATATTAAAATAGTGGAATAAAATCAACCTCCATAAGCTCTAAGGCAAAAAGTGTACAGTTCACTTCATTTCACTCTCTCTCTCTTCTTCTCTCATATAGTAAAATGTCTTGTTGTTGGCTTTGATTTTTCTGATTTTTGCTTCAGTGAAGACTTTTTGTAAGACTTCAATGCCTACGAAAAGTGTCTCAAAGTGCCATAATTTAATGTTCAAACGAAGAATTTAATTTATTGTAGTTTACAAAACTTCATAGTAGCTTTTAATTCTGATGTCATTATTTTCATTACAGATGGCGATCCTCGTAATGAATTTTACATTGGTCGTGACAACGGAAATGTACTTCTTGCAAAATCACTCGATTGGGAAACTCAATCCGAATACAATCTAACAATTAGCATTACCGACGGCGTTCACGTAATTAAAACTCAACTATTTGTCAATGTAATCGACATAAACGATCATCGACCAGAGTTCACCGAATCTGTTTATCGGATTGACATTTCCGAGAATATCGAGGAGGAATCAGAAATCCTACAATTGCATGCCACGGATCTCGACGAAGATAAAAAGCTCTTCTACACTCTGCATGCTGCACGTGATCCTATTTCGCTGACCCTCTTCCGTATCGACTCGCTCACTGGCAATGTAATAGTGACGCAACGTCTAGACCGCGAAGTGATTGATGAGCATGTGTTGATCGTGATCGCCAAGGATCAAGGAACGCCGGCCAAGAGGAATTACGCCAAGATCATAATTACCGTGCACGACCATAACGACCATGCACCTGAGTTTACCAGCAAGATCGTCCAAGGAAAGGTGTTTGAAACAGCCGCGATAGGATCGCAAGTTGTGCAGCTTTATGCAATTGATCGTGATATAGGAAAGAATGCAATGATCACATACTCGATAGTCAGTGGGAATATTGGCAATGTATTCGACATTGATCCGCTGATGGGCAGCATAAGTGTTGCGAAAGAGCTGGATATTAACTCCATGCCGGAGTATATGCTGCAAGTGAAGGCAACGGATGGTGGAAGTCCTTCGCTGTCTTCGCAAGTTCCAGTTCACATAATCGTTGCCATGGCTGATAACGATCCTCCGCGATTCTTGAAGAGCCAACCAGCTGCGGAGATCTATGAGAATTTGCCAATTGGGATGTTTGTAATGCAAGTGGAAGCGAGATCCACATCTTCAGTGGTGTACGAGATAATTCAAGGCAATGTGGGGGATATGTTCTTTATCAACCCATCCACTGGAGTAATTACCACCAAAGACAATTTGGACTATGAAACGAGCAAGTGAGTATAGTTTTTTTTTTTGTATTTTCTTCTTTGAATAATTTCCTTCCTTGTGGATTTTATTTTGAATTACAAACAACGCGAAATCTACATTTCACTCAAAAACACGAGTAGGTTTCCTTGGAAAAATTAAATGCTATAATATATGCTGATGGTATCTTATCCTTAACACCAAATTGCTTGTGAATAATATATTAAATTTCAAAGATATCCTTGCGAATTCTGCTCTTTGTATGGTATTTATGCTCCTACGCTTCATCTAACCAATATCTTTCTCTCTGTACCTCCTACGCTTTCCTTGAAAACTCCCCCCGAGTTTATTTTTCCGCGAACGCGAAAACCCCGATTTCGTGTGTTGCTCAAGTGACTGTAGCATTCTATAAAGTTTCCTTCAAATTTGAATCCTTCATCTTTACGTTCTTCCATTACCCCAAACAAAACGGATTATTCCACTAAATAACATTTTAATCAGATATACGAGTACACAGCGAAAAGGGAGGGAAAGAAACAAAGATGAGGACGAGGCGGCATGAATAACGAAAATATCAGCAATATAGCTCCCGTGTCTGTAGAGCAACAAGGATGCAATTTAAATGTTTTCATCCATATATTATCGTATATTTATAAATACACCGCGCTATCAACCACGTAAATCAGGATAATGTCTTTATGGTTTGTACTGAGAAGTGTCTTTGTGAGGGAGGATGCATGCGAAATCTCAATGCCGGATGCTGAACGTCGTCTGTGACTGAAGTTTAGCAGAACGACATCAGGACTCTTTGAACAACCCTTCCGCTCTAGTAGATGAAGACTCTTGCATTATGTGTCGCGTGTTCATATAGTCAAATACATGATGGGTAATGATTTGTAAAATCCTTGACGAAGACAAAACGTTGATGGATTGCAGTTCATTCAAGCTAATAATGAGGTGAACCCTACACCATTTCAAATTTGTTCCGTTTTTATATACTAAAATCTTCAAAGAAAAGTAAATTGAATTAGCAGGAGAAAACTCCCAGCATAAGAGTTTTGTAAACAGGAATTGTTATGATGCAACCATTATAAGAATAGCAAAAAATATTGCGGGAATTAAAAATGATTATTTTCAAAGGTCAGGAATGGAAGAAATAAAAAGAGAGAGAGAGATTGGAATACATGAGAAGAATACATAATCGAGTACCCGTCAACCGACATTCGAATGAAATATCTGTATGCATACCATTAAACGGTTTGTTTATTAGGTACTTATAGTATCGACGACTTTTTAATACAACGGCGGCGAAATGCACTCAATTAGGCAAATGCGATCCCAAAAGCAATTGGAGGAAGTCCTTACTGAGCTGACAAACACATCAACACCCCAGATAGACCCAAAATGAGTTGAAAGAGCAACGTCAGAAGAATGACGAGCTTATGGCTAAGCTCATGGTGCATAGTTTAGATTCACCAAGATCAAAACCTCCAGAAAGAGGCAAGCTATAGGCTCACTAGAACTGAATCGTCTTCTAAGGAAGCCAAAGAGTCTGATCAGGATATGGTGAACTCAAATGAAAATTCGCAAGATTTTCTGGCCACCTCCAAATTAGAACGTTTAATTCCCAGAAACGGCAACCAAAAAAGCCTCACAAGTTTTCCTCTCCACACCATCGACATAGGTCTCAATACCCAAACAGAATGAACTACATAAACACTCGGATGTTCCCGATAAGACACGCCCTAAAACTGTCCCCATTATCCTCTGCGAACCGCGGAAATGGTCAAAACTGGCTGCGCTTATAAAGCAGTTAAACATAATGTACAACTCTGCCAAACGTATATACCTGGACATCTAGATTATACCTCAATCTTCCATGGATTATAGAAAAATAACTAAGTGGTCACTCGTACTTCCTCCCTGAGGATAAAAAATTAAACGTGATAATTCGCGGTCTTCATGGACTATCGGTGGAGGAAATTAAAGAAGATCTTCAGCAACAAGGCTTCCACCCAATTGAAGTTTTCTATGTAAAACTTCAATCCAGCTCCTCTCAACTGGTAAAAGCCCTTTTGCCGAAAGCAGAAACTGAAATCTACAACGTAAGATCTATCTATCATCTCATCTGCCAAGTCGAATCAATGAAACCACGTAGCGGGTAGGTTATGTGTCATAACTACCAACAATTTGGCCACTTATCGAGCAACTGCCACGCTCAAGCTCGCTGTGTAAAGTGCGATGACCTTCATTACTTTACACACTGAAAAACGAAAATGTTGAGATTTGATCAACTGACAGCTAACCCGAACTAACCCAACCCAACCTTGACCCTACCCTTAACTTGCATTTTCTTTTGTTTTATATAGAATCAAAGTTGGTAATATGTTTTCTGCATACCTCGAAAATTGAATTGCCATCAAAAATGTCAGAAAAGTAATCATGAAAATAAACATCTAACTACCACAGAATTTCGCTCGAAACAAAGTCACCATAATGTCAACCATCGTTTGTTCGTGCGACAAGGCTTTTTTTTACTTTTTAGGGTACCTCCAGAGAAGACGGGTGTGATTTTCAAGCTGTATCAGTTTTTTGTGAATGTTCCTTTTTAAACCCAGTTCAATAAATTGAACATTTTGTCAACTTGGACTCGAATTTTTCTCAACTGAAAAACCCGAACCCACTGAAATAACAACAGGTTATGGGCACAGGGTAGCTGTAAAAGTGTTTCTTCAAAAGTCAGGAAAGGAAATTGTCAGGCAAGTCGAGAAAGCAGTCCAAGACGTCAGACCGGAAAGGACAACAGAACCTATAAATCAGCGACACTGGAGCAGCCATCGCACAGCAAGTCAACGTTGAGCAACGAACCCAAGCCACGAAATTGTTAGATTTAAAGCTAATTGGATACTGTAAAGTCTCAATTGGAAATGTTAAGTGAAGATAGTCAAGGAAATGTCAATTTCATTTCGTGGCGATTTAAATTAAACCTTGCACTTAAGAACTAAGATCTGTATGATATGATAATAGGCGCAAAGCCCAGACCAGCAGGTGCTGCGTCAACTGATACAGTCGCCGCTTGGTTAAAACAAGATGTTGAGGCTCGAACATTGATAGGTTTAAATGTAAACAGCAAGATTGCGAACAAAATTGCAAATTGTAAAACTGCCAAAGATATGATAGACAAATTAGTTAGTTTATATGGTACAAAGACTGATGTAATTTTAGAAACGTCCCGAATCAAATTCTTTACCTATGAGTATGATGAAAGCAAGTCAGCTGTTGAGAGCTGTATGTAGATTTTGTATCTCGCGGATTAAGTGCTTACTGAAAATGATCCTGTGAAGGAAACTTGGATTATGACAAGGATCATGAGTGAGCTACCGCCAAAATTGGCACATTTCTTAACATCCTGGGACAACGTGACCGGAGCAGCAAAGAACGTACAAACTCTCATGGAACGTTTGAGGCTCGAGGACGAGCGACTCAAAGAAATGACGAAAAATGCAGAGGGCAGCACCAACAACGCTCTCATGGCCAGACGCAGGAAGCAAGGAGAGTCGTCAAACAACAAGCAGGAAAAGTCGCAGTTCGCATGCTACAAATGTGGGAAGAAAGGTCACGTGCTCAAGGAGTGCAGAGGTAGGCTGTGTGATGAAAACATTGCCTACTGCAAGCAGAAGTGTTCATGTAATATCTGTAAGAAGAAGGGACATTTCACAAAAGACTGCGAATCTCGAGAAGAATCGAATAAGTCAACAAACGGGAAACGAAATAGGAAGGCATTTTTGACCACGGCACTCTCGACGATAGACAACGACATTTCGAAGGACAAGGCCCCTTCATGGTATCAAGACTGTGGAGCCAGTTAGATGAGGTGGAAGCGTTTGATGGTCAAAAGTGGTCTCCAGTGGTATTAGAAGATGTCATTTACGTACCAAACCTCAACTTTAATCTTTTCTCAGTGAGTCAGATGCTTGACAAGGGACATGTACAGAAGTCAAACGGAAACGAGTCAACGTTTTACAGTCTGAATGGCAGGGAAATTGTGGCAAAAGAAATCTCTACAAAATGATGCTCAGGAGAGAAGAAGAGACAAGTTTGATGGCCGTGTTGACCAAAGTCTGGCACGAGCAACTCGCCAATCAAAATGTCAAGTATGTGAGGGATATACTGAAAAGGAAAGGAATAAAATACTTTGATGACAGGAATGGCTATGTATGCACAGGGTGCTCGTATGGCAAGCTACATAGATCCTCACGCCCAAAAAACCCCAAGACTGCTCAGCAACCGTTAGACCTTCTGCACGTCGACACCGACGAGATGAACATCCCGTCATTGGGAGGAGCGCAGTACTGGCTCATATTCAAAGACGATTTCATTCACTTCCGAACCTGTTACTTTATGAAGACACAAAGTGAAGAACCAGAGAAGATCGAATGTTATCTTAGACTCGTTGAAAACCAGTTAGCGAGGAGAGTGAAAAGTCTGAGGTCTGACAACGGCACCGAACTAAAGAATGCAAAAACCAAACAGATGATGGACAAATTGGGAATTTTCCACACCTTCACGAATGTACATACGCCAGAGCAGAACGGACGGATTGAGAGAGAAATGAGAACGATTGTCCAGGCAGCCAGAACAGCGACACACATGAACGAGTTGGACGAGAAACTGTGGGCAGAAGCAATGAACCATGCGATCTTCACGATCAACCAGACTGGAATCAGCAACGTAACAGGGAAAAGCCCAGCAGAACTTTGGTTCGGAAGAAAAATGAAGATTGAGAAGCTGCGACCCTTTGGATGCGAATGTTACGTGCTGACACAAAAACAGAAAAGAGGCAAGACGAATAGAAAATCAGAAAAGAGAATTCTGTTTGGCTCTGATATTAATTCACCCTGCTACCGGGTTTATCTGAAAGAGAAAAGAGAAATTTCAGCTCAGGCAATTTGATCTTCGACGAGGAAAAGATGAGTGGAGCTGAAGTTTAATCGACTTATTGTTATTATGATTTTTGTCTGAGGTTCCGACATTCCCAGAAGTTTATTTCAATATTCAGCAAATGCTAACACGATTGCAAGTAATTTGCAACTGACCATTATAACAAGAAGCAGGCGACCGCTTCAATCTAATGGTTCAACCACTGGAGCATCATCGCCATCCAGGAACGTTCCCGAAATCAACACTGAAACTTTCAGTTCATCTAGAATATAGCAAATGCTACCTCAATTAAACCTGGCAACCCATTGCGTGCTATTCCGCCCCTTTACAAATCTTCGCATCTAGATTGAACTAAAACACACCGGTTGAAGTCATCGATCTTATTAAGTTTAAATTGAATTTTATCCCAGATTTGCTCCAGTGTATGAAGCTTACTCCGGATGAGGAGATGAACCATTTAATTGCTTCATACAAAATCACGGTTCCAGACAATCTGAATTGCCCGCTGGAACAAGAATTCCGGTCTCCTGGAGTACTAGTAAAACAGTTTTCTGCCAATCAGAAGCGAAATGACTTTTCTTTCGTAACAGCAGAAAGAAATAATAAGCCTCTTTACATAGTAAACCTTGTATAATTTCTACTTTGTCCTGTTATTATCAAAATGTCTGTGGTTTGAGGACCAAGACATCTGAACTTTGTATCTCTTCCATTATATAGCCGCATCAAATCATCTGTCTAACTGAGACATGGCTGACAAATGATATTTATAATATTGAACTTCTTCGCAATCACCTGATTTTCCACAGAGAAAGACATCATGTTGCCATTGGCAAACCTGATGGTGGGAGCGTTCTTGTGGGTGTAAATGCCTCTCTAACTAGCAACTCTTGTGAGGATTATATACCTTCGCTACCAGTGGAGTGTATTATTTTGCAAGTCTCTCTTTCTGATGCTTTCTCGTTTCGTGTGTCTACATACCATGTAGTAGCTCTGCTATGTATGAGCGTTTCATTAAGGAATTCTCCAGCTATATCCTTACTCACTTCCCATCTTCCCCTGTCTCGCTCCGTAGGGACTTCAACATTTTTTTCATTATTTGGGATGATGAGTATGTTTCCATACTGTCCGGAGGTAATTTGTCGTTTGCTCTTTCTTCGTTTCTCTCTGTATGCTCCTTCACCCAATTCAATACTAGTGCAATTTCCAATAATAACTTCTAGACCATGTTTTTTCCAACTTTCCAGCCTCTTCTCTTGTTGCATCCACTTCACTCTCACCCTTCATTACTCCAGATCCTCACCATCCACCTCTCTTCATGGAGCTTTCTATCTCCTCTCCACGTTCTTCTAGAAATACATCATTTATAAAAGCGGATCTATGCAGCATGGATTCTAGTATTAACGCAGTTAACTGGTATTCTTTCTTCAGTAACCTTAACCTTGAACGATACGTTGATAGGTTCCATCTGTTTCTCTTGTCCTTAATTAATCAATTCACACCTTTGTTTCTCCCAAGGAGGCCTAAAAATGCTTCAACTCAGATGTTGCCAAAGCCATTAAGCTGAAGGATGCATCCTGGAGAAAATTCCTCTCCAGTGGCCTTCCTAACGACCTTGCCGTTTACAAGCAGAGACGTGCTGAGGCTAAGAAAATTGCAAAGCTTGCTCTTCGTGGCTACGTCAACCATATCGAAATTGCACTTGAATCGAATCAAACTAGGGCTTTCTGGTCTTATGTTAAATCATTAAAGAGTTGTCATCATATACCAGCTAGTTTCAGCTACGATGGCATCACGTCATCTATCCCTCAGGAGCCCTGTGAACCCTTTGCTTCTTTCTTTTCTTCCTTTTTCCGCATTTCAAATGCTCCTCCATCTTTCTATCCTTCTTTTTCCTTCTCCTCTCCCGCGATTCGTACCAATCCCTTGCAGATGGAACTACTCTTAAGGAGTCTTGATACCAGTACCGATGGTGGCTCAGACGGCATTCCATACTTCCTTGCGAAATCACTATCTTTATCTCTCTGTGTTCCTCTTTCAATTATTTATAATTTGAGCTTGGCTACTGAGATTTTCCCTTCCCAGTGGAAAATCGCCCATATTCTTCAAATCTGGGGATCACAATTCCGTTCGCAACTATCATCCTATATCTCTCCTTCCCTGTTTTGGGAAAGTCCTTGAAAAGATAGTTCTCGATCTCTGTTTCCCCTTATACTTTTATCCTTGGCAGAACAATAACATGGTTTTGGCAGAGGTCGATCTATTCTCCCTAACTTGCTTTCTTTCACCCACCACATTGCTGCTGCCCTTGACCGTCAGCAACAAATAGATATTATTTTTACGGATTTCTCTAAAGCGTTTGACTCTGTAGATCACTCACTTTTATTTCAGAAACTTAAAGCGTTCAAAATTCCTGATTTCCTGTACTCTTGGCTTCCATCCTATGTTTGTGATCGCCGTTGTCTTGTCACTGCCGATTCCTGCTTCTCCTCTACGTTTTGCCCCAGTTCAGGTGAACCGCAAGGTTCCATAATTGGCCCCATTTTATTCCTGCTATTTGTCAATGATCTTCCCTCTATTATCACTTCTCTCTGCTTTATGCTGACGACTTTAAGATCTTTCGGGTAATTGACTCACAATGTGATGTTGATGCCTTGCAAAGTGACCTATTGTCTCTAAGTGAATGGTGCAAATCAAACAATCTCTCCTGAAATGCCGCCAAATGACATTCTACTGTAAAAAAATATCCTTTTCCCTCGACCTACAGTCTTGTTGGAACCCCTTTGTGCTGTGTAACTACCTTTAAGGACCTTAGTGTGATTTTTGATTGCGAATTAAAGTTTGACCTCCACATAGCCCAAGTCATCAACAAAGTCTCTCGACTTTCATGGTTCATTTTAAGCTCCGCTTCCTCGTTCCAGCATGTCGCCTTCTATGTGTGGCTTGACCTTTCATTTGTTCGCAGTAACCTAGAGTACTGCTTCCAAATATGGAGCCCTCACCACAGGAATCATATTGATGCTATTGAGTCGCTTCATCGTAGATTCACACGATCTCTTTTCGTCAAATTCAACCTCCCTTACGTCCCCTAAAGCCACCGTTTTCGTACTTTCAAACTCTCTTCTCTTGGATCTGGACGATGCTTTCCTGATGAATGCATCTTGTACAAGCTTTATTAGGGTCACTTACCCCAAACATTATGCAGTCACATTTGAACATTGGACACTAGTCGCCCTAATAGATCCTCTGATCAATTCCTTGTTCCATTTGTATGCACTAACACCTTCTTCCACTCTCCCTTACTACGCTTGCCCCGTTTGCATAACCAGCTTTGTCTTGGACTTCTACCACAGTCGCTTGCCACTTTAAAAACTTGTATTAAAAATACAATTTATAATTACAATTATTAATCTTGATCACCGTTATAACTGTTCTTTTTTCCTGTGTTAGTTAGTAAGTAAGTAATTACACTATTTTCTTTCATTTCCTATGTTTTGGACTCCTTATATAATATTAATAGTGTTAGCTTTAATTTTGTATTAAACTTTTAATTGGACTGCAGTTTGTTTGTTAATACCTAAATAAATAAATGTCTGGCATTTCTTTTAATCTTGCTGGTCCCTTTCATGAACAATACCATCTAACTTGTACCTTGCAATCTTACTAAGAATCAAATACTTTTTGATCTTTTTGGGGGAGATGAGTATTAAAGTTGACACTCTTTATCTTTAAACCTTTCACTATGTTTGTATTTAATGGTTTTGGCACAAGTATCCAATGGCTGAGACAGTCACCTCACTAGTGATACTCTGGTTACGATTAGCCGACTTCCTACAGCCCATTCTCTTAAGTCCCATCATTGATTCCAATAGTGTGTCAAGGTATTATTGCAGCCCTCGGTTTATGATATTTCGCCTTAGCTTAGGGTCATTTCGTTCCTTTAGTAGGGGATGGAAATCATCAGTCATCGAGATGTTGATTCAGTTCACCAGACAGCATCATACTTACATCTGAAAGTCAATCCGGGTTAAGCCAAACTTTAATAGTTGGTGAGCCTACTCCCAATCTGGCCTCGAAATTTTTATGCGTGAACACCTTGCTTTTCTTTGGGATCTATATATGTATAGTACATATGAATACAAAACAACAAGGATTGATGATGAAATGTAACATTATGGCCAGACTTAAGGATGGATCTAATCTACATCGATGTGTGTTGGGGATCTTCCATCTCCATCGCAGCCGAAGTTACACTGCGGTAAAATCAGTACCAGCGCAGGGATGTCAGATGCCTACATTTATCAAATGTTCTCACTACGACCAATGGAACTTATCGAGCAGCCAATAACGTGGCTTTGATTTCAGTAATCATGCGTGTGGAGGGTATAGTGCTGGATCTTTTTTGCAGACTTTAAAACTTCTGGCATGGCCGATTGTTTTGAGCTCTATATCCTCCTCTTATGTCTCGAAGCTTTCTGGCGACTGGATACAGTAAAACTTCTTTATAACGCTCTTTGAAGGACCGAAACAAAAGAGCGTTATAAGCGGGAGCATATAAAATCCTTTTTGTTCATAAGAACATAAGTAACGTTCCAAAAATGCGTTTTCCAAATTATTTATGTTTTAGAATGCGAAAAATGTACTAAGTGTCTTTATTGCATCGAGTACCTTAGCCATTTTCGGCTGGGCTGTGGTACATGACTCAGTTGCTTCTTCTTCATCTTCACTTTCTCCGTCTTTTTGCGTTCCATTTTGCTCATCAATCAAATCTTCAAGGAAAAGTATTTCATTAGTTACCAGTTCGTTGTCAAATTCAGTAAAATCTTCCATCTCCGTCAATCTATCTTTAATTAAAATGTAATGGCTTATCTATAATAAAAACAAATGAGCAACAGAAATTTTAAAAACTTCTGATGAATTAGAGATGAAACTCACCTCTTCAGTTTCATGCTGTGTAGACAAACTTCCAAAGCCAGTTTTCTTAAAACATCGAAAAATTGTCTCCTTCTTTATCTCCATCCAAGCAGCATTTAAAAAGTGCATAGCATCCAAAATTGATATTTAAGGTAGATTTGAACTGCCCATCATCGATAAATATTGCTGGAAAATCCTTCTCCTATAGCCCTGCTTCAAAACATTTATGATGCCTTGGTCGAGAGGTTGAAGATCACTTGTTATATTGGGTGGCAAAAACACCAATTTAATTAAATTACTTTTTTTATGGAATTGTTTGCAGCTACATATAAATGAGTTGCATATTTTGAATAATAATTTTTCAGAAAAATTATTATTCAAAATATGCAACTCATTTATATGTAGCTGCAAACAATTCCATAAAAAAAGTAGTTGCATATTTTGAATAATAATTTTTCAGAAAAATTATTATTCAAAATATGCAACTCATTTATATGTAGCTGCAAACAATTCCATAAAAAAAGTAATTTAAAAAAAGCTATCGGAGCCATCCGAAAGAGTGATCGATATCCGCGCGACGTTAGATAAGCTTCAAATGTAGAGCAAATTTGTCGTATAGATTTACATTAAGTTGATGTGAAAAGGGTGAAATGATCCAATTAAAAAGTTTAGCTAATACCAATTTAATGTTTTCTAGATTTTGCTATTTTGGAGGGGCAGCACAATTGTCGATAAGTAAGAGTATTTTTCGACCTTACAATTCATTATCCCAATCAACAAGCCATTGCGTAACTCTTTCAGTTAAAAGAACTTGACTTACCACTGATTTGCTTGTCCACAATCTAGTGTCTGGTTTTAAATCGGTCAAGCCCTCCAGTTGAAGCAGAATAATTTGCGATCTTCAAAGAGGCAGCCACATGTCGAGCCTTTTCTTGTAGAGTCAGACCAGTTACCGGTATCTGGGCGCTGTAGGCTTGCAAAAACCAATTTTTAAGGATGATTTCTATTTCTTCATATTTTCCGGATCGTATTTTTTTACGTTTGTTGCCTTTATAGACCAAACATATTTCAGCTCTATTTTTGGAGTTGTTCGCAATGTTGATGCACTTAGAAGCGAAGACTTTTTGACTCAACGCAGATTGATCGAATTCTCTTATCAAGAGATGCGTTTCCTCCAGAGAAAATGATTTACGCGACATTTCCACAAGAAAAAACCCGCGACAGAATGGAGAACAAAAAACTACTGAGAAGAAAATCCACTCGTATGTTTATTGTGAGCCCAGAAAATCGAATCTGCTCTCATCCAACTTGTCTGGTTGTTTACATTTCTTTCTATACCATCTTCAGCCATTCGTGTAAAATTCGTTTCGGAGAAGCATTTGAAACCAAAAGAAATTTATACAAGCTCGACATCTTCTCAATTTGAAAACAAAATTTATAAGAAAAATCTGTACGGGAGAATGGGAATGCAACGAACAATGAATATTTTAAGGCATTACGAGAATTGAAAAAACTAAGTTTTGCATCTAGTTGATTCCATATTGCGCTTCAACGAATTTTTTTTACCAAATTCAATTTCATTTGACCATAAAAATACGTATCGCCTGCTTTGAAAAGTTGAAGCATTGCTAAGAAATCTGTGTTATATGATTCAAACGAAGCGGTATATCCGGGAAACCGAGGCGTTATAACGAGATTATTTTCAATAGAAAAAGCCACTTAGGGACCGGGGCCATCGAAAATGGGCGCTTTAAGCGGGAAACCCTTAAAGTGGGAACAGTATAACGAAGTTTTACTGTATTACTGCCGTAAAGTGTTCTGGATTAGGCGATCTCTCGCTGGACCTAGTCTTTTCTTGCGATTGTGCACCAGAGCTTACTTAATCTTTCTTTCCATCAGCATATTAAATTTTGTACCGGTCATCGCTTATAACATACTACCAAAAATTCATGATTGTAGCTTTCATAGTTTCTGAGAAATATTACTGTAACGTATAGACAGACAGACTGACAAACAGATTACGATTAAAGTACTGTTTTTTAAATCTATCTAACAAAAAGAAACAAGTTGGGTAGACAGACCTATGCTCATGTCAGAAGGGTTTTGTACTCAACTTACTGAATGCAGTAACCAGTAACGAATAAAATCAAGAAACATGTCATGTTCGAGGATCATACTATTATTAGCAAAGTTGAAAGAATTTTGACTTCTGAGGTATTTGTTATAGTTATACCCACAAATATCTCCCTTGATAATTATTTCAGATTTTTTAAGATCACGGGTGTCCATTCGCGAGGGAGGAAACACATTTTTCATGGATTTCCAACCCCCCCTATGCCCCCACAGAAGCAAAATATGTCAGTTTAGGAACTGTTTTGAAAAGCTCTCATAGAGAACTTTCAGTTGATACTCATATCGGCTACCTTTCATGCAATTTTTTTCAGGGGCCACTCCTCTGTACTGTAATCATCGATTCATGGCCTGTTTTTTAGAATCTTAGAATGGTTACAAAGCCCTTTTGCTAGGAGCTCTCTCCTGCCTTTCTGACTTATTTCAATTGTATATACTTATCTTCATGATACCTATCATTCCTGAAATTTTCATGCAAATCCTAGCAAAGCTGTAGTTTCTAAGTCGGTAAAAAGCGCATATGGCTCCATTGCCATATGTTTCCATAGTAATACAGGGCATATTGTTCCATAGTAATGCAGGAAAATTCAAATCGCTATAACTTCGTTAAATATTATTCGATCTTTATGAAACTTTCAGGAAAGATTGATCTTATAAATAGTCATCTGTGCACTGAATTTTATTGAATTTAAGGGTACCGTTATGATTTTATTCAGGAAAACACAAAATCGATAAATCATACTATTACTAACAAAGTTGAGTGAATTTCGACTTCTCATGTATTTGTTGTTGTTGTACTCATTAAGGCCTACATCCACGATTTTTTTCAGATTTTTCGGATGAAAGGTGTCCAATCGCGAGGGGGGGGGGGGGGGGGTACGCGAAAAGTTCGTACATTTTCCCTTCCCCTGCCCCTCTTGGTACTCATAAGGCAATTTTAAGACTTGTTTTGAAAAGATCTCATTGATACCTTTCCAATGACACCCTACTCGACTACCAATGGTGAAAATTTTTTTTTGGGGGGTCACTTCCCTATATGGGGAGACCCCCTTAAACCCCTTTGAAATTTTTTTTCACCATTGAACTTTCAAGAGGTCACCACTTCTGACCTTTCCACAAAGTTTCATGATTGTAGCTTCTATAGTTTCGGAGAAAAAGTGCTGTGACATACAGACGGACGGACGGACAGACGGACACAGGTCGTGATTGCAATAGGGTTTTGTATTTTAGTACAAAACCCTAAAAAAGAATATTCCTCCAATCACACATAATATTAAAATTCTCATATTTTCATGAATCTTGCAGATTCTATAACCTAACGATACAAGCAACCAATATGGCATCGGTATCAGCAACATGTTCAGCCGTTATACACATCCTGGACCAAAACGACAACGTTCCATATTTTCTACAGGGTTTCTATCGTGGCGAGATATCCGAATCAGCACAAATTGCATCGTTGATCCTTGCCATCGATGACGATAATGACGACAATATCGTGACGAGTAACAGTGCATTTGCTAGTGCTAGCGGAGGAGGTGTATTGAAGAAGAGTCTTAATGGAACTTTAAAATCTGCTACTTCGACTAGTCCTTCGGCTTCGTTGTTATCGACTGGTGGGGGAAGCACTTCCTCTGCAAGTGTACTATCATCAGCCAACAAGAGGTGAGTTAACGAGATACTATTATGTAAATTCAAGTGAAGTTGGTTTGGCAAGGATTTCTTGCCTTCCACATATGAAATGAACGTGTACGTTGTGTATGTGTGCAAAGATTTAATGTCCTTTATTTACATCTTTCCATTTGAAATCCATTGCAGTCCGCTTGTTATCAAAGCTACGGATGCTGATTCTGGATTAAATGCACTCTTGCATTACGACATCGTTGAATCGCTGCCAAAACGTTACTTCCACATTGACTCAACAACTGGCGCTATCAAGACCGTGATGCTACTGGATCACGAGAAGATTCCCGTGTTTGACTTTCATGTGAAGGTAATGGGAACCGAAAGGATAGAGAGTATCTTGAATCGTTTTTTAATGCTGATGTATATGAGAGCTGTTGTGTATGGTGCTTGAATTTACTTTAATTGCCATGAAATCTATAAGATAAGCAAATTGTGTAAAATGAGAGTCCTTGTGGAAAGAAATTATAAAATCCTTTTTTTTTTATTTGAATTTCAAAAGGTGTAAAAGGTTGAGGTTAATTAAAATGGGAAACGATAGCCATCCATATCAACGACTGCTCCAATATACACAGTTTAATAAAAAGTGAATTCAATAAAGGAGCTCATTATCCTTGAAATCAAATCTGAAATTGCAAATTCAACCTTTTTATTTTCACTTCATAGGTCACGGACTTGGGTAAGCCACGTCTTTCATCCGAATCAACTGCCAAAGTTCAAATAATCGTAACAGATGTAAATGATTGTGCACCTGTTTTTGAACATACCAACTATAATGTTACTCTATTATTGCCCACGTACGAAAATGTTGTGGTCGTGCAAGTGAATGCAACTGACCCAGATCTGTCGGAAAATGCAACTTTGCGTTATGATATTATTGAAGGAAATGCTGCTGGAGTCTTTGGTATCGATTCGAAAACGGGAGTTATAACCACACGGTAAGTACAAATACGTTACTTATGTATAAATCTTTTTATTGCTTTTGTGATATGAGACGTGCTAGAATATGATTTTTGAGACAAAATTACATAATCACGAAGAGCAATTTTAAGGCATAATAACGATTTTTAAAGCAAACAAAACTTGTTTTGAATTGAAGACTAGCTAACCTCGAACCCCCCAGAAAATTTCGTGATGCAGTACTCAAAAATCTGCTATTCTTACTTCAGTTTTTAAAAAATCGTAAAAAATGAAGTTGTACTGCATTTATTTATTTAAGCGTACGAGGGAGCTTGACAAATAATCCTCTTTCTTTATACTTCACATTTGTCAGGGGTGGACCTTGGGAACAGGATAATTGTGGAGGGAAGATAAGAAACTAACGTGCACCGTTTGTTAATAATTAATTTATTGTGTTCAAAATACAATGACTAGGTTGGTGGTTCGGATACGACTGACTCTTCTTGATTTCTTCCGTGGACGGTGCTCTTCAATTGGTGTTGCCATGACACTCGACCATCCTGACATTGAATCGTCTCGATTCATTACTCCGTGTCTGAATCCGCAGCATCATCGTAAAAATTGAGTTCGGGACACACGACGATCCACGGTTTCAACTATTTGCTCGTATACACCGAACAGAATTTCCGATGGTTGAGACGTGCGATTCCCACGTTCTCGAGGAGATATCTGTCGTTTCGCAAAACTCTCGAAATGATGTAGGGCCCACGATATTTGGGCTCTAACTTTCGAGATTCTCCCGTAGCAGCAGGTGCGTTCTCTAGAACGATGAGATCTCCTTCCTTGTAGATAAAAGTTTTCTTGTGTTTCGCGTTGAATCTCAATCTGCATTTCTATCTTTCGGTGCGTATTCACTCTGCAGCCAATTGTCTTCGGTTAACCATATCGCATTCCGTTGATCAGCAGTCGCTTCATCTGATGTCAGAGCCATAACCAGCCGATTCGTGATGACGTCTCGAAGGCGATAATCGAATGTCAACTCTATCGGGCCAAACTGGGTCAAAGAATTCAGAGACTACTGAAGATTGCGCAATTTTAAATCCCAATCCTTATGATCAGTTGGTGCAGTTCCTAGAAATGATAAGATGGACTGATTTGCACGTTCGATTTGGCCATTCGCTCGAGATGTTCTGACGGCAACCTTAATATGTTGAATCTCATTAGATGCGCAGAATTCAGGTAATTCTCGTGATGTAAAAGCAGTGTCTTGATCGCTAATTATACGCTCAGGTAGACCGAAGTACAACATCAGATCCCTGAATGCGTCAATGACGGGCTTCGATTTCGTTGTTTTGACAGCTCTCAAAATTAAGCAATTACTGAACGAATCAGATATTCCAATGATGTGCAAACTACCTAGACGATCGCGTGGAAAAGATCCCAGGTGATGGAAGTGTAACGTTCAGAACGGAATAGGTGTCACCTCATCCGAATAGAGTTGACCCCCCGGTTTGCCTGCGATTCCTTTATTATAGCAGCACTCTAAGCATGCTGCGATGTACGACTTGATGTATTTTCGGAGATAGGTGAACCAATTTTTTTGCCGAACTCGATTTATGGTCTTCTCAAGACCAAAGTGGCCCATGCCATCGTGGAACGTGCGGATGATTTTCCACCTAACTGCAGCCGGAACGACGAATTTGAGATCTTTGTCGACCTTACGATATAACCGACTGTTTTTGAGCTAATAATCTGACTTGATCTGTTCGGATTGAACGGACTCAATATCGCCTCTCAGAACTTCGATTAACTCCTTCAACTTCACGTCTTGTCATTGTAGGAGCACAAGCCAGTCTTCGTTTACTTCCAATCGCATTATGTTCCTCGATGCTATCTCTGGCTCGTTCGGTGGTTCGTTTGGAGTCCTTTTTAGAGCATCTGCGTGACTCATGCGTTCAGCTGATCGATGTATGATGCGGAAATCTTACTCCTGTAGCTTCAGAAATCATCGACAGATGTGCGGTAGCAATGGGTTCGACGTTCTTTTAGTGCTAATTGCGGCGCAATCGGTAATTATCTCGAAATGCTTACCGAGCAAATAGATAAGGAATCTTTCTAACGACTCGACGATAGCCAAAACTTCAAGCTTATGACTATGGTATCTGCTTTCGGATTCGCTTCACTGGCGGCTGTAGTAGAAAATCAGTCTGAAATTGCCACCGTCGTCTCGTTGCATGAGAATCTCGGCTAGACCCAGTGTGCTCGCATCAGTGTGAACTTGCTGTTCCTTTGTCGCATCGTATGCGCTGAGCACTGGATCGCAGCAAAGTGCTGATTTCAATTTCGTTGTTCAGTCGACCAACAAAATTGTGAATTGTCCTTCTGCTTCAACAAAAGTGTAAGCGGCCTCGATATTAGAGAATAATTTGTGGGAAAACTCGCTTAATCCCTGAAATCTGCAACCTTTTGTAACGTTGGTTACTTCTGGAAATTTTCGAATAGCATTATTCTTTTCAGCTCGTGATTTTATTCCGTCCTCATCGGATCAATGACCCAAAAACGTGATACGTCATACCAGCATCTCGAAGTATAACCAGGAATTCACGGAGTTTGATTAAACCCTCGGCGATGGTTTTGCTGGGCAGAATTACTTATCTACGTAGCTAACTGCTCGATTTCCCATTTGTCGCACCAACTTGTTTATGACCTCATGAAAATAACTCGGTGCATTGCACAGGCTCAAAGGCATCTGGTTGAATTCATATTGGCCTGCATGTGTGACAAATGCAGTGCATTTCCGCACTCTTCTGCGATTGGTTTTTGATAATAGCCATACATTAAATCGAGAGGCGTGTAAAATAAATTACCAGCGATCGATGATAGCTGCTCCTCGACAGTTGGCATGAGAAACGGACGCTTTTCAGTGATAGCATTGAGCTTACGAAAATCAACACAGAGACGGTCCTCACCATTTCGTTTGCGAACGAGGACAATTGGTGACAAATGTTCTGATGATGATGGACGTATGCTATTGTTTTCGAGCAGTCCGTTTACTCTTTCTTGAACGTGCTCACGCTTTGTGAACGGTAACCGGTATGGCTGGCGTCGGACCGATTTTAAGGTCGTTAACCTTATCGTTACTGAGTTACATTGACCTAACTAAGCAAGCGAGATAGAGAAGCATTCTCTATGCTCACTGATGAGCTGATACAGTTAGTCCTTTTCTTTGACGGAAAGCGTGGGCTCAAAAGTTGGAGCGTTTTGGAAAGCGTTTTCCAATAGACAAGCTCCCGTTTCAATGATCAGTCGTTTGCCCGATGTGCAGAGTAGATGTGACCCCAATAAAAGTGGCTCCGAGATCAGGTCGTCATCCACCGGAAAAATCCTCGCATTTAGATTCTTACCATACAACTGGATTTCGGTCTCGAGTATCTGGTTGCACGTTACTGGAGCTCCTCCAAATCCTCATAGGATGATCGGTCAACACTAATTCACGCCCCACATCGACATCGCGATCGTTCGTTGAATGAGTGTTCTTTCGCTGCCGGGGTCGATGAAGGACTTATTTTGTGCCCGTTGAAAAAAACCTCCTTAACAAGCGGATAAATTCTTTCCGTTGAATTTATGCGAAGACCATTACTGACGGCGGTCGCAGTTTCATTTTCCGGACATCGGTTGGTCGTATGTGATGTTTGTTGACACTTCTCGCATCTTTGTTTCCGCTGCGGTTTTGGACAGTTCAGCGAAATATGCCCCACCTAAAAAGAATTATAACATCGGATTCGATGGTTTTCCGAATTTCTCGAAGTCGGCTGCGCTCGCGCATTTGATGAAATAATACCTCGCTGTATCGTGATGGTCCAAAATTTCGTCTCGACTCCGTTCGTGGCTCTGAGATTCGAACGGAATTCGTTTCAAAATTCTTTATCGCGGCTAAAAGATAGTTGACGGTGTCGAAAATTGAGCTCGCGATCACATTTTGTAAAGATAGATGCTGTAGCCCGTTCCTTATATACCGGATTATAGCGTGATCGCTCAAGCTACTTCGTCTTCCCAATGCTAGCATAGTATAGAAGTAACTTTGTGTTGTTTCGCTCGGCTCCCTGATGCGATTCATCATTTTTGAGTGAACATCGGCCTCGCTTTCATGGCTAGAGAAGTCTCTCCTCAACGATTCGGCCAGCTCAAGCCAGCTTCCCAGAACCCGCGCAGAACCATCGCTCCAAATTTTAGCAGGGCTTTAGGGAGGCTTGTACGGCGAACACCAAAACTTTATCGTTCCACTGATATGCCTCGAAAAGCTTCGTAACGCGATCAACGAACTGCACTGCCGACATGCCGAATTCGGACAACGGGCCGTACTCTGGTAAAATATCCATCACATCTCGGATGTTATGAAAATGCCGTCCACTACATGCCCGCGTCTACTTCAAATGTCGCTGCCGGTGGCGTCTCACCCCCTGATGGCGTTAGTGAGTGGTAATGTCGGCTCCTGTACCACGATCGGTTAAGTGTTAATCTGTTCAGTTGTTGACAGCTGATATTAACTCGCTCAATCGCTTCACTTCATCACGTAACTCGCGCACTTCATCTTCACCCGGACATTCTGACATTTTCCCGTCCGTTTCGATTTCATCATTAGTCAGAATTTCACAGAGTCTTTGTGCCAGCTCGGTTTTGTTCCCCTGCGTAGAGGCGTTCCGTAGTCTAAGTTCAAGTTTTAGTCGTTCCTTGTTTAGCGTATTGACCTTTTCGACCGGCATTGTGTTGCGTTCCGTTTCCCTCGTATATGAACCGAAGGGGAAATCGAACCACTATTACAATTATATGTAGCCACTCGCGTATGTATGTCGCACCGTTTCTCCTTTCGCCTCTTTTCGCAGACGATCAGTAGGAGAACTAAACACGAGATCGCGAGGAGGGGAAAAATGGCTCTCGACGGCGTCTGTTCGTTCTACGTGCACGATTCGAATTTTTACTTGTAATCCGCACTAAACAATCTTTGGATCCCACTTCTGATTTTGTCAGGGGTGGACCTTGGGAACAGGATAATTGTAGAGGGAAAACAATAAACTAACGTGCACCGTTTGTTAATAATCAATTTATTGTGTTCAAATACAATGACTCGGTTGATGGTTCGGATGCGACTGCCTCTTCTCGATTTCTTCCGTGGCCGGTGCTCTTCAATTGGTGTTGCCATTACACTACTTAAAGCCAAAGCCCTTACCAAGAGATACTTTAAAACCATTGAAAAATTTTTTAATACCCAAACTTTCAAGGGGTCATCACTTGTGATCTACCTGCCCAATTTTCGGTCTGTAGCTGCTATAGTTTCCAAGAAAAATTGCTGTGACATACACATAGAAAAGACAGACGTACATACGGCTAGACAAACCCGATTTCAATAGGGTTTTGTAGGTAGTAAAAAACCCTAAGAATTTAATATAATAATAACCACATACTTTGCCTTATTGTTTCTGTAAAACAAATTGAAATGTACCTTAAAAATAATAAATAAAAAATTGAACATTGTAGTACTAACTATTATTTTCTCATTCAGGGATGTGGAACGAATTGGATCATTTTACAAACTCCACGTACGTGCATCGGATGGTAAATACTCCAAAGTAGCTTATGTGAATATCCACGTTGAAACCTCTGAAAACTCGGGCCTAGTATTCCAAAGACCAATCTACGAAGGTGCTATTAGTGAAAACTCGACAAAAATAACAACTGTTGCTGTAGTTAACGTTATCGGAACATCCTTAAATGAACATATCGAGTTTCGCATCCTAAATCCTACTGACATGTTCCGAATTGGCTTAACGTCTGGTGCTATTGAAACTACCGGTATATCCTTCGATCGTGAAGTTCGTGACAATTACGAATTAATCATAGAAGCTCGTTCCGCAATGTCGCCGAGTTCGTATGAAAACGAAAAACCAAGGATTGCTCACGTTATAGTGAACGTTACCATCTTGGATATCAATGATAATTGTCCGATGTTCGTTAATTTACCGTACTATGCAGTAGTTTCAGTGGATGATCCAAAAGGATCGGTGATAACGAAAGTTCATGCAGTAGATTTGGATAGCTATGAAAATGGTGAGGTGCGATATGAAATGAAACGCGGTCATGGTGAATTGTTTCGTGTTGATCGAAAGTCTGGGGAGGTTACTTTGAAGCAGTCACTAGAAGGACATAATAGAGACTATGAGCTACTGATTGCAGCTTATGATGGAGGTATAACTCCTTGTTCAACGGAAATATCAGTGCATGTGAAGGTGAGTGATTTTTGATATTAAGCTTTAGCTTATCACAAAGATGTTTGGTTTTCAAACAATTCTTTCTTTTGTTTTCATTCTAATTCACTTCTATATCATACATTCAGCTTTATCAAAACCATAAATCTGAAGCTGCCTAACAAATATAACTTTTAATCAAAACTATATGATTTTAAATTTTTTATAGTTCACCTATGAAAAATCATTTAATTTATTGATTTACCCCAGTAAATTTAATAAAATTAAATAATACATGGACATAAACCAGAAGTTCCAATATAACTCCTTCTTAACTCACATTTGTATTCTTAAATAATTCCCCCCGATTATTTTATTTTCCTTAATATCCCCATAATCAATCAAATCTTTTCATCATAATCATCTCATTGCACACGTATCAAATCCAAGTTAAAGAAACTTTTCACCACTTTTAAAAAAATCCTTTTCCACAGATTTCCGGTTCTATCAAATCCCATCTCAGCTGGTCTCTGTATTTTTATATCCATTACAGCATCGTTACAAAGTTGCTAGTAAGCTTTTATCTCATAGTGAAAATTTTAAGTTTTCCAAACGCAAGACGTGAAGCAGTAAAAGAAGTTATAGAAGCGTAGGATAGTGTTGGAAACTTTTCAAATTAATATTAATGTAATCAAAAAAGTTCGGCCAATACTTTGCCGTCGTTGTTCTTGTCATCAACTTAGTCGTCGTCTGCGTCCGTGTCCTTTTTGCCAGAAATATTGCAATACTATTTCTGATTTTCCATTATCGTGGTGTGCATCTTAATTACTTTCATCCACTCACTGAAGATTATTTGCTGTTATTTAGCTGCAATGGCTGGAATTAAGAATTTTAGTTAGAAAAGATTGAAGATACTACGGCTAACAGTGAATTAAGATCAATTTGCTAAAGCTTAAAAGTTCAGTGGTTAATGAGGTTGAAAATCAGTTTTCCTCTCAAACTCAGATTTTGAAATTTTGATGTTAGCATTGAGGTTGAATTTAATGCTGGAATTAAAATTGGTCCAAATATAAATTATTGTAAAATTCGCAGCGAAACTTTTATGGAATTCCTTTGATAGAATAAGCAAAATTTAGAAAATATTGGAAGCTCTAGAACTCATTAACAATAGAGTCCACAAGAATTTTGGAAAAGTGGCATTTATTTCTGAACATAATCTCCGCTTGGCTCAACACACTTGCCCTAGCGATGCTCCAACTTCATTAACCCGTCTGAAAAATATGTTTTCTCGAGGTCTGCAAAGTAGTCCTACGTGGCGACGATGACCTCCTCATTTGACTCAAATTTCTGCCTGGCCGGGCCAAATCTGGAGAATACGGTGCATGAGGTAGCAGTTCGTAGCCCAATTCGACCAATTTAGCTGTGGCGATGCAGAAGGTGTGAGCCAGTTTGTAGTCATGGTGAAAGAACACTTTTTCTTCACCAAATGAGGCCATTTTTCAGAAATTCAACGTCGAATCCGTTCAATAATTCGACATAGTAGAGACCTGTCACTGTTTCGTCCCTCTCCTGGTAGTCGATGCAGATTACACCTTGTGAATCCCAGAAAACGGTGGCCATTACCTTTCCGGCCGAAAGGATAGTCTTGGCCTTCTTCCGAGCACGTTCGCCGGGTGAAGCTCATTGTTTCAACTGCTCCTTGGTCTGTGCACCAGTGAAGCTACGTTTCATGGGCCGTCATGAAACGACGCAGAAATTGCTTCGGATTGTTCTTAATCAGCAACAAACATTGCTCTGAAGTGGTCTCACGGTTGCGTTTGTTGTCCGGAGTGAGCTAACGTAGCACCCATCGCACCGAAAGCTTTCTCATGCCCAAAATTTCATCCATGATATGACCCCCGCGGTCTTTTGAGATGCCTACTTTCTCAACTATCTAGCGTACTTGGATTTTAGTTACGTTATCCTCCATGGTAGCCGTTTTCGGGCACCTGGGCGTAGCTCATTGAAAACTAACGTTCGACTATGTTGAAACTTGTTAAATCAATTTTTTACGGTCATCATCGTACGAGCAAAGTCAACGTACATAACATCCAAGCGCTCTTTAATTTCGCTTCCCAAGCAAGAATCGAATCACCGACCAATATTATTCTTTCTCCATTTTTCTATAATCCGCAGACACGCCCGCTTCCACACGCTGTCAAAACAAATCCACGAATCCGATTTGGCTGAAATGTTGACAGTAGCTGTCTTTGAAAATGTATTACACGATAGTGAATCTCTTTTGCGATAGTGGCCCGGTGGTGAGGCTAAGTACTTATCGGACCGCCCTCGTATAGCTTATAGCATGCTGTTCATAATAACGTCTCTTCTTCTTCGTAGCACTGTTGCCCCTCTCGGGCCTTCGTTTCCTGCAAAAAGCGACTCCAACTGCCTCAGTTCATTGACCACGTCCTCCAATTTCGAAATACGTGGAGCGACTAAGTCAGACTATCATTTACTCGGTTTCCCCATTGGTCTCCGTTCTTAGTTCTCCCAACGAATACCTTTTTGGGTATCCAAAAGGATCGGTAGATCATGGATTCACGTGGCCAGCACTCTGCAGCTTCCGCTATCTTACCATCATTAAGACTTCCGGCTCGTCAAAAAATTCACACAGCATCGAGTTCACCCCCATCTATCTTCGCTCCGATTATTGGCCTAATACCCGTCTCTCGAAGGCGTTCAATATGTTTGCGGATGCTTGGGTTAGGGTCCATGTTTCACTCCCATAGCATAGCACTGTTTTTTTCACAGATAAAAACATACGAGTATTAAAACTTCATCCTGCTTTTTGAATTTAAGTTTTTTACCGGAAAAAAGACAAATTCCAGAAACTTTTGCGACACCCTATATTTATAGACAATGTTGCATATTCCCATTAATTCGTTCTTCATTGTTGCATTGTCATGTTAACAAATTACATCACAAAAAATAAACCACCATTGGAAAGATCAGGACCATTCTTGAATTAGTGCCAATGAAAACCACAAAAGCAACGTCGTCCCCTGTATCATAACAACAACTACAAGTATTTTTGTGATTACGAGGTGAATGTCATTTATGCACAGAGAGTGGGATTCCCATGCTTGCAAGAAGGCGGATAGACCACTCAATAAACAACTCCCCTGTCAACACGAGAACCCAACCTGGAATCGTTTGACACATTACTTCGGGCCAGATCTCGTTTTGTTACGCCGTGAGGCGCCTTTAAGCTGGGGGACTCCTCTTCTAGCGGGAGGGGAGAGGGCAAGAGGAGTTGCCAGACAAGCGACCCCCCAGCCCCAGTGCCCTCAGCTGCTTTAAGTCATTTTTATCTTTCAGAACTGCCCGAGCATAATGTGCCAGCTGGTTCTATTTGTCAACCGATTTGAGCATCATTGCAACTACATTATCCGGGATGAGCTCTCCCGCCTCCCTGTACAGGTCTCTTTGTAGCCTGTCCCGTTTTGTGCACGCGAAAAATATGTGGCAGGCATTGTCTTCCTCTCCTGGGCAAAACTTACGATCGGGGGACCGTAACTTATAAATCGTATGTAGGTAAGACTGAAAACACCCATGCCCACTCTAAAGCTGGGTCAGATAGAAGTCAGTCTCACGATGCCTTCGATTTAGGTAAGATCCGGGATGAGGCTAGCAGTCCGCCTTCCCTTCGAGCAATTCACCCAAGACTGCTGCCAATCGTTGAGTGAGCGCTGTCCCTCCTCGCGGGCAACCATTTCCCTCGCATCCTCGTTTCGGCGCAGGTAAATAGCTCTGACAAGGAGGGCAACAGGTTTCACGCCTACAGTAACTCTCACCGCCGAATAAGAGACAGTCGGATACGAAGGTGCAATCCTCAGTGCTCTTCTTCTCTGTTCCTGCGCCAGGCAACTACAAGTATGGGACTGATAATGAATGACACTAATGACGTCATCTTTTAACGTCGTTACAACAACAATAAGAACGGCATTGGTAGTCATAGCACGAATGACGTACATTACGCTCACGTCATAAAATAGCAAGTATGTGGCTGGTAATTAAAAACACCTGACGTCCTTGTCCAATGTTCGAGATACTCGTATATTGGTTACTATATATAAAGCGCACCCCCACATGCGTGTTTTAGTGATTACTGTGATAAACATTTGCGGGAACATAGCGAAGAACGTTTTTAATTCAATCAAAAGATAATGTTGGCTGCTGCAGAAAACATCATCTAGGGAATGTGTACCTTAAATGGGCATCATTGGTGTCGGAAGTGGGATTACCTCGCGGGAATGTAAAACAAAGGAAAATTTTAATTGAAATTCGAAAAAAAGTGACGTTAAAGTGTAAATGCTAAAGGTTTGATGGGAGGTTCAAAAAACAATTGAAAATTTAGGTTAAAATGAAAAGACGACAACTCCCAACGCAAAGTAAGCGACAATTTGAGAATATTAAAATTAAAAAAATAAAGGTAATATTTAATTTTTTACTTTGTAAACTTCATAAATTTAAGACTAGCGTGATAGTAACAGTTAACTGAGGATCTCAGAGCTGAAGAAAAATAGTCAGTGGAATTTCTCGATGAAGAATTCTGTGCAGGAGATGAACGAGAAGAAACAGAAGTGACAAACAAAATGTGAAAACAAATGTTCACGCTAATTCAGTTGTCCACTGCTCAAATATAACAATAAAACATCGGAATTCACGCAAATTAGAGTGAAAAAAAGCGAACTTTATCTTGAAAATAGACAAACAATCGGTAAAACTAGATTAGAAGCTGTATAAGCAATCAGCAAAACTAGCCCGACAGTCGAATGAAACAAAGGCAAACATAGGAGGTCTGAACGAAAATCTGAACAACTAAATTCATGTTTCGAGGAAGCATTTAAGAAAAGTTTAGCCATGTCGAGGAAAGTTTTTTTTGTGGTTAGGAGGTGAAAGGTATTGATGCCCTGATTGTGGGGCTCCCAGATGCGCAGGATACCTGGACCATCCAGTAAACACTTCCCTGGTAAACCTGAGAACCTCGCCTGAAACCATTTGGCACAATACTTCGGCCCAAGCTTCGTTTTGCTATGGCGTGGAATGTCTTCCTCTAGCGGAAGAGGAGAAAGGAAGAGGGTTTGATAGAAAAGTGATCCTTCAACCCCAATTGCTTTGAGCCCTTTTCATCTTTTAGGACTGCCCAAACATTATGTGCCACATGGTTCCATTTGTCAACCGACTCAAGCATCCACCCGATTAGTCTGACCAGGGATAGCTCTCTTGTTTCGTTGTAGCAGTCTAAGCGCAGCCTGTCCCATCTTTTAAATGCAAAAAATCTGTGGCAGGTATCGTCTTCCTCTCCTGCGCAAAAACGACAGTCGTGGGATCGCGACTTACCAATCGCGTCCATGTAAGCATGAAAACAACCATGCCCGCTCAAAAACTAGGTCAGGTAGAAGTCAGTCCCACCATGTGTTCTATTAAGCCACAATCTCAGATCAGAGAGAGGCATGCAGTTCATCTTCCCTTTACGCAGTTCACCTAGGACTGCTGCCAATCATTTAATTGGCGGTGTCTCTCTTCGCAGGCAACTGCCTCTCTTGTGCCCTCGTTTCCGCGTAGGTAAATAGTTCGGCGCTCCCTAGAAAGGAGGGCGAAAGGTATCACGCCTGTGATAACTAGCCCCACAAATCAGATACTATCGAATATGAAGATGCAATTCTCAGTGCTCTTCATCTCTCCTACCTGTGCTAAGCGTTTTCAGTACAGTTTCTTGCTCACAGCGTTGCCCTATGTTTCTGCTCCGATTCTATGGACCTCATCAAAACTCAGAGCCGATATGCCTGAAGTAGCTTTGTTAGCTGTTGCCCTGATTTGCTCAGAGAAACTCATCTTCGAGTCGATCACGGACTCCAGGTATTTTACTGATGGTTTTGATTCAACCAGTACTTCCCCGATACTAATAGTTTTTACTCTGGACACTTTCTTATTTGTCAGCATGACCACTTCGGTTTTTTCCAGTTGTAGATTGAACCCGCAAGCTGTCATCCATTCTCTCACCCAGCGCATTTGCATACTTAGTCTAAGTTGCGCCTGTTTGACTGTGCGTCCAGCAACTTGCGCCGCAACATCATCCGCATAGCCGATCAAGCGCAGTTCATCCGACAGCTCTAGTCTCAGTAGCCCATCACACGATGACTTCCAATGTTCGGGACCAAGGATAGATCTGTGAGCATTATCCGATGTAGTTTCCATGCTTTGTCGGCCCTGCATCGTATCATAAAGCAAGCTTCGGTTCTTCATGTAATCACTCAAAAGCTGCATCAGTTATTCTAGTATCTAGCAGAGTTGAAGGCATTCCGAACATCAAGTGTCACCAACAAAACCACTTGTCGCTTGGAACATCTATGTACCTCTGACTTTGAGACCGCGCTTACCACCTCTGCAATTGCATCAAAAGTAGAACGTCCTACTCTAAAGCCGTACTAACACGTATGGCGTCAGTGAGTCTTCCCTTGATAATTTCTCTAGCACTTTCCCAGCCGTGTCTCGCAAGCATAACGAGCGGTATGCAAACGGCGACCTGGAACTTCTCTTCCCCTTCCCATCAGTGCGAGCCTTGCTACCGTCAAACGTTTCACAAAAACCCTTTCCCGCAGGCACGCGCTGAATGTACTGAGTAACAAATCAGGACAACGATGAAAGGCGAGGGCAACGCGACAGCTGAGACGCCGTTTGAACCTGGAGCCTTCATTGGTTTCAATGATAGGAATGCCTCTTCCAGTTCTAGCCGCGTGAAAAGTGGGCATTTGACTGCTATTTTGCCGTGAACAACGTCAACATTGGCGAGGGAAGGCGGAAAAGCCGTCGCTCTGTCTCGTTCATCTTTCCTGCTTCATATATGCAAGATTTGCGCAGAGCACTAAGATTCCGCGTAACTTGCGGATTGCCAGGGCCCCACGGAACACTGTTCACGTCGTCCACTAGATCTTGCTAGCAGCGAGCCTTACCGCTGTTAATCATTTTGTGAAGACATTTCCTGGCTGACTTATATGGTGCTAAAAGGTTGCATACCTCGTCGCGGTTTCATGTCTGTTGAGCTTCACGTCGAAGCTTGTGACACTCTCTTCGCTTTTCAGCGATTCCAGGTGGCCACAAGTACTATACACTGAAGGCTTACCGTGCCAGGGTCTCTGACGGGGCATAAAAGCGCTGCAAGCGGATGTGATTATGCTCACAGTTGAGTTCATCGCATTTTGAGCTGCTCTACAACCCCCATCAAATCTTCCAGCAATGGCGTACCAGCTGTAAGTGCCTAAACGAACCAAATGTGGAAGGTTGAGAGCATGGGCATTGGGAGACTACATAACGCATCCTTGACAGCATGTACTAATGACCATTGGCTGAGTAGTTTTCTCATACTCTTCATTTGTATAAATTCCGCACTAGAAACTTCGAGGTTAATGTCTTGTCAGGTATGGTTTCTTCACAGCCCATTCGCAAAATACCGGTGTATTGCCGGTCTTCATCAGGATGAGCCCCGTCGTAGTCACCATTTTTAAAACTCGTTTTCTCCGTGGATCAGTTTGATGCATGCCTCAATCGATTGCTTTAACATTGAAGTCTCTCTCCCAATGAGTACGTAGCCATTTGCGACCGAGACAGCGTCCTCCAAACCACTAAGCTTGGCTTGGAAAGATGATATCGATTCGTTCGGCATTAGGTATACATTAAATAACGAAGAACCTAACACTGAACCCAAATGAAACCATTTCTCTGTCTATAGCTCTCTGCTAGAAAATCAGCACTGTTATGAGCCCAGATGGCAGCAGTACCAGTTTTGTCAGGATACCGTGATGACGAACTTTTGTCGTAGGGTTGCTCACTCAACAGCGAAAGGTTGGGTTTTATGTCCCTCGCAAAACGCTCAAGCAGGTTTTGAGCAGTTGCGGTGTAGGCTTGCCTACAGGATACGGGTTATCGAAGCTCTCCTGTTACCTTGGCTAGGGTTTCCTGGCAAACCCGAGACATTCCTGATCCAAGGATGTGCTTGAAATCCGGGTTTGGATCAGCATCCTTGCAAAGGATGCAGTATGCCTCCCTCGTACATTCTCTTCTTTTAGGAGACTCCAATGGGGTCCCTTGTATCCCTGTGCGGCATGACCCTGACCAAGGCACTTAAGCCATTAAATAGTTACTGCTCTTCGCCGTACCCTGCAAATGACTCACCCTATTTTTACTTTACCCTTACTGAGAAGTTGTTTGACGTCCTTCTCAGTCAGTTTGGTGATGGCCATACGTTGTCCCCTATTGTTTTCTGGTGTCAGCTTTGCTTTAGCCCTACCTACGGTTGGAAGCTCTCCTTTTGTGGCCCCGTAATGCAGTCAATGTCACCGATTTAAATAATCGCCATCGGTTCGAGCGAGCCTACAGTTGCTCTTTTCCCAACGATCTTCTTGACTGCATTGCAGAATACTTTTTTGATAAACTTCTGCATCAAATTTAACCAGTATTTAGCAAGACCGGGTTGGTCGCATTGCTTTAATGGCAGATTTGATGTCTTTGCTTTTTACACCTCCCTTGTTCTCCCGCAACACATCTGCGTAAGATCGGCTATTCTTGGGTTTCACTTGCAGTACCTGCCGCATAAGTCTTCGTCGTGGCTTTTTTCTCTTCTGTCTCGCATCAGGTAGTTCTTTTTGCTAACCTGATATGCGAACATGATACACATAAATCCACATTTTTGCTGTATTTTGCATAATGAATTTCTCTTCCTGCATCAGTCTGTCCTCCCTTTCGAAGCCCCTATAACCCTCTTAGATAATAATTGAACGGGATAAGTCACAAAAAGTTGGTGCGACTGGCTGTTTTGAGGGAACATTGGTTTTCTGTCTTTTTTTCTGTTCACTTGCCAGGATATTACATGCCATTCTCTTCATACTTGGGAAGTAGAGAAAGTCAACATAGGAGCTGGCTGTTGCTCACACCATGTCGCTGCTATCTGGAATCCAGGAATCCTTGCGAGGGTTGCAACAAGCTCAGAACCAATCTAGCACTAACCGGATGTCCATCTCAACTAGAAGCTGACTCTCAATTCAATAGGACTTAGAAAGTTTGAACGTACTTCAAGACCTGACAAGATTTTACCAGAATGTAGACGGTATAATGCTTACATTATAGCCATTCCCGCACGAATTCCACTTGGTGCAATATACTACATAGGCTGATAAGTCCCGGGATTTTTCAATAGGAACTCTGGAAAATGAAAATGACTCATTTCGAGAAGCTCATCTGTCGCTAGTTTGTGAATGAAGTTTCATGACATTTTGTCCATTCACTTATAGGCAAGCTACAGTCGTTAAAGTGACATTACTTTCGCCTTCGTAAAATATCGAAAAAAGGAATATCGCATCTTGATCAAACATTGTTTTTTTTTATGGGAAAAGTTTCTAGAAAATCGTTGCAATGGATGGAGTAATGTTAATCCACATCTGCTCCTTTGAAGACAAGTTTGTCAGTGGTTTAGTGAATTTAAAATGGGTCATACAAGCACCGAAGACGCACCTCGCTTTGGAAGGCCAAAAGAGGGTACGAATGCGGAAATCGTAAGGCAAGTACATTGAATCAATTTGAGTGATCGTAAAATGAAGATGTGCAAATAAGTTGAGGTCGTGAGCATCTCAAAATGTGCGGAATACATTATGCATGATATTTTGAAGATGAAAAAGCTATCGGCGTGATGAGTGCCGCGTTTGCTGACCTTTGACCAAAAGTCGCAACGCGTTGATGATTCAACGGCCGTAGTGCAATTGAGTAGACTTTTTTTGATGTTTTTTGACGATGCATAAAATGTGGGTCTATTCAATATACCTGAGACCAATAGGCAGTCTACAAAGTAGCTAAAAAGCCACGAAATTCGACCAAAGCGGCCAAAGTCCAACGCTCGGGCGGGAAGGTGATGGCCTCCGTTTTTTGGAATGCACATGATATTGTCGCGTGTTTTCGGTTCGCGGCCAATAATTTTATGTTCTGGGGAAGTGAAAACGCAATGTCTTTTAAATTAACTTAAAAGAGTTTATTCAATTCATCACAAAAATGCACAATTACTTATTTTAGTATTTCACAATTTTAATTTTCACTAAGTCTATAAATTTGTCATTCAACTGTCTACTTAAAATCACTTCGCACTCAAACAATCAATCGTCTTTACTTCGCGTTCCACTATATCGCAGTTTTCTATCGCGGTTGTAATGAATGATCCCCCCATTCATTCAGCTCGCCTTTATATAGGGTCTCTACCTATTCACCCATTTCTCGTACATTGGCGAATGTCCTACCGAGAGGTACCTGGTAGATTCGAGCAAATTAATGAATGGAGTGACGTCACTTGCAGATGTTGATCATGCTTGTTGGGTTCTCGTGGGTTCGAGTAAATTCATTTGTTGACGTTCTTAATGATTATGAAAACAATTGCGACAGCAGCTCGCAGAATTATTTGTACATGTAATTATTTGTACATGTAACAATATAATTTTCATCGATTACCTCCAGAAAGGAAGAACAGTCACAGAAGAGTATTGCAGCGTTATTGGATAAACTGAATGACGAATTAAATAAAAAACCCATATTCCGCAGAAAAAAGTTATGTACCATTACGATAACGCACCGTCTCAAACACGTCCTTGATAGCGGTGGCCGAATTGGACCAATTACGATTCGAATTGGTTGCTCAACCACCACATTCTCCAGACTTGGCCTCTAATGCATCCATTCCACTCGGCTAGCTTATAAATGTGGGACGTTTCTTTTTTCAGGCCTTCCTTATTCAATGGAAGCGTGAGCATTCGATTCACAAGCCAGCTAAATGTCGCCCATTTTTGCTGTTGGCAATGGTTCGAAGTGAAAGGAATTATCCGCATGGTGTCCGTTGGTTTGCGGTATATTTCGAATTCCAATCCATTAGCTCCTCTACATACCATTACGTCCCACATTTATAAGCTAGCCGAGTGGAATGGATACCCTACGGATGAAGTTACCAAATTGATAGCCAAACGAACGAAGGAGATCTTCAATAAAAAGTTCACAGCGCTAACTGCGGAAGTCGAGCAACGGAAGAGGTTGGTTGTAACGTTTGACTCAAGGACGGAAACAATGAAGAGGGCTATGAAGAACGTTGACATCGACCTAGTTTATACGAGCCGGGCCACAAAAATACAGAACTTGCTTGGATCAACCAAGGACCCCATTCCCAAAATGGAGCGCAGTGGAGTCTACAAGGTATCGTGTACGAAATGTAATGGATGTTACATTGGACAAACGAGGAGATCACTAGGTGTCAGATGGAATGAACACTTAAGGGAAGCAGTCAACAAAAACAAAAAGCAGGATGCAAAAAACTTCAAATCAAAAGTAGCAGAGCATATAGTCCTTGAAAAACATGACATCACTGCGGACAACGTAAGCATGCTGAAAACGGTTACAAACGGATGGAAGCTTGATGTAGCAGAAAGCTTGGAGATATTCAATCGGAAGACGTAGGACATTTGGAACGGCGACCCAGGTAACGGATACACCTGGCTATTCAAGCTTACAAAATAATGAAGGTAGTTAAGTAGTAATTAAGGAAAAACAAATTTTTGAATGGTAAAGGATCAGGTAATTAGAGATTAAGTAAAAGTACTTTGAGGGATTAGGTGTAATTAGAGATTCATATTAATACGTTAATGAGTTTAGTATAAATATTAGGATACTTATAGTTTAGGGAATAGTAGTACTGAGGAAGTTCTCAAGTAGAGAACGAAACAATTGTATACGAAATTTAAAATAAATAGTAGAATTAAAGGGCATATACTTTCTTTCATTTTTTTATCTTGAAAGTTCTACTAAAGGCGGAATATTTTTAACTATGAAGAATTACTGCTCTTTTGGACTTTGTCAACGAACTTAAACCACTCTGCTGGATTTTCTATAGACAGCTTCGCCAACACTGGGATAATCACTCGATTTAGCCTTTCTACTTGACCATTACCATGTGGCACACCCGTCGTAATGGGAATGAGTTCTATTCCCTCGTCTTTTCAATATTCGGCAAAAGCATTCGAAGTGAATGCGGTCCCTCGGTCTGAAACAATTCTACGTGGGTTTCCGAAAACAGTGGCTTGTTTCTGCAACAGCGATATAACTTCCTCCGTTGTCGTTGACTTCGTTGGATACAGCCACACTAACTTGATTTATGCATCCGTAATAGCGAATATGTGTTTGAAACACTTCCTGCTCCAAGATGATCAACATGATAGGTATCTAGTGGCCCACCACCTTTGTCAATCGGATGTAACAAGCCCTCCAGCTTTCCGTGTTTCTTCTCGGCTAATATACAGACTACGCATGTATCGATGAATTTCCTTATGCGGGCTTGCATGTGCGGGAACCAAAATTCCTGTCGGAGAACATACTATAATCGGCTTTCCTCACGCCGAAATGACCACGTTCGTGCGCACTTCTTATAACGTCGTACTACATTGCCTTGGGTACAAGGCGTTCTTCGCTGTAAAGTATTCCTTGTCGCATTTTGAAGTCCTTGTGTTTCTCGTCGCTTATATCTTGATTGATTTTTTGTAGTTCGCCATCGTTCTGCTGGGCTCGGTGCATTCTTTCCATTAATGCGTCTACTCTCTTCTCGATAAGATATACTGATGCCTCATAGCCCTGCCAGGCCGATATTCAAAGTCATAATTAAATTCATCGATTAACAACGCCCAACGTGCCACTCTTAAGGACGTCTCCTTTTTTGCCATAGTTAGGGCAAGAGCTTGACAGTCTGTAACAATCTTCGCCGGGCTACCCAACAAATAAACGCGAAATTTATTCAATGCTTTCACAACGGCTAAAACCACCAATTTATAACTCGTATACTTGTCCTCTGCAGGCGTCGTCTTCAAACTCGCGTAGTAAACTGGATGTAACTTTCCATCTTCATAGTTTCTATGCAAAAGTATGGCTTCGAGTCCTTGCTTAGACGCGTCTGTATGTAATTCTGTTTCGGATCCGACTCTATACAACTTGAGAACGGGACCATGTGCGAGTATGTCCTTTAGCTGTTGAAACGCTTTAGCCTGGTCTTCTCTGAACTCAAACTTTATTCAGGCTTTTAACAGATTAGAGAGAAGACGAGTTATAGTCGAAAACCCTTTGATAAACTCACGGAAATAGCTGGTCAGTCCTAAAAAACTTTGTGCGTCCTTCGCTGTTTTCGTTCGTTTGAACTATGTTACAGCCATCGTTTTTTCCTTTTCTGGCATAATAGTGCCGTTTTCGACAATGTGTCCTAAGTACTCCACTCTCTTTTCTAGGAATACACACTTTCCCCGACCTTGAACACTCTTTGAAGTTTCTCTAAACCATCTCGTTCATCTTTGGCCGGAATTATCAAATTATCTAAATAAGACAATACGGTTCCATCCGCAAACAGGTCTCTAAAGACTGCTCTGATGTGTCGTTCAAAAACTGCCAGTGAGTTGCAGATACCAAAAGGAACGCGCAAGAATTCGAACTGCCCATCTGGTGTAATGAACGCCGTATGCTTTACGCTGTTCTTTTCAACTGGCACATGATAGAATCCATTTTCTAAATCCAGAGTAATGAATACGGTGGCGTCCTGCAATCTATCCAGCTGGTCCTCCATCAAAGGCAACGGGAAACGGTCCCTTACCATCTTTTTGTTTAGTGGACGATAGCCACACACATTCTAATCTTTCCATTTTTTTCGTTGCTAGTACTATTGGGCTAGAATATTCCGATGAACTAGGTCTCACCACGCCTTTTTCAATCAAATCATTGACTAGATCGCTCACGATATCGCGCTGCTCCGCCGTCAAGCATCTTGGATTTTATTGTATTGGAATATTGTCCTTTAGGATGATTTTCATTTCAACACCGATATTCTTTGTCGGTCGCGGTTTGTAGCTTTCAACCAAATATCTTAATTTACGGCCTATGGTTCGGTCTTTAATGTGCGGCAACTGCATACTGGGCTCTTCAACGACATTTATGCAAATAATCTCGTTCACTGCCTCTTGGAAGTTGTTCTTTGCTTCGAACTTATCCGTATGAGGTTCAGCGTTGAGCTCTACCAATATGGTATTGCTATTTCTTAGATGTGCTTCAACGGAGTTTGTCAGCTCTGCTCCGAGCAAAATATCGCATCCCACATAATCGTCTGAAATAACGTGCATCTGCAAAACAAAATAAAATCCATCCACACATACCGGTGCAGGGAAACTACCAAGCGTTCGCAAACCAACTGAACCTATGCCGTCGAAGAGTACTGTCGACGCCTACAAAGCAGGTGCACCCAGACTTTCGTAGATGCTGCTCGTCATTAAGTGAGGATCACTGCCAGAGTCGAACATAGCTTTAATATTCTTTCCGCACACCTTCACTATTTTGTACGCTTTCCTGTTCGTTGTATTTAATGCACTACGTTGTTTTTTATCTGCCGCCCGTTCAATTCCTTGTTTTGCTCCTTGGCTTTGTGCTTTAAGATGTCCAAACTTGATGCACCGAAAACACTTCAACCCCTTCAACTTATCCGGACACTCACGGCTCAAGTGTGTTTTATCCCCGTAGTTGTAACATCGCTTCAACACTATACTGCTTGGACGGATATTTCCTCAAATGCAAGTAGTAACGCGAGCCTTGGCCCGAAACCCTGTAAACGAGCCACGTCACGCAATCGTAAATCCGGAATACCGTCAATGGCATAGCTTACAATTTTCTCTTCTTCCAGGCCAAGGTGATTCACGAGAATTGTCTTTTTATGTACGTAATCACAAAACGTCTCATTTCTCTTCCAAATCCGATCTTTGAATTATCGTCGCATTATAATTTTATTTGTTCGGCGATAAAATATCTTCTTTAATTCCCGTAAAAGTTCGTCAGGGGACAACGCAATATACTCCGGCTTGGAGTGAAACCACTCCATTGCTATCCCCTTTAGCCGTGTTCCTATCAATATTTTCATCGTATCATCGTCGAGCTTATACGCCCGTTGCAAAAACAAAACCTGCTTCTCCCATGTCTCGTAGATATCCGTCTTTCCATCGAAAACATTGAGAAGGTCTGCTAGCGTCGCAGCATTTATCTTGAGTGTAGTGTGCACCACCGAACTAGTGCGCACTACCCGCGAATGTTCGATGTCGGCATGCGGGTCTGCATTGTTCTCGGTACGACTAACACTGTCGCCACTAACACTATCATCAACTGATTGGCTTCGCCGTAACATCTCTATTTCGCGACGCGCTAAGGCGAGTTCCCGTTCGGCTAACTCTTTCTCGCGCTTGTATAAAACGATTTTGCGCTCATGGACAGTCTCCACCACTAACACACTTGCATTAATTGTTTCCGCCATTTCTCGAAATTCCACCATCCACTGTCCCGACGGATTTGCTGTGGCAATGTGTTTCACTAATTTGGCTTTATTTTCCGATAGACTAAGGTCTTTTGCTTTTAATATATGTTTTAACTGCGGCACCGTGAGCCTACACGCATCTTTTTCCACTTCGCTCATATTCCATGATTTTTCAACACAGTTAGTGTCATTGTTTTTTTCTTGCCGTGTCGAACATCTGTTAATTTTCACATAAAAGTTCTCAATATCCCGGACGAGGCCCCATGTAGGATGATAAGCAAATAGAAAAATGAAATGGGTATCAGTAAATAAAAATACTTAGTTATGTCTTACTTGTATACTTTATTTCTGTTTATTGTAACCACGCGTGTCGACGGCCAGGTCGAGACTGTTCCGATTCCTGTGTTGCGGTCGAGCGCGTCATCTCTATATCTCTTCCTTTCCTACATCAAAATAATGCTCATTTATTTTATTTACTCTCTTCAATTTTTTATTAAATTCATGCTTATTTTGCCTTACAGGTAATCGATAAATCAATGCCCGTTTTTAATAAACAATTCTATTCGGATACCGTTTATGAGAATATTGAAGTATATTCTCCACTCTCTGTGGCCATACAAGCTGATAGTCCATTAGGACGCAAATTGATCTACACTATTGTTAAAGGCAACGAATTGGAAGAGTTTGCTGTTGACTTCAATACCGGTAAGCATTTAATACTCGTATTAAATATAGCTTAGAAATTACTTTTTTGCGGGAAAAAATACTATTTGAATTTCATAAATCTATGAAAAATAGTGGGGCTATAGTTTTGCTGAAGGGCTGCTTCAATAGTGGGGTTGTGGCTTTTTAAGGGTTCATTTAATGTCTGCAATATCAGCGACATATGTTGGGTTATCACATCACAGTCGGCATAAATGGCTTGAATTTGGACCATGATATAGTTTTTTGGAATGCTATTATCATTTGATGAGAACAATTTGTATATTTTTATGAGTAATTTTTTCTACAGTACTTACTAACATAAAGATAAATAGTGAATAGTTGTGTGTAAAAGTAAATTCTTACTATGTTTTTGTAGATATTAGTGCCAATAACCCTAGTAAAATACCTTAGTAGGACTTAAAAAATGAGTTTAACCCAAATATGCTGAATAATAATTGTAAAAATTTGGTAGAATTTACCTTTAAACCACATGCTAAATAGCGTGTGTTAGAGGTCTCACTACAAAAATTTGTCGATGCAGTTTAGTGCGTGTTCCTTTGAATCTGATTCCTTCAGTAATAACCTCTCGGCTTACTGGATTTTTTCGTTGTTCAGGATTAAATTATTTGTAATAAACTCTCAGCCATACTTTCACTCTTCTTAAGTAAACTACTATCATTTGTATCTTAATTTGAACTCATTTTTCCTATTAAGTATAAACAATAATCCATTATACCCTTAAAAATCAATCATTTAGTTAATCTACTATAGTTAAATTAAATATATCCAACACTACCCCAGCTGGGAGTTCCTACATTTCCGGTTGAAAACTCTTAACTTTAATTTACTTATTTAGTAACGAAAAGTAATTAGTAACCTCAGTAAACTTTGTATTTATGCAGATACCCGTTTATGCCTCACATGTTACTCGAGTATAGTTGCATGAAGTTATAATTTCTAGAAATTTTAGCTTAACGATTCGAAACCAGGTGATGTTTTAAACTCCTTTGGCTAATAGCAAAGCTTCCTGGTGAGCTACATAAATTCTGCGAATATGCATCGTCCATTCAAACTTGTAATAGAAAATGACTGTCGAGGAAGAAGGAGGAGGAGTAGTTTCTAATCGAGGTAATGTGTTCCACTAATATACGTGTTAGTGGCTTACAAGAGAATAGGTGAAAGTTTAAAGTTAGGGAAAATGTAATTGGACGCAAAGTGAATCTACATAAAATAAATTGTAGATGGGAATGTTCACATATGATGGATTAGTTTATTTTTTGGAGAGGATTCGATGAATGAGAATATAAAAGTACACCGGTATGTGTAAAGGGCAGAAACTAGACCCATTTGTGACCATCATGTAATGTTAAAAGTGGTTTGTTAGTTTGAAATACTTCAAAAGTTAGGTAGGATTAATATTGATTGTTTCTTTATCCAGAAATCTATCGCTTTTCTTCAAAGAAGAATCTATTTTTTAACCAAGTTTCGCAATGTTTCATTATTTCCCCAAACAGTCATGACAAATTATTATATAATTGTTGTAATTTACTCACCTTTAATTAATATCTCCACGTTATATACACACACACACATATACAGACAGAAACACACATACAAAATCTACCCAGAGAAGAGGTAGAGTGTATACCTCTCACCGTGCATTCCAGTTTGTCATCGGCATCCCCCGTGGATACATCGGCGCACGGTACTATTCTTGTATTGTTGTTCATATCATTAAAAGTTTGAAAACATGATCTTTGTTGTTTCACTTACGGAAAAATATGGTAGCAGAGCATGAAATAATTCACATAGCGATATTACACAGTCATCAGCTCTATCAGAACACCGGAAAACCCAGTTTTGTTGTAATTACTCTATTATGCAGTGAAAGTGACATTTTTTGGGTTGACATCAATTCTATATTCGAATCGACGGACGTTTGCGTCATTTCAACGCATCTATAACCCGCAGGAGGAATGCCAGTCGACAAGAGCACTCTTGGAGGCTAGCATTCTTTGGGGAGTTCCACCCCCACGTACCCGAGGAAACTCCGCAGGGGGAATGTCGGTCGACAAGACCACTCTTGGAGGCTAGCATTCTTTGGGGAGTTCCGCCCCCACGTACCCGAGGAAATTCCCTTAGGGAGAAAGCCGGTCGAAAAGAACATTCTTGGAGGCTAGCATTCTTTGGGGAGTGCCGCCCCCACGAACCCGAGGATATGGGGGGTGCCATGAGGTTCCCTCCTGGGATGACAGGTAACGACTCTGATTGTATCTGCACTACGCTTTGGACAACGAACTGGAATTGACGCTTTGGGCTGGCGGATGTGATGGTTTGGACCTAGTTGCTTTGCACAGTAGCGTCGAGGTGAAATTCGTGTGTGAACGGCTCCAATTCAACTGTCATACCGTCTCCGTCCCGGTAAAACCTTGGCAGGCCTCGGAGTACGTTCGAAGTTCGCACCATTGGGTTGGTGGTGTAGGTTCGGTTGAGACGGACTCCCGATTAGCGCTGGTCTGGCTCTGAGCACTTGTCCCCATAAGGGCTTGTGCCAACCCTCGCATGGCCTCCCTGCTCTGCAAAGATAAACATGGGACTAAAAAGGCGACTACACACACGAATGGAGATAGCGACTCCGAGGGGGGACCCAACAAAACTGGAGCACACAAAATCAAAAGACCAAAAAAATCCAAAAAAGGAAATAAAAAATAATAGCAACGACGATGCAGCCACGATTTCAACAGTACATCGAGAGCTGTACTAACCATGAAAAAAACGAAGACTAACACGACGACAGTGACGGGAGACGAAAAACGGAGAACAGCAGACAGTCTGGTGCAGACTGAGATTCCTGCGGCGTTTGGGCGCGGCAAAAAAATTATGCGAACGCCCGAGCGTCCTATTAAGGAGAAGCGTGAGATTCGGCAGGATGCTTCAGGTGTTCGAGCAGTGGAAGATAACATAAAGAGCACCGAAAATTCGATTGTCACCGCTGCGATCGTTACTAAAGCGACCGACGCAAGGGTCACAAATCCCGACATTGCAACGAAAAATCCAGAAGCAAACAAGGAGATTACGGCACTAAAAGCAAAGAGTGACCAGACACCGCGTGATTGTACCGCCAACGTTGAAAATGTGGCGGAAGTACTGCACTCGGAAACGGAACGCGAAAACCTCTCCCAAGGATGGCTGCAAGGTACAATTGCGGCCCAGCGATACGAAGAAGAAAGACTACTTCGAAAAGCGGAAGATGTTCTGAAAAGAATACAAGCTGCATGCGACTCCCCAAAAATTAGCAAAGTAGCAAAGGAAGGGCTCCTTGAACTAGAGGAGGTCCTAGATCGCATAGGGCACTATCGGAGGAGCTGGTTAAGGGCCGAAGATGAACAGAAGGCTAATGAGGCGCTTGGGGCGAAATCTAAAGGTGACATGCAGATAGCTCCATCATTAAAAGTCAGTAAAAGAATGGCGTCTAGCCCAATCGAAGGAGATCGGGATAAAAGAAGGAAGAGAGAGGCACTTGACGGGCGTGGAGCACCAGATCAGGGGTTCCAGACAGTGCTTACAAAAGTAGCGAAGAAAGCCGCAAAGAAACTCCTTCAAAAAAAGCCAGAAAAAAAAATTCGCACGGACGCCAAATTAGAAAAAGGACCTGATGCAAAACAGGAGAGGCAGAAGCCCCGACGAAGACCCCGGCAGCAGGCACTGCTTGTAAAGCCCCAAGATGGCCGATCCTACGCGGAGGTGCTGCGGGACATCAGGGGAAACGTAAGGCCCGAAGACACCAATACTACCATTAAAGTAGTACGACCAACGCGGTCGGGCCACATACTGGTCGAAGTCGGAGCAGAGGCCGGCAATAAAGAAGCATTCTGTGACGCAGTAAAGAAAGTCCTCAGCAAAAGCGCAACTATAGCCCCGCTCGAGCCGATGGCAACGATCGAAATACGGGACATTGACTGCGTGACGGATCTGGCCGAGGTAGAAGAGGTCATCAAAAGGGAGTTCCCTAGCGTGGGAAGGATCAAAGCGAGACTGACACCAGAAAACAACAGGGGACAACGCATGGCCATAGTTGACTTGACCGAAAAGGACGCCGAACAATTCGTGAACAAGGGCAAAGTACGAATTGGGTGGGTTCTCTGTAGGATACGGCGAAGAGCAACGCCTCTTCAATGTTTCAAATGCCTTGGTTATGGTCAAACCACACAAGTATGCAAAGGACCCGATAGGAGTTCCCTATGTTACAAATGCGGTGAAACGGGTCATAAAAGAAAAGAGTGTACGAAGGAGGCACACTGTATCCTTTGCAAGGACGCTGATCCAAAACTTGATTTTGGACACGTCTTGGGATCAGGAAAATGCCGGGTGTTCCAGGAAGCCCTAGCCAAGGCAAAATCAGAGCTTCGATGACCCGCATCCTGCAGCTAAACCTACACCGCAGTTCAACCGCCCAAAATCTGCTTGAGCAGTTTGCGAGGGACATGAAAGCCGACTTCTTGCTGCTGAGTGAGCAACACCATAATAAAAGTCCTGCATTATGGTACTCTGATGAAACCGGTACTGCCGCTATCCGGGTTCGGAACAGTGACTTTCAAGCGGAGAGTTGTGGACGGGGGGATGGTTTCGTGTGGGTTCGGTGCGCAGGGACCACCTTCTTTAGTGTGTACCTAAGGCCTAACGAGTCGATATCATCTTTCCAAGCCAAGCTTAATGCTCTGGAGGGCGCTGTCTCGAACGCAGAGGGTAAAGTGCTCGTTGGGGGTGACTTCAATACTAAAGCAATCGAATGGGGCATGCCTCAGACGAATCCGCGGGGAAAACGAATCCTGGAAATGGCGGCCAGGACAGCCCTCGTCGTACTGAACTCCGGAAATACGCCGACTTTCCGCCGTATTGGCTGTGAGGGAACCATACCGGACGTGACATTCGCCTCGGAGTCCTTAGTACGGAGGATACACAACTGGAAAGTATTAGAGGACTACTCAGCCAGTGATCACCAGTGCATTCTGCTTGAGATAAGTGATGCTATCTCCCGACGTCCGTGCTCTCGGCCTTCTACAACTGGATGGAACATTGGAAGAATGGACGTCGAGAGGTTCGTCAAGGTTCTCACAACAGGTGAGCCGCTGCAGGGAGCAGCTATGAGCATAATCACGACTGCTTGCTGCGCTTCTATGCCCCCTCGAAGACCCCGGCACGGCAAGCCCTCAGTGTACTGGTGGTCTACTGAAATCGCTGAAAAGCGGAGGGAGTGTCAAAAGCTTCGGCGTGAGGCTCAACGGGCGCGGAACCGTGACGAGGCATGCAACCAGGTGGCAGCATATAAGTCAGCCAGGAAATGCCTTCGCAAACTGATCAACAGTAGCAAGGCTCGCTGCTGGCAAGACCTAGTGGACAATGTGAACAAGGATCCGTGGGGCCTTGGCTACAAGCTGGTCATGGGGAAACTTGGTGCCCTATGGAAGCCTTGTATACATGACGCGGAAAAGATGGACACGATAGTGCGGGGACTCTTCCCCGCCAATCCCGTCCGTGTTGACGCTGTCCATGGTGAAACAGCAGTAGAGTGCCCACTCTTCACAAAGCTGGAACTGGAGGAGGCAGTCCTCTCCTTGGAAACGAGGAAGGCTCCAGGTCCAGATGGTGTTCCAGCTGAGGTGTTGGGGCTCGTCTATCACCATTGTCCTGACTTGCTGCTCCGCACATTCAACGCTTGCCTACGGGACGGGGTTTTCCCGGTACGATGGAAGGTGGCGAGGCTCGTGCTGATCAGCAAGGGGAAGGGAAACCTCGAATCGCCGTCTGCATACCGCCCATTATGCATGCTAGACACGGCTGGGAAAGTGCTAGAGAAACTCATCAAGGGAAGACTCACTGACGCGATTCGTGCTGCTGGGGACCTATCTCCTCGGCAGTACGGCTTTAGAGCAGGACGTTCTACCATTGATGCGATTGCAGAGGTGGTGAGCGCGGTCCAAAAGGCAGAGGCATATAGTCGCACAAAGCGACGGATCGTCCTGTTGGTGACACTCGACGTCAGGAATGCCTTCAACTTCGCTAGATGGGTGGATATTCTGGACACGCTGGAAAACTCTTTTCAAGTTCCAGAATATCTAATGCGGCTTTTGAGGAACTACCTAAAGGACCGAAGCCTGCTCTACGACACGACACAGGGCCAACGAAGGATGGAAATTACATCGGGTGTTGCCCAGGGATCTATCCTTGGTCCGGACCTGTGGAACGTGTCTTACAACGGGCTACTGAGACTTGAGATGCCAGATGAGTCGCGCTTGGTCGGCTATGCGGATGATGTTGCGGCTCTGGTCGCCGGACGCACCGTTGAACAAGCGCAACTTAGGCTAGCTATGCTAATGCGCCGAGTGAGGGACTGGATGACTGCTCGCGGGCTCAGTTTAGCGCTGGAGAAAACCGAAGTGGTCATCTTGACAAAAAAGAGAATCCCTAGAGTAAGGATGATCAGTATTGGAGATATACAAATCGAATTGAAGCCAGCGGTGAAGTACCTGGGGCTACTGATCGACTCGAAGATGAGTTTCTCAGAGCAAATCAGGGCAACGGCTGAGCAGGCTGCTTCGGGAATATCGGCCCTGAGTCGACTTATGGCCAACGTAGGGGGACCCAGCCCATCAAGAAGACGCCTCTTGATGAGTGCTGTAGGGTCAGTGCTACTGTACGGAGCAGAGGTATGGGGCGACGCTCTCAGCAAGGAGGTATACCGAAAACGATTGGCACAGGTACAGAGAAAAGGAGCTCTGAGAATTGCATCTTCGTATCCAACAGTCTCCGACTCGGCGGTGAGAATGATTGCAGGCGTGATACCTGTCGCCCTCCTTGCTAGAGAGCGCCGCGCTATTTACCTGCGCCAAAACGAGGATGCGTGGGAGATGGTTGTCCGCGAGGAGAGACAACGCTCGCTCAACGATTGGCAGCAGTCTTGGGGGAATTGCACGAAAGGAAGGTGGACTGCGCGCCTCATCCCGGACGTGAGACCGTGGCTAAATCGAAGGCATGGTGAGACTGACTTCTATCTGACCCAGCTTTTGACGGGCACGGCTGTTTTCAGTCTTACCTGCACAAGATCGGTAAGTCACGGTCTCCCGGTTGTCGGTTTTGCCCAGGAGAGGAGAACAATGCCTGTCACCCATTTTTTGCGTGTACAAAATGGGTCAGGCTGCGAAGGGAACTCTACAGGGAGACGGGAGAGCTCACCACGGATAATATAGTTGCGGTGATGCTCGAATCGGTTGACAAATAGAACCAGGTGGCACATTATGCTCGGGCAGTCCTAAAATATAAAAGGGACTCACAGCAGCCGGAGGCGCTGGGGCTGGGGGATCGCTCTTCTGGCATTTCCTCTTCCCCTCTCCCCTCCCGCTATGAAAGGGACTCCCCAGCTTGAAGGCGCCCCACGGCGTAACAAAACGAGACCTGGCTCGAAGTAATGTGTCAAACGGTTCCAGGCTAGGTTCTCAGATTGACAGGGGAGGTGTTTAGTGGGTAGTCCAAGGGTATCCTCCATGGGAGTCCCACACTGCCAGACTCGGCGGGCGTAAATGCCTTCACCTCCCTACCACAAAAAAAAATTATTGCTTTAAAATTTCAGGTGCAGCACAAAGCAGAAAAGTCTGTTGAAATTCAATTAGAACATTCCGTTACTGTGACGACACACGAATTTACACGCACTCCCATTTCCCAGCTGCCGGGCCAAATTGAATTTAACGGTTTTTTGTCACTCTCACGAGCGGCGCGCAACTCAACGCCAGCCAATATTTTACATTTCCTCGTGTCGTCTCGAACATAATCACTCACTTGTCTTTCTGAACTCAGATTATCGATTCTCTGCCAAAACATTTAATAAATAGCCGCCCCGCCGTGATTTTCTTCGCTGGTGGAGCAGCCACCAGTTGGTCAGCTCCAGACAATAACTCACGCTCAAGTCCCGATTGGTATTCGCGTTGGCTTCCTTTTAATGATTAGGTTTTTATTTAGCGCGGAGATGACCAAATTTACGGTCGAACCGGGAACTCGCACATAAGGTTTGGTGAAACTTTCGAAAACTTTCAATCACTTTTGCACAATTTTTGCACGCTGGAAAGTAAATACTTGATTTTCAATTATTTACCATCACGACGATGACAATGAAGATGGATAATGACGAGGAAGGCGACTCTCTTCCTATTACTTTTCTTCCCAGGCTTTTCACTCAACCGAAAAGTTTTCAGACCAAGCACTTGATATAACTATCGACAACACTATGAGCTCACTGAAATAAATTTTTACTTGTGGGAACGAGCCACCGAACACTTGTTTTTCTTAAGACAATTTATTTTTTGCCGGCCGTTCTTCGCGTGCTTGCCATGTGGCGCTCGTCAGCTGACTTCCCCCTCTGTCCAAAACATGTCATTCTTTTCTCCCATGTCGCCACCGGTAAAAATCCAACCAGCTGCTCGCTCAGCCAAGTTGTATTGCATTCGGTAATGCAATACACCGTTGGAGTGCACTAAATCGGTGTTCCCATGTCCGAAATTTAAATTTGCAGATTTAAAATATTTTCAAAAAAAAAATTAACTTTTGTTGTTTCACTCACGATAAAACAATGTCGTATCATCCACTTCCTTACTGCAAATCAGATTGAATTACTAGCGCTGTATTTCAAATCAATTATGTGATTAAAATATTACAATGACCTTTGAGACTTCAATCTTTAAATTGATGTTATTTGATTTATTACTGCTTGAATAATTTTCCAAAAAACAAGATGCAAACAACAAATCATTCATACCATCGCGGTTGAAATAGTTTACCATAATCGCAGTACTCGATCGATTCCCAAGCTCTAAAATATTCACAATGCACTGTCTTTGTGAAAATCACTAATCAGCCATTGTTATGTATGTTCCTAAATCTCTGCTAAAATCGAATAAACTAAAATTTTGAATGCGAGGCTAAAATTATTTTGATAATCTACGGTACACATCCGAACAATAAACTCATCGTTTACACTAAAATGACCGCAGAGAAATTTCAAAGAGCCTATTTAAATTATCTCCCTTCCTTTCTCTCTTTCCCTCTCGATTTCAAATCTATAATCTAGCCCCATTATTCCCACGGATAAAATTGTTTATCAATTAAATCTGCACAATGGCTTTCGCTTGAAATAACATCCTGATAAGTCAACAAGTGGAGAGAATTCAAAACAAAAACCCTCAATGGAACGTGTTTTTACCCTCAAATTGTTAGTCCAACCGTTAATTCTACCACCCGAACTATGTATTTTCTAAAGCACGAAATGGGGAGAGGCCGCAAAGCAGCCGGAAACCATACCGACAGACATTTTTGACTGATTAACGGTTGAAAAAGGATTGCAACCTAATTTTGCGCTGAAAATTTCAGTATTTCCTGGAAAATAGTTTTTCACCCTTATCAAGGTAAAAGTTCGCATTATCTATCGCTCTCTATGTGCTTCCTCCAAACCAAAAGCCATTCCCAACTGAGTTGAAAGGCTTTTATTAAGAAATACGCTTTGCGGTATGTGTGCGGCATAGTGTATTAGTGTGATTACCACAAAAGTAGCCTCAATACAACCTGACTATTATGCAAATTTAATTTACTTTACTTCCCTGAGATTTTCCAAGCTATACAATTTTATTGTATTCTAGTTTTAAGCAAACCCGCTCCACCCTGTCCCCCCCCCCCTCTCTCTCTCTCTTGTTTCAACGAGGGCAGCAAAAGAAGGTAAGTATCCTTTCGACTACTTTAACCACTATAATAGGAGCTAGCGGAATTTTCTCTCGAATTTCCACCATTGCTTTTCCGTCGTTTCTCTGAACTGCTTTTTTTCTTGTTCGCGCGAGCGTTGCTTTAAGCTGCAGTAGCCAAGTCTAGCGCTTGAGTAAATTCAACCATTTTCCCATTGCCGTTGACTGCATTGTAAATGGCGGAAGCACTTATCTTGAGTAATTATTTTAGAAGGTATGAAAATTTCAAACTTAAGAATATGGTTATGTGAAAAGCTCTTAATTTACAGTGCATACATTTTTTTTTTAAATTGCACGTTGTCGCTTCATTGAGGGTAATTTCTAGAAAAAAGAGAGAATGAAAATATAATTTTAGAAAGAAACGAATTACAAGGCAATGGGATGCGGTAACCTTATGAGTGCCTTTTTTTAAGCATTATAAGATTTTTTTTCATATTTAGATATCATATATATACATAGATTGGATTAAGTGGCACACTCCTCCGGAACTTGCCGCTGAAGTTTCAAGTAGGTACTTGGGGGCTCCTTGTAAAATACCATTAAAATATTCCCAAGGCCGCTATTATCAGAGATTAGATTCGCTTTGTCAATGGCTCTACCTGCCAAAATCAAGACAGCAACCAGAGCACGGGAACTTATGATACTGCAGCAAGTTCCTTCTTTCTCTTCTGCTTTCTGCCGGAGAAAGCCCATCCTCCTATGTTCCTACGCCGAAAACAAAAAAAAATCTTTAGCTGCTTTTCCTCCATTTCTGATGTGGACCACGATCATTGTTCACTCGTTACCTCTTTGCAAGTGGAGCAGGACTTCCTTTCCCTGTTTGGTAGCCGCATCACCTAGAGAATCCGAGCAAAGGTACAATATGAGTACTAATAAACAGTCAAAAAGAATTTCCCAGTAGAGTATTCACTTCCTAACTGAGGATTCATGTTCAATGGAAAAACCAAAAAATCTATCATTGTCAAATTCGAGTTTAAGTACAGAATGGATAAGTATAAACTGTGATTAAGTGGAGAAACAGCTTAAAAGATGATCAACTGGATGATTTTCCTCAAGCCAACCGTAGATAAATTAGTTTGGCTATAAAACAAATGAGACGTAATACTGTCGATTTTCATTTCAGCGACAGCTGGATTGCCTTCTCAAAATATGGCAAATTGTTTCTTCTTCTGAGAAAACCTCTGGAGAAGATACCCAAGTGCATCAAATCCAGCATTGTCCTTAGTGTGGCCAATGTCTACATTTATGTTGTAGTCGTACAGAATGACTCTTCTCTCCAAGACCGCTCTAACACCCTTTAAGTTTTCCTATTTGATGACCAGTTTAACGGAGGCTATCTGAACGCCATTTAAACTTCTCGCTTCTGATATGTAGCACTACAGTCCTGGAAAAAGCTCCTTCAACCGACTCGGTCCATCGAGTGCCTCCCCCAATTTCGAAATCCGAGCAGCGATGAAGTGTTTTCGTTGATCGAGTCAGACCAGCATTGTTTCCGTTGCCCTACTAGTCGCCGCCCCTCAGTTCTTGCAACAAATACCTTTTTGGGCATCCGTTGTTCGTCCATATGATTCATGTGGCCAGCCCATTGCAGCTTCCTCAGACTTACGATCATTGAGACCTCCGGCTCGTCAAAAATTTCATACAACTCGAATTCGCCATTGATCGGCGTGTAGCTTCGCTCGGATTATTCACCTCAGGTCCCGTCTCTTGAAAAGGTGTTTAATATGTTTACAGATGCGTTGGTTAGGGTCCATGTTTCACGCCCACAGCACAGGTCTTATGAAAGATTTTTATACTTAGGGCTTTCTTTTCCTGTGTATGCAGCTGGTCTTCAAGATCGTCAAAACTGCATAAAATACTTTATTTGCGAGCTGTATTCTTCGGCATATTTCATCTCTTTCATTACCGGTTCTTGTTATTTTGGCGCCTAAATATACAAATTCACCCACATTTTCGATATTGTATTCGCCAAGTGTGATATCTTGGTATTTATTTAGATCCTCGTTGATGATATTCTCCATGGCAACTTTATCATGTCCTGAATAAAGAAGTACAATATCGTCAGCATATAATGTGTGGTGAGCTTTCAGTTTACATATATTCAAATTATTAGTGTATAGCAAAAACAAGATTAGCCCAACTATGGATCCTCGAGGGAACCCCGATTTCATTGGTGCTAGATTACTCAAGACATTATTAACTGATGTTCTTTGGAATCTTCCTTCCAAATAACTTTTAAAAAGCTGTTTCGGTTTGGTTTACGATTCAAATTTTTGAAGCATGATCAACCGTATCAAAAGCTTTCTTCAGGTCCATAAAAATTACAATAACATAATCTCCTTTTTCAAGACTTTCATTGATGTAATGTGAGACAGAAAGTAATGCATCGAAAGCCAAACTGTTTTGGTTTTATGATGGAATTGTCCATTAAGAAAGATTTTACACGATTATTTACAAATCTTTCGAATATTTCACCAAAGGCTGTCAAAAGTGCAACTGGGCGGTAATGATTCGGATCCAGATGATCTTCTCCTTTGAATATTGGAATTATTTTTGCCAGTTTCTCTTCGTCTGGAAATGTTTCGTTTCTAATATGCTCGTTTATAAAATTTCCCAGTGGTTCAGCTACTTCCTCTTTGACTAGAATAATTTCATATGCGGTGATGTTGTCAATACCGGGTGCGGCATTTTTTTCAAATCTTCGATTGTATTAAAACTTCTCTTTTAGTCGTTTGATGAATATGAAAGATGGACTTAGGTTGGCTATTTATGATATTGAAATAGCTAGTTGACTTTTCACCAAGTTCCCTGGTAATATTTTCACCAATTATTGAAAAAAAGTGATTTAGCGAGTTTGTTGTTCCACATGAGCGTGCTGCATTATTAGAGTCCGCCATTGTTTCCAATCTTCTGGAGTAATATGAAAATGTAGCTTCTTTTATGAGACGTTTTGATTTTTTTAGGGCTTGGTTATACAGATAGCGTTCTTTTTGTAGTTTTTATAAGCCTTCCTTTTGTTAATACTAGCCTCAATAACTTTCTTTGTTATCCATGTATGTTGTCAACATCTAATCTTTTTCTGAATGGTAGAATCATGCTTGGACTCTGTAATCATATTTGTGAGCTCCATAAAGTTTTCAGGTTTTCGGTTTGTTAGCAACTGTTGAAATTTCGATTTGAAAAGAATCTTGTCTAAATATCTGAATATTTTGTGAGTAGGTTTTTGCTTTTTGAGACTTTGACCATAGACGCCAATTTTCAAAAGACGATGATCTAACTCCGGCCAGTCTGCAAGCGTGAATTTAATGTTTTCAGCAATTTCTTTATCATTTGTTGCTATGTGATCTAGGCGGATACTTAAAGTAGGGCGAGTAATTTTATCCTTATTGACAATGACCGCTCCGATTGTTTTCAGGGTATCCTTGTACATCCTCGATTCTGGAGATTCTGCAAACATGTCTATGTCTGTGTCAGCAACTGTGATTAGATTTTTTTCAGTAGAGTATATTGCATCTATTACTGTGCAGGAGTCCTGCGCATTGAGATGATTGGGATAATAGTAAGTACCGATTTATAGTTTTTTACCTGCGCAGGTTATTTCGATTATTATTATATTATAGGTGTCAGATGTTACTCTCTTTGTCACGAAATTAATTGTATTTTTTATATAAATTGCTGTACTTCCTCCTCTTCCGGGCCTGCAGGAGAAAACGAAGCTATATCCCGGAATATTGTAACACTTTGCTTCTTCAGGATAGATCCATATTTGGTTTAGTATAATCAGATCCGTTTCAGGATTTTGCTGCAGATAAATTTGAATATCACTCAACTTGTGTCGTAGGCTTCTTATATTGGCTTAAAAGATACTTAATTTGTTGCTTGATTGAGTTTTGTGATTAACAATCATCATCAAAATTGTAGTCAGTACTCCTTCTAACAATTACAATCCTTCTTTGATACTCTGGGCACTCCCACGAGTCTGCTCTGTGTGAATGATCAGCATTCTTATTATTACCCGTACAATTATAATTGTTCCCATGTGTGCTTTTGCATTCCTTGAGCTCATGCCTTCCCACCAAACATTATGGCGAAATGTCGCCTAGTCGAACTATTGGGGAAACGCATTTTCTTCGCCAGAGCGAAGAAAAGTCGTAAAATAGCATTCGCGTTGCGTTGAACTACAAACAAATCGTATTTTTTTCGTCCGGTCGAAGAAATGTCGTAAAATAGCGAAAATCCCGCGCAAAGAACTATAGAGAAATCCTATTTTTTTCGTTGGAATGCTGAAAAATCGTAAAATAACAAATGCGGACCAATTTATTGCCTTCTGAAGGATTGCACCATATGTTCCGAGTACTTTTGAGATAACTCTTTTCGTTTTAATTTTTGCTGGTTATTTTATGAAGATAACATGCAGGTGATGTATTGTCAGTTGAAATCGTGATTTTCACGTGTGAGGAGTGTTGTGTTCTCCGTTTGTTCGAGTATTGAGTTCTCCGTGGCGAATTACAATCGAACTGCCGCGGCGATTCGTTTGTAATTCGATGTAGCGATTCGTTTGTAATTCGACGCGGCGATTCGTTTGCAATTCGACGTGGCGATTCGCTTGTAATTCGATGCGGCGATTTGTTTGTAATCCGCCACGATGAACCTTTTATAATGTGCCGCGGCGATTCGCCAACGAGGTGACATTTTGTTCTCAGGCAATTCGACTCCGGATCGCTGTCGAATTCGCCGGCGAACAATTTGTTCGACGTGGCGATGCGAATTCGCATAGCCGGCGATTCGTTATGTTTGCTGGGTTCCTCCACATTTCACACAGATTTGTTTTCCTTCGCATTTCGACGTCTTATGGTTATATTTTTGGCACTTAAAGCATCTCGTGACGTTAAAATTTTCCGTTACAAAATATGACCCATGATCAATGTTGACGTATTTGTTAGCTAATCTTTTATACATGCTTCCATTTACCTCAATAATGTGGAGCTATTTTCCATTTTGTGACTGTTTGGCATGAATGAGCTCCATTATTTCTCTATTCCCAACATCAGGATTTAGCGCCTGTATTTCCTTTCGTAGTTCCTCATTTGTGAATTGATTATCCAGCCCATTTATAACCACTCTGTGTTGACGCATTTTTGTCTCGGTACCGTCATGGAAAGAAAACTTCAGTTTACAATCGAAAAGCACACCAAAATCCTTAAAGGAAGTTACAGTGCTCAAAGAGATATATTCTTCTTCTCTTCTTTGTAGCACTACAGCCCCTCTCGGGCTTTCGCTTAGAGATAGTTAGAGTTTCTCATTTTCATGACCGTTTTGATTTTTTCGGAAGTTGGTTTGGTCAGTACCATGCTCCCGTGTGCTTGATCAGCTATGATATGGTCTGATTAAATCATGTACATATCACCACTGAGTGAACACTCATAGTCTGTCCGAAAAATCCTCTGAATTAAATCACGTTGCTCCCAACGAGATTTGAACCTGGGACCTTCGGCTTATGGTTTCATGCTCTAACCACTAGGCCACACAGACACACAAAGAGATATATTAACAAACCTATATGTTGAGGGAAGATGAAATTTTTTACAGGAGAATTTCATCGAATGACATTTGAAAACATTGAAGGAGATAATGGTTTGATTCACACCAGTCACTAAGACGTAAGAGAGGCAAGAGTTAAAAGCGACTACATATTGACGAATCACGACATAAGAAAGAAGCTAGAAATAGAGACAAACAGGAATATTGAACCCCTTAAGTTTCTTAAACAAGAAAGAGTGATCCACCAAATCAGAGAAATCCCTGCAAATAACGTTCATTTGTTGCTGATAGCTGCTGCAATATGATGGGTAAAACAAAGTAAGTTGGTGAGAGTAGACCTGTCCCTGACAAAACCATGCTGTTGATCTGCTAAAGACTAAAAAATAAGTGGTAACAGTGCGTCAAGATATCCCTTTTCAAGGATTTTTTCAAAACAAGGAAGGAGCGAAATAGGAAAAAAGTGTTTGTCTGAAAAACAGTAGAAGCAAAAGAGCAAAAAAGTTAGTTGAAGGAAGGGAATGGCTTTGCACTGCGAAAAAAGAAGAAAACAAAAAAAACAAAAAGTTTACAGGACTCACGCCATCAAAACTGAAATTATCCGGGACATGATGAGAGCTCTTTAAAGATTTCACATACGAGTGCAACTAGAATGCACGAACTTAATTGGACATCAGTGTGGCCTTTAAAAGGGTAAAGAAGGATGGTGAGGAATTCCTCAAAAAACGAGAAGATGTGATAGCATGACCAATGGAGAGTGGTGGATTTTTGGGAACTGATTTGACAAAGGTTGAGAATGCCGCTGATGCAACCAGAGAAGAAGGTGGAAAGTTGGAAAGAACAGCATAAAGTACTTTGTTATTGGCATTAGGAATAGTGCTGAATTGGATGAATGGACAGAGGGAAATAAAAGCAGAAAGGGCAAACGACACACGTTCGCCAGAAAATATAGAGGCATCATGTCATCCCAAACAATAAAAGGCAAAGTGAATCACCACAGATCAATATAGGGAAAGATGGGAAGCAAGTATTAATGTAACTCGAGAACCCCTCAAAGAAACGTTCATAAGCAATAACAGGACTGTTATAAAGAATGTTAACAGATGATATGAGGAAGATAGGAGAGCCAGACAGAGAGACTAGTACAATTATACACTCAACAGGAGAAGATGGAGTGAAATTATCACAGGATTTGATTGTAAGAAAAACATGCATACTTACTAGAATGCCTCCACCGTCAGAATTACTAGTGGCATCACGGTCTCTATCTCTACGGAAAATTAAATGGTTCGGGAGGAATTCACTTTTATTAATGTCATCTGTCAGCCAATACTTACTTGCAACATATATCACTTAAATTTTCGAATCTGACTTGCTATTACAAAAACATTTTGGTAATAGAAAGTCAGATTCGAAAAATTAAGTTGTTGCAAGTAAGTATTGTTTCTGTGCGAAAGAACGCAGGATTGTTCCGCTTACGATTCAGAGAGAACTTTTTGGTAAATACTCATACACTAGGAGGCAAAAACTCTTTATCCAGAAAGATGCTTAGATTGACTTGAATTATAGTTTTGAAGGGCGCAATAAATCGGGCGAGATTCAGCTCAAAGAAATATTTGTAACGAGGAGGATTCAGCTGACATACCGAAGCAAAGCATTATTTGGTACAGTATGTTACGATCAATACCGTCATATGATTGCTTAAAATCAACGAAAATTTGGTGTACATCTTTGTTGAACTTTCAGCATGTCTCATGTATCTACTTGACTGTAAAGAGTTGTTCAATCATCGATCTACCTGCTCTGAGGCCACATTGATACTCCCGAATAAAACTGTTGGCATATGATCTGATTTAATTTTCTAAGATCTTTGGAAATATTTCGTACGCTGTACAAACTTGTGATTGTCATGTAAATGTATATGTACTCGTATTATATTTGAAGAGAATAAATCAGTTGCAATCAGAACTCGGACTTGTTTGGTCGTGTCATGCTTAACATAACATTGGCGACGAGGATGGTATGAAAAAAAATAATTACGGATATTACCAGTGTAATGTGTTTGAAGTGAAATAAACGGTTAACGATGAACCCAGAACAATTTAATACGTTTATGGGAGCCTTTCAACCATTGATACAGGGATTGATGATTGAAAACACCTCGAGACAACGAGACGACAGAACTCCGGAAATCAATCCAGCATACGAATTGTAGAGCATTATGAGGGGATTTAAGTGCGAAAAATTCGACACCCACATACAAGCCGCCACGTTTATAGACTATTTTGAGGCACAATGTCGAATGTGGCGCCTCGATAATTCAACAGATAGTGCCTACGTTGCCGCAAAACGTGTGGTATTTTTGTCGTGTCTTAAGCCAGAAACTTTTCACGTGCTGAAAGTTGCCTTTGCCGCCGGCGCTAGTGCAGAATTTGAGAAGCAGATATATGACACCACTAAAGTAAAACTTTGCGTCTATTCCAATACGTACAACACGATTTAAGGCGTTGACAAATTTCTGGAACAGCATTCGACGCTCCGATCAGACTTGAATCATACACAAATTAGCTCAAATAATTAAGCTGAGATTGCGGTTACAATGGCGACATGCTCGATCGACGATTGCGATAATAGACTCAAAATAGAATTAAAACAACGTTGGCCGGACCTTAAATCAAAAAACAGTGAAGGTTTAGATGTGGACGTAACATTTGCAGAAGTGTTCGCTGTGGCTCAAGAAAAAGACTATGACTATAGTGGTTGTGAATTGGTGAAACGCGTTCAAGACTCGGCAAAACCTAAAATAGTTAGAAAACTTCAAAGTAACCAGTGTCGACGGTGCGGTAAGCCAAAAATGCATAAACAGTGCCGCGCAGAAAATAACATTTTTGAAGAGTGCGGTATCCGAGGACATTTTGGATTGTGCTGCATCAAGCGTGGTCGAGCTCAATTAAGTTACACAAGTGCACACACATATGCCATTACAAACAAAACCGAGAGCAATACAACTACTAAAAGGAGCAAAAAGTATACGAAAAACCGAAAGGGCTTCCAGAAGGGAAAAATTTTTAAAAAGAGCGAGACACACAGCTGCGATGACGAAACGGAATTCGACTCAATATACCACATTAATAAGGGAAAAAGAATAAACGTCATGATCAACAACATTAAATGCACGATGAATTGGGATCCATGGGCAGCACACTCGATTATAAGCACAGCTTTATGAAGAAGAATCGGATCACCACCACTATCAAAGGGCGCCACACTGAAAGCATACGGAAACGTCAAATTGAGACCCATGGGTAAAACGTTTGTAACCATAAAACTGCAAAATACGACAGCTGCTCTAGTTGTATTGGACACCGCAGAACCTTTGCTATTTGGTTTACCGTGGAGTGAAGCATTTGGCATGCAATTTCCGTCTGCGGTGTACTCGCTGAAGGAATCCAAGCATCAAAAGAACTACAACAACGATAACCTCGATCAAGAATTATCCAAAATAATTCAGGAAAATAAAATTCTTTTTGAGAGCTCACTTGGTAAGATTAAAAATTATCAAATTAAAATTTATTTAAAACCTAACACCTATACATGTACTGGCGCGTCCAATAAAATTCGGTTTACAAAAAATGTGGAAGCTGAACTCAATAGACTTATAGAAAAAGGGATGATTTCACACGTGGATCCTAACAATACACCGCTAGAGTGGGCAACACCCACAGTTAATGTCATAAAGAAAGACGGTATAATGAGAATTCGCGGTGACTTTCGAACAACATTTAATCCCGCGCTAGTAACAGAACGGCATCCAGTCCCACTTTTTGATCAGCTGACACACAAATTTTCTCGTGGAGAAACGTATACAACGATTGACTTAAAGGATGCATATCTGCAATTTGAAATACACCCCGACTCAAGGAAATTCGTAGTTATTTCGACTCACAGAGGTTATTACCAGTACAACCGCCTTACTTTTTCAAGGTATTTGGAAAAGTTATCAGAAGGGACACCCAACGTTGCGGTATATTTTGGTGATATCGCCATCAAGGGCAAAAACAATCATGCGCATTTGGTAAACATAAAAGAGGTTTTACGACGACTACGCCCAGCGGGCTTTCGAGTAAAACTGAGCAAGTGCGCATTTCTGCAACCCTCAATCGAATATTTGGGACATACAATCAGTAAAGAAGGTATACGACCGTCACAATCTAAATTGGGAGCGATTGCAAATGCTTCAACACCAACCAACGTAAAGGAGCTCAGATCTTCTTTAGGTTTAATAAATTTTTATGAACGATTTATACCTAACCTGCACGGTACGTGTGCAAATCTTCACTCATTAACAGGAACACGACAACAATGGAGGTGGGGTCCTGCAGAATTAGACATTCAAGCACATAAAGCAAAAGGTGGTTTAACCTTATATTATCGTGCCGTACGACCTTAACTGCCAACTATACGTAGCATGTGAGGCATCTGAAAAAGGAGTAGGTGCTGTCTTATTTCATAAAACTAGTGTGCAAAGCGAGGAGCCTATTTTCTTTGCTTCTCATAAACTTACTAACGCCTCTATGGTCGATCGCGAAGCCTTAGCAATATTTATCGCAATAAGAAAATTTGACCAGTTTTTACGAGGTACTACGTTCATGCTGATCACAGATCATAAGCCGTTACAACATTTCTTTGGCGAAGATCGGAATCTGCCGAAATTGGTCAATAGCCGACTGACTCAGTGGGCGCTCTACGTTGGATCATATAACTACGACATAGAATATAGAAGGAAGCTAACAACGTTATTGCATATTGCTTATCACGAGTTCCGAATAATGACGAACGGGCAGGCAGAGAAAAGCAGCGGATTAACAGGATATCCGAGGAATTACGAACTAGTAAATACGACAATATACAACTATCACAAAAGATTTTACAGAAAGCAAAAAAAAACGACCCTGTGCTACGAAAAGTATTATGGCTAGTACGATCATGTCGGAGTAGAAAAGAAGTAACGAACGAGCTTAGACCGTACTACGACAAAAAAGACGAAATTGCTCCAACCGATAACATTCTAACCTGGCAGGGTAGACTAATCATACCTAACAAACTTCACCAACCCGTGCTAAGACGTCAACACATCGGACATCCGGGAATAGTTGCTATGCGGGCAATAGCCCGTTTTTATGTCTTATAAATGCCAACATCGAAACATTTGTAAAAAAAAGGCAGGCCAAGCCAGGGACAAAGGCCGCAATGCACTGAACTTCCAGTGTTTTCGTAGACTATACCGGAACGACCATGGCAACGAATCGATGTGAACTTTGTTGGACCATACGAGGATCAGCAGTGGCTTGTTGTAGTTGGTGCCCGATAAAAACGGTTCGATATCTGACCTTTCAAACAAACAAGAGCCGAACATTTATGTGATACGCTAGATGATATTTCTACCACGTTTGGATTACCGCAAATTAGTATCGGATAACGGGCAACAGTTGATATCCGAAAAGTTTCAACATTTTTGTAAATCACGATGCATAAACCAAATTAGATCGGCATCATACCATCCCAGGACCAATGGGCTCGCTGAGCGTTTTGTTCAGACTTTTAAAACAAGAACGAGACCCAGTAAAAATGAAAACAAGAGAACGAAGCAGCGTCTTCGTGAGTTTCTGTCCACATATAGGAATACTCCATATGCTGCAACAGGTAAAACTCCAGTTGAGATGATATTTGGCAGACAACTGAAGGATATTTTCGACAACTTTAAACCCGACAAGAGACAAGAACTGCAGTTCAAGAGCCTAAGACAAGAGATTGAGTCAGGTAAAAAGATACGCGAATTCCAACAAGGGCAACAAGTCTATTACAAGACAAAACTTGAAAAAAATGGCAGGCAGCAAAAGTTACGCAGAGAACACATCGGTACTCCTATCGTAGACTAACTCCCGACGTTGTGGAGAGAAGACGACACTACGACCACATGCGCGAACGTAATGAAGACGAAGACGTAGATAAAAACGACATTCTTCCAGACTTGCAGATCCAGGGGCGGCTCCAGGAGAGTTTCTCGGGGGGGCGTGTACGGGAAAGTTTGGTTGAAACTTTTAGTCTCCTCCCCCCTCCAATACATTTTTATTAACACTTTGTTATAGATTGTAATAATTTCATGATTAAGAAATTTGTTTATTATTTTATTATTATTATTTTTTTTTTTTTTGTTGAACATTACTGTCACATAAATGTACTTCAACTTTGTTTTGATTGTACGTTTAGTTCAGCCTGATATGTTATCATTCCAAGTCTTGAATGCCAGAAAGTATTTTAACAGATCAATTACTTACTCTATGGTCTGGGTAGTTAAAAACCTATTTCAATGCACACAAACTGGAAATAAGTACCACTTTCAGAATAAACATTAAATGTTTTATTTATGTTACAAATATTTACATTAGTTAGATAATTGATTAACACTAAATAACAAAATCCATCCTTCTGTTACCAGACTTAGCAAATCCATCAATCACTTTGTTAATATCTACCTCTACATCTCGGTGTGTATGAAGTAAACAAAGTCCTAATCTTAATCTTTCTTCACCCATTGTCGACCTTAACCACGTCTTCAGCCTACGCAACGTGGAGAACGACCTTTCAGCAGACGCTACACTTACTGGCAAAGTAGAAAATATCTTCAACAAACCATGAATTGATGGGAAAATATCTGCGTCGCAAGCTTCTAATGCATCAAGTGCTGTATTCGGCAGTTCAGCTTGGACTTGACTGCTTTCTAGACCGAGTATCGGTGAAAATTTGTCCTTCAGTGCACATAGTTTCTCTTGTATCGGCTCTGACTGGTGTGGTGGCCCAGGCTCTCTCACGATACTTGTTGGCATTAGCAGTTGAAGTCCGAAACATTCTACGGTGTCCTTAGGAAATTGAGACTTAAGGTCAAAAACAATGTTGTCTAGGAGAGGAATGTATATGGATTTTTTAAAAAAATCCTCCGGATCAGATGTTGCATAGTTCGGTCGATTTCTTTGGACACCAGCTAATCGTGGCATTTTTACTTCGACGTCTAAATCCGAACATAAATTTCTCACTTCAACAAAAATCTTTGCAAATACAACACCACATTCTTTTCGCTTTGATTCTAAAACTGAAATGGTATCGAGAATCACATCAGAAGCTTTCTTCAAATCTAATGAAGGAGATTGAAGCATCTTACTCAAAGGGAGAGTCTGTTTCAAAACATCTATTAAAGATAGTAGTGTTGTGATGAAATGCACATCACAGAGAGCCTTTTTCAGGGCGTTGGCTTTCGATGAAGTATTAATTTCTGACCATTCGGAAATGGATACAAGAGCTTTAACTATATAAGGCAGAGCTTCTTGAAACTTGATCACACTGTCATGCCTCTCTACCCATCGGGTTTCACACAGACTTGATAATTTGGTGCCCTTAAATTCTTCTAAGTCTTCATTTCTTTTTTTCAGTGCACTTCCGAGAACCGTGTTTCTCTTTGCAGATGATGAAAAAAACTCAACGACAGACTTTATGGTGCCGACTAGGTTCCGTACACTTTGAACGTTATTGGATTTAGATAATGAGTTGTTCAATCCATGATTTAAACAGGGACATCTAACAGCATGAACAGCTTCTTTCAAGATTTCGGAGACGGCACCCTTAACATCCGAAGACATCACACTGCAGCTGTCAGTTCCAATTCCAATACATTCTTTGATATCCAAATGTTCTTCTTTGATTAGTTTAACAACTATCTTTCCCAACATTTCACCACTAATTTTGGGCTCCGCACTTTTGTCCTCCATAAAATCAATTAAACTTTCATGGACATCAATAAAACAGAAAAAATCTTCCCTAAGTAGTCCGTTGCAAATGTATCTGATAGTTAAGGATAATTGTGATGTATGCGATAAATCAGTTGTTTCATCGAAGATGATACTATAGCATCCAGCCTGTTTTACTCTGTTAATGAGCTCAGTTTTGATTTCTTCACCACAACATTCAATAAGCTGATTTTGTGTATTTTTCCCAATATAGGTCGCTCTCGAACTTGTGTTTTCCAGATGTTTCTTTAAGACGCCATCTCCTGACGCCACTCTAAATCTGAGGAGCTCCCTAAAGTTTCCTTCGTTGGTCAGTGCAGGTTCCGTTTCTAAAAGCTGACCGTCGTCGCGGTGGCCACGCAATGATATGTTTTGTCGACCCAAAAACATGATTGTTTCAATAATTGGCCGCAGTCTTTCTCGATTTTCTATGACTTGTTGAAGCCGTTGAGTATTTACTTGATTTATAACTGCTTCTTTAGGCGACAGGTACGCTTTAATAAAATTTTTACCGATTTCGACGCTGTTTTTGTGGTAATCATTTTTTTCATGATTTTCTATGAAACCCTCTTTCCCTAACAGCTTTGCAAATGAGGTAACATGCTTTGTAACGAACGATTGCAAATGAAGAGCTTTATTGTGGCCACTGTACTCTCCGGAGAATAGGGCGCAATACTTGCAATAAAGCCCTCTTTGTACGTCAGATAGAACAAGCCAGTGTTTACTTTCCAAATGATTCCTTCCCAAGTATCGCTTCAACTCTTTTCCACCCTTTTTGTGAATTGAAAATGGAAATGAGTAATCTTTTGGAGGTTGCCAATGGTTTTGTAGCACGCCCAACTTAGTAAATTTATCAGCTGGTTTACCAACATAATTTCCTATATCAAAAGTCGATAAGAGGTTACTTGAATCGGGAATAGAAGAAACGCCTGAAGAAGAAATAGATGGTCCCAGAAGCATGCTAGTGTCTTCAGGAGCTTCAGAATTATTTAAGAAGGCATCGTTTGTAAGTTGCTCAGATGTTTTTGGAATATGAGGCCGTACATTTATATCAGGACACGAGGACGTAGAAGGCTGTGGTTCTAATAGGCTGCTTTCAAGATTTTGTTTAGGTAATTTTCCAAATTAAGATTCAATTGGGTTGGTGGATTGCCTTTTCGTAATTTTTCCAGGTATATTCTGAAAAAATATACATAAAAATTATATATGTACACATATATATATATATATATATATATATATATATATATATATATATATATATATAAATATATATATATATATATATATATATATATATATCTATTTATAAATATATCTATATATATATATATATATATATATATATATATATATATATATATATATATATTTATTTATTTAAACATATTTATATATTAACACAGTACTTACATTTTTGGAATCCATCAGGACTCGGAGACAAAACAAACACACAACAGTAAAAATCACTTTAAAACACAACAGAGGCTTCGAGCATGCTTCGAGCCCTTTTCCACTGAGAATGAGAAAATGATAACTTTTTAAAAATTTTAATTTCAACGAAATGACAATTTCAATGGACAAAAAACTGCACGCGCGATGAGTAAAAAAGGAACGAGAACGATCGGTAAGATAAACAAATGCATTTGAAGGCCACTGCGATAGTTCAAAGAGTTGCTATTCTGCCCTTAAAGGTTAATTTTCATTGAATTCTCAAATTAGTTTTTGGGGAAATTTAGAACGACACCCCTGATTGAACATGATCGAATGGATTTTCAATGTGATGTTAGGTAAAAACAACTAAAATGGAAAACGCAAATGGAACAAATTTTAGCAGAATATGTTTGAAATTGGAATTTTACAGCCCAAAAAGAAAAAGAATAAAATCATTCTTTTTCTTTTTGGGCTGTAAAATTCCAATTCCAAACATATTCTTAAACTAACGAAAACATTCGATAGTACAGGGGACTATCGATAGTGGTGCGATAGTGAAATACTATCGATAGTGTCGATAGTGCTATCGATAGTTTTCCTTCACTACCTCTCAGTATAATATCATGGGTGTCGACGAAGGGACTGCAAGATCGTTGCTCCATTAACTCTCGGCAGATATCGGTTTCGGTCGTGCAAAGTCGACAAGGCCCAATTCGGATCTCGCTATCGTAGATAATAATTTATTTTGATCAATTTTGATGATGAATTTCCATTTTAAAATGGAGAAACAAATAAATGTATAATTGTTATTGTTAAAAACCGTAGTAAAGTTGCCGCTGATGCAGGTGTTCTATATAATAACCCAAAAATGTAAACTTGAATTAGGTGTATATAAGTTAATATTATATAGAAATAAAGAAATAAGTTTCATCTTTGCAAATCTTGTACGAAATGGCTTTTCCGATATTGGGTCAAACATAATTTTATATACAATTTGAAATACGAAAAAAAGAATTTTTCTGAGCTGTCGGGGGGGCCATGGCTCCCATGGCCCCCCTCTGGAGCCGCCACTGTGCAGATCTCACCAAATATACCAATAATCTTTGAAAAGACACAGCCTATTACGACCAGTATTCCGACATCTCAAGAGACTGTGATGGAAAATATGGAACCATCCTCAGAACCGAGATGAAGCAACCGTATTCGCGAGAGCCAGACCGTTTCAGAAGCAGTGCTTACCAATGAAAATTTGTTACATACTTAATTTTTTTTTTTAATACTAATAATTGAATTCATTGAGCTTGAATATTTAGTACTTTCAAAATTTTTTGAATTACATTTGATTTCTTACTACGCTATTTGCTTTAAATGAATATTGATAATTTAACGTAATTGAATATGTATCGCCTTATGATACGGCGGGAGGAATGTCATTAAATGTATATGTGCTCGTACTATATTTGAAGAGAATAAATCAGTTGCAATCAGAACTCGGACTTGTTTGGTCGTGTCACGCTTAACATAACAAGAGCCACTTGATTTCGTTTTTCGAGAGCACCCCACACCTGAAGTTGTAATCGACAATTCTTCTAGGGAAAAAAACCAGTTTTCAGAAGACGTCGCTTTGTTCAGCGACCGTAATGACTTCTCTTTCTGCAATTCATTTCATTATTCATCATGAGGTGACAGTCGATAACAGCATAATTAAAATAAAATACAGTGATTGACAAAATTTAACTTACTCAACTTAAATTTTTCAAATATACGTGTCAAGTCAAAGTCAAAAGCGCTTTATTTAATACTAATCATTATAAATTTTTAAAAGAACATAAAGCAAATTCCAAACAATAAAACTATAAAAAACTTAATAGCCCGAATGGCTCTCTAAATTTATACGTTATCAGTTAAACACATTTAATGAAAAAAATACACTTGCAAATTTAAATTAATTAAGATTATTTCATATTTTTTGATTCAATTGGAAAAAGGAGAAAAAACCAACCAGCATTATTCAAAAATTACTTATATTACTAACACAACAATGAACTTATATCCTATACCTAATATGTTACACCCTAATTATAAATAAGTTCAATCAAAAAAAAAACAAAAAAAAAACGTTACATTATATTGAAACCTATACCTAAATTATAATACAAATAAACAACAACACTAGATGTAGCAATAATGAGATGAATCTAAAAAACTAAGTAACGAGAAAAAGCACAAAAACAGAAAATAAACACGAATAATTTAGACATTGTCATTCAGCCACCAATACCTACATTGCTCCATCTCAGCTCGACCAGCCTCAACGAATCTAGCAAATGAGTATCTCCATTGGAATTGTTGGTCTCGTGAACTCAGATTCGGAGGATATTTTATCTTCTTATCGGTGACCCGTCGGTATATGTGATATATGATTGGGACGCCGTCAGAATCAAAAACATATCCATTCATGTCCAAATACACGAATGCTTCTGGAGGAATGAAGCCAGTAGCGAGGCAAGTCGCTATATACCCGTCTGTAGGGTGGAACGGCTGTGAAATCCAAGGGTTTTCACTCACAGTTACAGATCTTGCGATATGATTCCGAAGAAGTTTCAATATGAAGATATCGACTCTTGTCACTTGAGCGGTTTGATAAATTTTTCTATTCGATATATAGTGCTTCCAATCCGTCTCAGGCTTTCTGTACAAACCAGTACATGCACGAAGACATTTCCTTTCGAAAACTCTTAATCTTTCCATTGTACTAGCACTCTGGTTGTACCAGATCTGACATCCGTATGTCAAAACTGGCCTAACCAGGGTCTTGTAACAAATAACTTTGACTTTTTGATCAATGTATCTGGAATGAAAGAGTCGCCGAAGGGCCATGACTACTTTTAGTGCCTTACTGAGCATGATTTTGACATGTTCAGTATAGTACAGATACTGATCGAGATGAACACCGAGGTATCGAACACAGGATTTATGTGGAACCCGTTCTGAACTACCCTCACCAGCCATAATGTGGGAATCCTTCCAATTACGTTTCAGGTCTTGACTGGCCCCCTGCAGCGTTGTCCGAAACAAGATTGTTTCGCACTTCTGCGCATTGATTTTCATTCGCCAATTGTCGGTGTAGAGCTGCACATCATTAAACATTTTTTGAAGATTGCTCTGAACTATTGTAGCTTTTCGGTCTGCCGTATAGATGATCAGATCATCAGCAAACGCTACCAATGATCGCGTTGGCGAGACATTAAAATCAAAGCTGTTCAATAGCTTGCGAATGAATATTGAGAAGCGCAGAGTCGCAGTAACTGTTCCCTGCTGTAGACCATTCAAGACCTTGAATTCGCGCATTGTTGTCAGATTTCCATCAGTTACAACAAACGAGTTCCCGTATAACATATTACACATCATGGCGACAAGGTGTCTGGGGAACCTGTCCTGAAGAAGTTTGAAAACTAGTCCATCTAACCACACCGTATCAAAGGCTTTCTCCATATCAATGAGACATGCTCCAACACATTCTTTGTTGTTTAGTTTCCAACAGATGTCTGAGGTTACTTTCGTTATTGCATGTATGGTCGAATGCCTGGCACGAAAACCAAATTGGCAATTCGGCATCAACTCATATTTCTCAATGCGGGCGTTTAATGCTCTGTTGAGTATCACTTCAAACACCTTGCTGATGTTAGGCAGCAAGCTGATTGGGCGATAGCTTTTAGGGCTTGAAGATTCTTTTCCTTTCTTCAAGATCGGAAATACCTTAGCCTTTTTCCACTCATTTGGGAAATATGAATTGTTCAACATGTTGTTGAACAATATGCAATAATTCCTAATAGCAACCTCAGGCAAATGTCGGAGAACTATATTTGGAATACCGTCAGTACCACATGATTTTTTGTTGTTTATTCTGCGAAATATGAAACACAAGTCTTCATAGCTGGCAAAATAATCAATAAGATTCAAGCTCGGTATGAGGTCAGATGTTAATGTTTCATCGAAATGAAGAATTGATTGGCCGTTCAGGCTTGATTTGAAGTCGGAAACTTTTGCTTCAACGACCTCCGAAAATATTTCATTCCTTCTCTCTGGGTTTGGCAGATGAACCAATTCTAAATGTGTTCCAATCAGGGCAAGTTTCTGCAATCCATCACATATAATCCTGTTTCCATTTCTATCCGGAGTCGTACTATCAATTTCGATACCAGCTCTATCGAGAAGATTTATCTCATCACTAGTGACTTCAAGATTCGACGCCTTCACTCGAGACTTCCTGCGGAATAAGCTATTCACTTTCGCGAACACGCCGTCTGGGTCCTGTGGGCTAATACCCCTCAATTTTTCCGCCCATTGATTGCTGACCTCACTCCTGAAGTATGACCGGATTAAGTTCCGGACATTCTTCAGATGTAATTTCAACAAAGACAACGAGGGATGGTTGTAGTCCAAAAATCGTCGATAAATATTGTTGACGCGTGTGAGAAGGAGGCTTTTCAATCTTTTCAACCTTGCGATGGTTGGTGTTTCATATCCTTCCATATTGTTTCGATGTTTAATCTTGGGAACTACTTTCTCAATCGTTTCCAACGTCAGCTTCTCTAACTTCGACAAATAGACATCTATTTCATCGTTAGTTAGATTTCTGTCATTAGGAACCATTGAGCAAGAGTTGCCGCCATCAGAAGGGGGACATTGCTTCTGGTACTCCCGATTAAACTTCTTTTGAAACTTTCCCCAGTCTGTTTTTTTGAAATTCAACCGATGATTTTCATGTTGAACTGGAATGAGGAAGAAATCATCCCTGTGATGATTGATTTCCATTACGATTGCGTTATGGTCGCTATCATAAGGAAGCACCTGCAGTTTCCGTTGAGGACTATTAAAGTTGAATTCGAGTCTTGCGTCAGCAATGCAAAGGTCCAAATATGAATTTGTCCTAGGGTATGTTGGGAACTCCGACCCATATAGATTGCACCTGTATTCAATTTGGTTCTCTGTTATCCATGATTTCAGGAATACACCTCTTGGATTATTGGTGGCGTTCAGCCATGATGTATGCTTGGCGTTCAGGTCACCAGCAAGAATATAATAGCTATGCAGCCTGTTCAATTCGAGTATTTCAAACAAGGAATTGAGTTCCTCCTTGAGCTTGAGAACAGTTCCACCAGTTGCATAGGCAGAGATAACGATGAGGTTATCCCCACCTGGCAGTGAGATTTTGATAACGGACACTTCAAGAGATTCAAAGCTTTTGAATTCGACTTTTTCAATATTTTGGAAACGATAGGGTCTTCGTACCAATATCCCGGTGCCACCTCCCCCATCACCTATTACCCTATCGTTTCTTACGAATTCAAAATCCTTGAATGTCATGGAGTGCCATGAATTGAGGTGGGTTTCGGTTAGAAGCAGGATGTCAGGCTTTTGTCTGGCAATGAATTCAAGGAGATAATCACGCCGATGTAAAGTAACAATGGAGTTGGCGTTGATCGAGATGAGACGAATCCTATCCGTGGGAATGTGGCTGGATAACAACTTATTTTGAGGCATTTGAAAGTCCTAAACGCTGAAAAACAATGTTAATTTTCGAATCTTGTTTATCGATTCGCTCTGATAAGGAATTAAGTTGCTGTAAAATTTTAAGAAGCAGCTCATTATTGCCACTTACATTATTTACACTATTTTCTGCATTTTCTGCTGGTCCTCTAGCGGCTTGTGCAAATGATACTCCGGGCTTGACGAAGTTCGGAGCTAAGACACTGCGGTGTATTTGTGTTTGCTTTGGGGCAGATTTCAATCTTGCATCCTGATATCGGGAGTATCCTCAATATGATGCCGGGTGACCAAAAACACCGCAGTTCACACAATATAACTTCTCTTTTGGCTCCGTCTGAGCCAATTTGCACTCACCGGGAGCATGCACGTCTTTGCATTTAACGCATCGGTAATGCATGGCGCAGTTGGCAGCCGAATGCCCAAATCGTTGGCAGCGATAGCACTGGTTGATTTCTCGTTTCTGGAGGCGTTCCCACCTCACCACTCGAAAATTTAAATACCTGATTTGCTGAAGAGCGCTTGGACTGCTCTTATTTGTTATTTGTACCAAATAAAGTGGTAAGTTTTTTTTTCTACCGTCGACCTTCTTGTCGCGAATGTTTTCACTGAGATAAACTCGATTTGTGGTGCTGTTTCCTTGAGAACCTGAAGAAGATCGACGGTATCTTCTCCGCAGTCCAAGCCCTTCAGCAAGAACGTCTGGTTCTTCTCGCTTTTGGGGGTATATGTGAAGTGCGGAACCTCCCCAGAATTCAAAGCATCTTTCGCTGATTTGAAATTAACCAGTGATTTTGTTCTAATTGACAGCTTCTCAGAATTTATTCGTTTGATTTCGAAATTTGTCAATTTGTTTTCGGCTGCCAACAGCCGAACCATGTCTTTTCCGCTTTGACCGAAGACATTAATTGGCGGAACTTTCTCGGTATTCTTGGCTACTTTTTGAGGAGGACCAGCAGAACTACGGGCTGGTTTCTTCTCCCTATTTCTACTTTCATTATTTTTATGTTTTAAATATAAGATAAAATCGTCTTTATTACCTTCGTCTACCTCCATGTCGTGTTGGAGTCCATCCAGCGCCGCAAAGTATTTCTGGCTTTCGTTGGTGCCACCAGCACTGAATACCTCTTCAGTTATTATTGGAGTTGCAGCTTTCTTCTGTTTTTCGATTTTTCGTATCGGACCACTCTCTTGAACTTTTTTTGCCGTCTTGAACATTTCTTCGTACGTTTGAATTCTTGCCTTTAGCTCTTCGATTTCACTTCGAAGGCGACACACTTCCTGTCTATCTTCGAGCACTTGTGTTTTGCGACCGGCATCTGCGGTATCCTGGGTGCTCGTGTGTCTCCGCTTGTTGACACTTGCCAATTTCACACCGTCACTCTCCCCGGGGCCCCCCAACAGAGGGAAGCCGTTGGGCTCCTCCATACAGCAGTCCCGAGTTGTCTTTGGTTTGTTGCTTTTCTTGATTTATTGGTATGGTTGGTCGATGCCTTCGACGATTAATTCTTCCCCAATAAAATCAAAACTTGCTTTTGACTGACTCGTACAAAATTAATTCAATTATTTGAAACTGACTTTTGTGAAAAATTAATTAATTTTTAAAATTAATGACAGGAGCGATTAAAAACACGTCTACACGCAACAAGTGCTAGACGTAGAATCCATTTGTTGTGCCTGGGCCCATAATCTGTCAACGCAGGAGTCCAAAAAATTAAGGCGAGGAATAAACGAGCCGAGCAAAAAATTAGCAAAGCAGAATTATACACGTCCGATGCGTTTAAATTCAGGTTTACTAGTGTGAAAAAATTAATAAAACAAAAAGAAAACGATTCATGTATTTGAGTATGTGAATGAAAAGATGAGAGCCTTGTGAAAGAGTGAATATATGTTTTAATAGTTTAAGATATAACTTAATACGCATACAATTTTCTAACGCTTGTACTTCGGCCCGCAAAGCTAGCAGGTTTTATCTAAGAATTTCATGCTCCTGGTCTATGTGTGCCTCCTTTTGGTTGGCACACACGGTTGGATCCTCGACGTTTAATTAATTAATTCATCGTCTTGGTCCACGCTATGGTGCTCGTCACCCTGGTCGGCATCACGATTTTCATCATTACGGTCCATATCACATTGCTCGTTTTTGGTGTCTGCATAAAAGGGTCCGTTATTTGGAACAGCTTCGCCAAGTCGTTGCTCGCCTACATCCCTCTGGTATAACGCTCGGAGATTTGCAACATTCGCATTTTGCGGGAATAAGATTCCCGCTTCCTCGAACGCGGCAACCAACTCTGAACGGTTCATCCGACTCATTGCATTGTTTGACAGCGCCAATACAGCCACACGATTTGATTTCGTTTTTCCAGAGCACCCCACACATGAAGTTGTAATCGACAACTCTACTTCTAGGGAAAAAAACGAGTTTTCAGGAGACGTACGCTCTATTCAGCGACTGTAATGACTTCTCTTTCTGCAATTCATTTCATTATTCATCATGAGATGACAGTCGATAACAGCATAATTAAAATAAAATACAGTGATTGACAACATTTAACTTACTCAACTTAAATTTTTCAAATATGTATATCCTATTCAAGTCGAAAGTAGTTCAGTTAATACGAGTATATGCACTTTGTAAATTAGGTTCATCTATTTAATAAATGTCCTGTTGTGACTACCATTAATCTATAACGTTAAAGATTACTTTTATAAAATATACTTACATTATAATTATTTAAAGATAGTAAGTAACCTTTTGAAATTTATATATTTTCCTGCAGCACCTGATAGTAAAAACGGTCCGTGTGAGTATCATATCTTAAATATGTTATATAAAGATCCTTACAAATAGATAATTGCTAAAATCAGGCGTGTACATGAAGATATATTAGCACGTTGTTCTTGTTCTTGTAAATTTTCGCTTACTATCAAGAAAATATCATGAATATTATTAATTTGAATTATATCATTTATAACTGTCTAGAGCGGAATTTTACAAAACGAAAAGCTTAATGTTGACTTGCGTTGTTATGTCCTTTTTACCTGATTTTTAGTTGATGTAAAGCATGTTTGCTACGAATAAAAGCATGCATGTCTGCATTTATTTATGCTTCCCAAATATTCGACTGTATATATACGAGTACATACCTACCTTATAATTTATTCCAGGTGAGCAAAAGTTTACCCACCTTTTTTGCCTGATTTGCATAATTCCTACCCATACCAAATGAAATCAAGATTGTCCACGAAAAAATCCAAATTAATGACTCTTCTCAGGTGCATTCGTTTAGAATTCCGTGCTGCATTTTGTCCACGTTCGCTATGAATTTCTAATGCCAATGTCTTAAGAAAGTGTTGAAGAAAAGTGTCTTTTAAGTTCTTAATTAATGCCTAGATTCAGTTTGGCCTTTACGTGGTTGCAACCGAAGTTTTTCTTCGTTGAATGGCTTTAATGCACTTTTCCAATTAATTATTATGTGCATGCAGACAGTATAAATAAAGAAAAGGATTATTGGATGCTTTACTAACACCTGGTTTTATTTGAATTCAATGAATGCAGCGTGTAGTTTGATTAGAATTGTTCACATATGTGTGTTGCATGTTAAATCAATTTACATGTTTAGCATTCTAATCAAATTAATTGTTGTTTTGTATTAAATACTGAAGAGCTTGTATTTCAACAAAATTTAAAATATATACGCTAGGCATACTTAATCACTTTAAATATTGTGTGATGAATTCTGGACATTTGAATTTAATTAATTTGAAATTTACTATTGAAAGATAGATTGTATTCACTTTCACGGTTAAAATTTTAGATTAGTACTTTATGGAAAATATTCACTGAAAATTGCTTGTAAAGACTTAAAATTTGAAAAAAAGGATAAAAAATCCTGTAAGTTGCATCTACATACTTCAAAATATGTAAATTGGAATCGATGCTAAATTGACTTGCATATAAATATCGTCAAAATCAAATGTCCACTTTTATCACATTCTACATATATGTATGTAAATTTTCACTTACGAACTTGTTGAATATTTATCCAAAATTCCAGGAAAAAAAACTGATCCATTTGTTTTAATTTTCAACTTCACCTACAGGCGCAATATATGTTGTCGACGAATTGGACTATGAGCGTAAACAAAACTACGAGCTTATTATTCGAGCTACAGATAGTGTTACGGGTGTATCAGCTGAAGTGCCTGTTTCCATTTTGGTTCAGGATGTGAACGATTGCCCACCGGAAATCGAACAGGATATCTATAATGTAACCGTATCAGAAGGTGCACCATTTGGAACGCCAATCCTCAAAGTGCATGCTCGTGATAACGATACGGGAGAGAATGCATTGATTACATATACGATACAAACGTATTCGGGTAATGCCTCCGAGTACTTTCACATGGATGGAAATGATGGAGTGCTGTATTTGAAGAAGGCCTTGGATCATGAAACACAAAGTTTACATCATCTCATCCTGATAGCTGCAGATCAAGGCTCACCGAGTTTGAGCTCGACTGCACATATTTGGGTAACAGGTTAGTAATATGCTTTTATTAAGATTCAGTCAAAGAGCTTTTTTAATAGTACTATAAGGGATGCAAAGGAATGATACATATTATATCAGCGGTTTAATTACTTTGCATCAACACTAAAATTTTCCATGTAACTTCATTATTAAGTTTGGTTTTTAATCTCAAATAAAAGGCATGAAGTTCAATTCAATAGTAAAAATTTTATTGTGAGTAGAGTTGGACATTTACTTTTTAAAGATTTTTTTTTGTGGTAGGGAGGTGAAGGCATTTACGCCCGCCGAGTCTGGCAGTGTGGGACTCCCATGGAGGATACCCTTGGACTACCCACTAAACACCTCCCCTGTCAATCTGAGAGCCTAGCCTGGAACCGTTTGACACATTACTTCGGACCAGGTCTCGTTTTGTTACGCCGTGGGGCGCCTTCAAGCTGGGGAGTCCCTTTCCTAGCGGGAGGGAAGAGGGGAAGAGGAAATGCCAGAAGAGCGATCCCCCAGCTCCAGCGCCTCCGGCTGCTGTGAGTCTCTTTTATATTTTAGGACTGCCCGAGCATAATGTGCCACCTGATTCCATTTGTCAACCAATTCGAGCATCACCGAAACTATATTATCCGGGGTGAGCTCTCCCGTCTCCCTGTAGAGTTCCCTTCGCAGCTTGACCCATTTTGTACACGCAAAAAATGTGTGACAGGCATTGTCCTCCTCTCCTTGGCAAAACCGACAATCGGGAGACCGTGACTTACTGATCTTGTGCAGGTAAGACTGAAAACACCCGTGCCCGCTCAAAAGCTGGGTCAGATAGAAGTCAGTCTCACCATGCCTTCGATTTAGCCACGGTCTCACATCCGGGATGAGGCGCGCAGTCCACCTTCCCTTCGTGCAATTCCCCCAAGACTGCTGCCAATCGTTGAGCGAGCGTTGTCTCTCCTCGCGGACAACCATCTCTCTCGTTTCGGCGCAGGTAAATAGCGCGGCGCTCTCTAGCAAGGAGGGCGACAGGTATCACGCCTACAATCACTCTCACCGCCGAGTCGGAGACTGTTGGATACGAAGATGCAATTCTCAGTGCTCCTCTTCTCTGTACCTGTGCCAATCGTTTTCGGTATACCTCCTTGCTGAGAGCGTCGCCCCATATCTCTGCTCCGTACAGTAGCACTGACCCTACAGCACTCATCAAGAGGCGTCTTCTTGATGGGCTGGGTCCCCCTACGTTGGCCATAAGTCGACTCAGGACCGATATTCCCAAAGCAGCCTTCTCAGCCGTTGCCCTGATTTGCTCAGAGAAACTCATCTTCGAGTCGATCAGTAGCCCCAGGTACTTCACCGCTGGCCTCGATTCGATTTGTATATCTCCAATACTGATCATCCTTACTCTAGGGATTCTCTTTTTTGTCAAGATGACCACTTCGGTTTTCTCCAGTGCTAAACTGAGCCCGCGAGCAGTCATCCAGTCCCTCACTCGGCGCATTAGCATACCTAGCCTAAGTTGCGCTTGTTCAACGGTGCGTCCGGCGACCAGAGCCGCAACATCATCCGCATAGCCGACCAAGCGCGACTCATCTGGCATCTCAAGTTTCAGTAGCCCGTCGTAAGACACGTTCCACAGGTCCGGACCAAGGATAGATCCCTGGGCAACACCCGATGTAATTTCCATCCTTCGTTGGCCCTGTGTCGTGTCGTAGAGCAGGCTTCGGTCTTTTAGGTAGTTCCTCAAAAGCCGCATTAGATATTCTGGAACTTGAAAAGAGTTTTCCAGCGTGTCCAGAATATCCGCCCATCTAGCGGAGTTGAAGGCATTCCTGACGTCGAGTGTCACCAACAGGACGATCCGTCGCTTGGTGCGACTACATGCCTCTGCGTTTTGGACCACGTTCACCACCTCTGCAATCGCATCAATGGTAGAACGTCCTGCTCTAAAGCCGTACTGCCGAGGAGATAGGTCCCCAGCAGCACGAATCGCGTCAGTGAGTCTTCCCTTGATGAGTGTCTGGCATGCATAACGGGCGGTATGCAGACGGCGATCCGGGATTTCCCTTCCCCTTGCTGATCAGCACGAGCCTCGCCACCTTCCATCGTACCGGGAAAACCCCGTCCCGTAGGCAAGCGTTGAATGTGCTGAGCAGCAAGTCAGGACAATGGTGATAGACGAGCCGCAACACCTCAGCTGGAACACCATCTGGACCTCGAGCCTTCCTCGCTTTCAAGGAGAGGACTGCCTCCGCTAGTTCCAGCTGTGTGAAGAGTGGGCACTCGACTGCTGTTTCACCATGGACAGCGTCAACACGGACGGGATGGGCGGGGAAGAGTCCCCGAACTATCGAGTCCATCTTCTCCGCGTCATGATACAAGGCTTCCGTAGGGCACCAAGTTTTCACATGACCAGCTTGTAGCCAAGGCCCCACGGGTCCTTGTTCACATTGTCCACTAGGTCTTGCCAGCTGCGAGCCTTGCTACTGTTGATCAGTTTGCGAAGGCATTTCCTTGCCGACTTATATGCTGTCACCTGGTTGCATGCCTCGTCATGGTTCCGCGCCCGTTGAGCCTCACGTCGAAGCTTGTGACACTCCCTTCGCTTTTCAGCGATATCAGTAGACCACCAGTACACTGGGGGCTTGCCGTGCCGGGATCTTCGACGGGGCATAGAAGCGCAGCAAGCAGTCGTGATTATGCTCATAGTAGAGTTCACCACGTCTTGAGCTGCCAGTTCTTCCGTCCCCTCCGGAGCTCCCTGCAGCGGCTCACCTGCTGTGAGAACCTTGACGAACCTCTCGACGTCCATTCTTCCAATGTTCCATCCAGTTGTAGAAGGCCGAGAGCACGGACGTCGGGAGATAGCATCACTTATCTCAAGCAGAATGCACTGGTGATCACTGGCTGAGTAGTCCTCTAATACTTTCCAGGTGTGTATCCTCCGAGGCGAATGTCACGTCCGGTATGGTTCCCTCACAGCCAATACGGCGGAAAGTCGGCGTATTTCCGGAGTTTAGTACGACGAGGGCCGTCCTGGCCGCCATTTCCAGGATTCGTTTTCCTCGCGGGTCCGTCTGAGGCATGCCCCATTCGATTGCTTTAGCATTGAAGTCGCCCCCAACGAGCACTTTACCCTCTGCGTTCGAGACAGCGCCCTCCAGAGCATTAAGCTTGGCTTGGAAAGATGATATCTACTCGTTAGGCGTTAGGTACACACTAAAGAAGGTGATCCCTGAGCACCGAACCCACACGAAACCATCCCCCCGTCCACAACTCTCCGCTTGAAAGTCACTGTTCCGAACCCAGATAGCGGCAGTACCAGTTTCATCAGAGTACCATAATGCAGGACTTTTATTATGGTGTTGCTCACTCAGCAGCAAGAAGTCGGCTTTCCTGTCCCTCGCAAACTGCTCAAGCAGATTTTGGGCGGTTGAACTGCGGTGTAGGTTTAGCTGCAGGATGCGGGTCATCGAAGCTCTGATTTTGCCTTGGCTAGGGCTTCCTGGAACACCCGGCATTTTCCTGATCCCCAGACGTGTCCAAAATCAAGTTTTGGATCAGCATCCTTGCAAAGGATACAGTGTGCCTCCTTCGTACACTCTTTTCTTTTATGACCCGTTTCACCGCATTTGTAACATAGGGAACTCCTATCGGGTCCTTTGCATACTTGTGTGGTGTGACCATAACCAAGGCATTTGAAACATCGAAGAGGCGTTGCTCTTCGCCGTATCCTACAGACAACCCACCCAATTCGTACTTTGCCCTTGTTCAGGAATTGTTCGGCGTCCTTTTCGGTCAAGTCAACTATGGCCATGCGTTGTCCCCTGTTGTTTTCTGGTGTCAGTCTCGCTTTGATCCTTCCCACGCTAGGGAACTCCCTTTTGATGACCTCTTCTACCTCAGCCAGATCCGTCACGCAGTCTATGTCTCGTATTTCGATCGTTGCCATCGGCTCGAGCGGGACTACAGTTGCGCTTTTGCCGAGGACTTTCTTTACTGGGTCACAGAATGCTTCTTTATTGCCGGCCTCTGCTCCGAATTCGACCAGTATGTGGCCCGACCGCGTTGGTCGTACTACTTTAATGGTAGTATTGGTGTCTTCGGGCCTTACGTTTCCCCTGATGTCCCGCAGTACCTCCGCGTAGGATCGGCCATCTTGGGGCTTTACAAGCAGTGCCTGCTGCCGGGATCTTCGTCGGGGCTTCTGCCTCTCCTGTTTTGCATCAGGTCCTTTTTGTTATTTGGCGTCCGTATGAACTTTACTTTCTGGCTTTTTTTGAAGGAGTTTCTTTGCAGCTTTCTTCGCTCCTTTTGTAAGCACTGTCTGGAACCCCTGATCTAGTGCTCCACGCCCTTCAAGTGCCTCTTCCTTCCTTCTTTTATCCCGATCTCCTTCGATTGGGCTAGACGCCATTCTTTTATTGACTTTTAATGATGGAGCTATCTGCATGTCGCCTTTAGATTTTGCCCCAAGCGCCTCTTTAGTCTTCTCTTCGTCTTCGGCCCTTAACCAGCTTCTCCGATAGTGCCCTATGCGATCTAGGAGCTCCTCTAGCTCAAGGAGACCTTCCTTTGCTGCTTGTATTCTTTTCAGAACATCTCCCGCTTTTCGGAGTAGTCTTTCTTCTTCATATAGCTGGGCCGCAATTGTACCTTGCAACCATTCTTGGGAGAGGTTATCGCGTTCCGTTTCTGAGTGCAGTACTTCCGCCACATTTTCAACTTTGGCGGTGCATTCACGCGGTGTCTGGTCACTCTTTGCTTTTAGTGCCGTAATCTCCTCGTTGGCTTCTGGATTTTTCGTTACAATGTCGGGATTTGCGACCCTTGCATCGATCGCTACGGTAACGATCGCAGCAGTGACAATCGGATTTTCGGTGTTCTTTATGTTATCTCCCACCGCTCGAACACCTGAAGTGTCCTGCAGAGTTTCCCGTTTCTCCTTAATAGGACGCTCGGGCGTTCGCATAATTTTTTTGCTGCGCCCGAACGCCGCAGGAATCTCAGTCTGTATTCTCTGTTTGTCGTCCGTCTTCACTGTCGTTGTGTTAGTCTTCGTTTTTGCCGTTGTAAGTATCGCTCGCGATGTACTGTTGACATCGTGGCTGCAACCGCTGGTTGCGTCGTCGTTATTATTCTTCGTTTCTTTTTCTGGGTATTTGTGGTCTTTTGATTTTGTGTGCTCCAGTTTTGTTGGGTCCCCCCTCGGAGCCGCTATCTCCGTTCGTGTGTGTAGTCGCCTTTTTGGTCTCATGGTTATCTTTGCAGAGCAGGGAGGCCATGCGAGGGTTGGCACAAGCCCTTATGGGGACAAGTGCTCAGAGCCAGACCAGCGCTAATCGGGAGTCCGTCTCAACCGAACCTACACCACCAACCCAATGGTGCGAACTTCGAACGTACTCCGAGGCCTGCCAAGGTTTGACCGGGACGGAGACGGTATGATAGTTGAATTGGAGCCGTTCACACACGAGTTTCACCTCGGCGCTACTGTGGAAAGCAACCAGGTCCAAACCATCACATCCGCCAGCCCAAAGCGTCATTTCCAGTTCGTTGTCCAAAGCGTAGTCCAGATCCAATCAGAGTCGTTACCTGTCATCCCAGGAGGGAACCTCACGGCGCCCCCATATCCTCGGGTCCGTGGGGGCGGCGCTCCCCAAAGAATGCTAGCCTCCAAGAGTGCTCTTGTTGACCGGCATTCTCCCTGCGGGAATTTCCTTTGGTACGTGGGGGCGGAACTCCCCAAAGAATGCTAGCCTCCAAGGGTGCTCTTGTCGACCGGCATTCCCCCTGCGGGGACTTTTTAAAGATTATCTCATTTAAATGTTGGCCGATTTTGGACGACGCGTTCCAGCATAGCGACTGGTATCTCGCGAATGACACGAGTAATGATGGCTTCCAAAGCGTCGATTGAAGCTGGCTTATGCCTGAAGACCAGAGACTAACCCTAAAGAAAATAATCTAAATGTATGATATCACATGATCTAGGCGGCCAATTTACTGGTCCAAAACGTGAAATTGTGAGTCTTTCCATGATGATTTATTCAACAATACTGAATAAAACCTACATTACAGTTTGACAGGAGTCACGCATGATATGTCAAAAAAAGCCTATTGAAAATCCAACCTTATAATGAATCATCCTTGATAATATTATTGTTCTAGGCTTAAGTCTGTAACCCAAAATAATTAAATCAAAAAATTGCCAACAAATTTTATTAATCGCAAAAATAATGTCATGTACGATGGTCATTCAACAAGTACTTAGCCTCACCGCCCGATGGCGCTGCTATTACAAAAGAGTTTTACCATCGTGCAGCACATTCTTTTAGTAGCCTACTATCAGAGTTTCAGTCAATTCCCTTCATTCGTTTTGTTTTGATAGCCTTTAAAAGCGAGCGTGTCGGTCGGTTGTACAAAAATGGAAAAAGAACAATATCGTTCAGTGATTGGATTCTTGTTTTTAGAAGGGAAAAAGCGCAGCGAAATCAAATATCGCTTGGATGCTGTGCACGGTGACTCTTCTCCTTCGATGGCGACCGTCAAGAATTGGTTCAACCCCGAAAACGGCTGCTACGGAAGAAAACGTTAAAAAATCCACGATCTCGTGTTGGCAGACCGTCGATTGAAGGTTCGCAAGATAACTGAGACTGTGGGCATCGCAGAAGGAACGGTGCATGATATTCTACACGAAGAACTAGGCATGAGAAAGCTGTCGGCGCGATGGGTGCCGTGTTTGCTCACACCGAAAAACAAACGCAACCGTGAGACCACATCGGTGTTTGGCACTGTTTCAGCGCAATCCGGTGGAGTTCTTGCGTCGTTTCGTGACCATCGACAAAACATGAATTCACTTGTATACACCATAGACCAAGGAACAGTCGAAACAGTGGACTTCATCCGGCGAACGTGCTCCGAAGAAGGCGAAGACTGTTCGATCGGCCGGAAAGGTGATGGCCACCGTTTTCTGGGATTCACAAGGTGTGGTCCACATCGATTACCTCGAGAAGGGTAAATCAATCACGGGGCGCTACTATGCAGACTTATTGGGCCGATTTGACGTCGAATTGAAGAAATAGCGGCACGGCTTGGCGAAGAAAAAAGTGCTGTTCCACCACGACAGCGTGCCGGCTCACACCTCCACCGTCGCCATGGCCAAATTGGTCGAATTGCGCTACGAAATGCTGCCCCATCCACCGTACTCTCCAGATTTGGTCCCCTGTGACTACTTTTTGTTTCCAAACCTGTAAAAATCACTCGCCGGGAATAGATTTGAGTCGAGTGAGGAGGTCATCGCCGCCACGCAGGCCTATTTTGCAGCCCTCGAGAAAATGTATTTTTTGGACGGGTTGAAAAAGTTAGAGCAGTTTTGGGGCAAGTGTATCGAGCTTGAAGGAGATTATGTGGAAAAATAAATTGCCATTTCCAAAATTTTCGTTTTTCTTCTGTAGGCTAAGTACTTGTTGAATGACCTTCGTAGACTCACTCAAACTCTTAATTTGCCTCGTGTAGTCATCTGTCTACCCGTGTGTAGGTCGAATAATTCAGAGCGCAGGCAGGCAACGATAGTGATCAAACATTAAAGAGAGCGATCATATGTCAAAGATCGGCACGGTATTAAAACTCGGCCAACCTGACATGAAAGTTGCCCCCGACTTACCAAATAGACAATACGAGGTGTGCCAATTAAGTAATGAGACTGATTTTATTGCCGCACTTCTGGTAAACCTGTGACTTTGAAATTCCCTTCCCCTTCTTCGGCATTCTTCGCCTCTCCATTGATATATTTACCATTGCTATAGCTTGTTTAGTTCGCTTGCTGTGTCGTGTTGGTGATGCTCGTCACGAAAATGGAGAAACGAAATTAAGAGCAACGTGCGCGGTAAAATTTTGCGGCAGATTGGGTGAAACAGCTTCGGAAATGTACGCTAATATTGTAAAAGAGCATGGTGATAGTGCTCTTAGTCGTGCCCAGGTGTTTCGATGTCATAAAGAGTTTAAGGAGGAGCGTGAAAGCGTGGAAGACGAGGCGCGGAGCGGGAGACAAGTCGAGGTGCAGACTGACGCGAATACGTAGCGTGTTCGCGCCCTAATCCGTGAAGGTTGGCGTTTAACAATTCGAATGTTGGCCTTGGAACTGGGTATGAACCGTGAAACAGTCAGACAAATTTTAACCGACGATTTTGGGATGAACAAGTTGTGCGCGAAGATGGTTCAAAAGAACCTTTCTGAGGAGCAAAAGCAGCATCGAATATTTGGCCTCTAAAGGGATCGCCTCGTTGCAACAGCCGCCTTATTCGCCCAATATGTCACCCCGTGACTTTTTTTGTTCCCGAAAACAAAATCGGTGGTCAAAGGAGCCCATTTTGAGTCGATTACCGACATCCAGGTGGTCGTGACGAGGGTACTTGCAGACATCCCAATCGAAGCGTTCTAGAAATGTTACGAAGCATGGAAAACGCGCAGGAATCGATGTATAGCTGCCCAAGGGAACTACTTTTAAGGAGATGGCAGAGTTGTAAAATAATTTTTAAATATACGGTTTTCATGGAATCAGTCTCTTTACAATTAATGTCACACCTCGTAAGAGGGCTTGATTTAATGCAGACGCGGAGTGGTACCCAGCGTTTAATATATTTAGGAAGAGTTGCTTTCTACCAGCGGCAGCAGGCCGCCCGACTCAGTCTGCACGGTGAACCATTTCCGCATTCGAGCGGCTTTGATCACGCCCGCCGTCGCATGGCTTCTGGGTAAGTTGGCAATTCTCTAACGGCAGTTCCATATGACTATGTGGACCACATTTGGCCCGCGATACGACACCTTCATCATACGTCTTCGTCAGTCTTCTCCTACGCATCATGTGCTCGAAGTTGTATTGCTAAGATTTATCTATGGCTTCCGAAGTGGAAGACCCAATACGGTCCAAATCCCTAATGTCGGCTGCACCACATTATTTGTCTTTCAGATATTCAATCAGTTCGTCTACAACCTGCTCAACGCTGAAAAGTAGCATGCTGGGCGTCTGCCTGGGGGTAGAGTGGATAGTATTGTTCATCCAATATTCGACTTAGCTCAACATGCTAGGCCAATTTGCATATTTTATCGGCTCACTCAACTTGCTCAACACAACCTTCAGCACCCTGTTCACTCGTTCAACCTGGCCGTCCGCCTGCGGGGAGGCTGCCGCAATTTTGACGTGCGTGAAATTGTTTTCACCAGGAGCCGCGATACGACACTATTCCTCTAGGCCTCCCGTAATAACTGAAATATTTCTCAAGGCATGGCAATGCCTGTTGGTTTCCCCACTGGTCTCCGGCCTTCAGTTCTCCCGACGATTACCTTTTTGGGCATCCGTTGGTCGTCCATACGAATCATGTGTCCACCCCATTTTAGCTTTCGGAGTCTTAAAATCGTTGAGACCTCCGGCTCGTCAAAAATTTCATACAGCTCATGATTGTACTGAATTCGCCTTTGGTCCCCATCTAACTTCGCTCCAATTATTTGGCTCTGGTCCCGTCGCACATGGGTGTACAATATATTTGCGGATGCTTGGGTTAGGGTCCATGTTTCATACCCATAGCATAACACAGGTCTTAGCACAGGTTTCTATACTTAGAGCTTTACGTTCCTGCATATGCAGTTTGTCTTCAAGATCATCAAAACTGAATAAAATATTTGATTTGCGAGCTATATTCTTCGGCGTATTTCATCTCATTCATTGCTAGTTCTCGTTATTTTGGTGCCTAAATACACAAATTCACTCACATTTTTGGTAAGGGTTGTCAGCGTATCCAGGGTATGCACCCATCTAGCGCAATCGAAGGCGCTCCGAACATGAAGTGTCACCAACAGAACTCCCCGTCACTTGGAACGACTATGTGCCTCTACCTTTCGGCACTATTCACCTCTGAAATTGCATCATGGTGAATCATCTTGCTCTGATGCCGCACTGCCCCAGCAGCATGAATTGCGTCAGTGAGTCTTCCCTTGATGAGTTTCTCTATCACTTTCTCAGCCGTATCTTTTCTTGCTGATCTGCACGAGCCTTGCCATCTGCCATCGTACCGAGAAAACCCCGCCCCGTAGGCAAGCGTCGATGGTGCTTAGTAGCAAGTCAGGAAAATGGTGATAGACAAGTTGCAGCACCTCAGCTGGAACACCATTCGGAGCTTGATCTTTCCTATTTTTAATTAAAGAAATGCCTCTTCCAGTTCCAGCCGCTTGAAGAGCTGGCATTCGACTGCTGTTTCGTCATGGACAGCGTTAACACAGACGCGATGTGCGGGAAAAAGTGCCCGCACTCTCTCCTCCATCTTTTCTGCTACATATATGCTGGGCTTGCGTAGGGCACCAATCATCCACATAAATAGCTTGTAGCCAAGGCCCTACGGGTCCCTATTCACATTGTCCGCTAGGTCTTTGCCAGGAGTGAGCCTTACTACTGTTAATCATTTTATGAAGGAATTTCCTGGTCAACGTATATGCTACTAAACGCCTGTATGCCTTGTCGCGGTTCCGTGCCCGTTGAGCCACCAGTACAATAGGGGCTTGCCGTGTTGAGGATAAAAGTGCTACAAGCAGACGTAATGATGCTCTGAGTTGGGTTCACCACGTATTGAGTTGCTAGACTTTCAGTCTCCTGTGAAGCTTCAAGCAACGACGCGCCTGCCGTGAGCACCTCGACGTACATCTCAACGTCCATCCTCCCAATGTTCGACGCAATTGTAGAAGGTCGAAAGCACGGTTGTTGGGAGACAGCGTCACGGATCTCAAGCAGAATTTACTGATGATCACGGGCTGAGTAGTCCTTTAATAATCCCCAATGGTGTACTCTTTGGCTAGAAACTCCTTCACATCAGGTATGGTTCCTTCATAGCCCACCACCAGTGGAAAGTCGGCGTATCGCCGGTGTTCAGTGCGGTTAGTCCTGTCTCATGACCGCCATCTCTAAGGCTTGTTTTCCCCGCGGATCAGTTTAAGGCATGCCCCACATGATTGCTTGAGCATTGAAGTCTCCCCCAACGACAGCGTTCTCCAAAGCATTAAGCTTAGCTTGGAAAAATGATACCGGTTCGTTTGGCGTTAGTTCTACACCAAAGAATGTGGTCAGTGAAAACCGAACTCACATGCAACCATCCTTCCGTCTGCAGCTGTCCACTAGGAAAACAGCACTGTTCCATGCCCAGATAGCGGAAGTACTAGTTGCGTCAGGGTACTATGATGATGAACTTTGGTCGTGGTGTTGCTCATTCAGCAGCAAAAGGTCGGCTTTCATCTCCCTCCCAAACTGTTAAAGCAGGTTTTGGGCAGTTATTCTGCCTATTTAGCTGCCCGATAGGAGTCATCGAAGTTCTGCTTTTATCTTGGCTAGGACTTCCTGGAAACCTCGATACTTTCCTGGTCCTAAGACGTGCTTGAAATGAAGTTCAGGGGCAGCATCCTTACAAAGGATGCAGTGCGCCTCCCTCATACATTCTTTTCTTTTATGTCCCATGTCACCACATTTGTAGTATAGGGAATTCCTATCGGGTACCTTGTATCCCTTAAGCACTGCAAAGGCCCTGCTCTGCGCCGTACCCTGCAAATTATCTACCCTTTTCTCACTTTGCCATAACTCAGAAATTGTGCGAAATTGTTCTTGGTCAGGCCGATAGTTCCTACACGTTGTAACCTATTGTTTTTTGGTGCCAGCCTCGCTTTAGCCCTGCCTACGCCAAGGAGCTCCCTTTTGATGACTTCCTCTACCTTGACCTAATCCGTAATGCAATTTTATCCCTGATTTCAATCATTGCCATCTGCTTAAATGGCGCTACTGTTGCTCTTTTGCTGAAAACCTTCATAACTGTATTGCGCAATGCTTCTTTATCATTGGCTTCTGCTCTTAATTCGACAAGTATGTAAGTAGACCGTGTTGATTCCACTATTTTTATGGCGTTTTGGTTTCTTCGGGCTTTATACCTTCCCTGATCTCCCGCAAAAGATCTACTTTGGATCGGCCATCCTTGGGTTGTAGTGCTGCCGACGAGGTCTTCGTTTTAGCTTTTTGTCTACTGTCTGTTATCAGGCGCTTCTTGTTGTTGGGCATATTGGAGAACTTTATTTTCTGGGAGTTTTTGTAGGCATTTTTTGGTGGCTTTCTTGGCTACCTTTGTCAGCAATGTCTAAAACTCCTGACCTAACGTATCATGCCCATTTAGTGCCTCCTCTTTCCTTTTATGCCGGTCTCCTTCGATTGAAACAGAGGCAATTATTTCGATGGGGGAGCTATCTGCGCTTCCTCAGTAGACCTAGCCCTCAGCTCTTCTTTAACCTTCTGCTCTTCTTTAGCCTTCAACCATCTCCGCCGGTAATGTCCGATGCGGTCTAGGAGGTTTCTAGCTCCAGGAGCCCGTTTATTATATCTTTGATAATATTTATTTTCTTTGAGTGAGTGATTTAATTCTCTACAGAATGCTTCATGCTTTTTGGATAAGCCTCAGTTTCTGATGGCGCTCAATGACGTTTTCAACGTTCTCTTCGGAGAGAGGCTCTCTGCTTTAGTTCCTGGATACAAAGCTTCAGTTATATTTTCGGCGATATCAGCAACTTTGCGAAACGGCACCTCGTTGGTGTCATCACTCTTTTCTTTTTCTGGCGTGATTTGTTTCTCGACTTCGGGGTAATTCATTACAGTCTTCTCTAATAATACGATGCATTCTGACGTGCTAAGCTTTTCTTCTTTATTGTAATCATTTTCGGTGCTCATTATTATTGCTATATTTTCTCTCTTCCTACCCGAATAAATTTTTCTTATCAACGTTTCGTCCTCAAACCAAATGTTCTTTTACACCGAGAAATAATTCCAACTCTATTCTCATTATTCTTTCTTACTTATGTGTTTACTATGATATAGGCCAGCCAGATATCACAGTCAAGAATTCTCTTACTGAATCCTATTGAAACTATTTGATATTGAAATTTTGTAGAACTGAATTTATCTACTTACGTCTTGAAATACATTAAACATTAATTTGAACAAGTAGTGGTCAGAATCACAGTTTGCTCCTTAATATAGCTGAATGTCAAGAATGAGATACGAGGGTCATTCAACAAGTCCTTAGCCTCCCGCCCGATGGCGCTGCTATTACAAAAAAGTTTTACCATCGTGCTTTACATTCAACAAAACTAATGAATGGAATTGACTGAAACTTTGACAGTAGGCTACTAAAAGAATGTACTGCACGATGGTAAAACTCTTTTGTAATAGCAACGCCATCGGGGGTAAGGCTAAGTACTTGTTGAATGACCCTCGTACATCCTTTATAGATCAGAATGATTTTTACTGTTTAAAGTCTTGTTGAACATCAAACGATGGAACCTTGAATAAACATATACACATAATAATTGAACAGTTAATGTCCCGATTGTTGCAGATGAAAGAGATCTGTTGGAAGTAATATTATGACTTTTTTATCAAGATTTTGTCAAATCTTAATTTTCTGTAGTTATATTTTCAAATCCAGAAACAATGGACATTTTTTAAAAATTTTTTATCGAAATTTCAAAAATTGTACTAATTAATTAAACACGTTCTTCTACAGTTATCGACATGAATGACAATGCACCGAAATTCGAACAGCCATCATACAGTTGTGGATTATCGCAACATGCCGTACGTGGACAATTTGTAACGATTGTGACAGCCAGCGATCCGGACTATATTGATCACGATAGTCTAATTTATAAAATTGCCGAAGGAAATGAACTGCAAACGTATGAAATAGATGCGATGACAGGAATCATATCGCTGATTAATATGCAAAATTTCGCCGAAACTCACATGACCGTATTGAATGTGAGCGTAACAGATGGCGTGTATACCAGTTTCACTCGTGTGAAAATTAATATATTACCGGGAAATTTGCATAGTCCCAAGTTTCCACATGTATCGTACGATGTCAAAGTGAACGAGAATCAATTAGCTGGACGGCATGTAATGACGGTAAATTGATTTTCATACTACAATATATTATAACTACAAACGGGCGTTGTTATGTACTTACATGTGGGTTTGATGTTGCGATTTTCAAAGTGGATTAAGAGGGCTCAGTGGAATTTCAAAAGGATATGATCGGATTTGGCTTAAGTTTTTCGTATAAGAGAATATTCATATTAAATTTGATCAACTTTGTTAAAAAAAATATTCTTCCATATTAATTTACTTTTTCCACAATGCATCCTTCACCACACAAAAAGATTTTCCAAACACAATGCATCCTTGAATTATGTTCTCAATTTCATTCCATACAGGTAACCGCAACCGACGAAGACTTTGGAGACTATGGCATGATAACTTACGACATCTTTTCGGATGAAATAAAGGAATATTTCACTATCGATAAAGATAAGGGCGTGATTGAAGCGAAAACGTCGTTGGATAGAGAAGAAAGAAAATTATACGAAATTCCTGTGATAGCAATGGATGGTGGTGGGAAAGCCGGATTTACATCAGTTCGTGTCAAGATTGGAGATGAAAATGATAATTATCCAATTTTTCTTTATAAAGAATATAAGGCAGTGATAAATGGAAATCACGCGATCAATGCAAGTTTTATGAAGGTAGGAGATAGTTTATTTGATAATTTTTTATTGATTTGAGTTTGAGAACTCTGTTACGCATAATATGCGGCAAAAGTTTGAGTAGCTGTGCAGATGTGTATTCTAAAGTTGGTCTTAGAACTTTTTTTACTTAAAAAAAAATATATACATATATATATATATATATATATATATATATACTGCTGTGACCAAAAAATAAGGAGACATTTGAATTTAAACTGCGCGCGTCGAAGGATTTGGAGAATTATTTTTTTTTAGGTTGGTAGTACTGTCAGTGACATCTATGACAAATTTACAAGTCAAAATATTCATTAGTGTTTGAGATACGAGGTGTGTTCAAAAAGTATCACGAATTTTGAATTTTCGCGGGTTACGTATATTCGAGTTTCGATTTTTTTGTGGCGTTATGTTGGTACTCATGTCTGTCACTTATGCCGACAAGCTCGGCCATTTTGAATGTTCACTTAATTGGTGATAGCTGCTTTACTTGCACGTGTTTTCAATCGTCTTCGATTTTTACTTATTCAAAAAAATGGATCAAAGAACGTGTATCAAATTTTGTGTGAAAAACTAAATTAAGTGCGCAGATGCATTCCGAATATTGGCTGTGGCATACGGAGAAGCTACCTTGGACCGAAGCAACGTTTATCGGTGGTACAAAATGTTTTTAGAAGGCCGAGAAGATGTGAACGACGAAGAGCGTGCCGGACGCCCGAGCACTTCGACAACAGACGAAAAAATTAATGAAGTGGAGAAAATGGTATTGGCCAATCGTCGAATCACCGTTAGAGAAGTTGCTGAGGACCTAAACATATCGATTGGCTCGTGCCATTCGATTTTTATCAACGATTTGGGCATGAGACGGGTCGCCGCGAAATTCGTACCAAAATTGCTCAATTGCGACCAAAAACAGCAACGCATGAACATTGCTAATGAGATGTTAAACTCTGTCCGCGACGAACCAAATTTGCTCCAGAGGGTCATAACTGGTGACGAATCGTGGGTTTATGGTTATGACGTGGAAACCAAAGCTCAATCATCTAATGGAAGCTGCCGCATGAACCAAGACCGAAAAAACGCGCCAAGTTCGGTCGAATGTGAAAGTTTTGCTGACAGTTTTCTTCGATTGCAGGGGCGTGGTGCATCATGAGTTCTTGCCACAAGGAGGGTAAGGAATATTACCTGCAAGTTATGCGCAATTTGCGCGAAGCAATCCGCCAGAAACGCCCGGATTTGTGGGAGAACAAAAATTGGCTTTTGCACCACGATAACGCCCCTGCTCACACATCGTTGCTTGTGCGCGACTTTTTGGCCAAAAACAACACACTAATGATGCCGCAGCCACCGTATTCCCCAGATCTGGCCCCCTGTGACTTTTTCTTGTTTCCTAAACTGAAGAGGCCCATGAAAGGACGACGTTACGCTACGCTTGACGAGATAAAGACGGCATCGAAGGAGGAGCTGAACAAGATTAAAAAAAATGATTTTTTGAAGTGCTTCGAAGATTGGAAAAACCGTTGGCACAAGTGCATAATATCTCATGGGGATTACTTTGAAGGGGACAAAATAGATATTCATGAATAAATAAATTATTTTTGAAAAAAACAAAATTCGCGATATTTTTTGAACACACCTCGTACGCGTCGTTTCCGGGATGGCCTTCAGTTCCCTGTTCGCTGCGGCTTGAATCTCCTCCATCGTATCAAAACTGTGTCCCCGGAGCGTTCTTTTAAGCTTGCTGAACAGCCAGGAGTCGCACGGCACCAGATCAGTTGAATACGATGGTGGCAGAACGATATGGGTTGAGTTTTTGGCGAAATGATCACGAATTAAGTGCAGTATGGCATGGTGCATTATCGTGGTGTAATAACCAAGAATTGTCTTTCCACAATTCCGGCCGTTTTAGGCGGATATCGTTACGCAAACGACACATAACGTTCAAATAATATTCCTTGTTGACTCTTTGGCCCGGCGGAAGGAATTCATAATACACAACACCACGATAATCGAAGAAGAGAAGAGGTTGATGGTCGCCCAGGACGCTCTTCGTCTTCGACACGTTCACGGCCACTTGTAAATATTTTTTTAAACATAGCCTCATCACCAAATGCCTTCTGCACCACCCTCAAAGTATCCGCAGCAGAAAATTGATTCCGCAAACAAAATTTAATGCAAATTCAACAAATTTCGACATCGCAAAAAACGAAAAACTCACTTTTAGCAGCTCACAAAACGACGCGTGTCTCAAGCACTAATGAATATTTTGACATGTATGTCATTGACAGTACTACCGACCTAAAAAAATAATTCTCTAAATCCTTCGACGCGCGCAGTTTAAATTCAAATGTCACCTTATTTTTTGGACACAGTATATATAACCTATATATATACGTGTGTGTCTTCCGATGAACTGTAATATACTTTCTGTATAAAACTAAAACTGAGCGACTGAACTGAAGCACTAGTTTTCGGACAATGGTTTCCAAACTTTTGTTTCATTCTTTTTAGGGTTTCAAAGGCTTTTAAGGGGGATCTCTCCATGTAAGGGTTTTTTAATGCTTTAGCACTATGGCCCCTTTTGGGCCTTCGCTAAGAGATAGTTGAAGTATCTCATTATCTTGATGGAATGTAAGGGTATGACTTCTTAAAAAGTCTTGGTGCGGTCTGTAATAATTTTTCCATCCCTCGGCTCAATTACTTTCCGAAGGAAGTCAGAATCGTCCTCTCAGTAATTCCAAGACATGAAGTCTCGTGCCGTGACAACGCAACGTACCCTTAAGGTCGACAGGCCCAACCACTCATAGTCTATTCCGTGGTAGCTGCTTGTAATCCAACTAGTTCGGAGAGGAAGACTATTGTGGTTCTCATTGTGAATAGACTATGCCCGGCTACGATTTTCAGCCACTTGTTCGTTTTAAACGGATATTTACGCTACTCTACTGTTAACTTTCCGGGGCTTTCAACAATTCGACATACACATACTCTAGACATACCCTACTTTAATTCGACCCGAAACAGTCTACGCTAAACGAAATCTACAAAGTACAAACTGTGACACCGCGAAACGAACCGAAAGCACTGAATCAGTTAGTCGCGGATTATTCAAAACCCCGCCCACTCAACGACATACTCACCTTGCGCTTCTGTTCTCGCTGAAAAAGCTAAACTACTGGAACGATGGAAGTTATTTGAGACAGCATTTTTTATTGTTTTATGTTCAATTTTAGTAAATTTTTTTGCTTATATTGGTTGCAATGTTTGTAACATTATTAAACCATTTGATTTTACTTTTACATACAATCCTTGTAAAATGTAGCATTGTTTTTTTTTAAAATATGTGTTGAACATTTCATATTATAGTAAATAATAGATTGATGATTTATTTACAATTTTAAAACATTCACAAAAAAGGGTGGATGTGGCAAGAAAAGGCCTTTTTGACAAATTATGTCCACAAATACTCGTATATCATCGACTTTTCTGAATTTGATTTACATTTTATTTAAACACTTTGAAGTGAAACATTTTTTCATACTCATATTGTGAAATTCATGACATTTGCCTCGGTTGATATTATCACTCTTTAATATAATATGTTTTTCCACCTTCCATTATAAGAAAAGCAAAAGAAAGAAATAAGTTAGTCTTTATCATGAGTTCTTGTTTTTTGCTGCTTGTTTGGGTTCTTCACTAATTAAGATTAGTGAACTAAATATTACTGAAAGTCTTCTCATTAGGTTCTTATTTTGTCTGGGCTTTTGCTTCTAGGGAGCTATGAAAAACGTTTATCTGTTTGTTTTGCATTCACTTTCTACTTATCATCTTACATGGAAATGACTAGTAATACCGGAATTTTGTTCAACTGAGCGAATAAAGCCTTCGAACTTTCGTTTTTCTTTGATGGCGATGCCGGTTCAGCCTGAGATGCAAATACCAAATTTGGACGCAGCACTTTGCTTACTTCACTTTAACTCTTTCAGCCCTATCGCCTTCTATAAGCGTCGTACGTCATGCATTGTCTGAATCCTATCGCCGCCTATAGTCCGCGTTCATCCTGCATTATCTGAGTCCTACCGCCGCCTATAATCAGCGTTCATCATGCATTGTTTGAGGCCTATCGCCACTTTTAGGTGGTGTACACGTAAAGTTTGCTCTGTCTTATCGCTGCATATAGGGGGCTTTCATGATGCATGGTCAGAGGTCTGCCGCTGCTTATATTCATTAAACTAGTTCAACTGTACGCGTCGCCCAAGAAACATTATGTTACTATCACTGCGGAAATGGAATGATTAATATCTAAACTCAGATATAACATTAAAAATCCAATCTAATCTATTCGTTTTATTGGGTGTACAACCGGGCGGTTTTTTAGCGAAATTTGCTGCTTTATTGTGGGAAAATCTTACAATATATTTTATTCAAAGTATTGTCCATCCGAAGATATAACATTTCCCCATCTTTCAGGCAATTTATGAATTCTATCCCAAAAAATTGCGCCGGCTTGGCGGCCAAAAACGAATCTATTCAATTTCGGATGCCTTGCTCTGAAGTGAAGCGTATTCCGGTGAGGGCGTTTTGCATCGAGCGAAATAAATGAAAGTCAGACGGAGCAAGGTCCGGACTTTAAAGCGGGTGGGCCAAAACTTCCCATCCACTATTTTCCAAATAGTTTTTCACGGGTCTTGCAACATGCGGCCGAGCGTTGTCATGATGAAAAATTATAGCCTCGTGTCTGGTCGCATATTCCGGGCGTTTTTCGATGATGGCACGCTTCAAACGTATTAATTGTGTTCGGTACAGGTCACCTGTGATTGTCTGGCCCGATTTCAACAACTCATAATATAACGGCCCCTTCTGATCGCACCAAATACACAGCATAACCTTGACGCCATGGATATTTGGCTTCGGCGTTGATCTGGCAGGTTGGCCGGGTTTAACGTATGACTTTTTGCGCTTAAGATTGTCATAATGGATCCATTTTTCATCCCCAGTCACGATCCGATGCAAAAATGATTTCTTTTTATGGCGCTCAAGCAGCATTTCAGACATACAGAAGCGCCTTTCAACGTCTCTCGGCTTCAAATCATAGGGGACCCAATTACCTTGCTTCTGAATGTCTTCGGCGGCTTTCAAACGTTTTGAAATGGCTGGCTGAGTCACTCCCAACGATTTGGCAAGTTCGTCTTGCGTTTGACATGAATCAAACTTTTTTGACTGTCCTGGGCGTTCTTTGTCTTTGATGTCAAAATCGCCACTTCTGAAGCGTTGAAACCATTCAAAACACTATGTTTTCGCTAAAACATCGTCGCCATAAACTTCTACAAGCAAACGATGACTTTCCGCAGCAGTTTTCTTTAGAAAAATGACCCAACAGAACCTCCCGCAAATGCTGTCTTGTTCTCCAATTTTCGAATTTATTCATTGTGAAAAATAATAATGATTCACACAAGATAAAATTGTTTTGTTGACTGATTTTGATAGCTGTCAAATGTACCTTCAAAATTACATATATATATAAAGTTCGAGCTTTCACGATATTTGTTAGTCCGGACATCTAGCGTCAAATTCCGGTCATTAAGTTGTACACCCAATATTAAGAATTTCTGCTCAGAAGTGTTTGATTAGTGCCAGTTTAACGGAGTTCCTTCTAGGAAATTGGTTCTGTTGCATAAGCTACGAATGAGTATTGGTATGTGTGATGATTTTGCAGTTTTGTAATTGTTTTACATACAAATTATATTAGGACTCTTCAGCATGTCTGCAAGAAGATTTTCATTAGAACGGTGGCTTTACAATTCTTCTGATTCAGAAAGTGATTCAGATGACCATTCTGAATACGATTCGCATGTAGGAGAAATCCAGCACGTATACGGTACACGTCGGAATCACGTGGAGATAAAGTCAACTCAACAGTAGTTGAGAGAGTTGAGAGAATATTAGATGGACTACGGCAAATTTCTCGTCGCATGTTCAGAACTATGAAGAAATGAATTAGGTTCTTCCTCAACCATTTTGAACTTTTTCCAAGCGCGATTTTCAGAAGATTTGGTTCAATTCATGTAGAAAAAACAAATAACTACTGGTGCCGCCTAATTCAAAGGAGTAACTTAGAGCCAACACAGGGAACGAAATTAGATGAACTCACTTGTTCTATTGCTGTGTCGTTATTGATGACACGGAACAAAGAACTGTAATTAAAAGAATATTCGTCTAAAGACAAGCTTCTTCAGAGCAAAGTCAGTATCCAGTAGAATTTGCCTTTAGATCATACCTGGTTTTCATGCGGTCAGTAGCCGATTCGAGGTGTTTTCGCACTGTCCGATGTATCTGGTTCAACCGTTGCCTTACACTTGCGTACTTCAAGGTCGTTTGGGGTTTCTCAGGGGGTCAGCCGGCAGACGAATAGTCTTTCCAGAAATGACTTTGGCTGGGAGTTGGCCCGTCGATGCATGTTCGGCAGCTCTTTACGCCATCAAAAATAGTGGGATATGCCGGTTCCCGTCCTTTTGGTTCTCGTCAACCATCTTGGTCAGGTGTTTATTGAGTGTGCCATTTAAACGTTCGACCATTCCATCGGATTGGAGACGCAGCTGTGTTGTCCTCGTTTTCCGTATTCCCAGCAGCTCGCACAACTCGCGTAAAACTAGTGACTCGAATTTCGGCCATGATCTGAATGTAGTTCACAAGGTACGCCGTACCAACTGACCCAATTAAACACTAGCTGTTCGGCTACAGTAGTTGCTTCCTGGTTGGGAATGGGGTAGACCTCGGGCCACTTGCTGAAATAATCGGCCACAACCAGTGTAATCGATTTCCCCATTCAGATTCAGGAAAGGGTCCTACGATGTCAACAGCAATCCCTTCAAATGGTACACCCACATTGTAGGTTTGCATTTGTCCTCTCAGTCGTCGCTTTGGATCTTTGACGGAATCGCAAATCGTGCATCTCCGACACCAGTCCTCTACGTCTTCTCGAGCGTGGAGCCAGTAAAACCTTTCCCGCAATTTCGCTAAGGTCTTATTAACACCAAGGTGGCCTCCCGAGGATCCTCCGTGCATTTACTTAACCACATCGTGGATTCGGCTTTTGGGACTTATGGTTTGCATTCTATAGGGGCTGCCATCCGCTGTTTCCCATTTCCGCTTGAGTGCGCCACCCTCCACATGAAGGGAGTTCCATTGTGCCCAATAGCTTTCCAGGGTGGCGTGGTCTCCTTCCTAGTCACGCAGTAGCTCCTCGACTGTAATACGAGAGGACTCTTTCTTCGCCCTCGATCTGCTTGGAGAGTACAGCTTCAATCCCGCCGTTGCTCGCATCGGTGTCAACTACAAACATTTTTCCGGGTTTTGGATATGCCAGCACGGGTGATTCACACAACTTTTCCTTCAAGGTCTCAAAGGCTACCTGGCATTGTTCATTCCAGACATACGGACGATTTTTCTTGGTTAGCTGATGGAGACGCTTAGCTATAAAGTTTTTGACGAATCTTCGATAGTAGGTCGCCAAACCCAGAACACTGCGTAGTTGGCGCTTGTTGTTTGGTGTTGGCCAGCTTTTCGCGGCTTCAATTTACTCAGAGTCTGTTTTGACCCCTTCTGCTGATACGACGTGTCCCAGGTATTTTACTTCAGCTGCAAAAAGAGTACACTTTTCGGAGTTAAGATTCAGATTCGCCATGCTCTTCGAACGTTCTCCCGATAACAATGATGTCATCTAGGTACACCAAGCAGGTCTTCCAGATTAAGCCTTGCAGCACGTATTCTATCAGACGCTTGAAGGTGGCTGGAGCATTGCAAAGCCCAAATGGCATCATCACAAATTGCCACAATCCTGTACCAGCTGAAAACGCGGTCTTCTCTCGGTCTTTTTTGTCGATTTCTACCTCCCAGTAGCCACTCTTGAGGTCAAGTGTAGAAAACCATTTTGCGTCGGCTAAAGTGTCCATAATGTCATCGATGCGTGGAAGCGGGTGACTATCTTTCTTAGTGACGTCGTTAAGCGGCCTATAGTCGACACAAAAACGAGTGCTACCATCCTTTTTCTTCACTAGAACTACTGGCGCGGCCCATGGAATGATAGAGGGCTCAATAACACCTTGTTTTTCCATGCCCGAGATCAGTGCGCTCACTTCTCCTTGTTTGGCTATAGGAAGACGTTTCGGTGCTTGCCGGCTCCCTGTGTATCTCTGATGTGAGTTCCCATACTCGTTCAGCCTTGGTCATCCGGGCTTATTGGGAAGATGTCACTGTACTTGGTGACTAGATCAGAGGCTTGCTTGAATAGCTGCACTGGCAATTTGGCCTGCTTCAATATTGCAGACGTGTGTTCCCGGAATTTGTCTGTGTGTTGCCTCCTTTTCCAATTATGGTCGTGGGTAGCTTCCAAAGAGGTGATGGTGGAAACAAGCTGGCAGCTGCCGATCATTTCTCCCGCTTTGCTGCTTGTCGTTGGGTCTGCAGTGTTAAGGACTCTAACCGGCACATATCCGTTACTTATAGATCTTACAAGGCTTCGTCCTACAATCAAACTGCGCAATGCTGACGTCTTCATTGGCTCTATCAGATAAGATCGGTGGTCTCTAGAATCACCATCAAGCTTGGTCCATACAATGCTCTCGAAAGATTTCGGTACATCGGTGTCGGTACATACTACCACATTCATCTTGGGAATTGGGACGCTGGGATCCTCCATCAATACTTCATAATTCCACCATTTCAATACCCGTTTGCCCAACGTGATTCCATGTAGTCGCAGAAAATCTATTCCGAGAATACAGTCATCCATAATGTTCGCGACCAGAAAATTATGTCGGAACGCAAGGTCTCGCAACTGTATCTGGTGGTTGACTCTCCATGGACAGGTGTAGTTTTTCCCGTAGCTGTCCGCAGTGAGAAAATCCTGCCCTTGTGATATAGTTGTTGCCTCACTAGGTCTGGTCGGATAATCGATCGGGTTACACCAGTGTCGATTGTTATGGTGGAATGTTCTCCATCAACTTGACCCGAAAGGCATAAGTCTGCGTCACCACGATGTAGTCTTGACACGGTGATGGTGTAGCTGGGGACGTCAATCCTCCTAGCCAACCACTGCTCCACGAATTTGACCGCCTCAGTTCGAAGGGCTTCCATTCTGGGCTCCTGACTCGGTCTGGATCTCCTCCACCCTGGACAATAGCTCGGATTTCTTAGTTTCTTGCAGTCTCTTTGCAGGTCCCCCTTCTCACCGCAATGCCAGCATCTAGGCGCACCATTTACCTGCGGTTCCCGCTCAATATCCACGCGCTTAAACCTGCACTCGTCTGTTGCTACCTCGCGAACCCGGGTAGTGGTACGAGTCACATTTTTCGCTGCCTCAAAGTTCAGACTATAATCCAATGCATCCTTAACCGTTTGCTTTTGAGCTAAACGCACGGCTTGTTGCAGTTCCTGGTCCTTTAATGCACTGATGATTGCTTCTGTTGCTGCGTCATCTCGATGCTCCGGGTCATTAGCTGGGTAAGCTAAAAGTGCCAGTCGCTCAATGTCTTGGGCTAGCTGCTGTAAGGTTTCGCCAGACTTCTGCATCCGATGCCGTAGCTGTTACCAATAAATCTACTTCAGATGATCGTCTCCATAACGCATATCAAGCGCATTCATTATAGCAGTCGAGTTTGAGTGCAACTCAACGGGGATAGTCTGCAAAAGCTCGGCGGCTTTGCCTCTCAGAGCGAGAATTAATGCAGTTGCTCGTTCCTGCTCATTCCAGTGATTTGTCCTAGCGGCGGCGTCAAACTGGGTTTTGTAAATTCTCCAGATCGTTTGCCCGTCGAATATTGGTGCTTTCACATTTCTGGATGTGCTTTGCGCTGCGGTTATAAGCGGGGCTGGTGAGGTGGTTACTACTGCCTTCGCTGCTTCCAATTCCATTTTCATTGTTTCCATCTCATAGTTGATTCTCTTCTCAACCTGGCAGACCTTCTCCTCGACCTGGTAAACCTTTTCCTCGACACATTTAATTTGGTTGGTCAGACTACTGAGCTCCGCTTTTATTTCGGTTGACTGTTTTTGCAAATCTGCCTTCAAATCAGTTGACAGTTTCTCCAGCTTCTGTGTAATGTCCGCCTTAATTTCGACTGCTTGGGTGTCCACCTTCTGGTCTAGTTTAGATGATTGTTCATTTAGCTTCGCTGTTAAACTGGGTGACTATTGTCGCTGCTCTTATTGCATCAGGGCATTTTCTGGTTCCTTTGATTTTGGTGTTTCTGCTTCTCCACCTTCTGCGCCTTTTCCGCACCTGAGGGCTGACCCGAATCCAGATACACCCTTCGGATTCAATCGCATCATGCAATCGTACAATATGTGTAACCTTTGTACCTTACGTAGCCAGAATCCGTTGTTCTAACTCTTCCTTGAGCTCCGACACGGGCAATTCGTTAAGCTTCGTAGCATTTTTGTTATTTGGGATTTTTTTACGTTCAATTTCACTATTGTGCACTCTAAAATGTTTAAAACTTTTCACTTTCAAAATTTCCTTTCTCACTTCTGACACCACTTTCGCGTGTTATAGTTCACGGCCGATAAATTTAATGTTCCGGGAAAGTGAAAACGCACTTTCTTTTAAATTAAGTGAAAAGAGTTTATTTACTAAGAATGCACAATAATTGATTTCACTACTTTACTAATCGCATTATATTTTTACTTTTCACTGTCTGTCAATTTATATTCCAACTGTCTTCAAATACATCACAAAAACCACATCAATATAAAATAAATATCGCCTTTAATTTGCGCTCTATTTCTATCGCAGTTGTTACTATCGCGGTTTTACTATTACCCCATTCATTCAGCTCGGTTTTATATAGAGTCTCTAGTCATTCAATCCATTTCTCGTACATTGACGAATATTCTGACGAGAACTACCTGGAATATTCGAGCAAATCTGAATGACCGCAGTGACGTCACTTTCAGATGTTGATCATGGATCTACTTGGTCCATTCTTGTGCTTTCGAGTACATTCGTTGATCATGATGTTATTTATAGTTGCGACAACGATTGCGACAGTAGCTCTCAGAATTGTTTGGACATGTAACAATATGTTTGTGCTTTATTGATCAACAAACACTAAATGAAATTTTACTATTCGTTACGGGTCGCTTAAAGATGATGTTTTGCTCTCTATGTATCACATTGATTAAAATATCTGGCGGATAAATTTAAAAGCTTAACAGTCGCTCAGCCTATTGGTCGCATGTGTTGGTTGGAGTTTTATTTTAGCATTTTAGTGTTTTTATTCTTTATTTATAATCTATAACGAGCTGCTCATCATAATAATATATTCCGTGAGGATAAAACGTCTTTAAAATTATGTTACCTTTATTTTTGATAAATAACAATTAATTCATTATAATAATCAAAAATAAAATAATTGATCATTACAACAATACTTTAAAAATATTCCTTCTCTCACAGGTTAAAGCCCTAGACGCTGACGACAATCAGAACGGAGTCGTACAATATTCAATATATGATGCACAAAATTCTGGATTGAAAAACCTCTTTGGGATTGACATTGACACGGGTGCTATATTTTTAAAATCATCTGCCGAAAATTTCATTAATCAACAATTCCAATTCTTCATACGAGCCCAAGATGGTGGAGCAGTTCCACAACATTCCGACGTTCCAATTGATATTTACATTGTACCTGATCACCAAATACTTCCTACATTTGAGAAAAAGGAACGTAAACTTTTCATCAGTGAATCCTCTGCTCCAGGCAATCTCATCACAAGAGTTCGTCTTGCTGGCAATGTTACAGCCAAGTATAGAATAATTTCGGAAAACAGTGAAGATCCTCAATTTGCAATAAGCAAGGAAGGAGAGGTCACTCTCGCAAAGACATTAGATCGTGAAAAGAAGGATGTACATTATATAGGAATTTTAGCGGAAACTAGTGATAAACCACCTTTGACAGCACTTTCAGAAATAACATTGCATGTTCAGGATGAGAATGATAACACTCCAATATTTGAGAGCAATCCTTACAACCTGCTATTGGCGGAAAATGTTGAAAAAGGAACCTCAATTATGAGAGTTATAGCCAGGGATAGTGATAGTGGTTCGAATGGAGATGTTCGATACTATTTGGCTGATGATATCGGTGATATAGTCAACATCTTTGATATAGACGTTCATAGTGGTTGGATAACGACTTTAGTTCCCTTGGATCGCGAGAAGCGAAGTGACTATCGCTTCCAGGTGATAGGCAGCGATAATGGGCAACCAAAGCATGTCAGCAAAACAACTGTGCATATCAAATTAAAGGATTACAATGACAGCCCGCCTGTTTTCAAGCAACCTAGCTATGAAGCCTCAGTTAATGAAGATGCCCTTCCAGGAACTGTTCTGCTTCAGATCTCCGTAAGTGACCGCGATACAGACATAAGCAATCCAGTTGAATATTACATAATTTCGGGCGATCCTCGATCCCAGTTCCAAGTGCGTCAAACTGGCGAAGTTTACGTTTCGAAAGGGCTTGATCGAGAAACAGTCGCTTTTTATAATCTGGGAATCATTGCGACGGATGGAAAATTTACTGCGCAAACTAACATTTCGGTAAAAGTCAACGATGCGAACGATAACCCACCCTATTGTCTGAAATATCGTTATCGTGCCAGTCTCAATGAATCTGCGAATCCAGGAACATTTGTGCTTCAAATTATGGCTACTGATGCTGACGAAGATGTTAATGCTAAATTGAGATTTTATCTTACCGGAGACGGTGCAGACGATTTCTCTTTGGATAAAGACACTGGAGTCTTAAGAACAGCACGACAGCTTGATCGTGAGACACTTTCACGGTACACCATGACAGCACATGTACAGGATCGAGAACATTTGTCATGGGAATGTTCGTCGATCATTGAAATTGTGATCACTGATCTAAACGACAATTCACCTGAATTTACTATGGGCGATTATACAGTAACACTACCTGAAGATGCTGAGATCGGAACCCTTGCAACCAAAGTTCACGCTACGGATAAAGATATTGGAGTCAATCGAAAGATTCGATATTCGTTTATAGATTCAGGAAAAGATCACTTCAAAATATCCCCAGATAGTGGAATTATAACGTTAGCTAAAGGATTAGATCGGGAAACAATAGCTGTTTATAATCTAACAGTCAAAGCATCAGATCAAGGACAACCAAGTCTTTCAACCCTTGTGAAATTGATAGTCAATGTCCAGGACATAAACGACAATCCTCCAGAGTTTACTTCAAAGCATTACTTTGCATCAGTAGCAGAAATGAGCCCCCAAGGAACTGAAGTGATTACCATTGTGGCCACATCATTAGATACAGGTGTAAATGCAGAAGTCTATTTCTCGATAATCGGAGGAAATGAACAGAAGAAGTTCAGTATTGACAGAAACACAGGATTAGTCACTGTTAGTAGCGAGCTTGACTATGAAAAAACTAAAGACTACTTCTTAACTATTCAGGCAGTGGATGGTGGAACCCCTCCGTTGAGTAATCTTGCAACCCTTAACATATCTGTAACAGATAGCAATGATAACAGCCCGCAATTCCTTTTAAACTCATATAGTGCTAGAATACGAGAAGATGCTCTTATTGGCGACAAGATCCTACAAGTGCGAGCAATAGACATGGATTCGGATGAGAACGCAGAAGTTAGCTACAATATCGAGCGTGGTGATCGGTTGAATCAATTTGCAATTCACGAAGCAACTGGCTATATAAGCGTAGCAGGTCCTTTAGATCGTGAGTCAATTTCTAGCTACGTATTAGAAGTACGTGCGCAGGATCATGGTTCGCCTACTCTATTTGCGTATGTGAATGTCAATATTGAGATTTCCGATGCCAATGATAACCCACCGATTTTCACAAAAACGAACTATACGGCTGTCATTCAAGAAGATAAACCTTTAGGATTTGCTGTTCTTAAGTTTGAAGTCACTGATCTCGATACAAACCCCAATACGGCTCCGTATACTTTTGACTTCCGCAGCGGTAATGAAGAGGGTGCATTCCGTCTTGAGCAGGACGGCACGCTTCGAACGGCGACAAGATTCAATCATAAAGTGGTCAGTAGATATGCATTACAGATTAGAGTATTCGATAACGGTACTCCTCCACTGTTCTCCGATGCATGGGTCCATGTGAAAATCATAGAAGAAAGTCAATATCCTCCTGTAATAACACCACTTGAAATCTCAGTAAATTCATATGAAGATGAATTCCCAGGTGGTAATGTCGGAAGAGTGTTTGCTACAGACCAAGATCAATATGACACCTTAACTTTTGGCCTATCACAAACATCAGGAGTTTTATACTCCCCCACTAGTTTATTTAACATTTCCAAAGAAGACGGTTCTCTCTACGCACTTCCAAACTTAGATGTCGGTGATTATCGCATAAACGTTACAGTAACAGATGGAAAGTTTACAACCTTTGCCATTGTTAAGGTGGCTGTAGAGCTGATTACCTCAGAAATGCTGGCGAACGCAGTGATTATTCGGTTCAGCAAGATCAGCCCTGAAGATTTTATTCTCAGTCATAGAAAGGGCTTCATCAGATCCATCCGCACAGCAATGCGTGTCAGACAGAAAGATATAGTAATCATTTCAGTCCAACCTGCTTCTGACGAACTCAACCAGATCAACCACGAAAGAGCTCGCCGGTACACCGATCATAAACGCCAAGTCAAAAATGATTTGGATGTTGTATTCACAGTGCGGAAACAACAAGTCAATCCGGCAGCTGAAGGATACTTTCCGACTAAAGAAATTATGATGGTGGTTCGAGATAATTTGGAAGAAATCGAAGAAGCCACAAATCTTTTGATTGAGGAGGTTATTCGTACTAAGTGCAATCAAGGACAATGTATCAATGGAATATGTAAGGATAAAGTCATACTTGACCGAAAACTGATACGAACCGTAGCTACAGATGTGACCAGCTTTGTCTCAGCAAACTATCGACATGTTGATGAATGTGAATGCAAACAAGGATATGGCGGAGAAAAGTGTGAACTAGTCATTAATTCCTGTGCTAGTAGTCCTTGTCCACCATTTAAAAATTGTGTTCCTGATGACTATTTAGATGGTTATCGTTGCCTTTGCCCTGAAGGATTTGCAGGTCCCACATGTGATCGAGATGTGAAGAAATGTACCGACGAAAGTTGTTACACTCCTATTAATCCCGTCTCCTTTACTGGTAAGAGTTATGCTCAGTACAAAATAGACAAGATCGTGGCGAAGAAAACACTAGAGGATCAACTGAAGTTCAGTCTAAGAATTAGAACGGTTCAACAAACGGGAAATCTTATGTACGCCGCTGGAAAAGTTGACTATAACATCTTGGAAATATCGAATGGCGTGGTTCAATACCGTTTTGACTTAGGATCTGGAGAGGGAATGATAAGTGTGACAAGTATTTATGTTTCGGATGGCGAGTGGCATGAAATTAAGCTTGAACGTGAACGGAACAGCGCTCGGTTGATGGTTGATGGAAAGCACGTAGCGCAAGGTAATGCACCAGGAGTGAATGGCATTCTAAATCTTCAGTCAAATGATTTCTATTTGGGAGCTGAAGTAAGACCGCATCCGTCTGTGTTGGGCTTCGAAGATATCCAACGAGGATTCGTGGGATGTATGGATGATATTCGACTGGCTAAGGAATCAGTTCCACTACACATGACTGGCAGTAGTACGGTGGCAGTGTTAAAAAGGTTTGCAAATGTAGAGTTCACATGTGATGCTTCAACAGTACTTGTTCCTTTGGGAGTTTGTGGTACACAACCATGCTATAATGGGGGTGTTTGTAAGGACTTGGGTTCTGGAAGCTTTGAATGTTTGTGTCATCCAAGATTTGCTGGCCCATTCTGCACAGAAGATACTGATCCATGCGCGTCGTCTCCGTGTTTGTTTGGAGGAAAGTGCCGAAGCGAAGGCCAAGGTAACTTTTCGTGTGATTGTCCCGCCAGGATGAGTGGAAGGCGATGTGATTTTGGACGATTCTGTTCGCCGAACCCGTGCCGAAATGGCGGTGTCTGTGAGGAAGGTGACAATGGACCATTGTGTTTATGTCGCGGCTACACTGGTTTGACATGTGAAATAGACGTTGACGAGTGTGACAATCAACCCTGTGGAAATGGAGCAACCTGTATCAATGAAGCTGGCAGTTTCCGGTGCATCTGCCCTCCTGATCTGACAGGAGCGAGCTGCGGTGATCCATTATATTCAAACTCAATCACAACAAAACTGAAAAATTTCACAAACGAGAACATACTATACGTTGGAATTGTTGCCATAGTTGTTTTATTATTGATCATATCACTCATCTGCTGTACTGTATGTCGTCGACGTTCATCGTCACATCATTCAAACAACATCAATAATGACCCACATAAAGACATCACACTGAACTCAGTTTCACCAAGAGAGGAATACAAACGTGGCTCAAAACTTAGTAACTTAGAGATACAACGACCACTGAGCTATACTCCAAGCTCGAACGATTCGCCATATCCTTGCAACACAGTCTTTGTCAATAACTTAGACACGCTGCGAAGCTATGGATCAGCCGGTGATGAGTTAGAAAATGTTCCAACTGAATATCAAAAATTAAATCGACCATATCAGCACATTAATATCAATGGGAACACTTCAAGTGATAACGAATCACTCCACAAACAGACTTGGTCGGATCAAATGAAGACAATAACAGATCTTAAAATTAACAATGGTGAGTTATGGTTGAGCTATTATATTTTTAAATCTCAATAAAATTATTCATCAGATTTGAAACGATCAGATCATAGTCGCCATGCAACTGTAAAATCGTCGGGAACGATGCCCGGACGACTACTCAATGTTCCAGTTCCCTCATATCCCTACGATGATTCGTTGAATATGAACGGTCAATATCATTGGGATTGTTCCGATTGGGTCTCGAATCCCTTACAATGCATCACCGAAATTCCTGGCAGCGAAGTACCTGACTCATCAAGCTTTCACAGTAATGAAAGTAACGAATCTCATCCAAAGAGCCTTCATCAACAATCAAGTAAGATTCATAACAATTTTTACCAGCAGAGCCTCTTTTAGTAATTAAACACACTTTTTTTAGATCTAGGATCGGTGGATCGTGGAATTGAACCTCTACATGAAGAGGTAGAGTCTGAGTTTGCAGAGTCGGAGCTTGAAGGTGAAAAGCCATTTTCAACGTCATTTGATCCGCTCTCGTCAACGCCCGGACTCAATCGACTGGATAGTGGAAGTGAAGAATATAGATTTAGTACAGGTGAGTTATAAAATAAGAAAATATTAGGCGGAAAAAATTTGAAATAGTTGTTCCTCTTTTAACGCTGCCCCAACAGTGCCTTTAGTAATAAATAATAATTCAGGTAAGCAGTTTTTCCCGCGAGCTAGCTAGAAAAATAAAATGTAGATAATCATCATTAACTTTTATTAAAAATAAAATAAAATTAATAAATCTCGTCACTAACATTCCATTTACTTTTTCATTTACAGCAGATAGTTATCTACGACATCCTAACACCTATTTACCGCGATATAGTCAAAGCGAAACCGATGGCGAAGCAGCTCCCTTAACTGGTGGAGAAGAGGGAAAATTATTGAATAGTCTAAGTAATAGAGATCATGGTACAAGTGATGATGATGACGACGATGATGATAATCAACCCTACGGGTTTCCAAAACGACGAAATCGCCGTGAACCGACTGATATTGATAAATTGGTTAGAAGTGAAGGTAAGTGTCACAATTTTTTTAGAAATACAATTTTCGATTAGATCTTCTTTAGTTTATATCATATACTTATATAAGGGCTACCATAAAGGAGCATTAGATCACATTAGTGAAAAACAAAACAAATCACCATATTCGCTACACCATTCCCACTTCGACGCAGTTTTGCGGGATATGTCTTAAATTCGGGAAGAATGTAATTTATCATGAAATTAAGAATTGTAGTGCAGGGATGATTAAATCAACAGCGTTTGGTTAAAAAAACTTTATTAATAGTTATGAAAGAGTTTGAACTTTGTATCTATATTCTTCGCCCGGCGGTAAAATATGGGATTGGTGATCTGTGTTTCAGCTCCTGCGTTGTCGCAATAGAGAACAGTCTGAGTTCAACATTAGGTATCAGTTGTCGAGTCTACACCACTTCATGTGTAGGTTCATAAACCACTACATATTAAGCATGTGTAGTTGAATCAGTCACTATACTCTGCTTTTGACTGAATCATATGACAGGACTGGGCACAAATCACAAAATTTTGAAGCCATTATATCGGTCTTGGTTGAATGAAACGTGTTTGTTCAACACATTTGTTCGAAAAGTTAATAATTTTCGAGATAATGAAGGATAAAAATTGGCACTTTTTTGACATTTAATGTGTTGTGATATAAGAATATCACAGGAGCGTGGAACGTTGCTGCAACCGCGGAAGTCACCGCAGCTCCAGACATTGAGTTTCAGCAGAAGGGTGTGTAGCCCGGGGTGGCATTCTGAGGCCGGCTAGCGCTCAGTCGTGTCATGGGACTTCCGGGACACCCTCTGCTCGTACTGAGCCACCTTGCATAGAAAACACTAACACGGAGGGAAAAGGACGGGAAAGGGGAAGGTCATCAAACAATTTTCTACCACAAAAAAAATCTGCATATTGTTAATTTCAATAAAAACGAGAAATAAAAAGAAGACCCCTTGAAAATTTTACGCACAAAAGAAAACAATCAAATAAAATCTTTTATATAAAGGAAACTTGATGATGCGATTTTATATTAATGTCGCGTGTTATGGTTCGCGGTCAATAATTTTAATGTTCCGGGAAAGTGAAAACGCAATGTCTTTTTCAATTAAGTTTAAAAGAGTTTATTTAAAAGAATGCACAATTATTAATTTCACTATTAAAAGTCCAACTTTCACTTGTCAATAAATGTCTATTGCAATTGTCTTCTAAAATCACTTCACAATCACTAAATCAATATCGCCTTTTCCTCGCAGTTTTTATTATCGCGGTTGTAATGAACGATCCCCCCATTCATTCAGCTCGCCTTTCTATAGGGTCTCTTGCCATTCAACCCATTTGTCGTACATTGGCGAATGTTCTGCCGAGAGGTACCTAGTATATTCGAGCAGCGTGATGTTGATCACGCGTGGTGGGTTTTCGTGGTTTCGAGTAAATTCACTTTGTTGATCATGAGGTTCTTAATGGTTGTGAAAACGATTACAACAGTAGCTCGCAGAATTATTTGTGCATGTAACACTGCCCCCACCTCAGTTCTTTTCGCCCCGAAAAGATGTGTCGCCAGTTGTAGTCAATTCTCCTTGGATGTAATATGGGGCAAGACGGTCCAGGTGCCAATTCTCATTTTGGCTCTCGGCTTACGGTGTTCCTGTATGCGATATACGACGTCGTTGATTCGCTTTGTAACTCGGTATGGTCCCTCCCAATTATGCTGCAACTTTGGAGACCTACCCTTCCGTCGCTGTGGGCTATATAGCCAGACCAAGTTATCTTGCTGCCTGTAAAATTTGCCTTTAGATCATACCTGGTCTTCATGCGGTCAGTAGCCGATTCGAGGTATTTTCGCACTGTCCGATGTATCTGGTTCAACCGTTGTCTTATCTCACTTGCGTACACCGAGATCGTTTGGGGTTTCTCAGGGGGTGTTCCGAACTTTATATCAGCTGGCAGACGAATAGTCTTTCCGAAAATGACTTTGGCTGGGGCTTGGCCCGTCGATGAATGTTCGGCAGCCCTGTACGCTATCAAAAATAATGGGATGAGCCGGTCTCAGTCCCTTTGGTTCTCATCAACCATCTTCGCAAGGTGTTTATTAGGTGCGCCGTTGAAACGTTCGACAATTCCATCGGATTGGGGATGCAGCAGTGTTGTCTTCTTTTCCGTATTCCCAGCAGCTCGCACATTTCGTCAAAAACTAGTGACTCAAAGTTTTGACCTTGATCCGAATGTAGTTCACAAGGTACGCCGTACCTACTTACCCAATTGAACACTAGCTGTTCGGCTACAGTAGTTGCTTCCTGGTTGGGTAGACCTCGGGCCACTTGCTGAAATAATCGGCCACAACCAGCGTGTATCAATTTCCACATTCGGATTCAGGAAAGGGTCCTGCGGTGTCAACAGCGTTCCTATCAAACAGTACCCCCACGTTATAGGTTTGCATTTGTCCTCTCAGTCGTCGCTTTGGACCATTGACGGAAGCGCAAATTGTGCGTCTGCGACACCAATCCTCTACATCTTCTCGAGCGTGGAGCCAGTAGAACCTTTCTCGCGATTACCCTAAGGTCTTGTTAACACCAAGGCGGCCTCCCGAGGATCCTTCGTGCATTTCCTTAACCACATCGTGGATTCGGCTTTTGGGAAGTATTATTTGCATCCTATATGAGCTGCCCTCCACCGTTTCCCATTCACGCTTTAGTACGCCCCCCTCCACACGAAGGGAGTCCCATTGTGCCCAATAACTTTTCAGGGTGGCGCCATGCATCGAAACGTCCTTCCACAAAGACTGCGCAGTTGTCTCCTTCCATACGAGCAATGGCCCGATATCTTCATCGGCTAACTGGGCATTTCCAATCTCCTCCAATGACCAACCTTCATGGAATTCGGCCCTGATTACTCGCAAATCAGCTGTCGACTCGTTTTCCTCAATCCGTAGGCAATGCTTGCAGTTAGCTGGACACGAACGAGGAGATAGGGCGTCAGCATTTCCACGAATTCCGTAATCGTATGAGCGCAATCTTTCGATCCATCTCTTAACTTATCCCTCGGGGTTTTTGAAGTTAAGCAGCCATCTTAGCGATGCATGATCCGTTCGAAGAACAATTCTCTGGCCATATAGGTACTTGTGGAACTGCTTGGTGGCCGCTATTATAGCCAATAGCTCTTTCCTAGTCACGCAGTAGTTCCTCCCACTTTTTGAGAGAACTCGACTGTATAATGAGAAGACTCTTTCTTCGCCATTGATCTGCTGGGAGAGTATAGCTCCAATCCCACCGTTGTTCGCATCTGTGTCAACTACAAACATTTTTCCGGCGCGTTTTGTTTGGTGTTGGCCAACTTTTCACGGCTTCAATTTTCTCAGAGTCTGTTTTGACCCCTTCTGCTGATACAACGTGTCTTAGGTATTTTACTTCAGCTGCGAAAAGTGCACACTTGTCGGGACTAAGTTTCAGATTCGCCAGTCGTAATCGGGAGAACACATCTTCCAAGCTCCGCACATGCTCTTCGAACGTTCTCCCGATAACAATGATGTCATCTAGGTACACGAAGCAGGTCTTCCAGGTTAGGCCTCGTAGCACGCATTCCATCAGCCGTTCGAAGGTGGCTGGAGCATTACAAAGCTCAAATGACATCACGAATAGTTGCCATAATCCAGTCCCAACTGAAAATGCGGTCTTCTTTCGGTCCCTCTTGTCGATTTCCACCTGCCAGTAGCCAGTCTTGAGCTCAAGTGTAGAAAACCATTTTGCGTCGGCTAAAGTGTCCATGATGTCGTCGATGCGTGGAAGCGGATAACTATTTTTCTTAGTGACGTCGCGAAGCTGCCTATAGTCGAAACAAAAACGAGTGCTACCGTCCGTTTTAGGTTTTTGTAAATAATTTTTTTTTTACAAAGACCTACTAGTTTCGCGACCCGTATGTCCGTCCGTCACAGCTAGTTTCCTCAGAAACTATAGAAGCTAGAATGCTCAAACTTTGTGAAAAGGTCAGAAGTGATGGTCTCTCAAAAGTTGAGGACTTACCAAAAATTTCAAAATTTTGTAAGGGGGTCCGCTCTAATAATGAATTAGCCCTTAAAAATTTTTTTAAATCAAAGGTAGTCGAGTGGGGTATCAAATAAAAGGTACTGATTAGAACTTTTAGAATCTGAAATAAAAAAATCATTTTATGAACTAGGGGGCCCAGGGGAAGGCAAAATGTTCCAAAAATTTGTGATCAGACCCCCCCCCCCCCCCACGATTGAACACTTTTGAGCCAAAAAATCTGCAAATTATCACGAAATAGAAATTCACTCAACTTTGTTAATAATATTATCTTTTGTAGATTTTACATTTTCGTCCATAAAATCAAAACGGTACCTTTAAACTCTTGAAATTTTGCACTTATATAGACTAATATAAGATATTTACATTTACAGAGATCGAATCATAATCAAGTGAGTTATAGCCATTTCAATTGTATGGAATTACAACAACAATAACACGTGTTTATGGTTGATACATATTTCAAATTGACCTAGGCACTTTTATTTTCTTTCAATTTTCATTAAAAATTTAAGGAATAGTGTTTAACTTGAATATGTTCAGCCGAAAATTCAGAACAATTATTTAAGCTAGATCAAAATGGCGGCTGCACTGTGCTTATGAAAGAAACTGTGCATCTTTAGCGTAAATTTGAACGATTTCATATCCAAGTATTGGATAAACAATTCAACTCACGCTATTAGAAAACTTGTTTCTAACCCTAGGATGATTACAAAGACCATCTGGTAGGAGCACTCTCCTGCTTACTCAACTTGTTTTAACTTGCGTTTAGCATTTTCAGTTGACTTTTCTATGGACATTTAGACGTCAACTTTTACTGATCAAGCCAATTTTCCTTTTTCTCGTGGGAAGTTGCTTACGCCGCTGATGTGTGAACGCTGGCGTGGTACACATTGGCCCAGCGATAAACATCCTCTGCCAGAAGAATTTCAGTGCTTCGCGTTTTTCAGTGGCCCGCCCACTAGGGAGCGAGAGCTGGTGGACAGTATTGAAGGCTTAGCGGCAGAGCACTGCTGGAAAGAAGGGCTTAATAGCACCGTTGGACTCGATGTAGTGCGCAGAGTAGCCGTCCAAAATTAACTGATGCAGCTTAAAAAGGTAGCCCGTCAGGAAATGCGGCAACTGGTCATCTGTAGCATGTGCCTCACCAATGGCTCGAGTAGTAAGTGTGATGAGTTCCGCAACCGTCTCTACGCGAAAGAGCGCATCGGCGACGATGTTGTCTTCTCCTGGTGTATATTCCAATCGTGTATCAAATCGACCGATGAAATGTAACTGTCTGCTTTGGCGGGGCGAACCTTTGCCCGAGCGTTGTGTCAGGGCAAAGGTGAGTGGTCGGTGTAGACCGTGAAGTGCTCCTGAATGCGCTGGAAAAACTTGATTGTGACGCAGACTGCCAAAAGTTCGCGGTCGTAGGTGGAGTAGCGCTGCTCGGTCTCGGATGACTTCCTCGAGAAAAATCCCAGGGGTATCCAAGTACCATCGTCCTGTTACTGGTCCAAGGCTGCCCCAATGGCGGCGGATGCGTGGGTGCGTAGTGTCAACTGGTACGAGGGTGAAAGGAATGCTGCTGTAGTTGCTGTGGCGATGCTTTGCACGCAGCTTCCGAAAGCGACTTCAGCGTCAGGCGTCAAAATGATCTGCGATCTCTTGGTGCTACAACCTTTCAGCAGCCCTGCAAGTAGTGCTTGCAGCTCGGCGACGTATCATATGCAGCTGCGTTAGAAGTTGAGCATCCCAAGGAAACGTCTCAACTGTAAGGAGTCAGCAGGTTTCGGAAAGTCTGCGATGGCTTTCGTCTTGGGAGCTAGTGGTCGGAAACCTGTCTAACAGATGTGGTATTCAGCAAAGATGACCTCGGATAAACCGATCTGGCATAAAGTATATTCCAGTTGGGCTGGAGCTTTGCGAATTTCAGTATGGAAAGAAGTTGCCCGAGGTGACGCTGGCGATGGTCTTGGCTAGCCGAGAATACCAGGATGTCATCCTGGTAGATGCGAACGAAGTCTAGCTTCCTCAGCAGGTAGTTGAGTGTCCGCCGCATGGTTTGGGCTGCGTTGCATAGGCTGAGAAGTATTCCTGCGAATTCAAACTGCACGAAGGGCGTGGTGACTGCCGTTTTGCAGATGTCTTCTGGTGCTACCGGGATTTGATAAAAGGCCCGCTGAAGTTCGATGACTGAGAATACTGAACTGTTGGCCTCCTCGATCAGATCCTCGAGAATGGGCAATGGGTAGCAGTCCGGGCGGGTGTTGGTATTTAGTTGGCGGTAATTCCCAGTAGCTTACCAACGGCGACCGTCCTTGGGCACCATGTGCAGGGGACTGGCCCATTGGCTTGACAAAGCTCGAATTATGCCTCATTTCAACAGGAAGTCGAACTCTGCTTTCGCTGCATAGAGGCGTTCTCCCGCGAGGCGACGTGGTGAACGGGAAGATCAGCGATCGAAGCCGACTCACCGGGTCCTGGAGGTGTGTTTGCGTGCTTTGCGATGATCTGCTTGTATATTCCTCCGGTAGTGCCTTCCAAGGTCGATGGTTTGGCCACGGCGCTGATGCTATGCATTCGTGGAGCTGGGTCGAGAACGCAGACTGTAGAGAGGCTGGTGCGTTGTCCAAGAGGCGTCGATTTCGTAGGTCGATATACTGGCCGTGATAATAGAGTCCGTCGGCTCCCAGGATGGCTGTATTGACGTCTGCGATAGCGAAAGTCCAGTGGAATGGGCGGCGTGCCGAAGGTGACTGTAACACCTGTAACACTACGTTCTGCTTCGGAAGAGGCCTGGCGATGAGGTGCCTCGAAATGAGGGCAGAGCCGGAATCCACCAGAAAACGAGCTTTTGTGGTGCGGTCCAAGACATACAGGCGCTTTTCCGGGTTGTTGCTGGTCGTGCCCGCTGAGTACGGCGCCGGCAATCTTAGTTTTCCGAACTCCCGGAAGCGGTGCCCTGAGCTGGAAATGTGCAGGGCTGCTTGCATCGTATGGCTAGGGCTCAGTGTTTGCTGTGATACCAGCAATATCCCGTATGTGGTTTGGGACCTGGACTCGACTGCGACCTGATCCGGGGAACTGCATGTGGAGGAGAAACTAGATGAGGGTGTCGTGGAGCGCGTGGTTGTCTCTATGGACATGGTGATTACTGCCGGGCCCATGTCGTGTGCTTCGTCTGCAACCGCGGCAAGCCCAACGTCTGGGTCCTGATCAACAGCAGCATGCGCCGCGTCTGCTGTGGTAGGAGGTCAAGCCATTTGACCCGCAGTATATCGTCACTCACTTGCGTCCCAGCAAAGAAGCGCTTGTGATGGCCGTCCGTCCCCGAGCTCGACTTCTGTGAGGAGTTTGTGTAGCTGGGCATCGGAAGAACCCGTCAAGCTGGAGATGATGGCTGCCTTGAGGCTCCTGTATTTGTCGAGCTCCGGCGGTGCGCGGATGATGTCGGCCACCTCGGCAATTGTCTCATGGTCCAATGATGAGACCATGAGGTGGTACTTGGTTGAGTCTCTTGTGACCTGATGCACTTGGAATTGGGACTCAATCTAGGAGAACCATAGTTCTGGGCTAGCGAGCCAGTATGGTGGCAGCTTACAGTAGCCGACACTGTTGATCTGTTGAGCTGGTGGCTACTGTTGGTCGAATTGTCGAGCTTGACTTGCCAATGCCGGCTGGCTGTGCACTGACGATGGTGGCTGTTGCTCCTGGGAGAGCAAGAGCTCTGAGTTGCGCAGCGAGACATTGCGTGCAGCATCATCATCATCTTGTCCGAGCACCATGCCGGTTATCACGTCGGGGTCACCACTTTAGACGTCAACTTTAACCCTTTTATTGTTTTATGAATAACAACTTTATTTCACTAACTGTAAACTAACAATACTTGATAGAAATTCAAGATGGCTGATGCCATTTATGTTGATAATGTTACGGAGTACATTCGCGCACGTCCGGACTCGACTGAACGTAGATGAAGAGTGAAACTTGTAGGAGACTTGTAGAAAGTTTGCCTAGATTCTACATGAGCGGCTCAAGCGAATTTTCCTTTTTCTTATGGGAAGTAGCTTGCGCCGCTGATGTGTGAACTCGGCGGCAGGCAAAGCGTGCGCTGGTATTGGGACATTCCGTGCCGCCACAGACTCATCATGATTTCCAAACCCGTTTGAAAATTTTTCTACTGGAGTCTGCATAGTATCCTTTTTAGGAGTTGGCTGCTTTTTAGGTGTTTTCTGCTTTTTCGGGGGTGACTTATCAATTTAGGCACAATACATTGCAAACGATGACTCGTTTTCCATATACGACATTGTCATAGCTTTTATTGAATTACCAGATTCTGATAGAATTACCACTTTTTTTCTACGAACTCAAATACCGTGTAAACACTATCCCCGGCGTGTAAGGGCACGTTTGTTAAACAGAATCGTGCATCGCGTAGAACTGTCATTTAATATTCAAACCCAACTTAAACTTGTCATTTCCACCGTCTGCCGTACTTGATATGGTAGCATTTGGATATGTGGCGATGTACTCCTTGTTCAGGATATGAATGTTGTCGGGTCAGTGGTTCAAAACATTTCTCCTGGATCTCATTTACCAGTATTGTTTTTATTTTTGTTTAAATTATCACTACAAGTACATTTAAAAATTATGGATACAATCAAATTCCATTATATTAGACAAAAGTCTAATCGTGTGCGGCTCAGTATTATCTCATTTAACGCATGACACGACTGATATGGTAGTGTTCGATGTGAGCTAGTGTCGATGCCTCTCAACACAGCCCGTAACAATGCATGTCAGATATTGGCATCAAAACTTTCAGGTTGCTTCATACAAATTTTTCTTTAATGTCGCTATTAAGAGATGCTGGTTGGTCATAGTCACTTTCTGCTTGGATCGAAATTAGAATGCGCACAGAATCAAATCTGACTACAAGTCAATGGTAAATTTCAAGTCTATGCTGAATTTCTGCGAACACCCTTTCAAAGTACCCATTTATTCGCAACCAATCTGCTGCTCCATCTGAATGAAGAGTCCTCACATGCGGACTCGTGCCATCAGGACCTTAGGTCCGGCTAGGAGGGGCGCTAATCCAAACTAGATGCCCTACCTCTATCGTCAGTCTGAATTTCTCTCGTTAAGGATGAAGTCGTCCGCCTAATTACATGCGAGGCAAAAAGTAGAGTAGGTAGGAACATCACTATTAGCCTTTAGATCTGGTCTAGGGCTTTGTTTATCTTTTATGTATAGGTCCGGTAGACGCTTTAATTTGTCCGTGCGAAATGATTTGTGGTAGGACTTAGTGCTAGGGAAAAGAACCCGCCCCATGACTGCGCAGACGCTAGTCTGCTAGTGCATGCATGCATCTCTAGATCAGTTCGTTTCTAGTGAGCACCCATCCTTGGCTCGATGAGGCAGGATGCCACCGCTGCATTCCTTTACGGACATGCCCATCATCCTTGAAAATATCTACAGTACCTCTCCGCATAATTTTAATTTTTGAACCCTCCTGTCAAGGACATTCTCGATGTGATGCAGATTGACCAATGACACCGCAGATAACAAGGCACAATTTTTCTCTTAGCTCCGTCCTACCCAATCAGCGCTAACTGCAGTTGACAACCGAATGGCCAAACATTTGACACCGATAGAATTGGTTGACTTCTTTTTTCTGGAGTCGTTCTATGATTCAAGTAAATTATCTGTTGAAAGGCATTTGGAATGCTTTTACTGGAAATATGTGTCAAATAAAATGGTGAAATAAAGTGACATATTACAATGAAATTTTTTAATGAAACTTTTTAGGTGTTTTAAAATAAAACGCTTCGGGGGTTAGGAATTAAAGTTGCGTATTGCAAGGACGCAGATCATCCCTACTTGCTTTTGGGAACTGATACGGTATGATGAACTGAGATCACTTTAGGTATGGAATGCGCGAAGCCAAGCCTCAAAAAGGGCTGGGTTTTACAATAACGACCGCCACAAATTAATGCTAGTTTTTTCAATTGTACTCTACAAATTATTTAACTTATAATCTTTAATTTCATAGCTTACAAATTCGCAGATTATTTAATTTTAATGTTTTTCCTCCAGCAGGTGAAAATAGCTCCCTATTAGACAGCTATCGTCAACAGGAGCAACAGCACGACTGCAGCGATAATGATGACCGACCCGGATCATCAGCAAACCTACCTAAGAAACTATACCGTATTGAAACGAAAAATTCCACATTTAGTGATAATCTACCATTATCCGCGGCTATGAATCTGGGCAACAAAGATATCGATAATCAAAGTGGCAGCAGCAATACCTACGGTGGAAACAGTGGAACTAGTGGCTCTGCGAGTAGCCTTGCAAAAACCAAAAAATCACCATCTCGCGGAGGAGCAAATAAATGGTCAAAAAGTGTTCATCAAACCGACGTTTGACATTCGAGCTTTAGTTCAATAAAATTCATTGCACTATCACGTATCAGATAACAATTAGTCATAATTTGTCTCAAGACTTTAGCAAGGCTCAATTTCGTGCTTCCTTGATTTTCTGTTAATTTAATTTTTCGATTTAATTTTAAGCAGAAAACAATAATTTAATTAAATTTGTTCCATTTTTTTTGCATTTTATTTTGTCTCTTGTCTGCAGCTATTTGAAACTATTAAATTGTACAATTTAGTCTCAAAACCTACAAATTTGAGTTAATTATAATCAGAATGTGCCCTGGAAAGTAAGATTGCAAATAAAATTCGTAATATTCTAAGCCGACGTTGTATGACGCAGTATTGGATAAGTTTTGAATTTGAATTTTTTTTTTACGATTTTCAAAGGTAGAACTAAGAGGCATATCCTTGGTTGCTTCTTTAATTATCAAATTTTTGTAATAGTTGCCATTTTAGTTAGTTTCGTTTGTAAAACCAGGCTGTAGAAATAATTTAACGGAAGCAAAAGCAAGCAGCAAACAAACTCAAACCTAAATAAAATATCGAGAAAAAAATTCAAAACAAAACAAACATTTATGTTACATAATGTTTTATAGCTAATTTTATTAGTTGTCTATCTATTTATTTTACTACTTAGAAAATGTGAAATATATTTCAAATGAGAAGAAAATTACTTTTAAGAGTATAAATTTAATTTTTAACTAAAACTTCGACTGAAAGATGTAAAACGGTAAATATGTAACACGATCAACACAAAAATACTAGAGTGCTAGAATTTTTTATACTTTAAGATTAAGCCATTAGGAATAAATTGTGTAAGTATTAGAATAAAATTTAGAAAGGGATATCCACACCTTGTTATAATAATTATATAAATATAGTATATATAAAGAATATGGAATTATTGAAGAAAAGAAAAATAATATTGAATGTTTCAAGCACTTTATAGACTTCTTTTCCCTTAGTCTTCATACGCTTTGCTTATTTTCTCCCAAAGTGCAACCATGTATATTTAATAAAGATTTTATATTGACATTTGGCTGGGAAAAATGAAAGAAAAGTCAAATGCGATTATAAAGATTGCCACTAATTATGTATTTGATTTTTTAACAGCTTAAGACTTGCCTACTTATTAGTTTGTATGGAATTTATGCTATTATTTAATTATATTTTATTATAATTAAAATACAATTCATGAACATTTTACGTATTTTGTTTGAATTTCTTCTTTGTTTCAGCATCGTCTCAGAATTCTTTTACTTTGTCGATATTAGCGGTTATGTCGACCAATCGCTGGTAATGTCTTTGTACATAAATTTGAAGGAAATCAAAAATAGTGACATTCAAATACTACGTGGAAAAAAAGGTACTTAAATAAAGTTTGAGATTCTATTTTTCTATTCCTAATTTTTAAAATGCAAAATAAATGAACAAGAAAAATCTAAAATACTGGAATACATTCAATCATTTCAAAGTGAATATGATAACACTTTATAAATATCAAATAAACACGTTCGGATATGGAACATATATTTGAAAACTTCCTTTAGTAATCTAAGGATATAAGCATGACTATATACTTTAAGTTTCATTAATTATTTCATCCTAAATCAAAAACAGCCAGTTATTTTATACCATTGGTTTTCATTCATTTTATCTTTTGAGAGAATATTTAATATCACCAAAAAATATACATATCGACTTCAAGACATAAAAAAAAAAAAAAAATTAAAGTAGAGATAAATATTCTCTCAAAATTAAAATAATCGGAAATGATTGATTGCTTGCACAGCATAGATAAATCAAAGTTTCATTGAAACTAAAATGTTGAATGGAAAATTTTATATATTCTTAAAATCCAACTAAACGATCAAATTATACTGGAACCCTTTCAAAGATAAAATAAATACAAATCAGATCTTTACTGGACATGTGCAACCAATATGTATTTAGGTAAAATAAAATTAAAAGAAATATAGAATACATTAAAGTAAGCGAATTAAAGAAGAAAAATGCAAATTAATGCGTAATATTTATAGGAAAAATTAAAGAAAAATATTTAAATTAAATCGGGAGTTTGTTTCTTTCAATGTTTTTTGCTCAATACCATCATCAAAGTTTATTGCCTGTAACTACACCATTGAAGTTCATCAACTCATCGGTGGATATGTTCATTGGATGTCGAAACAACAACCTAAATACAGAAATCGTAAAGCAAAGGAAATCCAGAGGCACATCAGGACAGTGGTATGGAGGAGTCCGACGGGAAAATTCTACGTCTAGCACTCGTTGCGTGTAGACGTGTTTTTAATCGCTCCTGTCATTAATTTTAAAAATTAATTAATTTTTCACAAAAGTCTGTTTCAAATAATTGAATTAATTTTGTACGAGTCAGTCAAAAGCAAGTTTTGATTTTATTGGGGAAGAATTAATTGTCGAAGGCATCGACCAACCATACCAATAAATCAAGAAAAGCAACAAACCAAAGACAACTCGGGACTGCTGTATGGAGGAGCCCGACGGCTTCCCTCCGTTGGGGGGCCCCGGGGAGAGTGACGGTGTGAAATTGGCAAGTGTCAACAAGCGGAGACACACGATCACCCAGGATACCGAAGATGCCGGTCGCAAAACACAAGTGCTCGAAGATAGACAGGAAGTGTGTCGCCTTCGAAGTGAAATCGAAGAGCTAAAGGCAAGAATTCAAACGTACGAAGAAATGTTCAAGACGGCAAAAAAAGTTCAAGAGAGTGGTCCGATACGAAAAATCGAAAAACAGAAGAAAGCTGCAACTCCAATTATAACTGAAGAGGTATTAAGTGCTGGTGGCACGAACGAAAGCCAGAACTACTTTGCGGCGCTGGATGGACTCCAACAGGACATGGAGGTAGACGAAGGTAATAAAGACGATGATTTTATCTTATATTTAAAAAATAAAAATAATGAAAGTAGAAATAGGGAGAAGAAACCAGCCCGTAGTTCTGCTGGTCCTCCTCAAAAAGATGCCAAGAATACCGAGAAAGTTCCGCCAATAAATGTCTTCGGTCAAAGCGGAAAAGACATGGTTCGGCTGTTGGCAGCCGAAAACAAATTGACAAATTTCGAAATCAAACGAATAAATTCTGAGAAGCTGTCAATTAGAACGAAATCAAGGTGTTTGAAGTGATACTCAACAGAGCATTAAACGCCCACATTGAGGAAAATGAGTTGATGCCGAATTGCCAATTTGGTTTTCGTGCCAGGCATTCGACCACACATGCAATAACGAAAGTAATCTCAGACATCTGTTGGAAACTAAATGATAGACAATGTGTTGGAGCATGTCTCATTGATATGGATAAAGCCTTTGATACGGTATGGTTAGATGGACTTATTTTTAAACTCCTTCAGGACAAGTTCCCCAGACACCTTGTCGCCATGATGTGTAATATGTTATACGGGAAATCGTTTGTTGTAACTGATGGAAATCTGACAACAATGCGCGAGTTCAAGGTCTTGAATGGTCTACAGCAGGGAACAGTTACTGCGCCTCTGCTCTTCAAAGTCAAAGTCAAAGTCAAAAGCGCTTTATTTATTACTCATCGTTATAAATTTTAAAAGAATATAAAGCAAATTCCAAATAATAACAATCAAAAAACTTAATGGCCCAAATGGCTCTCTAAATTTGTACGTTATCATAAACTCATTTCATCAAAAAAAAAACTATAGCAAATGCAATTAATTACGATTATTACATATTTTTACAATTCAATTGGAAGAAGGAGAAAAAACCAACCAACAATATCCAAAAATTATTTATAATTAATACACAACAGTGAAACTTTGATCCTACACCTAATATGTTGTAACTTATTTCTAATAAAATACAATCAAAAAAACTTTATCTTATACTAAAAATACTATATCAATGTTCCTAACCTAAGTGTTTAATCTTATCTCTAACGGAATATAGTAAACATTACATATACCTAACCTATACCTGATTTTAACAAAAATATATAACAATACTAAATGTAGCAATAATGAGCTGAAACTCAAAAACTAAATAACGAAAAACACCAAAAACTGAAAACAAACACGAAAAATTTAGACATTGTCATTCAGCCACCAATACCTGGATTGCGCCGTCTCAACTCGATCAGCTTCAACGAATCTAGCAAATGAGTATCTCCATTGAAATCGTTGGTCTCGTGAACTCAAGTTCGGAGGATATTTTATCTTCTTATCGGTGGCCCGTCGATATATGTGATATATGACTGGGACGCCGTCAGAATCAAAAACATATCGATTCATGTCCAAATACACGAATGCTTCCGGAGGAATGAAGCCAGTAGCGAGGCAAGTCGCTATATACCCGTCTGTAGGATGGAACGGCTGTGAAATCCAAGGGTTTTCACTCACAGTCACAGATCTTGCGATATGATTCCGCAGAAGTTTCAATATGAAGATATCGACTCTAGTCACTTCAGCAGTTTGATAAATTTTTCTATTCGATATATAATGTTTCCAATCCGTCTCAGGCTTTCTGTACAAACCAGTACATGCACGAAGACATTTCCTTTCGAAAACTCTTAATTTTTCCATAGTACTAGCACTCTGGTTGTACCAGATCTGACATCCATATGTCAAAACTGGTCTAACCAGTGTCTTGTAACAGATAATTTTGACCTTTTGATCAATGTATCTGGAATGAAAGAGCTTTCGAAGGGCCATGACTACTTTTAGTGCCTTACTGAGCATGGTTTTCACATGTTCAGTATAGTACAGATACTGATCGAGATAAACACCGAGGTATCGAACACAGGATTTATGTGGAACCCGTTCAAGACTACCCCCACCAGCCATGATGTGGAAATCTTTCCAATTACGTTTCAGGTCTTGACTGACCCCCTGCAGCGTTGTCCGAAACAAGATTGTTTCACACTTCTGCGCATTGATTTTCATTCGCCAATTGTCAGTGTACAGCTGTACATCATTGAACATTTTTTGGAGATTGCTCTGAACTATTGTAGCTTTTCGGTCTGCCGTATAGATGATCAGATCATCAGCAAACGCTACCAATGATCGCGTTGACGAGACGTTGAAATCAAAGCCGTTCAATAGCTTGCGAATGAAGATTGAGAAGAGCAGAGGCGCAGTAACTGTTCCCTGCTGTAGACCATTCAAGACCTTGAACTCGCGCATTGTTGTCAGATTTCCATCAGTTACAACAAACGATTTCCCGTATAACATATTACACATCATGGCGACAAGGTGTCTGGGGAACTTGTCCTGAAGGAGTTTAAAAATTAGTTCATCTAACCATACCGTATCAAAGGCTTTCTCCATATCAATGAGACATGCTCCAACACATTGTCTATCATTTAGTTTCTAACAGATGTCTGAGGTTACTTTCGTTATTGCATGTGTGGTCGAATGCCTGGCACGAAAACCAAATTGGCAATTCGGCATCAACTCATTTTCCTCAATGTGGGCGTTTAATGCTCTGTTGAGTATCACTTCAAACACCTTGCTGATGTTAGGCAGCAAGCTGATTGGGCGATAGCTTTTGGGGCATGAAGATTCTTTTCCTTTCTTCAAGATCGGAAATACCTTAGCCTTTTTCCACTCATTTGGGAAATATGAATTGCTCAACATGTTGTTGAACAATATGCAATAATTCCTAATAGCAACCTCAGGCAAATGTCGGAGAACAAAATTTGGAATACCATCAGTACCACTTGATTTCTTGTTGTTTATCATGCGAAATATGAAACACAAGTCTTCAGAGCTGACAAAATAATCAATAAGATTCAAGCTTGGTATGAGGTCAGATGTTAATGTTTCATTGAAATGAAGAATTGATTGGCCGTTCAGGCTTGATTTGAAGTCGGAAACTTTTGCTTCAACGACGTCTGAAAAAATTTCGTTCCCTCTCTCAGGGTTTGGTAGATGAACCAATTCGAAATGTGTTCCAATCAGGGCAAGTTTATCCAATCCTTCACAAATAATCCTGTTTCCATTTCTATCCGGAGTCGTACTATCAATTTCGATACCAGCCCTATCGAGAAAATTTATCTCATCACTAGTGACTTCAAGATTCGATACCTTCACTCGAGACTTCTTGCGGAATATACTATTCACTTTCGCAAACACGCCAACTGGGTCCTGTGGGCTAATACCCCTCAATTCTTCCGCCCATTGATTGCTGACCTCACTCCTGAAGTATGACCGGATTAAGTTCCGGACATTCTTCAGATGTAATTTCAACAAAGACAATGAGGGATGGTTGTAGTCCAAAAATCGTCGATAAATATTGTTGACGCGTGTGAGAAGGAGGCTTTTCAATCTTTTCAACCTTGCGATGGTTGGTGTTTCATATCCTTCCATATTGTTTCGATGTTTAATCTTGGGAACGACTTTCTCAATCGTTTCCAACGTCAGCTTCTCTAGCTTCGACAAATAGACATCTATTTCATCGTTAGTTAGATTTCTGTCATTAGGAACCATTGCGCAAGAGTTGCCACCATCAGGAGGGGGACATTGCTTCTGGTACTCCCGATCAAACTTCTTTTGAAACTTTCCCCAGTCTGTTTTTTTTAAATTCAACCGATGATTTTCATGTTGAACTGGAATGAGGAAGAAATCATCCCTGTGATGATTGATTTCCATTACGATTGCGTTATGGTCGCTATCATAAGGAAGCACCTGCAGTTTCCGTTGAGGACTATTAAAGTTGAATTCGAGTCTTGCGTCAGCAATGCAAAGGTCCAAATATGAATTTGTCCTAGGGTATGTTGGGAACTCCGACCCATAAAGATCGCACCTGTATTCAATTTGGTTCTCTGTTATCCACGATTTCAGGAAAACACCTCTTGGATTATTGGTGGCATTCAGCCATGATGTATGCTTGGCGTTCAGGTCACCAGCAAGAATATAAAAGTTATGCAGCCTGTTCAATTCGAGTATTTCGAACAAGGAATTGAGTTCCTCCTTGAGCTTGAGAACAGTTCCACCAGTTGCATAGGCAGAGATAACGAAGAGGTTATCCCCACCTGGCAGTGAGATTTTGATAACGGACACTTCAAGAGATTCAAAGCTTTTGAATTCGACTTTTTCAATATTTTGGAAACAATAGGGTCTTCGTACCAATATCCCGGTGCCACCTCCCCCATCACCTATTACCCTATCGTTTCTTACGAATTCAAAATCCTTGAATGTCATGGAGTGCCATGAATTGAGGTGGGTTTCGGTTAGAAGCAGGATGTCAGGCTTTTGTCTGGCAATGAATTCAAGGAGATAATCACGCCGATGTAAAGTAACAATGGAGTTGACGTTGATCGAGATGAGACGAATCCTATCCGTGGGAATGTGGCTGGATGACAACTTTTTTTGAGGCATTTGAAAGTCCTAAACGCTGAAAAACAATGTTAATTTTCGAATCTTGTTTATCGATTCGCTCTGATAAGGAATTTAATTGCTGTAAAATTTTGAGAAGCAGCTCATTATTGCTACTTACATTATTTACACTATTTTCCGCATTTTCTGCTGGTCCTCTAGCGGCTTGTGCAAATGATACTCCGGGCTTGACGAAGTTCGGAGCTAAGACATTGCGGTGTATTTGTGTTTGCTTTGGGGCAGATTTCAATCTTGCATCCTGATATCGGGAGCATCCTCGATATGATGCCGGGTGACCAAAAACACCGCAGTTCACACAATATAACTTCTCTTTTGGCTCCGTCTGAGCCAATTTGCACTCACCGGTAGCATGCACGTCTTTGCATTTAACGCATCGGTAATGCATGGCGCAGTTGGCAGCCGAATGCCTAAATCGTTGGCAGCGATAGCACTGGTTGATTTCTCGTTTCTGGAGGCGTTCCCACCTCACCACTCGAAAATTTAAATATCTTATTTGCTGAAGAGCGCTTGGACTGCTCTTATTTGTTATTTGTACCAAATAAAGTGGTAAATTTTTTTTTTCTACCGTCGACCTTCTTGTCGCGAATGTTTTAACAGAGATATACTCGATTTGTGGTGCTGTTCCCTTGAGAACCTGAAGAAGATCGACGGTATCTTCTCCGCAGTCCAAGCCCTTCAGCAAGAACGTCTGGTTCTTCTCGCTTTTGGGGGTATAAGTGAAGTGCGGAACCTCCCCAGAATTCAAAGCATCTTTCGCTGAATTGAAATCAACCAGTGATTTCGTTCTAATTGACAGCTTCTCAGAATTTATTCGTTTGATTTTGAAACTTGTCAACTTGTTTTCGGCTGCCAACAGCCGAACCATGTCCTTTCCGCTTTGACCGAAGACATTAATTCGCGGAACTTTCTCGGTATTCTTGGCTACTTTTTGAGGAGGACCAGCAGAACTACGGGCTGGTTTCTTCTCCCTATTTCTACTTTCATTATTTTTTTTTTTTAAATATAAGATAAAATTATCGTCTTTATTACCTTCGTCTACCTCCATGTCCTGTTGGAGTCCATCCAGGGCCGCAAAGTAGTTCTGGCTTTCGTTGGTGCCACCAGCACTTAATACCCCTTCAGTTATTATTGGAATTGCAGCTTTCTTCTGTTTTTCGATTTTTTGTACCGGACCACTCTCTTGAACTTTTTTTGCCGTCTTGAACATTTCTTCGTATGTTTGAATTCTTGCTTTCAACTCTTCGATTTCACTTCGAAGGCGGCACACTTCCTGTCTATTGTGTTTTGCGACCGGCATCTGCGGTATCCTGGGTGCTCGTGTGTCTCCGCTTGTTGACACTTGCCAATTTCACACCGTCACTCTCCCCGGGGCCCCCCAACGGAGGGAAGCCCTCGGGCTCCTCCATACAGCAGTCCCGAGTTGTCTTTGGTTTGTTGCCTTTTCTTGATTTATTGGTTTGGTTGGTCGATGCCTTCGACGATTAATTCTTCCCCAATAAAATCAAAACTTGCTTTTGACTGACTCGTACAAAATTAATTCAATTATTTGAAACTGACTTTTGTGAAAAATTAATTAATTTTTAAAATTAATGACAGGAGCGATTAAAAACACGTCTACACGCAACGAGTGCTAGATAGTGTCTAATTCAATGGAAAATCAATAAAATACCAAAATTGTTTGTTATTGTTGTTGTAATTAGAGAAATTTCAAGTGGCTATAACTTCTGTGAATATTAGTCTATGATTCGATTTTCATCAAAATGATAGAGTGCAGGGTGACGCAAAATTAATCACCCTATCGGGAGATGTTTTAACTTTTGCAAATGGCGTCGCACGTGAATCATATTTGATAATTGTGAACTAGACAACTGCAGAATACCAACAGACAAGCAATGGAGCGTTATACTCTGCAAGAGCATGGAATAATTATGTCAATTTAACTGTGACGAACTCCGCCGTAGACAGACCCAAACCCGTTTGAGAAAGGAGGAGGGAACCCCGTTGTTTCCCGAACCCATAGCTTCCATGATTCCTCATCCCAAACCCCTGAATTAAATGGGAGAAAATGCTCTCCGAGGTCGTACGGTTTACTGGTTCTCCAATAATGGGACATTAAATGCCGGAAAATGCTAATAACTGTAAATAGATCTACAGATCTGCTACTAAATCCTACTTACACCGCCTTTGTGGGGACGTAAGAGGATGAACGCGAATCTTCCGCGCCTTATAACGGAATCGACGTAATAAACATGCCACCAGAATGGAGGTTGGGCGACGGGCTGACTCCCCGTCCCTGCTGAAATACCTTAAAATATTTCGAAACCTGCAGTTGGGCCTCGGAGTGAATTGTACTCACGGCAACGACCTCGCAAACGGAAAAAGGACTATGGCATTGAATCTCGGAGTGTCATATCACTCAATTACCCTGGCGCTGTTAAGGACCGTTTACAACAACAATACTAGCAATCCAGGAAACGAACTAAACTGGAAATGATATTCAAGGCATGAGATCGCACACACTATTCAAAAGAGGGAAGCCTGCTGGAAAACGAGAATTCGGAGTGGCCTTCATTCTGGATGGGGAGTTCAAATCACACGTTATTGATTTTAAGGCAGTAATGAACGGTTGTGTGTGATCCGTAAAAAAACCAAATTCTTCAAAATCTGGCAGATACTCGTAAATGTTCACGCTCCGACCGAAGAAAAGGACGAAGAAGCGAAGGAAACGTTCTACGATCACCTGGAAAGACTCATCGACTCATTGCCTAGACACGACACAAAAACAATTCTGAGTGATCTCAACGCTAAGGTCAGCAATGAGCTATCTCATCGGAGAACGACTGGAGGATATAGCCTCACCGATGTAACAAATGACAACGGCCAGTGCCTGACTGGCTTTGCATGTAGCAGAAATCTAGTCATACGTTCGACCTGCTTCCCAAATTGACGCGTTCATAAATTGACCTGGCTATCACCGGATGGCAACACACAAAACCAGATCGACCATGCTCTGATCCAACAACGTTGGGCCCGTACATGCCGAGGAGCCAATTGTAACTCAGATCATTACTTGATAAAATTAACCTATCGATATCGTATGCCAAAGGCATATTCGGTGAAGACCAGCCTGCTACAAAAATTTGACATCCAAAGGCTTTTATCGGCGTCACTGACCAAAAATTTCGCGGAGACCCTCGACAACCAGCTAGCTCCCATCTTATCAGACGCATCGTTGAAGACAAGCTTGAGCTCTGGATGGAAGTGAAGGCGGCTATTAAGACCATGGCAGAGCAGACAATCGGACATCAAGCCTGGCGCAAGAGAAATTATTGATGAGTGCCAGAATGCGTTTGATAAAAAGAATCAGGCATACAAAGATTACGTAGGTAGGAAAGCCAGGATGAAGAGAGGACACTATGAAAATCTCCGAAGGATAGCGAATAAGATAATTAGAATAAAGAAAAGAAAATATTATGACGACCAATTGAGAAGTATTGATGCAAATCTAGTGAGTAACAACACAAGACAAGCATACAAAGTAGTGAAAGACCTCAAACGTGGTTATCAGCCCAAATCCATGCTCTGTCGTGATGACATCGGCAATATAATCGCTAATGAAACCAAGATTAAGGAAACATGGGCATCATAATTCAAGAACCTCCTTAATCCTCTGCATAGCTCCAGACCATCAGAGCCTATAGATATCTGTGGAGAGCTTCTATTGGCCCCACCAACTCTGGATGCAGTTTGTTCCAGCATCAAAGCCCAAACGAATAATAAACACCGGGCATCGATGAGATTCCAGTAGTGCTCATCAAATATGGTGGCAGCAATGTTCAGAAAGCCATCCATAAAGTCATTCGGCACATTAGGCTACAGAAACATATGCCGAAAGAGTGGAGCCAATCAATTATATTCCCTATCCACAAAAAAAGTGACAAGCTAGAGTGCAAAACTTGAAAGGCATATCCCTACTTTGTACTGTGTACAAAAAATTTCCAAAGATCCTAATAATAAAATTGTATCATACGTCAATAGTATTATTGGAGATTATCAAGGTGGTTTTAGGGCAGGTAGATCGACAATAGTTCGATTGTTCACAGTCAAGAAGGTATTTGAAAAATGCTAGGAATTCAACATAGACGTATACCAAATTTTCGTTGACTTCAAGCAAGCATACGACATTATTGATCGGAACGTACTGTACCAGAAAATGCTTTGCTTGGCATCCCGGCCAAATAAGTCTGTCTTACTAAAATGACAATGACGTCGACGACCTCCGAAGTCCGCATCAATAACCAACTCACCGATGCCTTTGACAAAAATACCGGAATAAAACAAGGAGACGTCCTGGCCCCATTGCTATTCAATCTAGCTCTGGAGTACGTTATAAGAAAGCTACCTGTCGATACATGAAGTACATTACTATACCAGTCGAGCTCAGTAGTAGGCTATGCGGACGACATCAACATTTTGTTTCGGTCGTTAACAACTGCCAAAGAACTCTTCCTGAATCCCGGCAGCGAAGAAAAACTAGTAGGACTAAGCTCATGACGCAGTCGAGAAAAAATACCTGAAATACACAAAATATCATATTTGCCGAATACAGTATAAACAAGTTGGGTAAACAGACGTACGCTCATGTCAGAAGGGTTTTGTATTCAATTTACAAAATGCACTCACCAGATCGAATCAAATCAGGAAACATGTCAAAGACGATTTTATTGGAGAAAGTTTGAAATACGAGGATCATACTATTATTAACAAAGTTGAACGAATTTCGACTTCTGAGGTTTTTGTTATTGTTATGCTCATAAATATCTCCCTTGATAATTATTTCAGATGTCCATTCGCGAGGGAGGAAACACATTCTTCATGTATTGCCCCCCTGTGCCCCCACTGAAGCAAAAACTGACAGTTTAAGAACTGTTTTGAAAAGCTCCCACGAAAACTTTTATTTTCATACTTATATCGGCTACGTTTGATGAATTTTTTTTTCAGGGCCACTCTCCTGTACTGTTATCATCGATTAATGGTCAATTTTTTCGAATCCTAGAATGGTTACAAAATCCTTTTGCTAGGAGCTCTCTCCCGCCTTCTTGACTTGTTTTACTCATGAGCATTAATTGTAGTACTCATCTTCAGTCATTCATTAAATTGAATCAAGTGTTCAAAGCATGCACCTTAAACGCTGAAGTTGGGAAAAAATAACTCAAAATTATTCAATCTTCGCATTTAAAACAGCCACTATTTTGTGTTACAATTACTGATACCACTAGCTGAACCGATTCTCTAAGATATACATGCCACCTATCATTCCTGAAATTTTCATGCAAATCCTAGCAAAACTGTAGTGTCTGAGTCGGTAAAAAGCGCATGTTGTTCCATAGCCATATGTTGCCATAGTAATAAATGCAGCGCATATTGTTCCATAGTAATATAGGAAAATTCAAACTGCTATAACTTCGCTAAATATGATTCAATCTTTATGAAACTTTCAGAATAATTTCATTGAATTTAAGAGTACCGCTAAGATTTTATTCGAGATAACATAAAATCGATATATCATACTATTACTAACAAAGTTGAGTGAATTGCGACTTCTCACGTATTTGTTGTTGTTGTACTAACCAAGGCCTATATTCCTGATTTTTTTTCAGATTTTTCGGATCACAGGTGTCTAATCGCCAGGGGGGGGACACAAATTTTTAGTGTATTTCCCCTCCCTGTGCGCCCCTCGAAGCGAACATTGCCAAAGTAAGACCTGTTTTGAAAAGTTCTCATCAAGACCTTTCATTTGATACCCATATCGGCTACCTTCAATGAAATTTTTTTCGGGGGGTCACTCCCCTATATGGGGCGACCCCCCTTAAATAACTGATAAAATTTTTTTTGTGGTTGAACTTTGAAGAGAGCACCACTTTACACCTACATACAAAATTTGATGTTTCTAGCTTAAATAGTTTCCGAGAAAAACTGCTGTGACACACGGACGGACGGGCGGACAGACAGACGGACAGACAGGACGCGATTTTAGAAGGGTTTTGTAAATTATTTTACAAAACCCTAAAAAAATGTAAGTGGCTTGAATTTATTTTAGCAGAGGAAAATTTATATTGGAAGAGTTTGTTATAAAATACAGAATATTACTCAGAAGTTAAATTTGTCTTTCCTTGCTATCATATAGATGCATTATTTTTCAGCTGTGAAAAGAGTGGCTCGGGAATTCTTTTCCCAGGATGGTGACCAGTAAAGAAGACCTGGGAAAATTAATTAAGGTGGCAATGTTCGACGGGTGCAGTGAACGTTAGTGCCGTTTCAGTTCTATCACGTGTTGTCGGTGTTAGGAGATAAGGAGGGCGTGTTATAATATTGGTCAGGGTCTTACCGGCCACTTCCGGGGTTCCCTGCACCAACTTACCTTTCCAACACTCAATTCACGCACCTGAAAATAACTCAACTTTTTTTATTTTGTTGCTAAATTTATATTTATTTGCTTGGTTGTTGGATACAGAGTTTGTGCAGATTTTTGGTCTGGTTCCGCTCCCGGATCTCCTCTTTTATTTCGCGGCGCAACTCCTTAGCCTGCCTCCGGAAAAGGTCCCGCTCTGCTGCTGTCGTGAAGAGGCGGGTGAGTCGTCGCAATTCGTATAGCTCCGCCTGCTTGCGCTCCCTGCGTCCCCACGCTGCCGTTGCTTCTGGCTGGTGTGGTGTGCACCATAGTATACTCAAATAGTAGCCACACCTTTAATTTACCCTGTGTTGCACACTTTTTGAATTTTCCCAGGGGCACGTCAGCTGATCCGGGGCATGACAGCTGATCCCATGTTTGGCGCGCTCAAGAAACAAAGCAAAATGCAAATAAAATTTCCGACGCACGTGTTCTTTTACGCATTTCAGAACAAATCAAATCAAATCCTAATAAAAAACTAAAAGATTGCATGGAACGAATATGTTTTTCTGCAATGTTATTGATTTTTTAGCTCTGGTAGCCCTGAAATCTCTCATCGAAGCATATGTTTATATTCGCGCCATTCCTCGCATCAGCGTTTACCATCTACCTGCTACCGAAGATTTATGGCTCGCTGTTCGGCTTGTGTTCGAATTTTTCCGGAGGTTTGATGGAGTGTGGTTACTAGTTGAGTATACTATGGTGTGCACTGTCTGAGTGTGCTTTCCGCCTGGCTAGGTACTCCTGCACCGTGATAGGCCGGGGTCCTGCTCGGGGTTCCACCTTAAGTGCCTCCTCGAGACTCCTGGGCGGTGTCGTTTGGTGGTTCCTGGTCGTGAAACCCCGCTGCACTGGTTGCCAGTGGATAGGTTGGGATGCTGGCGAGTTGGCGTTGACTCGGTTTTCCTCTTCAGTGAGGCGACGTGGGTTTTCTTACTTGTACTGCGACCGCTGGGTCCGTCTTTCCCGATTCCTCGTAGGGGACTTTATTTTGGCTGGCCTGAAAATATAAAATGTTGCATTAATGGTGGCAACGCAGCGCTGGGTGCCAAAAAGTTAAAGGAGGTACGCGGCACAAGCCAACACCTCACCATTAAGCAACACCTGTTTCCTATTTTATCGATCCGACTTGGAATGTTTTCGACGTTGAATGCGGGAAACACGTAGAATCACGACGCGTTTTGATTCACTGACTGGCTCCTTAACAGTTCCTCCATGAGTATAAATATTGATTCAACTCGAGCTTTTGATGTGGTTTGCCGCTAAAATCGCTGAGACGATGAGAACGTGAGTTCTCATTTACTGGAAACTTCTCCTCCCCACTTCGCCTAATTAATTTGTAGATGTGGCTCTCATCATCTACAAATTAATAAGGTGCAATATTGACGATATTATCTTAGTCAGTTTGGGGGAAATACTTTGCATATGAGCGAGGAAAGCTTTTGGCCCCCATATTCGCCGCAGCTCTCAACCGGCTGGCGAAAGCTTTTACGTGATCGCTATTCCCGTAGCTTGCTCATACATAGAGCTTCTCGCTTTCAAACAATTGCAATAATTTTTTACAAGCCAGTTAAAAGCAAATTTTGATTTTATTGGGAAAACCATCACCGTCGAATTATTCGAGCATTTATCGAATACCTGAAATTCATTTCCTGAAGAAATATCAAAAGTGGAAATACGTTCAAGGGAAGTCCCGGTCTGAGAACATTCCCTCTAGTCTCGCTGCGAAAGCGACAAGATGGAGGAGCCCGATGGCTTCAGCCATCAATCAGGATCATGCCCAGCGCCAATGATGACGGGCGAAAAAAAAACTAAAAAGAAGTCACGAGAATAAAGCAGAAAAACCGACAATCCTATCGGTTGTCGAAATCGAACAGCTTATCCAAGAAAAAGAGAAAGCTGAAAAAATCGAAAAAGAAAATGAAGAACTCAAGCTTCGAGTTAAATCGTTAGAAGCACTTGTTGGAACGTTAACGTTCAACAAGGATAAAGAAAGCAAGAAAGGCCGACAAGCAAACCCAAAAATCGAAGACAAGAAAATTAAAAAGCCACAGGAAGAAGCTAATCAAGAGGATGTCCTCAGCGCAGGAGGCGCAAACGAAAGCAGAAATTATTATGCAGCGCTGGCTGGTCTTGAAGAAACGATGAACGTTGAAGAGGATACAGGTAAAACGTCAAAATTAGATAATGATTTCATTGAATATCTTAAAATTAAAAATCGGGAGAAAAAACCAAAAGGTTTGTCTGCTGGTCCGTCTGCTAGTCCGTCCGTTAACATTAATGAAAAAAAAAGAAAAAGTCCCATCAATCAATGTGTTTGGGCAAACGGGCAAAGATATGGTTCGGCTTTTGGCAGCCGAAAATAAACTAAAAGATTTTCAGATAAAAAGAGTAAATGCCGATAAGTTGACAATAAGGACTCCAGGCAACGAAAAATGCCTTAAATTCTGGAGATGTTCCGCATTTCACGTACACCCCGAAAAGTGAAAAGAACCAAACCTTTTTATTGAAGGGTCTGGACTGTGGTGAGGACACAATCGATCTCCTTCAGGTGCTCCAAGAAGCTGCACCAGAAATACAATTTATTACAGTCAAAAACTTTGCAACGAGAAGATCGATTGTGGAGCGCAAAAACTTGCCTCACTCATTAGTCCAAATTTCCAGCAAAAGTAGTTCGAGTGCCCTGCAGAAAATACGATACTTGAACTTCCGCGTGGTGAGGTGGGAACGCCTCCAGAAAAGTGAGGTCAACCAGTGCTACAGGTGTCAAAGATTCGGGCATTCGGCTGCCAATTGCGCCATGAAATATAGGTGTGTCAAATGCAAAGACATTCATGCTCCCGGCGAGTGCAAATTGGCTCAGGCGGAGCCAAAAGAAAAACTTTATTGTGTGAACTGCGGTGCCTTTGGTCATCCAGCATCATAACGAGGATGCCCTCGGTATCAAGGTGCAAAGGTTAAAGTCACTCCAAAACAAAGTCAAGCACACCGCAGTGTGATACCTACCAACTTCGTCAAGCCCGGGGTGTCATTTGCACTTGCTGCGAGAGGACCAGCAGACAATGTACATAAAATAAATAATGTAAGTGGCAATAATGAGCTGCTCCTTAAAATTTATCAACAATTAAATTCCTTATCGGAGCGAATCGATAAACAAGATTCGAAAATTAACATTGTTTTTCAGGGTTAGGGCTTTCAAATGCCTCAAAATAATTTGTCATCCAGCCACATTCCCACGGATAGGATTCGTCTCATCTCGATCAACGTCAACTCCATTGTTACTTTACATCGGCGTGATTATCTCCTTGAATTCATTGCCAGACAAAAGCCTGACATCGTGCTTCTCACCGAAACCCACCTCAGTTCATGGCACTCCATGACATTCAAGGATTTTAAGTTCGTAAGAAACGATAGGGTAACAGGTGATGGGGGAGGTGGCACCGGGATATTGGTTCGTAGACCCTATCGTTTCCAAAATATTGAAAAAGTCGAATTCAAAAGCTTTAAATCTCTTGAAGTGTCCGTTATCAAAATCTCACTGCCAGGTGGGGATAACCTCTTCGTTATCTCTGCCTATGCAACTGGTGGAACTGTTCTCAGGCTCAAGGAGGAACTCAATTCCTTGTTCGAAATACTCGAATTGAACAGGCTGCATAACTACTATATTCTTGCTGGTGACCTGAACGCCAAGCATACATCATGGCTGAACGCCACCAATAATCCAAGAGGTGTATTCCTGAAATCGTGGATAACAGAGAACCAAATTGAATACAGGTGCACTCTATATGGGTCGGAGTTCCCAACATACCCTAGGACAAATTCATATTTGGACCTTTGCATTGCTGACGCAAGACTCGAATTTAGCTTTAATAGTCCTCAACGGAAACTGCAGGTGCTTCCTTATGATAGCGACCATAACGCAATCGTAATGGAAATCAATCATCACAGGGATGATTTCTTCCTAATTCCAGTTCAACATGAAAATCATCGGTTGAATTTCAAAAAAACAGACTGGGGAAAGTTTCAAAAGAAGTTTGATCGGGAGTACCAGAAGCAATGTCCCCCTTCTGATAGTGGCAACTCTTGCTCAATGGTTCGTAATGACAGGAATCTAACTAACGATGAAATAGATGTCTATTTGTCGAAGTTAGAGAAGCTGACTTTGGAAACGATTGACAAAGTAGTTCCAAAGATTAAACATCGAAACAGTATGGAAGGATATGAAACACCAACCATCGCAAGGTTGAAAAGATTGAAAAGCCTACTTCTCACACGCGTCAACAATATTTATCGACGATTTTTGGACTACAACCATCCCTCGTTGTCTTTGTTGAAATTACATCTGAAGAATGTCCGGAACTTAATCCGGTCATACTTCAGGAGTGAGGTCAGCAATCAATGGGCGGAAAAATTGAGGGGTATTAGCCCACAGGACCCAGACGGCGTGTTCGCGAAAGTGAATAGCATATTCCGCAAGAAGTCTCGAGTGAAGGTATCGAATCTTGAAGTCACTAGTGATGAGATAAATCTTCTCGATAGGGCTGGTATCGAAATTGATAGTACGACTCCGGATAGAAATGGAAACAGGATTATTTGTGAAGGATTGGATAAACTTGCCCTGATTGGAACACATTTTGAATTGGCTCATCTACCAAACCCTGAGAGAGGGAACGAAATTTTTTCAGAGGTCGTTGAAGCAAAAGTTTCCGACTTCAAATCAAGCCTGAACGGCCAATCAATTCTTCATTTCAATGAAACATTAACATCTGACCTCATACCGAGCTTGAATCTTATTGATTATTTTGTCAGCTATGAAGACTTGTGTTTCATATTTCGCAAGATAAACAACAAGAAATCAAGTGGTACTGATGGTATTCCAAATGTAGTTCTCCGACATTTGCCTGAGGTTGCTATTAGGAACTATTGCATATTGTTCAACAACATGTTGAGCAATTCATATTTCCCAAATGAGTGGAAAGAGGCTAAGGTATTTCCGATCTTGAAGAAAGGAAAATAATCTTCATGCCCCAAAAGCTATCGCCCAATTAGCTTGCTGCCTAACATCAGCAAGGTGTTTGAAGTGATACTCAACAGAGCATTAAACGCCCACATTGAGGAAAATGAGTTGATGCCGAATTGCCAATTTGGTTTTCGTGCCAGGCATTCGACCACACATTCTATAACGAAAGTAACCTCAGACATCTGTTGGAAACTAAATGATAGACAATGTGTTGGAGCATGTCTCATTGATATGGAGAAAGCCTTTGATACGGTGTGGTTAGATGGACTTATTTTTAAACTCCTTCAGGACAAGTTCCCCAGACACCTTGTCGCCATGATGTGTAATATGTTGTACGGGAAATCGTTTGTTGTAACCGATGGAAATCTGACAACAATGCGCGAGTTCAAGGTCTTGCATGGTCTACAGCAGGGAACAGTTACTGCGCCTCTGCTCTTTTCAATCTTCATTCGCAAGCTATTGAACGGCTTTGATTTTAACGTCTCACCAACGGGATCATTGGTAGCGTTTGCTGATGATCTGATCATCTATACGGCAGACCGAAAAGCTACAATAGTTCAGAGCAATCTCCAAAAAATGTTCAATGATGTACAGCTGTACACTGACAATTGGCGAATGAAAATCAATGCCCAAAATTGTGAAACAATCTTGTTTCGGACAACGCTGCAGGGGGTCAGTCAAAACCTGAAACGTAATTGGAAAGATTTCCACATCATGGCTGGTGAGGGTAGTCTTGAACGGGTTCCACATAAATCCTGTGTTCGATACCTCGGTGTTTATCTCGATCAGTATCTGTACTATACTGAACATGTGAAAATCATGCTCAGTAAGGCACTAAAAGTAGTCATGGCCCTTCGAAAGCTCTTTCATTCCAGATACATTGATCAAAAGGTCAAAACTATCTGTTACAAGACACTGGTTAGACCAGTTTTGACATATGGATTTCAGATCTGGTACAACCAGAGTGCTAGTACTATGGAAAAATTAAGAGTTTTCGAAAGGAAATGTCTTCGTGCATGTACTGGTTTGTACAGAAAGCCTGAGACGGATTGGAAACATTATATATCGAATAGAAGAATTTATCAAACTGCTGAAGTGACTAGAGTCGATATTTTCATATTGAAACTTCTTCGGAATCATATCGCAAGATCTGTGACTGTGAGTGAAAACCCTTGGATTTCACAGCCGTTCCACCCTACAGACGGGTATATAGCGACTTGGCTCGCTACTGGCTTCATTCCTCCAGAAGCATTCGTGTATTTGGACATGAATCGATATGTTTTTGATTCTGACGGCGTCCCATATATCGACGGGCCACCGATAAGAAGATAAAATATCCTCCGGATTTGAGTTCACGAGAGCAACAGTTCCAATGGAGATACTCATTTGCTAGATTCGTTGAGGCTGATCGAGTTGAGACGGGGCAATCTAGGTATTGGTGGCTGAATGACAATGTCTAAATTATTCGTGTTTATTTTCAGTTTTGGTGTTCTTCGTTATTTAGTTTTTGAGTTTCAGCTCATTATTGCTACATTTAGTGTTATTGTTTATTTTTGTTAAAAATCAGGGATAGGTTAGGTTTATATTATGTTTATTATATAAGGTTAGAGATAAGGTAAAACGCTTAGGTTAGGAACATAGTTACAGATTTTTTTAGTATAAGATAAAGTTTTTGATAGCATTTATTAGAATTAAGTTAAAACATATTAGGTGTAGGATCAAAGTTCACTGTAGTGTTAAGATGATAAATAATTTTAGGATAGTGTTGGTTGGTTTTTTCTCCTTTTTAGGTAAATTGCTCGAGAGAAATTTACCTATTGCGGAGAGCATCATATATATATATATATATATATATATATATATATATATATATATAATATATATATATATATATATATATATATATGTATGGGATATAACGAAATTTGTGACCACGATAGAGGTCATTTTCACCAAATTTTCAGGAAAGGTGTATTGAGTAATTATCTCGGTTATGTTCGTGAACCAGCTATATCGGCCGGGCAAAAACAAAATGGCGGCCATTTTAGACGAAAAATCGTGATTTCTGTTCTGACCAAAGTATAGCTCCGATTTGGATGAAATTTGGTACAAAGGTTCATTGCTGTATGTGATGAATCTCACAATAAAAAATCCAAAGTCGGTACGGCAGAAACAAAATGGCGGCCGCTCAAAGGTCGAAAAACGTGCAAAATTTTGTTGTTGTAATATGGTCAAAGCTTTCAACAGATTTTTATGAAATTTGATAACTTGATAGAAATTATAAGTATCTAAAGAATTACGTGAAAAAATTGGAGATCAGGTTGCAAAAAACAAAATGGCGGCCAGTTAAAGGGCAAAATTTCAAAGGCTTTTTAAAGTCGCAATTTTAATCCGACATATACGAAATTCGGTTTCAAGATAGACATTATTTAGGCCTACAGTCTTTGATATTTTGGTGATCATGCATGAGCAAATTTCAAAATGGCGGCCGTTTAAATATGCGTTTTTTTCAGGTTTTTGTGGCTCTCTAGCGGTCACATTTTCCGGCGGATTTTGATGAAACTTGAGATTATGGATCTCTGTACTATGTTCTTGTATTATGCAGGAAATTATTAAAATTGAATGAAAAATAAAAAAGTCGAAAATTTAAAGCCTAATATTTTTAGCTGCCATTTTCTTTAAAAATTGAATTGTTTTGCCCTGTCTAGAGTGAAACTTCTATTTGAACGAGATAGTACATTGATTGATGAGTTCCTAGCATACAAAGATTTAAAATAATCCAAAATAAAATGCATGCATTCAAAATGGCGGCCCCCAAAGGTCAGAAGGCAAGCGCAATTCGCTATTTTAGTGCCAACTGAAATAATGAATATTTTTCATGATAACGTTTTAAATGACTTTACTTGATAGAATTTATAAACCAGACCATTTTTAAGATATTGTAAAATCTTTTTAACAATCCCCTAAAAAAATTATAAAATCGCGACTTGTCTGTCTTTCCGTCCGTTTGTTCGTGCGTCAAAACAAGTTTTCTCGCAAACCACATGAGCTAGAATGAGGAAATTTTCTACGTAGGTCAAAAGTGGTGCCTCTTGAAATTTGCAGTGCAAGAAAATATTTTAAGGTATTTTAAGGGGGGTCTCCCCATACAGGGGGGTGGCATACAATTTTTTTTATTTCTGTAGCAGCCAAGATTCTCAACAGATTCCGTTGAAACTTGAAATTATAAGTTATTAAGGCAAGTTAATTTAATTATGCAAATCGAATGACAAATGAAAAAGTCGAAAATTTACAGCTTAATATTTTTAGCAGCCGATTTCAATAAAAATTGAAATCACGGCCCTCATAGTTCAGAAAAAAATTGAAAATGTATATATTAATGGCAACGCAAGTGCTGATTAAACTTTCATGGAAATCTTTTGAAATTAACTATTCGAGCTATTTAAGCCTTTGTGTGGTTACCACTGTGAACTGTGTAAACAGCAAATGCGAGAAGGTCGAAACCGGTATTTATATGTTTAAAACAATTTATGATCCGCCAATTTTCAATATGTAATCCATACGTATGCAACTCAATTTAATTAGCAAAATATTTGCGCCCTGATAAAAGGTCTCTAAGAACGAACGTGGCCAGATTTTTTTTATGTTAATAAATACCCATGTGGTACTACGAAAATTGCAGAAAGAAGTAGGCAAGCCAAATTTTTTTTCGAAGCTTTATGCTACATACGAGAAATTTACCTTTCCGGCTGGTGCTGCCAACGGGGATTTTTCCAATTGAATTGTAAAAATATGAAATAATCTTCATTGATTTGAATTTGCTATAGTTTTTTTTTTTAAATGTGTTTAATGATAACGTACAAATTTAGAGAGCCATTTGGGCCATTAAGTTTTTTTATTGTTATTGTTTGGATTTTGCTTTATATTCTTTTAAAATTTATAACGATTAGTAGTAAATAAAGCGCTTTTGACTTTGACTTTGACTTTAGAGCTTCTCGCTTGTAGTCAATCGCTGCCGAGCAGGGGCCCCGCGAAGGTCATGAAATTGGGGGGGTGACACTCATTTATTTGCCGACTTGCTGAAAAACATTGCATAGGTTTTGCATGTAAAATGAAATAACGAGAAAGGAAATTAACTTTCATTGCCTAGAAGAACGCTTTGAAAACAAAAAATAATGATGAAGACATCTAAATAGTTGATAGTAAAATCAATTTATTTGAAAATATACAAAAACGAAAAACAATACACTGAACAATTAAAAGTATTGTAGCTTTATATCGAATACTAAATAAAAGATTCATATTTTAACTCTGCGGTGTTTCAATAGAGACCATTTTTCAATAATTTCGCGAAGTTTCAGTTTATCTACTTTATCTTTCGAAGAAAAAAGCAACATCAAAGAATTCAAACGATCATCTCCCATTGTCGTCCGTAGATGATTGACAACTATCTTCAGTTTGCTAAATGAACGTTCACAAGAAGCTGATGTTACAGGAGCAGTTAAAACAAAACAAATCATTTTATAAGCAAGTGGTATTGCACTTCTCAATTTGAATGCAATTTTAGAAACATCGGCAAAATTTGTGCATTTCTCACACGAATCAAATAGAATTTGTGACTCAGCAAGCAAACATTCTGGCTCAGTTTAAAAAAATTCTGGTTCTAATAGTCGAATTGATTTTATCAATTCAAGAGTGACATTATTTCTATGAACGGGAATTTTAAAAATTTCCTGAATCGGTTTTAACGTTGATAAAGATTCATGCGAATGATCATGAATAGCAGATGTGAAAACATGAAGCACAATTTTAAATTCCTTCCTGTAAAATGTTTTGAACTCGAAATGACAAGCATTTTCTGAACTCTCATCAATTTTTTTTTGAGACATAGCGAGTTCTATGATGCCTTGAAAAATCATTTTCTGGACAAATCTGCAATTTTCTAGCAAATAAAACTGAGCTCTCTATCAAAGCATTGATTTGGTCGTCGTCAGCGCTCATTTGCTGTAGTGACGCTGAAGTACTTTGAATTAACAATAAAGCATCAATGACATTTAATTCATTAGCTTCCAAATTTTCTGTCAAATTTTTAACTTTAAACATTACATTCTTGCAAAAATATAATGAGCAAATGAAATCAAAATCTAGAATTTTTTTGAGTAAACCGGCAGCCATAGAACGTGATTTAGTATCAAAATATTCCGAACCTTGTGTTATTTTTTCCAAAGCATGTACAATGCCTTCGAATGAAATCCATACAGCTTTTACCGTTTCAGCTCTAGCAGTGCAGCGTGTTTTCGATAAACATTTCAGTTGCAATGAATTTTCAATACTTTTCAACTCTTCCCGAAGATTTTGAAAACGTTTCGTACTTCCTGAGAAAAAAACATACAAAGCTTCTAAAACGTTAAAGAAATCATTAATTAGAGCACTTTGTTTGCAAGATGTTTCTACAAAAACGTTGATTCGATGAGCTTCACACGGAACGTAGGGAATATTTTTACAACATTTTTCAGATAATTTCTTCTGCGTGCCATTATATTTTCCACTCATGTTGGCCGCAAAATCGTAGGACTGAAAAACGATATTTTTCACTGAAATCCCCAATGACTGAAGAGCCACTACAATTTTTTCTGCCAGTTCTTCACCAGTTTTTTTCGTTAGAATAACATCCATCTTGAGAAGGCGTTCAACAGGTACAGGTCCATCGTTTGTTGGGAGCACATACCGAATGTTGATGGCTAATCGATCTTGGTGTGACAAATCAGGAGTTGTATCAGCCATGACAGAAAAGATACCAGCTTCATTAATTTCGGCAACGATGGCTTCTTGAGTTTTAGCTCCCAGTAAATCGATGAATTCGTTTTGGGTAGTGGGGCTCAAGTACGTTACATGATGTGGTCTTTTAGAGATTTCATTTAACCATTTGTTCATCAATGGGCAATGTCGCGAAATCAAAGAAACAATTTGTAAAAAATTTCCATTGTTATTTTCTGGCGATTCTTCGTGACCACGAAAAGCCAACCCTTGTCTCCCCAAAGTTCTTGTTACATCAAGCAAAACTTGTAGAACCTTAAAGTGATATTCTTTCTCCTGCTCTTCTTTAATTTTATTCTGCCGCAAAGATTTATCTAAGAATACATTGATATGGGTTCCTTCGTTGATGAAATTACAGTAGTCACTTAAAGATGCACGATGAGATTCTGAAGTGAAGTGCTGAACTAGTTTTCCTTCTTTATTCTGACCTCTACTTTTCATTTTATGCCACTGGCGAACACCTACTGACGTCCACTCTTTACTACCATGAGCCCTTCTAGCTCCCTCGGCAAACAAAAAACAAGCGAAGCAATACGCTGCATCTTTGTAAGGACTATATTCCAAAAATGGGAACTCATTATACCATGCTGGATTAAAACGGCATTGTTTATTGGTAGGAATATCTGGATTCGCTGGATAAATGGCAAGTTTCGGCTGGTATGGTCCTAGCGAACTTAAAAATCTTCGCTGATTGGTGGTTGATATTTTTCCCCTTTTTCCAGGATCATGGTTTATGAAACTTTCACTCACAATATGCAGATCAAAAGTCTTTGATGACAGTTTTTCTTCTTCTTTTTTTGCTAATTGCAGCAACTCCTCACTTTCTTCGTGGATGTGGGTCAAACTATCGATCATATCGATAAAAAACGCTTTTACATTCGGAGCTGCATCACTTGTCACATTCTTCAAAAGTTCACCTACTCTTTCAAAGTTACTTAGAAATTCTGCTACCTTACCGGAAAAATTGATCCAAGTCGGATCAGCCTCAGCTTCTTTAGGTAATGGTACTTCATTTGATTGTTGCGGTGAAAGTTGTGAAGGAGATTTGGGTGAAGCTGGCGACGATGGCGGTAGTGTCACTGGAGGTGAGGGTGGTAATCGTGTGGATGCTGATAGTGAAAATGGTCGTTGTCCTATCTTTTGTTGCACAGGAAAAATTGTCGTTGAAATAACGGGTTTGCTGGCTCCAGCCAATTGCTGCTCTAAATCATCTGCAGGTAGTTTAGCAACATTCTCTTCTATAACAGCAACTACAGTATGACTATTTGATGATGGAATTGTTGAAGGTACAATTTTTCTTTTAGAGGCTTCGAATGGATTTGATGGAGCTCCGACATGTTTGACTCTAACATATTTTCCATTATGTTTAGAAATTTCATGTCGAGACTTGTAGTCATCGTCAAACTGACTCCCACAATCTTCACATTCTACTTTCATCCTTTTCCTTAGTGGTTTTGACATTATTATAAAACCTATGAAGAAATGTTTCCATTGCATTAAGTGAAAAGATTTCTACTAGATGCGTAGGTATTACATTTATCACGAAAATGAAATTTACAGAATTGTAACATTAAAGTTACTTTCAAAGTAGCTGCGTTTGAATATCGTAAAAGTAAATATCTATCAAGTTTATTCAAAACGAAGAAAAATTTAGTATTTTTTCACTAAAATCAAATTTTAATCTCAGCAAAATAAAAAAGCAGCATTTATATTGAAACATTAATTTACTGATTTGGTGTTTTACTTCTACTAAAATGATTCGATATAATAGTGAGTTGTGTAGTTGTGATTTCATTTTAAATTAAAGTTATGACTCACCTTGAAAATAGTCTCAAAAAATGATTAACCTTGTTGATCTATTCTTTTCCCTCTCTATTCTTCTACCAAGCCACTTAATCGAATCTATTGTCTAATAAGGCACTATTTTTTATACCTAGAACTAATTTGCACATGTTTATCGAGTTTACAAAAGAAAAATACTAAAAATGTGTGATTTGCAAAATGATTATACTCAAGGCATTTCACTTTCAGTTGTTTTCAGTTGCAAACCTTCGAAGCACTCAAAAATTATATGTCTTTCTATGGACGCCGCGCCACAAACATCCCTACGGACTAGCGGTAGTCTCTAGATAGCGAAGAGTAAATGATATATTATTCGTTCAATGCATATGACATGGCCCATCAGATGAGTTGTTACCATAGAGGTATAAGACTGTAGAGGAGCTATGTTCATGTATATAATTGAAATTACTTACGAAAATTGCTTATTTTGAGTTTTGGTAGGCTATACAAATGAAAATTAAGTTAGGTGAAGTTCAAAGTTGAAAAATTTCCTGAAAAGAAATATTTCATGGCTGAATTTTCGGTAATATATTATTAGAAATTGTGAAAATGCCGACTTCCAAAATATTTGGGGGGGGTGTAACACCCCCCCATCGCTACGCCCCTGCTGCCGAGTACGCGTCATCCATATATTGAAGCTTTACAGCGGCATATTGGCCGCAACGTAAATGGCTATCATGTGCTAGCGCTAACTCCTAAGTTGAACGAAGTTGTTTATCTGCCGTAATGTACTTTGTCGTCAATGGCTGACGCTTTTAGCGCTAAACGGTAGGCGGGAGTTCCACTCGCTCGTTGATAGTATGAAGCCTCCATTCGCTGGCGCTAAACGGTAGGCGGGAAGTTTCCTTCGCGCATTCATAACAGGCGTTAATTTCCCTGGTGTGGGAAACTACGAGTTTTGTGTGGGGGTGTAATATTCGCACTCGTTCTGTGTGGTAGGGTTCTTGGAAGGTGTTCTTTGTGGCTAGGTGGCGGCGCGGACCAAAACGTTTACAAGTGACAATTTCGCTCCGCACGGTAGTTTTCTCGTTCAGACGACCTTTTGGAGGATCGGTGAATCAAACGAGTGGCGCCCAGGTTCTTCTCCAGGATAACGCACGCCCTCATACCGCGCGTCTCACGCTCGATACATATCGGCTTTGGGGTGGGAGGTACTGGAACACCCCTTCCCTCTTTCAGTCGGGATTTATCACCCTGGGACAACCACATGTTTGGACCACTGCAAGAAGCCCTCGGAGGTCAAAAATTTACTCTCTAAAAAACGTACTGCAATACGTTGCGCAACGGCGGTCGGCACTTGACGCTCACTCATGGTCGTAGCACGCACGTGAAACATGCATTCCTGAGGAAAACTATGCCACATTGTTTGCAAAGGACCCAGCTATCATATACTCAAGCCACGAACTCTAAAACATACATGCGCGCCATCTACAACGTTTGTTGCGATCATATTTGAACCGCCCTCGTAAATTGCAAAAATTGGTCACCATAAAAAAAATAAAATAGAAGTCTGTAAATGCATGATTTTAAGAAACTATTATGTATATTCATGAAATATAGTTTTATTTTAATAATTTCAATAAATTACACAAATTATATCATACAAAGTAATTTTACTCACTTAAGACATTAAAATATTACATTCCGCGACATTTTTAATCATCAGAAAGGACCAATGAATTTCTGTCAAGTTTTAGGGTATTTGGCCCCACTGTGCGCCATCTTGATTGAAATATGCAAAATATATTGCTTCTGTATTTAATCTTCTCATGTTAGATGAATTTGTTTTCCAGATTATGGCATCGAGATTTTTCCTTGCTAATTAATTGTAATTCCACATCAATTTTACCTTTCCGTAGAAATTAGGGACGCATGATTCAAAAGTTCAACAAGTTGGGTAGACAGACCTATGCTCATGTCAGAAGGGTTTTGTACTCAACTTACAAAATGCAGTAACCACGTAACGAATAAAATCAAGAAACATGTCATGTTCGAGGATCATACTATTATTAGCAAAGTTGAAAGAATTTTGACTTCTGAGGTATTTGTTATAGTTATACCCACAAATATCTCCCTTGATAATTATTTCAGATTTTTTAAGATCACGGGTGCCCATTCGCGAGGGAGGAAAAACATTTTTCATGTATTTCCCCCTGTGCCCCCACTGAAGCAAAAACTGTCAGTTTAAGAACTGTTTTGAAAAGCTCTCATAGAGAACTTTCAGTTGATACTCATATCGGCTACCTGTCATGAAATTTTTTTTCAGGGGCCACTCCTCTGTACTGCAATCATCGATTCATGGCCTGTTTTTTCGAATCTTAGAATGGTTACAAAGCCCTTTTGCTAGGAGCTCTTTCCTGCCTTTTCGACTTGTTTCAATCGCATGTACTCATCTTCATGATACATACTCGTATGTGCCCTTTTATGAACAACAATCACACCTGGTCGTCGGAAAGTGTTTTATTTAGCAAGGTTAGACCGTTCTTTACATTCGACGGTATCGTCCGTTCTTGTTGCCTCCTCGTTTATTCCGTCTAACGCGTAATCTACGAAAGTTGCCGGCTCAGGTGAAAGAGCAAGGAAAAGAAACCAGTAGAAATCGTTGGGCTCACGGTCAATGTACACTCGATATCAGACCGGAAAACGAAAAACAGTGCGACGACATTTTATTTTCGTACACCCCAAACTGATTATTTAAATGACATTTTCAATATCAATTACGAAAAAAGTTTCACTATCTGGAAACATCATCCCATTTCTTTTTTTAGGGTTTTGTACTAAAATGCAAAACCCTATTGCAATTACGACCTGTATCCGTCTGTCCGCCCGTCCGTCTGTATGTCACAGTACTTTTTCTCCGAAACTGTAGAGGCTACAGCCATGAAACTTTGTAGAAAGGTCAGAAGTGGTGACTTCTTAAAAGTTCAAGGGTGGAAAAACTTTTCACAGGGGTTTAAGGGGGGTCTCCCCATATAGGGAGGTGACCCCTCAAAATTTTTTTTTCACCAATGGTAGTCAAGTAGGGTGTCATTGGAAAGGTTTTAATAAGATATTTTCAAAACAAGACTTCAAATTGCCTTATCGGTACCAAGGGGGACAGGGGAAGGGGAAATATACGAACATTTCGCGTACCCCCTCCCTCCCTCGTGATTGGACACCTTCCATCCGAAAAATCTGAAAAAAAACCATGAATGTAGCCTTTATGAGTACAACAACAACAAATACGTGGGAAGTCGAAATTCACTCAACTTTGTTAGTAAAAGTATGATTTATTGATTGATTGTTTTTTAACGGTACCCTTAAATTCAATAAAATTCAGTATATAGATGATTATTTATAAAATTGATCTTTTCTGAAATTTTTATAAAGATTGAATTGTATTTAACGAAGTTATAGCGATTTGAATTTTCCTGTATTACTATTGAACAATATGCGCTGTATTACCATGGAAACATATGGCTATGAAACCATATGCGCTTTTGACTGACTTAGACACTACAGCTTTGCTAGGATTTGCATGAAAATTTCAAGAATGATAGGTATCATGAACATCTTTGAGAACCGGTTCAGTTAGTGGTGTCAGTAACAGTAAAACAAAATAGTGGTTGTTTTAAGTGCGAAGGTTGAATAATTTTGAGTTATTTTTCGCAACTTCAACGTTTAAGGTGCATGCTTTGAACACTTGATTCAATTTAATGAATGATTGAAAATGATTACCTATAATTAATACTCATAGGTGAAACAAGTCGAAGAGGCACAGGAGAGAGCTCCTAGCAAAATGGCTTTGTAACCATTCTAGGATTCGAAAAAATTGGCCATTAATCGATGATAACAGTACAGGGGAGTGGCCCCTGAAAAAAAAATTTCATCAAACGTAGCCGATATGAGTATCAAATGAAAGTTCTTTATGAGAGCTTTTCAAAAGAGTTCTTAAACTGACATTTCTTGCTTCATTGGGGGGCACAGAGGGGGAAATGTATGGAAAATGTGTTTTCTCCCTCGCGAATGGACACCTGTGATCTAAAAAATCTGAAAAAATTATCCAGTGAGATATTTATGGGTTTAACAATAACGAATACCTCAGAAGTCGAAATTCGTTCAACTTTGTTTATAATACTATGATCCTCGAATTTCATATTTTCTCCAATGAAATTGTCTTTGACATGTTTCTTGATCTTATTCGTTGCTGGTTACTGCATTTTGTAAGTTGAGTACAAAACCCTTCTGACATGAGCGTAGGTCTGTCTACTCAACTGGTTTGCCACTTATCTCTTGCGAACACGCCATATCCAACATTGGTTCGTATTGCTGCTTAGCACATTCAACGCTTGCCTACGGGACGGGGTTTTCCCGGTACGATGGAAGGAGGCGAGGCTCGTGCTGATCAGCAAGGGGAAGGGAAATCTCGAATCGCCGTCTGCATACCACCTGTTATACAGGACGTTCTACTATCAGAGGTGGCGAACGCGGTCCAAAAGGCAGAGGCATATAGTCCCACCAAGCGACGGATTGTCCTATTGGTGACACTCGACGTCAGGAATGCCTTCAACTCCACTAGATGGGTGGATATTCTGGATACGCTGGAAAACCCTTTTCAAGTTCCAGAATATCTAATACGGCTTTTGAAGAATTACTTAAAGGATCGAAGCTTGCTCTACGATACGACACAGGGCCAACGAAGGATGGAAATTACATCGGGTGTTGCCCAGGGATCTATCCTTGGTCTGGACCTGTGGAACGTGTCTTACAACTTGCTACTGAGACTCGAGATGCCAGATGAGTCGTACTTGGTTGGCTTTGCGGATGATGTTACGGCTCATCCGCACCATTGAACAGGCGCAACTTAGGCTAGGCATGCTAATGCGCCCAGTGAGGGACTGGATTACTGCTCGTGGGTTCAGTTTAGCACTGGAGCGAACCGAAGCGCTCATCATGATAAAAAGAGAATCCCTGAAGTAAGGATGATCAGTATTGGAGATATGCGAATCGAATCGAAGCCATCGGTGAAATACCTGGGGCTACTGATCGACTCGAAGATGAGTTTCTCTGAGCAAATCAGGGCAATAGCTGAGAAGGCTGCTTCGAAAATATCGGCTCTGAGTCGACTTATGGGCAACGTAGGAGGACCCAGCCCGTCAAGAAGATGCCTCGTGATGATTGTTGAAGGCTCAGTGCTACTGTACGGAGCAGAAGTATTGGGCAACACTCTCAGTAAGGAGGTATACCGAAAACGTTTGGCACAGGTACAGAGAAGAGGAGCACTGAGGATTGCATTTTCGTATTCGATAGCCTCTGATTCGGCAGTGAGAATTATTGCAGGCGTGATACCTGTCGCCCTCCTTGCTAGAGAGCGCCGCGCTATTTATCTGCATCGAAAGGAGAATGTGAGGGAGATGGTTGTCCGCGACGATTGGAAGCAGTCTTGGGTCAATTGCACGAAGGGAAGGTGGACTGCGTGCCTCATTCCAGATGCGTGACTGTGGCTAAATCAAAGGCATGGTGAGACTAACTTCTATCTGGCCCAGCTTTTGAGCACGCATGGGTGTTTTAAGTATTTCCCGCACAAGATTGGTAAGTCACGGTCCTCCGATTGTCGGTTTTGCCCAGGAGAGGAGGACGATACCTGCCACACATCTTTTGCGTGCACAAAATGGATCAGGCTGCAAAAGGACGTCTACAGGAAAACGGGAGAGCTCACTCTGGATAATATAGTTGCGGTGATGCTCGAATCGGTTGACAAATGGATCCAGGTGGCACATTATGCTCGGGCAGTCCTAAAATATAAAAGGAGTCACAGCAGCCGGGTGTGTTGGGGCTGGGGGATCGCTCTTCTGGCAATTCCTCTTCCCCTCTCCCCTCCCGCTGGGAAAGGGACTCCCCAGCTTAAAGGCGCCCCACGGCGTAACAAAACGAGACCTGGCCCGAAGTAATGTGTCAAACGGTTCCAGGCTGGGTTCTCAGGTTGACAGGGGAGGTGTTCAGTGGGTAGTCCAGTCGCCTTCTTGCGATCATGGGAGTCCCGCACTCTGTGTGTAAATGGCATTCACCTCCCAAACACAAAAAAAAACATTGGTTCGTAAAATAAACAGTATTCCGTTCATTCAGATATTATGATATCCCTTTCTCAATCCCATCCGGCATTTTCACGTCCTCGACTTTTCCTACTTAAATAATGTAGACAAAATATTGTGACGCGGGCACTCCTACTAGACTTGAGCCCATAAGCTAACCAAGAAGCATTAACTTTGGAATGTGGTTACAGTTGTTTCCGCATTTCTCGTTCTTCTTTGGGGATCTGATTATTTCTGGGAGCTAAAGACTCACTTTTCATAGATGTTTTAAGGGAGGAAGAAACCTTTGCAACCCAAGCAAAAAATCTTCCACCACACATTTTGATGAGCACTTTCATAGCCATTCATTCCTCTCAGGATAAAGATAATATTTGTTTATGCATGAAATGTTTCAATAATGATACTGCAAATCTTTCCACTTCACTTCATCGCATCCAATCTGCCATTTATGGAAATAAGTGGTCAAGGGTGAAACTTCGCACTACCCGAGGATCGAGACACCATTGTTAGCACATTTCCCGTTGCGTCATTATACTCGTATTGTGATTTAGCCAACATATCTAACGATTGAAAATTACACTTCACGATCTTAATACATTGAAAATATATTTTGCTTTGTATTCGGAACAGATAGATACGATACGATATGCCAGCAAGCACAATCAAATAGTCGAAGCTTCACTTCTGCTGGCTACATAGCTGGTATGCAGACTTCCCGGCGTGCTTGCGATTTTGCGATCTCAAGAGGACTACGCGATCCATCCAAATTTTTCATAATTTCCCTGTATCGCAACTGTAAATCGATTCCAGCTCCTCGCTTAGCCGAGTTAGATTGCATTCGGCAATGCAATACGGGGATGGAATGCACTAAATCAGTGCTCTCATGTCCGAAATTTTAATTTGCAGATTTGAATTTTTAAAAATTTACAGCAGTAAAGAAAAATGAAAAAGATTTCAACTAATGATAAAAAATTAAATATCAAAAAGAATATGATTAAAAGGAAATGTTTAAATTTAATATAGAAGAAAATGATTTAAAATTAAGATTTAATAACAATTGTTATATCGTGAGGGCGTAAATACTAAAACACTTTATTTAAATTCAAATTATTAACTTATTATTTATTGAACTAAAAGTCACATGGTTATGTGCGAGCTATGACACGCGGATGTTCACAAGAGGATGTACACTGAATCACATATGCATGAATGACAGCTAAGCTTTTCAAGTACTGCCAACTATCAGATGTAATAAAAATTTGTAATAGAATATAAAAGTGAGCAATTTAAAAGTAACGATATTCAAATAATTAATATGTTCATTATGAATACAACATTTTCTCCCTCCTTTAGAGAATTTTTGATCTTCAAGTTGGTTTGTAGAAGTTTGGTGGATGACGTTGTCGCATCGACCTTCGTAGAACTGCATTTGGCTGGTTATTTTCGATAACTGGTGGTTCACCGGCTGGCGGAAATTGTACTGGAGCTTCTTGACCTTGTTTTACCTTTGGTGCTGGTTGATCAACAAAATCTGCCGCTACTGGTTGCTCGTGATTTTCATAGAGATGAAATTGTCTGTTTGATTCTGCCGGTTTGTTGTTAACTTCTTTGGATTCCAGTTTGTTTTTTTGTTGTTGATCAAGTGGTCGAAAGCTTCGCATTTGATCAACATGTCGTTTGAAGGTTTTTCCATCGTGACTGATGTGATAGTGTAGGTCACAAATTTTCGCAGAAACAACTCCGTAGATCCATTTGTCCATTCTGAAGTTATTAGACATGAAGTAGACCATCTGCCCGGGCTGGAATTCTCGAAAATTTGAGTTGAATTTAGATTGTTGCTTCTCAGTCATTTGTGTGTGAATGTTTTCAGGGCGTACCAGATCCAAGCGGGTCCGAATGTTTCTACCAAGAAACAGCTGTGCAGGAGATTGTCCAGTTGTAGAATGAGGGGCTCTTCTATACTGCATCAAGAATTTATTTAGATCTTGTTGTAGAGTAGCTTTCGTGGTTTGCATTTTGTAAAGAGAATCCTTAACTGTACCAACATATCTTTCAGCCTGGCCGTTTGTAGAAGGATGGTATAGAGCAGTTAGTTTGTGATATTTAACTCCGTTCATTTTGAGGAATGTAATAAATTTATCAGAAACGAATTGACGGCCATTGTCGGTTACTACAGTAACAGGAGAGCCATACGCAGCAAAAAGCTCATCCATAATTGAAATAGTTGCAGTGCTGGTAGTTGAATTTGTCGCTTTTACTTCTACCCATTTACTTTAGGCGTCAACCACGATAAGTAGCATTGTACCAGCAACAGGTCCTGCGTAATCGATATGGATACGTCGCCATGGACCCTTTGGATACTCCCAATGATGCTCACGAAATTTTGCTGGAGCATGTGCAAATTTAGCACACTCAGTACACGCTTTTGCGATCCGTTCTATATCAGCGTCCAGACCTGGCCAATAAACATATGATCGAGCTAAACCTTTCATTTTGGTTATTCCAATGTGTGCTGCATGCAGATCTTGTAGTATAGGTTGACGTAATGAAGTAGGAATTACAACTCGATGCTCAAACAGGAGACATCCGGATGAAAATGAATAATTACTTTCTGGAGCTTTGAGTCCACTTCGATTCAAGTCTTGTCCATCTAGTAGCATTTGTACTATTTTTCTAAGATGTGGGTCTTTCTTCGTTTCTTTGGCGATAAGTTCCGCTCCTACAGGAAGTTGATTGATTTGACGTAGGATGAATATGTCCATTCCATCCAGATCCATAACTTCTTCCTCCCTTTGTGAAGTGATTTTACGAACAAGTTGTGGCTTATGAAGAGCTCTAGAATAGTAATCTGCGTTAGCATTAGCTTTTGCATTTTTGAATTCCACTGAGTAGTTAAAATTAGCTAAGTAATCTACGTAGTTGGTCATTCTACTTATGCATAAAATTGGAAGTGATTTCTCTGGATGAAGAATCTGCGTTAATGGTTTGTGGTCTGTTATAAGAAAAAAATGCCGTGCATATAAATAGTAAAAGAACTTCTGACAACCCCAGACTATAGAAAGTGCCTCTTTGTCGATCTGTGGATATTTTTGTTCTGTTGTGGTCATTGTTCGGCTAGCGTATGCTATTGGACGTTCTGTCCCGTCACTAAGTTGATGAGATAATACTGCACCTAAGCCTACCTGGCTAGCATCTGTAGCGAGGACCACTGGTAGTGCTGGATCATAAGGCATCAGGACTTGAGGCAAAATTAGAATATTTTTCAAGTCAGCATATGCTTTTTCTGCTTCGTCCGTCCATTGAAAAGTTTCCTTTAGAAGCATATCCCGTAGCGGTCGTGCTCTAGTAGCCAAGTCGGGTATGAATGCGTTGTAGTACGTTGCTTTTCCAATGAACAGTTGTAAATCTTTTGGTGTGCTTGGTTTAGGCGTATCTCTTACTGCTTTAATGTGTTCGTCAGATTTGTGAACTCCTTGTGCATCAATCTTATGACCAAGAAACTCGACTGCGGAAGCAGCGAAAATACATTTTGAGCGGTTTAAGTGAATACCATTTTCCTTGAGTTTGGAGAGTATAACGTCAAGATCTATCAGTAAAGTATCAAATGAATCTGAAAAGACAAGCAGATCATCAAAAAAATTCAAGACAGAAGGCATATCTTTTATAATCGATTCCATTCTGCGTTGCCAAATTGCAGGTATGTTTGCTGCTCCATAAACTGCTCGAGTTGGTCGTATTAAACCATGTGTAGGAGTGTTGAGTGTTAGTGCTTTACTAAACTCTTCATCGACAACCAAATGTGTGTATGCATCTGTGATATCCAAATGACAAAATATTTTCGCTCCTTTCATTTTGTTGAATATATGCTCTTGCTTGGGAATTGGATGTTCGTCGATGATCATTCGCGGATTCAAAGTGGGTTTGTAGTTGCCAGTAATGCGAAGTTTGCCAGTTGTTTTCTTGGTGACAACATGCGTAGTCGAAGCCCACTCCGAGTGATCAACTCTTACGTAGTGACCAGCTTCTAGTTTTGCATCAATTGCTTTTGCATATGCATCTCGAAGAGCGTATGGAATATCTCGGGCGCGTGCAAAAACCGGTGTGGCTCCTCATTTTAAATGCAGTTTTACTGGCGGGCCCGAAAGTTTGCCAGCTGAAAGATTGAAAATATCTTCGTGCCTTTTTAGCAGCATATCTAAACGATCGATTTGCTCTTTCGTAAGTTCCGGAGATGCGACAGTAAGGTTATGTACATCCATTGGAGCGAACATTTCATTCATATTAATTTCGGATATGAATTCGGATATGAATTCTGCGAGCCACTCTCGGCCGAATAACGAGTCATAAGCCCCTTTGACTACATAGAGATTAAGTCGGCGTGTAAGATTCCCTACCGTCACATTTACAGGGAGCCGTCCAATGCAGTTGAGACGATGATTCGTGTAACTTGCAAATTGTCTGTCTGTTGGCTTTAAGTGGAAATTCTGCTTTATCTTTCGTAATGAATTACTGCTAATGATGCCACAAGGTGCTCCCGTGTCAAGCTCCATTTCGAACTCCACTCCATCGATTTTAACACTGATCATTTTTCGATCTACTAATTTTGCAGCATGAAAATCTTCGATTTTATCAATTCCATTTAATCGAACTGTCGTGTTGATTTGTTGTGATACTGTACGAGTATCTTGAATTTGGTTAACGTTGCGTTGTTTAATTTTGGCTCTACACACTTTAACAATATGCCCCTTCTTCTTAAAAAAACGACACTCACTATTTAAGAATGGACATTGAGCACGTAAATGTGCATCTCCACATCCGTAGCAGTAGAGGGGTTTTCGGTTGTTTTGTTGAAGACTTTGGTGTGAGTTATGATTAGCAGTATTTGGTGCAATTTTTCTCTGTCCGCGCGTTTTCGGTTTAACTTTTGCAGTGCCTTTATTTTGCTTGTATTGGTGTGTTGGTGATAGCAGTGTGTGTAAAGTTTCCGATGGCAGTGATTGTAGCTTAACCTCCTCCGATGTTTTGTGCGTCGACTCAAGAGCGTGAGCGGCCGCGTAAGCTTCTGCGAATGTAGTTGGTTTCTTTGCAATAATCACATCGCACATGGAGCGATCACAAAGACCATGAAGCATTTGCTCGATGAGCATTCTATCAAGAAAAGAATCGTATTCGCAATGCGCTGCTCCTTGCTTCAACCGTAGAGCAAAGTTGGCAATCGATTCATCTTTCTTCTGCATGGTCTGTCTGAATTTAACGCTTTCAGCGTATTTATTTTTCTCGCTGTCGAAATGTTTTGTAAGCGCTTGTACTATCTCGTTGAATGAACAAGATTCCGGAGTTTTTGGTGCTACTAAGAATTTCAAGGCATCATTTAGTTCGGTGCCCATGTGCACTCGAACGTAATCTGCATGGATTTCTTCCGGGATTTTGCTTAGATTTAAGGCCCACAAAAACTGTTTGAAGTAGTCTGTAACTGTGGCACCTTCACTTGAACGGAATTCTTGAAATGAAAATGGTGGCGGCTTGGACTGCCCGGCATCGCCTGTAGATGCAAGTGCTGTAGAATTAGCATTTTTCAAAGCAGTGGCAAGAGCTTCGACTAACTCTCTCAATTCCTCTGAAAGAACCATGATTCATTGCAGGGTTTTATTTTCTTCAGTATTTGCACTTTGAAAACACATTCATTATGGGCTCAATTTACGTGTGCTCGAATCACTTTTTTCTGACACCAAATGTTATATCGTGAGGGCGTAAATACTAAAACACTTTATTTAAATTCAAATTATTAACTTATTATTTATTGAACTAGAAGTCACATGGTTATGTGCGAGCTATGACACGCGGATGTTCACAAGAGGATGTACACTGAATCACATATGCATGAATGACAGCTAAGCTTTTCAAGTACTGCCAACAACCAGATGTAATAAAAATTTGTAATAGAATATAAAAGTGAGCAATTTAAAAGTAACGATATTCAAATAATTAATATGTTCATTATGAATACAAAAACAATAATAAAAAATTGTTTTATAATTTATACCTATGAATGGAAGTAAGGGAATTTTTTAATCTGCAATTAAAACTTGGGATAAGTGTAAGGAAGGTTTTCGAGCAGTTTGCTTGTGTGACTGCTCGATTACTACAAAGGCCCAACGGCTTTGCAAGAAAAAAAACTTATTATTAATTTGAATTTGCTTTATATTCTTTGAGAATTTAAAACGATTAATATTGAATAAAGCACTTTTGACTTTGACATCGGGTGGGTCTACTTCACCCGCCATCGTGATTGAAATATGCAATAAATATTGTTTCCCTGTTTAATCTTGGAAACTACGTTCTCATCTAACATTCAGTTGGTTTTCCAGATTATACTTGCTTTGCTTCGATACTTGCTTGCTAATTCATTGTAATTCAACTTGAATTTTGCCTTACAATAGAAAAAAATTTAAAATTCAAAAAGCAACAAACATATCTCATCGACATCTCTTTTCTTAAAGTCATTAAGATCACTTGGGATAGAAAATTTTTCCCATTTATTTTTACTATCAAAGGACATCAGTGTCATTCGTGTTTAATGTAATGAAATACGCCATACTTCCTATGTCGAGTACCATAAATTTACTTATTGTTAGCGCAAACGATTTAAAAGGATCCTTACCGACGATGGTCTCATTTGTTTCATTCTTTCGCAAACAGCGCCAACAAGAAACGGGAACAGGTGAAATATTGGTGAGATAGTCATCATCAACATCAGGCAGATAGAAAAATTACAAGAAATTGCCTACATCAGCATCAAATTACCATAGCAGTGAAAGCTCTTACAGGCGAGTAATGTTAACTAGGTTTGATGTCTTTTCTTTGCTTAGCTATCATTACCTTTTGATAAAATTGTCCTTATTGTAATGTTTTGTATATTTAAGCGTGCCTGGTCTGTTATAATTTTTACTTTTGAATAATGTAACTAGCGTTTACTTAATCGATCGTATAATTCAAAGCTTTACGCTAGTAGATTCTAAGATAATGATTGTATCTATAAGATAATGACTTAATTGCTTAACATTTTCAATCGTCAATTTTTACTTTGTCTTGCCTAAATCTAAGCAACTTCCGACTGCAATACTAGTTGGGTATACTTAACAACGGATAGGAGCCTAACAAGGAATTAATTGGAAGTGCCTAAATTAGGCCTTTCTATGACAGTTTAATTAGAATTCCAAAATATGGAATGCCTAAAGTTTGCCAAGGGCGGAAATTTTTTTCTTTTTTCCAAATTAATACCTAAAGGATAAATATTACGTTTTCTGTGTGGTTATTCGCTTTGTTTTAATTATACCCGTATTCTCTTTAGTACTTGCTCAAATCGAAAATCAATTTCTGCTGATATCAATTGTCGTTGATGCCACAAAAGGAAATTATATCGTATCGTGGCTGTCGTTATTGTCATTGCTTTTGTCCTTGTATAGTTCTGCTTCAAGTTAAGTGGTCATCAACCACTTAAAGATCCAGCATTCAGAAACACCTAAGAGAAGTAGTTGATGGTAGCGTTTGCAACTAAGCACATCCTCACATTCATTTCTCGTCGAGTGGACATTCGGGACAGCGAACATAAATCCTTTGTGAAATGATGACCGTATAGAGAGAGGAGATACTGGCCCAGACTCGAGTAGAATTCTAGGGACAGAATAGTTAATAGAAATGAAACTGCCGAATCGAAGTCACCATCCAGTGAAATATGGACAATCAATGGTAATTGGAGATCAACTCGGTTCCAACCTGAAACGTGTTCTGGAACTCCTCATTCTATTAGCAAAAGGGAATGGATTGTGAATAATGTTCGCATGTTAGCTAATGATTTTGTCTTTTGGCGTTAATTGCAATTCTCCACTTGAGTAGCGTTTAATTATATTTTGTGGATTTTTTGGTTTTGGGAGTTGTATTTGTAATCCAATAACTGAACATGCATTTAAATTCACTTTATCGACCTTTTATTGTCACAAAAAGAAAAAGAATTCCAGAACAAAAAATGTCGCTTGCCAAAACTTAGAAAAGAATCAAAAGCTCTATATTGGTTATAGCAGTGCTGCCAACTTGAAAACGTAGAGCTAGTAACTATCATATATTATAAATATTTAACAAGACGGATCAAATCATTTGGTAACACTTTTTCGGAGCCAATCATTACTACTATTCATTACTATTTGGCTCTCATCTTGTTACCCCTGACCACTGGGGTGCTTTGGCAGTGGGGGCCCTGCGGTCTCGACTTTGCTCGGCGTAGACGGGCGTGGGCACCAGCTCGCTGCTTTAGCCCAGGCCCCACACTTGACCACCCAGCGAGTAAGGTGGTTTGCCGAAGCTCGTTCCTCGAACACTCCTCAACCTAAAACACTCACTACTCGGGATGGACCCTATCTCCTCCAACCCACGCTTTGCCACTCAAACACCACCGGAGACTCAATTTCACCAAACGTAGCCCGCGCGCGATATTTCCTCGAGCCAACCCGTTACATTTCCTGAAAAACAAAATTGTATGTTCCAAACAATTTGAATAAACACACTTCAAGTTTTCTTTATACGAAAGGGATTAAGTTTGAACTCATGAAATCACAAAAAAGGCAATTTTCCATATAATTAACAAAACAAAGAGATATGAAAAGCTTATCAGCGAAAATTAATAAGGAGGCCTCCTTGTAGAACGCCCGTCATCGACGGCATGGCGAAAAAGACCCTGCGTTGATTCCATACACTCTTCCCGGGTTGCACCCGTGCATTGGCCAATTGATGTTTTTAGTTCTTCCGGGCAACCTTGCCTTTCTCCGGTGGTAATTGACGTAGAAAACAATTTCCAATTCACTTTTCCTTTTTGTTTTTTTTTTTCAATTTCTTTTTGAAACTCCGCACTTTTTTATAAAAAAACACTTTCTTGCCTTAATCACTTCTTAACGTTTGGATCCCAAAATAGGACTTTTCCTTTGTTCTTCACCCTTTTATTACCTCGTTCCCAACGGAGCGCCGCTAATCCCGGAGTGAACCTTATAGTCCTCTATTTCTTGCAAAAGTTCTAACTCGGTTCGTGCGATCAGGCGATTGCATCGCAATGTCCATCACAATTCAACTGGTGTTTCCAAAATTCGGAGTCTTAGATATTTTTCGGAACTGTCACTGTCGCGGACATTTGACGTGTTATCGTCGTGATGTTATTATTTATGTTCGATACAATTTTTAGAGGGTGCTGGAGTTTTTGAGTATTTTCAGCGGCTAGACTTCACTGAGCGACGGGATCATTAGATAAGTAGTGCTTTTATGTTTTATACTTGGACAGGACACTTTTTGTGCCTTATTTTCTCCTTCTGAAATGTTTGAGGCAAGAGTTGGTATTCGGCTAGCTATTCCCTGCCATAAGAAATTGTCGAGGGCACACGGGCAACTAATTAGATGTGAACCACAACCTTGAGTGAGTTACTATGCAGAAATCGGTATGATTTCGAATGTCAAGTAATATGTGATCGATTTAAGATGTTTGCAAATGCGTTTATTGTTTTGAAAATCATATCTCCCACCGATTCTTCCACCACCAACACGTTGGTTTGGTCCGCTTCCGTCACCGCCTTGATTTGCATTTACGAATTATGGTTTATCATTTAAACCAATAGCATACGGCATGAATCCCTGTTCCCCATTTTCAGGGTCCATGTTATAACCACTGCTGCCACCTCCAAAGTTACGGTTCATATTGCCACCGGGATTATTATGTTTACTTCCATGATTAAAGTGTTTTCCTGATGCCTGCGACAAATTTCTTCACCTTGTTGGTTCATACAAAGTTTCATATCTTCCTGCCTTCGAAATAAGATTTCTTCATCACTTATCCTTTTGGCTCGTTCTTTTCGTGTTTGAGGATTACTGTTGTGGAGCAGCCGTGCACATACGGAAGTGGTATCGTAAACTTCGTCGAGCCTAACTAATCTAAGTTGAGCTGCATTAATTTAACTTGAGAAAATAAAAGTCTACTCTACTGTAGTCATTAATATTAGAATTTCTACTTATTTCTAACTTTACTAAGAATATGCACAATACATGGTAAAGTTCCCTATCCCAGTTTAGCTTGAGGATGCATTCTTCGTACCACGTTACCCGGTAAAATATGTAAGTAAAAGGACATTTAACAAGCAATTTTTTGAGTCTAAAAGAGAGCTAATTCTATAAGGGAAATTCTTTACAATCTCAGAAAGAGCAAGTTCTCGTCTTAATTTGTGCATTCTATCACCTATCAAAAGTACTAAATGTTTCACCGATAAATATTGCTTAAATTTAACATAGCCAAAAACAAAACTTTTTGCGAGAAAACAATGTGAACATTTTTTTTTCATATACTTTTAAGACAATTATTGTATGTCCTTCTTCCTTTTTTTATTTAATTAAATACCAAGTCTTGTGTGGCTCATGAAATTATGCCGCGTACAAAATTATAGAACCATAATTAAAACATGAAGAAAATGGAAATAAAAAATAACATGATGTATCCTTGATCTGGTTGGGAACAGTGCGAGGGGACACCACTACCGTCCGTATGCTCCACTTTTTTTGTGGGCTGTGAATACCCGCGTCAGTGATGAATTTGGAAAAGTCGTCCCGTCTCGTATATCTTTCGGCTAGTTACCTCGGCCTTCAACACGTGTTGAATGAATTCTATTTCTAAGTCCAAAAAGAATTCGTAAGTATGAAATTGTTTTTGTAGTGTGTCTTTGGACTGGCGGAAAGAATCCGCTCCACGACACCGCAATACTAGCTGCCAGCACACTTTCGCATCACCAGGCAAGGCTCTTCTAGTTTAGCACTAATTTTTTGCTTGCTAAGGTAGCAGTCCACCGGTGCAATCTGAACGAACAGTCTAACAACCCATTAAACACTACCTCTTCAAGGCCAAAACAAAACTCTAAGATTCCAGGACAGGACTCGTCTTGCTGAACACTGGCGATATGCGAACTTTGTGAGCTGTGAAGGAGCAATACCCGACGTGACATTCATCTCAGAGTCTCTAGTACAGAGGGTACACATTCGGGGGTATTAGAGGGCTACTCGATGTTTCCAGAAGCTATTCACAACTTCCTCAACAACAAATGAAGCTGTGGAAACTCCAGAAGCAGGGCAAGAGGTTTCAGTCTCACCGCCAACCAGAGACGTAGCACAGGCAGTAGTACGGGGCCACAGAAAAATAAGGTTCCTGGAATAGATGAAATATCAACAGAATTGCTCCAGAGCGGCGGTCCCTATCCAAACAACCTTCAACATCGGCAGAATATGGTCAGGGGAGCAGTTACCGGAGAACTGACGACAAAGCAGAATATGTCCTGTAAACAAAAGGGGGACAAATTAAGGAGTGATAGTTATGGAGGCATTGCTTTACTGTGCATGTCTTATAAAGTGCTGTTCAAAATCATAGAAAGAAAATTGAAGCCGTACTATGATAGCATTATAGGAGAGTATCAGGGAGGCTATCGAGGTGGACGGTCTATGTACAATAGATCAAATATTCTCAGTAAAGTAGATGCTTGAAAAGTGTTGGGATAATAATATCGATATGCACCAACTCTTTTTAGACTTCAAGCAAGCGTACGACAGTGTCGACAGAAATGCACTGCACAAAATGCTGCTTGACTTAAAGATCCAATAAAACTAGTCCGCAAGGTCAAGGTTACGATGCTGAATAGAGTCCCAGTTTAAGGTAAACGGTGAAATAACGGATAGCTTCATAAACGAATAAGGCTTAAAACACTTGCTCCAATGCTCTTTAATATTTCACTGCAAGAGTCATCAGGAAGACATCAGCTGAAACCTCGGGTACACTTATGTTCAAGTCCACACAACACATTTGGTAGCATATGCTGATGACGTCAATATTATGGCACGTTCAATCTTAGATGCCAAAGGAGCATTTCTGAGTCTAAAATCTGAAGCAAATTGAATTGGTCTATGAGTTAATGAAACTGAAACTAAAGTCATGACTCAAACGAGGAAGAAAACTCCAGTTTGACAAAATATGACCATAGGCGACTAGAACCTTGAAATTGTGGAAAATTTTGTGTATCTTGTAGTGAACTCAACTATGAGCATCATCACGTCTACTTGTAGTGCTTCTATGCCCTATCAGAGACCCCGGCACAGCAAACCTTCAGTGTACTGGTGGTCCACTGAGAACGCTGAAAATTGAAGGGAGTGTTACAAGCTCAATATGAAGCTCAACTGGCATGGAGCCTTGATGAGGCATGCATATGTTAGCTGAATATAAATTGGGCAGGATACGCTACATTTCATCATTGCCCTGACTTGCTGCTCAGTTCATTCTGCGGAAAGGGATCATCCCAGAATGTAGCAAAATGGCCTAGCTGATGCTGATCAACAAGAGGAAGGGAAGTCCCGCATCACCATCTGCATACCACCAGTTATGCATTCTAGACATGGCTTGAAACGTGCAATTCATGCTACTGGGGACCTATCTCCTTGGCAGTATGGCGTTAGAGCAGGACGCCCCAACATTGATGCGATTGCAGAGGTGATGAGTGTGGTCCAAAAGGCAAAGGCATATAGTCATATGAAGTGAGGGATCATTCTGTTGCTGACGCCCAACGTTAGGAATGCCTTCTACTCCACTAGATGGGTGGATATTCTGAAAACATTGAAATCCCCCTCTTCAGGTTCCAGAATAATTAATGCGGCTTTTAAGGGGCTACCTGAAGAACCGAAGCCTGCTATATGATATGATCAGGGCCGATGAAGGATGCAAGTTACATTGGCTGTTGCTTAACGATCTATTTTTGTTCCAGATTTGTGGAGACAAGAGCTGCCGGATGAGTCGCACGTGATCTGCTATCGGATGATGTTGCGGTGCCAGTTGCTGGAAGCACTGTTGAACTAGCGCAACTGAGACTAGGTGCTCTGGATGAAAGACTGGATGACTGCTCGTGGGTTCAATCTAGCACTGGAGAAACATGAAGTGTTCATCGTGACAAAAAAGAGAATCCTCAGAGTAAGGACAATCAGTTCGAGTCCAGTTTCGAGTGATACTTCGGGTGGACTATAAGCCCGCTCAGTTATGATACGTACTGGTTTAAAATCAGAACGTTTCACAGCTGAGCAGCATGGTACTGACAATATCGACTTCTTGAGTGCCGATACATGCGATCAAGATTACGAGATACTCTAACCATCTTTAAGTGAACGCCCAAAAAGGGCTGTAGTGTTAAGGCAAAGAAAAGTACAATCAGTATTGGAGAAGTAATGGTTAAACCAAAACCCCCAGTAAAATACCTGGGATTACTGATAGACTCGAAGATGATTTCTTCTGAATAAATCAGGCCAACGGCTGATAAAGCTGCTTAAGTTTATTGACTTTAAGTCGACTTATGGCCTATGTAGGGACACCCAACCCATAGAGAAGGCGACTTTTGATGAGATCTGTAGAGTTCGTGCTATTGTACGGAGCAAAAATATTTATTGACGCTCTCAGTAAAGAGCTGTACCAAAATTGCTTGGTAGAAAGGCAGGTAAAGGAGTCCTGAGAACTGCATTTTCATATCCAACAGTCTTTGATTCGGGAGTGCTTGTCATCCCAGGCGTGATACCTGTTGCCCTCCTTACTAGAGAGCGCTGTACTATCTACTTGCGTGAAAATGAAAACACGAGGGAGCCAGTTGCCCGCGGGGAGAGATAACGCTCATTCAATGATTGGCAGCAGTTCTGGGTGAATGGCATGAAGGAGAAATGGACTACGTACCTCATCCCTTATCTGATTTCCTCGCTTGATCGAGTGCATGGAAAGACTGACTTCTACCAGACCCAGCTTTTGTGTGAGCATGGGTGTTTCCAGTCTTAGTTGGACAAGATTGATAAGTCGCGGTCTCCTGACAGTAAGTTTTGTGGGGAAGAGGCAGCAAGGAAACAGGTGAGCTCTTCGTGGATAGTCTTATTAGGAAAATGTTTGTATTAGATGAAAAATGGAACCATGTCGTACATTAAAATTGGACAGTCCCTAAAAGATAAAGAGTACCCACCGCAGTCGTGGTTGAAGGATCACTTTTCAAGCAATCTGTCTTCCTCCTTTCCTTCCCGCTTCAATAGGGATCCCGTAACTTGAGGGTGATCCACAACTTAGCAAAACGAGGCTTAGCCCGAAGTAATGTGTCAAATGTTTCCAGGCTAGATTCTCAGGTTGACAGGGGAAAAATTAAGTGGGTACTCCGGATACCTTTTGGATCCGGGAGCTCCATATTCAGGGCATAAATAGCTTTCACATCCCAACTACAAAAAAACAAACTGCCAAGCATAAAATTTGGTTATCGATTATCGATAGTGCACTCAGACCGGGGAACCAAACGCGTCCCCAGGGTTGCGGATAGGGGCAGACCTTTCTCGAAAGGTTCGCTGCGAATAACCAATAAGCAGCCGTGGACAATGGTCGGCAGTGAAGGGAGAGCCTCAGGACAAATACCTGAGCGTCAATGATCTTCACTGTGACATGACGAAATATATGGCGTCATCAATTATCCATATATCCTGGCAGTAGGTAAAATGCTATGGGAACGGAAACCCAGACGGAAAACCAAACTATGCAGGTCCACAAGGGGAACCAAATTACGGTGCAGGGGGTCGGATCCCCAGTACCGGCGGCAGAGGGTAGTGAGCGAGCAGGCTCCCGGCCGTCGTCATCCAGCGACTGCAATGTTATAGAAGTGGTGAGCTTCGCTTCTGTAACAGATATAACTACAAGCAAACAGGACGCTAGCACGGTGAACCCTTTCAGGCAAAAACCGCTGTTGGCGAGAACACCGATTAAACAAGTCACCGATTGCGGGGGGAGGCAGCAAACCCCAGAAACACCGTCAAAGTCAACATCACAGGTCAAATCATCGGAGACAGACCACAGACGGACTAACGAACGAAAGAAGGCAGAGTGCGTTGTGCAACCTGGCATCATTGCGGCCTTTGGGCGCAGTAGAAGGACTATGCGCACCCCGGAGCGTCCAGTGCAAGACGTACACAATCCGGATCAAGCTGTGACACCAACAGAGGCCAGTGTAAGACTGGGGGAGGAAGAAGTTTTGCCGTTGGCCGACGCCACTTCAAACGTGACCCAAGCGATAGAAGCAAAAGGGCTAGGAAACGGGGGCATCTCCCAAGAGTTGGCGCCAAATAAGACAATCGCCCTTGACCGCGCCGAAGAGGAGTGGCTTACTCGGAAAGCGGGGACTATCGTCAAACAACTGAGGGCTGCCTGCGAAGTGCAGAAAAACATAGGCAAGAGTGTTAGGAATGGCATTCTTGAGCTGGAGGAGCTTTTTGGCCGCATAACGCACTATAGGCGGAGGTGGCTTGCAACCGAAAAGCACCAAAAAGACACGCTTTCCCTCGAGGCATCAGTGGGTCCTAGCAGCAGCAAAAGAATGGCCGGTAGCCCAATTGAAGGCGACCGTGAGAAAAGGAGGAAGGACGAGACCATAAACGAAGCTGTCACTCCAGGCGAGGAGTTTCATGTGGTGCAAAACAAGGCAGCGAAAAAAGCGGCCAAAAAGCTGCTCCTAGAAATAACAGACAAAGAGCTCAACCACGAAAAGAAGAACAAAGAACCCCCCGATATACCGCAGAAAACAAAAAGCGTACCGCGGCGCAAACCCTTGCGAGAGGCACTGCTTATTAAACCCACTAAGGGCCCAACCTACGCAGATGTCCTCCACGAAATTAAAGGAGCGGTCAAGCCAGACGACACCAAAACTGCCATCAAAGCAGTTCGACCAACCCGGACCGGTGGCCTGCTTGTGGAATTCGGGCCAGAGGCCACAAGCAAAGATGCATTCCGTGACGCGGTTCAAAAGGTTCTTGGAGATGCGGCAACGGTTGCCTCGCTCGAACCAATGGCCACCCTGGAAATCAGGGACCTCGACTGCGTCACGGACAAAGCTGAAGTAGAGGATGCCATTAGGAGGGAGTTCCCCAGCTTAAGTGAAGTCAAGGTAAGAATGACACGTGAAAACACAAGGGGGCAACGCATGGCTATTGTCGAACTAGCTGATAAAGACGCCCAGCAAATCCTGGCGAAGCGTAAAATTAAGATAAGCTGGGTGATCTGCAGGATAAGGAGAAGAGCGATCCCTATCCGCTGCTCCAGATGCCTCGAATACGGACACACCGCGTATGGCTGTAGGGGACTCGACAGGAGATCTCTGTGCTACAAATGTGGTGAAACGGGGCACAAAAGGAAGGAGTGCACGAACGAGGCAAAATGCATTCTTTGCAAGGATGCTAAGCTAGCACCCGGCGACCTCAAACATGAGCCGTTGACAGAGAGATGCTGGGGTTTCAAGGAGGCCCTAACTAAAGCCAAATCGATACTCAAATGATCCGTATCCTGCAGGTCAATTTGCACCGAAGCACAAACGCCCAGGACCTGCTTGAGCAGTTTGCGAGGGATAAGAAAGCTGACCTCCTGTTGCTGAGCGAGCAACATCATAACAAGGACTCGCAAGCGTGGTACCCTGACAAATCTGGTACCTCGGCCATCTGGGTTCGAGACAGTGCCCGCCTTCAGGTGCAGGGCCATGGACGCGGGGATGGTTTTGTGTGGGTGCGGTGTTCAGGGATAACATATTTCAGTGTTTATCTGACGCCTAACGAGGCAATGCGATCCTTTCGAACCAAACTCGATGCCCTGGAGGACGCTGTCTCGAACACAGAGGGCCACATGCTGGTCGGGGGAGACTTCAACGCTAGAGCCATCGAATGGGGTATGCCACAATCCGACTCAAGGGGAAAGCAAATCTTGGACATGGTGGCCAGAACAGCGCTTTTTGTCCTAAATACTGGCAACACCGCTACTTTTCGCCGCTGGGGTTGCGTAGGAACCATACCAGATGTGACACTCGCTTCGGAGTCCCTGGTACCTAGAGCACACAACTGGTGAGTACTAGAGGACTACTCGGCTAGTGATCACCAGTATATAGCTGTTGAGATTCACGACGGTGCCACTCTGCGTGCATATGCCCAAACTTCAATCCTCGGATGGAGGACTGGGAGGATGGACGTTGAGAGGTCCGCTGACGCGCCTACGGCAGGCGCACCGTTGCTGGGAGCTCCGCCAGGGAGTGGAGGGCCTACAGCCAAGGACTTGGTGAACTCAACTATGAGTACCATCATAACTGCTTGCGAGTCTTCCATGCCCCGTCGGAGACCCCGACACGGTAAGCCTCCAGTATGCTGGTGGTCAAACGAGATCGCCGAACAAAGAAGCGAGTGTCACAAACTTCGGCGAGAGGCCCAGCGGGCGCGAACACGGGAGGAGGCAGACACTAGGCTAGCAGCATACAGGTCCGGCAGGAAATATCTTCGCAGGCTTATTAACAAGAGCAAGACCTGGTGCTGGTAAGGTCTCGTGGAAGATGTAAATAGGGATCCGTGGGGCCTAGGTTACAAGCTAGTCATGCGAAAACTTGGTGCCCAACGGAAGCCCTGCTTACATGAAGCAGAGAAGATGGACGAGATCGTACGGGCACTTTTCCCCAAGCACCCTGTCCGTGTCGATTCAGCTCATGCACAAACACCAATAGAATGCTCACCTTTCACAATGATGGAACTGGAGCCGGCAATTCTATCCATGAAAGCAAGGAAGGCACCGGGACCAGATGGCGTTCCTGCTGAAGTTTTGCAGCTTGTCTACAAGCTTTGTCCTGACTTGTTGCTCAGTATGTTCAACGCTTGCCTTTACGAAGGTGTATTTCCGGAACGCTGGAAAGTGGTGAGGCTCGTACTGATCAGCAAGGGGAAGGGAAATTCCGAGTTGGCGTCTGCATACCGCCCGTTATGTATGCTAGACATGGCTGGGAAAGTGCTCAAGAAACTCATCAAGGGAAGACTCACTGACGCGGTCCGTTCTGCCGGGGACATATCTCCACGGCAGTATGGTTTTAGAGCAGGTCGCTCCACTATTGACGCGATAGCGGAAGTAGTGAGCGCGGTCCAAAGAGCAGAGGCTCACTGCCAGTCAAACACAAGGGTTGTGTTGCTCGTGACGCTTGACGTCAGAAACGCCTTCAATTCCGCTAGATGGGTGGATATTCTGGAAGCACTGGAAAACTCTTTTCAAGTTCCAGAATATCTGATGCGGATTTTGAAGAACTACCTGACAGACCGGAGCCTGCTCTATGAGACGAATGAGGGTCGGCGGAGGATGGAAGTTACATCGGGTGTTGCACAAGGCTCCATCCTTGGCCCAGACCTGTGGAACATCACGTACGGCGGGCTACTGAGAATCGAGCTGCCGGATGAGTCGCGCTTGATCGGCTATGCAGACGATGTCGCGGCGCTAGTTGCGGGACGCACTGTTGAACAAGCGCAACTCAGACTGGGTATGCTAATGCGCCGAGTGAGGGACTGAATGACTGCTCGCGGGTTCAGCCTAGCTTTGGAGAAAACCGAAGTAGTCATCTTGACAAAGAAGAGAATCCCTAGAGTAAGGATGATCAATATTGGGGAAGCACTCGTTGAGACCAAACTAGCAGTGAAGTACCTGGGCATTTTGATCGACTCGAAGATGCGTTTCTCCGAGCAAATCAGGGCAATGGCTGACAAGGCTGCAGCGAGTGTTTCGGCTCTCAGCCGGCTAATGGCCAACATAGGGGGTTCCACCTCGTCAAGAAGGAGACTTCTGATGAGTGCAGTACAATCTGTGCTGTTGTACGGATCGGAAATATGGTGTGAGGCTCTCAACAAGGGGCTGTATCGAAGGCGCTTGGCACAGGTGCAGCATCTGCATATTGGACTGTCTCTGAGTCGGCAGTGCTGGTCATCGCAGGAGTGATACCCATTGCCTTCCTTGCCAAGGAGCGCCGCAGAATCTCCCTGCGGGGGAACGAATGCGACAGAGATACTGTCGCCCACGAAGAACGAGAACGCTCACACAGTGATTGGCAACAGTCCTGGGTGAGCGATACAAAAGGTAGGTGGACCGCACGCCTTATTGGTGACCTGAGGCCGTGGCTCAATCGAAGGCATGGTGAGACTGACTTCTATCTAACTCAGCTACTGAGTGGACATGGATACTTTCGGTCTTACCTGCACAAGATTGGTAAGTCACGGTCTCCTGAGTGCATATTCTGTGCTGAGTAGGTCGGTGATGCCTACCACACATTTTTTGTATGCAAGAGGTGGGAAAGGCAGCGCGGTGACCTCATTGAAGGAATGGGAGATCTCTCTCCGGATGAAGTCACTGGAGAGATGCTCACATCCGTTGACAAATGGAACTGTGTGGCACATTACGCTCGGGCAGTCCTTAAGATAAAAAGGAAAATAAATGAGCGCCTGGAGGCATCCAGGGCGGAGGGGTCTCTTTTCTAGAAATCCCTCTCCCTTCCCCTCCTTCCATTGGAAAAGGGATCCCTGTAGCCCGGTGGCACCTAAACGCGTAGAGAAATGAGGCTTAGCCCGAAGTAATGTGTCAAACGGTTCCAGGCTAGGCTCTCAGATTGACAGGGGAGGTGTTTAGTGGGTAGTCCAAGGGTATCCTCCATGGGAGTCCCACACTGCCAGACTCGGCGGGCGTAAATGCCTTCACCTCCCTACCACAAAAAAAAGCATAAAAATTTGTCATAAGACCTGTGGTATGCTATGGGTGTGAAATATGAACCCTAACCCAAGTATCTGCAAATATTTTGAGTACTTTCAAAAGGCGTGTCCTGAGGCAAATAATTGAAACGAAGCTAGGCGGAGACCAATGGCGAATTCGATACAACTATGAGCTGTATGAAATTTTTGATGAGCCGGACGCCTTAACGGTTATAAGACTGTGAAAGTAGCAGTGGGATGGCCAACGGAACAACGGATACCCAAACACGTTTTCGTTGTGAGAACTGAAGGGTGAAGAAACGTTGGTCTGATTCAGTCTAAGAAGAAAGTTCATCCCTGCTCGGATTTCGAAATCGGAGGCTGCAGTCCTTGGACCGTGACAGTTGGAGGAACTTGTAGCAGGGAGTGAAGGCACGATAGGGGCTATGGTGCTACAGAGAAGAAGAAGACGTGGAGGAGAGCATCACCATCTTCTCAAAATAGATCAAGTGAACAGCTATACCTAGCTGTTTGAAGTACCTGTAACGCATAACAGGAAAGTCGTAAAAATAGTAGTAATAGATTTAAGAATAAATTCAGATAATTACCAATGTGTGACTTAAGAAGGCAATTACACTAATTACTGATTGTATAAAAAATAATAAATCCGTCAAATGTCTTTTAGTTCTGTACTCAATGAAGAAGGCCGCAGGTAGTAGCCAAAATATATAGGGTTTCCATTAAGGACATAACAATTTATTATCTTTATATGAACATACTCTGAAACTTTTTTAATGAACTGCCAATCCCAAAGCGTAAGTTAAAGTTAACATTTTCATCATGAGCAACGCCAAAACTTCTCCAACTGGGCTCTGGCCATGCTTGAAGAAAATTAAGAATTTCATGAAGCTCATTTTCCGCTCAATGGCTTTGTTAATAAGCAAAAAATGCGTTATCGGTCAGTAACAACCTCCACATGTGCTTCTTGAGACACTGTTGCATCTGTAAAAAATTACTTTTTGGTGCAGTTTTTGTGCCGGAGGTGTGATTGGACTGTATTTTTTCGTGGATGCAAACGACCGTAATGTTACCGTCAATGGAGAGCGCTATTGTGTTATGGTGGAAGATTTTTTGTGGCCAGAATCGAATGAACTTGACATCAACGATATGCGGCTTCAACAGGATGGTGCCATAGCCACCTAGCACGCCTCATGATCGATTAATTTAAGGCAAATTTGGCAAACGGTGGTTCGGTCGAATGGCTACCTCGTTCATGCGATCTAATGCCATTGGATATCTTTTCATGGGGCTATATCAAGTCACTGATGTATGCCAACAAGCCAGCTTAACGATGAGTTGTCCAGGTCGGTAGAAATGTGTGCCAGAGTGGTGGAAAATTGAGTCCAAAGAATCGACCGCTGTAAACGGCCTCGAGGTGGTCACATGATCGAAATTGAATTTCATTCAAAAAATATAATGCTTGCACTACACTCACAATAAATTTGAACTCAACATCACAAATATTTCTGGGTTTTACTAATATGTAAAACTGTTATGTCTTCATTGGAAAACCCTTTATAAATTTATATATGTATAAGCAAAGAACCGATAAAAATCAAGCTAGAAGAAAGTACAACTGCTTTTTATTTATCAAAAGATGGATGTCCACTCCAGTAACAAAACAAACATCTTTACAATAAAACCACTCTCTCCATCACTCTTTCTTCGTCGCACAACACTCGTGTGATCTGCATTCACATTACGTCACCTGGTCCTTTGTGCCACCCAGACAATATTTAACACATCGGTAAAAGGGGGCACACAATATAATGTGAACTAGTCTTTTTCATGAACATCTAGTCCAAAAATCATGATAAGCCCTCAGAGATAAAAAAAATGCAATATAAAACGACGACCTCAAAAAAAAACTCTGAGTAACAGGCACTCCAGTATCTCGCCGATAGAGTCAAAAGAACGCCCTAACATACTGCGCCCGTAAAAGCAGAACTCCAGGTCCACACTTCAATCAGTGCTCATTAAATGCTCCCTTAATCTGTTCTTAAATACCAAAAGTGAGTTTGCTTCCTTAACGATTTCTGGGCGGTGAGGCTAAGTACTTGTTGAATGACCCACGTATACGCAGAGCATCATTCGTTGCATCGTTCTTTAGACGATCCGTTCTGGCAAAAGGTATCACGAATTGATCTGCATTCCTCGCATTATATGGGTTGATCTGTGATACCTTAGTTAATAGTGTTCGTTCCGATCCATTAGTTTTTAAATTTCTGTAGATAAACTTAGCTTTCTCCATTATAATGATTTGAATAAAGGTTAAAGATTTTGCTACTTGATAAACCAAACTAGTTTGAGTAAGCATTGGCAGTTTCAGAACGTTTTTATACGGCTTGGTCAGTAGCCTGGATATACTATTGAAATGTTTGCTGATTGACTCCAAATAAGTATTCCATAATGTGATTACGTCAGGACAAATACATTTAGAACAAGTTTTTGTTGTGCATTGGAAAAGATTCATATCTTCTTAACAAGCCTATTATTGGTACTAATTGCCTCCATAAGCTATTTATGCGTGGCAACCAAGTCATACAATGGTCTATGATATTTCGCCGTTAATATTCAATATCTATGTCTCCTTAAAAACAATATATTTTGTCTTTGTAGTGTTCAATACTAGTTTGTTTTCGATTAACCACTGATGAAATTTTCCCAGATCCTCGTTGATAGTGTTCTCAATGGCAGTTTTTTCTCGTCCTGAATAAAATAGAACTGTGTCATCCGCATATAATGTGCAATATCCCGTCAGCCTACCTGTATTTAGATTATTTGTGTATTGCAGGAACAAAGTTGGGCCAAGTATTAAGCCTTGGAGAACTTTTGTTTTCGTAGGTGCTTGATCGCTCAGGACATTGTTGATTAAAGTTCTCTGCGATCTTCCCTCCAAGTAACTCTTAAACAACTGCTTAGGACTACCCCGAATACCATTCGATTCAAGTTTACGAAGCAAGAGGTCATGATCAACTGTATCAAATGCTTTTTCGAATCCACAAAAATTTGCGATTAAAATGCAGACACGGCAACCTCTTTGTAACGAATCTTATCAACATTGCATTGTCTCGCAATGCAAACTAAAGTTGATGGATGAGTGGACTCAGCAAGAACGACCGTTGCGACAGGAACTGTTTTGTGTCTGATCGCCACAACCGAGAGGGTCTGCTTTTGATCGCCACGCGTTGCGCACCTCGGAAAAATCGCACCGGCAACGAATTAATGTGTCGTCATTTTCGCGTTCTGAAGTGCATGAGGAGGTGAAGCTATTACTGCGGGCTCCCGTGAAATGTGCATGGATTTATTGAATGTTCGCGGAGGAAAAGTTTGAACGGGGTAGTGGAAAACTAACCAAAATCTTTTATCGAAGAAAATTGGTATATTACAGAGCGTTTGGTGCAAGTTGTAATTTTACGGTTAATTAATGGAATTTTGAATTACATAAGTTATTTGTGCGCTTAGTACCGAATGTGAATGCATAAAGTCCTCAAATAACATCCACTGAAATTTGAATTTTCCATCTTGATTGCGACTGAATATCACATATTAAATCATCATCGACTAAATAAAGAAGATTTTAGTGATTTTTTCAATTAGTTGCATCGCAAATTTGGATATTTCTAACTAAAATTTCCTAAATTCAACCTTCGTGACGAAAACGTGTGACCTGTAATTGTTTATTGCATTTTTCCCGTGAATGTATTATTGTTATAACGCGCGTTCAAGGATTGTCAATATTTCGTGTCTTTCATATATTTTGCTGTGGCATTTGTTGCTGATTTTCAAATGCATATTCATCAGCAGTGACGACGACGATAAATAGAAATGGTCGCTCTTTTTGTGGACCTATTCTCAATGGTGCGATATCTGGCTTAGTTAGAATAATATAAATGCAGAATAATTGCATAGTATTACAGAAGTGAGGTGCCGCGCACTAGATCCATTTCTCATGCAACAAAGACAATTGTCACGTTTATTTGGATCGGACTTAAGTTGAGTGAACTAACTGAATTTACAATCAGCATCGTTGGTGTTTTGTTTGTGCGCTTAATGTTAATTTCCAATAGGGATCGTTTCGCGGTTTTTGTTATTTGGATTAATTTGGGAGGGCAGCATCAAAAACTAGTACCAAAATAGCATATCTAGCTTCCTTGCTTAGGAGTTCACTTTCGTACAAATTTGAACCATTTCATCATCTTCTAACTCGAACAACGATAAAATGACCGCAACAAACCTCGATTATAGCGTTACATATTTATCCCCAAAAAGATATAAAATACTGTCGATGGATCTTGATCCGGATGGGGGGGGGGGGGGGGCACCGCTTCCACCTGGATGCTCCACTCTTATTTGGGAGCCATAATTATCGTCGGTAAAGACGAAGTACTTCCAAGTCACGTCTGTTTTTTCTAGGCCCCCTTTGTTGTTTGCTTTGGTAATTTTAGCCCTTAGTAGGCTACCTCGGCCTCGACACCTGTCGACCCGTATTTAACCTGTCAATGCGTGAATGTGGAATATTTTTTATAGTGGGCCCTTGTGCTGGGGAAAAGAGCCTGCCCCATCACACCGCGATGCTAGCCTGCTACCGCATTCACACGTCCTCAGGCAAAGCCAATCCAAGCGAACACCACCTTCCTCTCTTGCCGAGGCAGCAGACCATCGCTGTAGTCCTTTACAGACATTTTAATATACCCATTCCACCACAGAATCCTCAGAGTAAGCACGATCAGTATTGGAGAAGTACGAGTACTGTTAAATCGAAACCATCACGAAAATACCTCAGAATAATGGTCGATGCCATGATGAGTTTCTCTGAGCAAATCAGGGCAACACCTAATAAAGTGGCTTCAAGCGTATCAGCTCTGAGTCAATCGATGGCCAAAGCAGGGGGTCCCAAGCTATCAGGAAGGCGACTTTTGATCAGACCTGTAGAGTCAGTGCTACTGTACCAAGCAGAAACAGGAACTGTACCGAAAATTCTTGGCACAGGTGTAATAAACATAAGCAGTCGAGCAGCCCCGTGGTGATCGGGAGTGTCTGCTCCTGAAGAGATAAGGTATTCACCCCGTCAAAACTACTTAGTTTGTTGTTTTACTAGTGTAAAGTAGGCAGAGATGAGTGGTTCACTTCAGCCACTTTAACATCTTTAGGTTTGTAATGCAACGACCTTCTTCGGTGAAAGTAACGGTTGCTTTTTGTGTAATGTTTGCGTTTGTCTCAAGTCTCCGTGTCCACTAACTTTAACGAGGCAAAAAAATATTGAATTACTGTAGAGTAGCTTAATTGACACCTAATAGAACTTTTCTAAAGACAATAAAAATTGATCGGTGCGTCTTGTAGAGTAGAGTACGCGTGATAAGTATTTTGTATTGTAGCTTCGTGGCTCGTCAAGCACGCATACGCGGTCGTTAAGCGAAGCTTTATAGCTGAGCTTGGTGTTGTTTATAGCTCGCTGACACTTATGCCAGACCATCGGCACCCGTGTCCTACACGGGCATTTAAAAATCATTACACAGGTGCAGAAAAGAGGAGCACTTAAGACTGAATTTTCATAAGAGAGTCAGTTGCTCGCACGGAGACACACCGCTCGCTCAATCATTGGCAGCGGTCCTGGAAAAACAGCACGAATTAAAGATAGCCTGCATGTCTCATCCCTGATTTGAGATTATGGCTCAATCGGACGTAGCGAGAGACTGACTTTGACCTAACCCAGCTCTTGAGCAGGCATGATTGTTTTCACTTACACAAAATTAGTAAGTTGCAATCCCCTCAATGTAGGATTTTCGCATGAGTGGAAGGCGATGCCTACGATACATGCTTGGCATGCAAAGGATGGAAAAGTCTGCGCCGGAACCTATAGAAGCTAACAGGAGCGCTCATTACATATCGTCTAATCGGGGTGATGCTTGGATCGGTTCACAAATAGAACCATGTGGCAGATTATGTTTGGGCAGTCCCTAAAAGATATATCCAGCAATCGTTTTTCCTCCTCTCCTCTTTCACTAGAAGAGGGGCTCTCCAGGTGGAAGGCTCCTCCTGACGTAGCAACAAACAGGCTCAGTAATGTGTCAAACGGATCCATGCTTGGCCCTCAGGAGGACAGGGGAGGTGTTTAGTGGGTAGTGCAGAAGCCTCAGGCATCTGTGATAAGACCTATGCTATGTTATGGGTTGAAGCATGGAGCCTAACCCAAGCATCCGCAAATGTATTGAACGCCTTCGAGAGACGAATCCTGATGCGAATAATTGGGGTGAAGCTAGACGGAGACCAAAAGCAAATTCGATATAATCATGAGCTGTATGACATTTTTGATGAGTTGGAGGTCTCAAAGATCGTAAGACTGCAGAAGCTGTAATGGGCTGGCTACGTGAATATACGAACAACGGATATCCAAAAAAGTATTTGTTGGGAGAACTGAAGGGCGGAAATCAGTGGGGGAAACGAAAAAACGCTGCTCTGACTGGGCCGATGAAGACAGTTCATCGCTGCTCGGATTTTGAAATTGGAGGCCGCGCTAGTTGGGCCGAGCCAATCGGAGGTGCTACTCGCAGGAATCGAAGGCCCGAGAGGGACTGTAGTGCTATGGAGAAGAAGAAAATGTGGAGGGGAGGATCATCATCTACAAGAATTGATGAGACCTACCCGACGCGGATAAGGGAAATGGCTATATCTGGCTGTTTAAGGAACAACGTCAAAATAGTAATGATAGATCTAAGAGTAAATAAACATAATTAACTGTTTGTAACTTAACAAAGCAATTAGACCAATAACCGTTTGTATAAAAATAATAAATCCGACAACAATTTATTTAGTTGTGTAGGCACTGAAGTAGGCTGCAAGCAGTCGCCAAAATATAGATGTGTAAAGAACTAGTAAAAATCTAGGTAAAAGAAACTAACATACAACAGCTTATTTTTTATCAAAAGAAGGATGCCCGCCTCAGTAATAAAACACAAATCTATACAATCGCTTATTCAGCTCATAATGCACTAATTAAATATTCTTAGTCTGAATTTTCATAGTTCTGAAACTACTTTGTCTCGAATACTTGACACTTTTTCCAAGGTTCAAGGATCAAGCTAGCATTTGCCTGTTCTACGTGATTTGTTTTTCCTGAATAGCAGTTGCTTTGTAAAATTGCATAAAATGAGAATTCATTAATTTGTCAGAATGTTCGGCGCTTTAAAAACATTTTGGGAGCCCGTTTGAAGAACATCATCATCAAAAAATTGCGCCGTGCCGATTTATCAATTATTAAGATAGTTCTGCATAATTTTTGGAAGCATTATTTAATTACCGTTTAAGCCGGGTCGGTTTATAAAAGAAATTACTAGTTTTTATTGTTGTTGTTCTGGCCAAAGTTGTCTTTTTTTAATTCGTATACCGTTTTATATTGCCTGTAATAGTAAACAGTCGGTTCATATAATACTATATTTGTTAAAGAATAAATCTTAAATTTTGCCAAATTTTTAAGACAGCTTCGCAAACAGGACGCGCCGCCGGACCAATATAATTAAGCTCTCTCCATTTTCAATAGTTTTATTTGCTTGAGGATGGGCGCGAGTAAAAGCAGGGCCTTGCTTTCCGAGGTGAAGGCGGCCAGAACAGCCGAAGCGCAGATACGTGGTCAACTAGCTGAGCGTGACAAGGAATGCGAAAATCTGAATTCTGCAGTGGAAGCTCAAAAACTTGAGTATGAACGGAAATACCTCGAATTGGAATCGCAGCATTGTGAACTGCAGGAGCGTTTTCTGGATCTCAAGTCGAAATTCGAATCTGACGAGCTGAGTTCTGGGGACTTTACCAATAGAGCGTCCGAATTGAATCGAAAGCTCAACGAAGCACTCAGCGAGAGGGATTTCATTCGTTTGGACGCACAAAAACAGATTGAGGCGTTGCTCTCAAATCAAAAGAATTTCGAGGATGAGATCAGCAATTTGCGTTTAAAACTACAACTGGGCGAGGCTACGTACGAGGAGAAGATTCGTTGCCTTGAGATGGAGAGACAAGTTCTCTTGGACGAGTCCGCCGAGAAGGACGATGAAATGCAAAGACTCCGAGAAGAGTCGGATGGTATGCAAAGCAAATTTCAAATGGACGTGCTGAAATTAGAGGAGTGAGTAGTCAGACAAATTCAGGGTGCATTGCTTATAATTCCATTTCCAGAGAATATAACGCAAAAGGACTTTTAGTGCGCAAGCAACATAATGAGGAGAAAGCTGAACTGAATAGACGATGGGAAATCAAGTTAAAGTAATTTTATCTGCAACACTCTTGACGTTATTTTAAGATTATAAATTTCATCCTTACAGCGAAGTTATGCAGAACTGCAATGAGGAAGTCAATAAATTCCGAGCATCTCTGGTACAAGAAAATTCAAACCTACAGGACAAGCTAAACGCTGCATTGAACGATATAAATTCGTTAAGCAGAAAGTATAAACTTCTCAACAATTTGTAAAACCTTCAGATTAATTTTAAAATTCGAAATTAATTTTTACACTCCCTCGTACAGATTCGAAGAAATTCGATCCCGCTACGAACGTCGCGAGTCTCGTAAGGAAGATCTGGAGCGCATCGCCGATCTAGAAGGACAATTGATAATCCAATCCGAAGAGATCGAGCGGCAGAGGGATATCTTGAAATCCGTTAAGTTCCCAACACCTCAGGGTAATCCGCCGAATCCCAACAGTCGCCGCAATAGACGAAATGCCAGGAAGCAAAAACAAAAACTGAATCTATCAAGCAACAGTAGTGGCAATGACTACGAGGCAAATGTAAAAGCGATGCAAAGATGTCGTGTATCCTCAAGTTCATCAGGATCGTCTTCATCATCGGAAACCAAAGGCGATAATTAATTCAACAATAAGTATGTAAAAATAACTGGCAGTGGTGTAGCTGGATATTAGCAATTTTTTTTCTCATATAAATATTGATATGATGGAAATTATCCGAAACAGATGAAAATAAGTATAATTTTAAATTATTATGGATTCATAATTTATTGTAGTAAAGGGTAAAATATCGAGTGCTAACTATTTTATAAGAGATTGTCTCAAAGATGATCGATGAGAGCATATATTTGCTTCGTTGATGTAATATTCTAAATTTGACTCAAATACACCAATAGAACGAAATTTGAGTGTGTTGTGAATTTCTGACCAGATTGTCAAAAGCGCTTTATTTAATACTAATCGTTATAAATTTTAAAAGAATATAAAGCAAAATCCAAACAATAACAATAAAAAACTTAATGGCCCAAATGGCTCTCTAAATTTGTACGTTATCATAAACTCATTTCATCAAAAAAAAACTATAGCAAATGCAATTAATTACGATTATTACATATTTTTACAATTCAATTGGAAAAAGGAGAAAAAACCAACCAACACTATCCAAAAATTATTTATAATTAATACACAACAGTGAAACTTTGATCCTACACCTAATATGTTGTAACTTATTTCTAATAAAATACAATCAAAAAAACTTTATCTTATACTAAAAATACTATAACAATGTTCCTAACCTAAGTGTTTAATCTTATCTCTAACGGAATATAGTAAACATTACATATACCTAACCTATACCTGTTTTTAACAAAAATATATAACAATACTAAATGTAGCAATAATGAGCTGAAACGCAAAAACTAAATAACGAAAAACACCAAAACTGAAAACAAACACGAAAAATTTAGACATTGTCATTCAGCCACCAATACCTGGATTGCGAAGTCTCAACTCGATCAGCTTCAACGAATCTAGCAAATGAGTATCTCCATTGAAATCGTTGGTCTCGTGAACTCAAATTCGGAGGATATTTTATCTTCTTATCGGTGGCCCGTCGATATATGTGATATATGACTGGGACGCCGTCAGAATCAAAAACATATCCATTCATATCCAAATACACGAATGCTTCTGGAGGAATGAAGCCAGTAGCGAGGCAAGTCGCAATATACCCGTCTGTAGGGTGTAACGGCTGTGAAATCCAAGGGTTTTCACTCACAGTCACAGATCTTGCGATATGATTCCGAAGAAGCTTCAATATGAAGATATCGACTCTAGTCACTTCAGCAGTTTGATAAATTCTTCTATTCTGGTGAGAGTAGTCTTGAACGGGTTCCACATAAATCCTGTGTTCGATACCTCGGTGTTTATCTCGATCAGTATCTGTACTATACTGAACATGTGAAAATCATGCTCAGTAAGGCACTAAAAGTAGTCATGGCCCTTCGAAAGCTCTTTCATTCCAGATACATTGATCAAAAGGTCAAAATTATCTGTTACAAGACACTGGTTAGACCAGTTTTGACATATGGATGTCAGATCTGGTACAACCAGAGTGCTAGTACTATGGAAAAATTAAGAGTTTTCGAAAGGAAATGTCTTCGTGCATGTACTGGTTTGTACAGAAAACCTGAGACGGATTGGAAACATTATATATCGAATAGAAGAATTTATCAAACTGCTGAAGTGACGAGGGTCGATATCTTCATATTGAAACTTCTTCGGAATCATATCGCAAGATCTGTGACTGTGAGTGAAAACCCTTGGATTTCACAGCCGTTCCACCCTACAGACGGGTATATTGCGACTTGCCTCGCTACTGGCTTCATTCCTCCAGAAGCATTCGTGTATTTGGACATGAATCGAAATGTTTTTGATTCTGACGGCGTCCCAGTCATATATCACATATATCGACGGGCCACCGATAAGAAGATAAAATATCCTCCTAATTTGAGTTCACGAGACCAACGATTTCAATGGAGATACTCATTTGCTAGATTCGTTGAAGCTGATCGAGTTGAGACGGCGCAATCCAGGTATTGGTGGCTGAATGACAATGTCTAAATTTTTCGTGTTTGTTTTCAGTTTTGGTGTTTTTCGTTATTTAGTTTTTGAGTTTCAGCTCATTATTGCTACATTTAGTGTTGTTGTTTATTTTTGTTAAAAATTAGGTATAGGTTAGGTTTATATTATGTTTATTATATTAGGTTAGAGATAAGGTTTGACGCTTAGGTTAGGAGCATAGTTATAGATTTTTTTAGTATAAGATAATGTTTTTGATTGCATATATTAGAATTAAGTTAAAACATATTAGGTGTAGGATCAAAGTTCACTGTAGTGTTAAGATTATAAATAATTTTAGAATAGTGTTGGTTGGTTTTTTCTCCTTTTTCCAATTAAATTTAAAAAATATGTAATAAACTTTATTGATTTGAATTTGCTATAGTTTTTTTTTTTTAAATGTGTAATGATAACGTACAAATTTAGAGAGCCATTTGGGCCATTAAGTTTTTTTATTGTTATTGTTTGGAATTTGCTTTATATTCTTTTAAAATTTATAACGATTAGTATTAAATAAAGCGCTTTTGACTTTGACTTTGACTTTATGAAGCCAGTAGCGAGGCAAGTCGCTAGATACCCGTCTGTAGGGTATTTCAAGGATTTCTACGTCTAGCACTCGTTGCGTGTAGACGTGTTTTTAATTCGCTCCTGTCAAGAATTTTTAAATTAAAATAATTTTTAAAAAACGTCAATTACAAAGTAATTCTATAAAGAAACTTATTACATCGTCGAACTATTCGAACAATTTATCGAGTATCTTGACTTTACCTACGAGAAAGTTTCAAGAAAGGAAAAAAAGTTTTTTTCACCGGGGGATGGAGGAGCCCGACGGCTTCCCACCGCTGGGGGACCCAGAGCCAGGCATTTTGAAAATTACAAATGACAAAATGAACAAGCGGAAAAATGAACAAGACAATTGTGAGCATGGAAAGCGAATTACGATTTCAAGCGAAGATTATGAAAAAGTAACCATGGAGAATACAAGGATTACGAAACAAAATGACGAATTAAAACTCCGGATACAGAGTTTAGAAGATATGGTCCGGACGTTGTCAAATGGGAACAAACAAAAAGCCAAGCCGCAGAATACGTCCGGCCAAGAAGAGCCGATACTCACTAAGAAGAATGAAAAACTGGAAACAACAAGCAAGACCAACGGGAAAGGAGTACCAATAAATAAAATGAAATCGCAAGATATGAGCAAGACAATCCATGATGCGGAAAATATCCTGAGCGCAGGAGGAGCGAACGACAGCGCCAATTATTATGCGGTGCTGTCTGCAATGCACGAGGAAATGGACGTCGAGATGGAGAGCAACGATAAGACAGGTAATATTGATAGCGATAATAATTTCATTAAATATTTAAAATTAAAAAATAAGCAAAAGGAGAAGAAGCCAACCGGTGTGTCTGCTGGTCCTCCTAATAAAATTAATGTGGTAAATGAAAAAGTTCCTCCAATAAACGTTTTTGGGCAGCGTGGAGGAGATATGGTTCGGTTATTGGCAGCCGAACATAAAATCAAAAACTTTGAAATTAAGAGAGTGACCGGTGATAAGCTTTCGATCAAGACAAAGACACTGGCTGACTTCAAACAGGCGAAAGATGCTCTTAATAGTGTCCAAGCTCCCCACTTTACATATACGCCAAAGGCGGAAAAAAATCAGACCTTCCTGTTGAAGGGCCTGGACTGTGGGGAGAATACAGTTGATCTCCTTGAGATGTTGCAGGAAGCAGCACCAGCTGTTAAGTTCATGTGTGTGAAAAATTTTGCTACAAGGAGATCAACTGTAGAAGGTAAAATATTACCATTTTATTTGGTACAAATTTCCAACGACAGCAGTCCGAGTGCCCTCCAACAGGTAAGGTACTTAAACTTTAGAGTTGTGAGGTGGGAACGCCTCCAAAAAACTGAGGTCAACCAGTGTTACAGGTGTCAACGATTCGGTCATTCGGCTGCCAATTGTGCAATGCACTATCGCTGTGTTAAGTGCAAAGATATCCACGCCCCCGGTGAATGCAAATTGGCTCAGGTGGAGCCAAAAGAAAAATTGTATTGTGTTAATTGCGGTACATTTGGTCATCCAGCATCATACCGAGGATGCCCTCGGTATCAAGATGCAAGAGCTAAATTTTCCCCAAAGCAAACCAAAGTAAATCAGAATCTGTTACCTCCCAACTTCATCAAACCCGGGGTATCATTTGCACTTGCTGCCAGAGGACCAGCAGACAACAATATAAATAAAATAAATAATGTAAGTGGCAATAATGAGCTGCTTCTTAAAATCTACCAGCAACTTGAATCGCTTTCAGATAGAATTAATAAGCAAGACCAAAAAATCAATTTCGTTTTTCAAAGTTTAGGTCAACATGCTCCAAAATAGTTTGTCATCCAGTCACATTCCCATGGATAGGATTCGTCTCATCTCGATCAACGTCAACTCCATTGTTACTTTACATCGGCGTGATTATCTCCTTGAATTCATTGTTAAGCAAAAGCCTGACATCATGCTTCTCACCGAAACCCACCTCAATTCATGGCACTCCATGGCATTCAAGGATTTTGAATTCGTAAGAAACGATAGGGTAATAGGTGATGGGGGAGGTGGCACCGGGATATTGGTTCGAAGACCCTATCGTTTCCAAAATATTGAAAAAGTCGAATTCAAAAGCTTTGAATCTCTTGAAGTGTCCGTTATCAAAATTTCACTGCCAGGTGGGGATAACCTCTTCGTTATCTCTGCCTATGCAACTGGTGGAACTGTTCTCAGGCTCAAGGAGGAACTCAATTCCTTGTTTGAAATACTCGAATTGAACAGGCTTCATAATTATTATATTCTTGCTGGTGACCTGAACGCCAAGCATACATCATGGCTGAACGCCACCAATAATCCAAGAGGTGTATTCCTGAAATCGTGGATAACAGAGAACCAGATTGAATACAGGTGCAATCTATATGGGTCGGAGTTCCCAACATACCCTAGGACAAATTCATATTTGGACCTCTGCATTGCTGACGCAAGACTCGAATTCAACTTTAATAGTCCTCAACGGAAACTGCAGGTGCTTCCTTATGATAGCGACCATAACGCAATCGTAATGGAAATCAATCATCAAAGGGATGATTTCTTCCTCATTCCAGTTCAACATGAAAATCATCGGTTGAACTTCAAAAAAACAGACTGGGGAAAGTTTCAAAAGAAGTTTAATCGGGAGTACCAGAAGCAATGTCCCCCTTCTGACGGTGGCAACTCTTGCTCAATGGTTCCTAATGACAGGAATTTAACTAACGATGAAATAGATGTCTATTTGTCGAAGTTAGAGAAGCTGACGTTGGAAACGATTGAGAAAGTAGTTCCCAAGATAAAACATCGAAACAATATGGAAGGATATGAAACACCAACCATCGCAAGGTTGAAAAGATTGAAAAGCCTTCTTCTCACACGCGTCAACAATATTTATCGACGATTTTTGGACTACAACCATCCCTCGTTGGCTTTGTTGAAATTACATCTGAAGAATGTCCGGAACTTAATCCGGTCATACTTCAGGAGTGAGGTCAGCAATCAATGGGCGGAAAAATTAAGGGGTATTAGCCCACAGGACCCAGACGGCGTGTTCACGAAAGTGAATAGCATATTCCGCAAGAAGTCTCGAGTGAAGGTATCGAATCTTGAAGTCACTAGTGATGAGATAAATCTTCTCGATAGGGCTGGTATCGAAATTGATAGTACGACTCCGGATAGAAATGGAAACAGGATCATTTGTGAAGGATTAGATAAACTTGCCCTGATTGGAACACATTTGGAATTGGTTCATCTACCAAACCCTGAGAGAGGGAATGAAATAGTTTCAGAGATAGTTGAAGCAAAAGTTTCCGACTTCAAGTCAAGCCTGAACGGCCAATCAATTCTTCATTTCAATGAAACATTAACATCTGACCTCATACCGAGCTTGAATCTTATTGATTATTTTGTCAGCTATGAAGACTTGTGTTCCATATTTCGCAAGATAAACAACAAGAAATCATGTGGTAATGATGGTATTCCAAATGTAGTTCTCCGACATTTGCCTGAGGTTGCTATTAGGAACTATTGCATATTGTTCAACAACATGTTGAGCAATTCATATTTCCCAAATGAGTGGAAAAAGGCTAAGGTATTTCCGATCTTGAAGAAAGGAAAAGAATCTTCATGCCCGAAAAGCTATCGCCCAATCAGCTTGCTGCCTAACATCAGCAAGGTGTTTGAAGTGATACTCAACAGAGCATTAAACGCCCACATTGAGGAAAATGAGTTGATGCCGAATTGCCAATTTGGTTTTCGTGCCAGGCATTCGACCACACATGCAATAACGAAAGTAACCTCAGACATCTGTTGGAAACTAAATGATAGACAATGTGTTGGAGCATGTCTCATTGATATGGAGAAAGCCTTCGATACGGTATGGTTAGATGGACTTATTTTTAAACTTCTTCAGGACAAGTTCCCCAGACACCTTGTCGCCATGATGTGTAATATGTTATACGGGAAATCGTTTGTTGTAACCGATGGAAATCTGACAACAATGCGCGAGTTCAAGGTCTTGAATGGTCTACAGCAGGGAACAGTTACTGCGCCTCTGCTCTTCTCAATCTTTATTCGCAAGCTATTGAACGGCTTTGATTTTAACGTCTCGCCAAAGCGATCATTGGTAGCGTTTGCTGATGATCTGATCATCTACACGGCAGACCGAAAAGCTACAATAGTTCAGAGCAATCTCCAAAAAATGTTCAATGATGTACAGCTGTACACTGACAATTGGCGAATGAAAATCAATGCGCAGAAGTGTGAAACAATCTTGTTTCGGACAACGCTGCAGGGGGTCAGTCAAGACCTGAAACGTAATTGGAAAGATTTCCACATCATGGCTGGCGAGGGTAGTTCAGAACGAATTCCACATAAATCCTGTGTTCGATACCTCGGTGTTTATCTCGATCAGTATCTGTACTATACTGAACATGTGAAAATCATGCTCAGTAAAGCACTTAAAGTAGTCATGGCCCTTCGAAAACTCTTTCATTCCAGATACATTGATCAAAAGGTCAAAATTATCTGTTACAAGACACTGGTTAGACCAGTTTTGACCTATGGATGTCAGATCTGGTACAACCAGAGTGCTAGTACTATGGAAAAATTAAGAGTTTTCGAAAGGAAATGTCTTCGTGCATGTACTGGTTTGTACAGAAAGCCTGAGACGGATTGGAAACATTATATATCGAATAGAAGAATTTATCAAACTGCTGAAGTGACTAGAGTCGATATCTTCATATTGAAGCTTCTTCGGAATCATATTGCAAGATCTGTGACTGTGAGTGAAAACCCTTGGATTTCACAGCCGTTCCACCCTACAGACGGGTATATAGCGACTTGCCTCGCTACTGGCTTCATTCCTCCAGAAGCATTCGTGTATTTGGACATGAATGGATATGTTTTTGATTCTGACGGCGTCCCAGTCATATATCACATATATCGACGGGCCACCGATAAGAAGATAAAATATCCTCCGAATTTGAGTTCACGAGACCAAGGATTTCAATGGAGATACTCATTTGCTAGATTCGTTGAAGCTGATCGAGTTGAGACGGCGCAATCCAGGTATTGGTGGCTGAATGACAATGTCTAAATTTTTCGTGTTTGTTTTCAGTTTTGGTGTTTTTCGTTATTTAGTTTTTGAGTTTCAGCTCATTATTGCTACATTTAGTATTGTTATATATTTTTGTTAAAATCAGGTATAGGTTAGGTATATGTAATGTTTACTATATTCCGTTAGAGATAAGATTAAACACTTAGGTTAGGAACATTGTTATAGTATTTTTAGTATAAGATAAAGTTTTTTTGATTGTATTTTATTAGAAATAAGTTACAACATATTAGGTGTAGGATCAAAGTTTCACTGTTGTGTATTAATTATAAAAAATTTTTGGATAGTGTTGGTTGGTTTTTTCTCCTTTTTCCAATTGAATTGTAAAAATATGTAATAATCGTAATTAATTGCACTTGCTATAGTTTTTTTTTGATGTAATGAGTTTATGATAACGTACAAATTTAGAGAGCCATTTGGGCCATTAAGTTTTTTGATTGTTATTATTTGGAATTTGCTTTATATTCTTTTAAAATTTATAACGATGAGTATTAAATAAAGCGCTTTTGACTTTGACTTTGACTTTAGGGTATTTCAAACAAGGAATTGAGCTCCTCCTTGAGCTTGAGAACAGTTCCACCAGTTGCATAGGCAGAGATAACGAAGAGGTTATCCCCCCCTGGCAGTGAAATTTTGATAACGGACACTTCAAGAGATTCAAAGCTTTTGAATTCGACTTTTTCAATATTTTGGAAACAATAGGGTCTTCGTACCAATATCCCGGTGCCACCTCCCCCATCACCTATTACCCTATCGTTTCTTACGAATTCAAAATCCTTGAATGTCATGAAGTGCCATGAATTGAGGTGGGTTTCGGTTAGAAGCAGGATGTCAGGCTTTTGTCTGGCAATGAATTCAAGGAGATAATCACGCCGATGTAAAGTAACAATGGAGTTGACGTTGATCGAGATGAGACGAATCCTATCCGTGGGAGTGTGGCTGGATGACAACTTATTTTGAGCCATTTGAAAGTCCTAAACGCTGAAAAACAATGTTAATTTTCGAATCTTGTTTATCGATTCGCTCTGATAAGGAATTTAATTGTTGATAAATTTTGAGAAGCAGCTCATTATTGCCACTTACATTATTTACCCTATTTTCCGCATTTTCTGCTGGTCCTCTAGCGGCGAGTGCAAATGATACTCCGGGCTTGACGAAGTTCGGAGCTAAGACACTGCGGTGTATTTGTGTTTGTTTTGGGGCAGATTTCAATCTTGCATCCTGATATCGGGAGCATCCTCGATATGATGCCGGGTGACCAAAAACACCGCAGTTCACACAATATAACTTCTCTTTTGGCTCCGTCTGAGCCAATTTGCACTCACCGGGAGCATGCACGTCTTTGCATTTAACGCATCGGTAATGCATGGCGCAGTTGGCAGCCGAATGCCCAAATCGTTGGCAGCGATAGCACTGGTTGATTTCTCGTTTCTGGAAGCGTTCCCACCTCACCACTCGAAAATTTAAATACCTGATTTGCTGAAGAGCGCTTGGACTGCTCTTATTTGTTATTTGTACCAAATAAAGTGGTAAGTTTTTTTTTTCTACCGTCGACCTTCTTGTCGCGAATGTTTTCACTGAGATAAACTCGATTTGTGGCGCCGTTTCCTTGAGAACCTGAAGAAGATCGACGGTATCTTCTCCGCAGTCCAAGCCCTTCAGCAAGAACGTCTGGTTCTTCTCGCTCTTGGGGGTATAGGTGAAGTGCGGAACCTCCCCAGAATTCAAAGCATCTTTCGCTGATTTGAAATCAACCAGTGATTTCGTTCTAATTGACAGCTTCTCAGAATTTACTCGTTTGATTTCGAAATTTGTCAATTTGTTTTCGGCTGCCAACAGCCGAACCATGTCTTTTCCGCTTTGCCCGAAGACATTAATCGGCGGAACTTTCTCGGTATTCTTCGCTACTTTTTGAGGAGGACCAGCAGAACTACGGGCTGGTTTCTTCTCCCTATTTCTACTTTCATTATTTTTATTTTTTAAATATAAGATAAAATTATCGTCTTTGTTACCTTCGTCTACCTCCATGTCCTGCTGGAGTCCATCCAGCGCCGCAAAGTAGTTCTGGCTTTCGTTCGTGCCACCAGCACTTAATACCTCTTCAGTTATTATTGGAGTTGCAGCTTTCTTCTGTTTTTCGATTTTTCGTATCGGACCACTCTCTTGAACTTGTTTTGCCGTCTTGAACATTTCTTCATACGTTTGAATTCTTGCCTTTAGCTCTTCGATTTCACTTCGAAGGCGGCACACTTCCTGCCTATCCTCGAGCACTTGTGTTTTGCGACCGGCATCTGCGGTATCCTGGGTGCTCGTGTGTCTCCGCTTGTTGACACTTGCCAATTTCACACCGTCACTCTCCCCGGGGCCCCCCAAAGGAGGGAAGCCGTCGGGCTCCTCCATACAGCAGTCCCGAGTTGTCTTTGGTTTGTTGCTTTTCTTGATTTATTGGTATGGTTGGTCGATGCCTTCGACGATTAATTCTTCCCCAATAAAATCAAAACTTGCTTTTGACTGACTCGTACAAAATTAATTCAATTATTTGAAACTGACTTTTGTGAAAAATTAATTAATTTTTAAAATTAATGACAGGAGCGATTAAAAACACGTCTACACGCAACGAGTGCTAGACGTAGAATCCTTACGTTTCAGGTCTTGACTGACCCCCTGCAGCGTTGTCCGAAACAAGATTGTTTCACACTTCTGCGCATTGATTTTCATTCGCCAATTGTCAGTGTACAGCTGTACATCATTGAACATTTTTTGGAGATTGCTCTGAACTATTGTAGCTTTTCGGTCTGCCGTGTAGATGATCAGATCATCAGCAAACGCTACCAATGATCGCGTTGGCGAGACGTTAAAATCAAAGCCGTTCAATAGCTTGCGAATAAAGATTGAGAAGAGCAGAGGCGCAGTAACTGTTCCCTGCTGTAGACCATTCAAGACCTTGAACTCGCGCATTGTTGTCAGATTTCCATCGGTTACAACAAACGATTTCCCGTATAACATATTACACATCATGGCGACAATGTGTCTGGGGAACTTGTCCTGAAGAAGTTTAAAAATTAGTCCATCTAACCATACCGTATCAAAGGCTTTCTCCATATCAATGAGACATGCTCCAACACATTGTCTATCATTTAGTTTCCAACAGATGTCTGAGGTTACTTTCGTTATTGCATGTGTGGTCGAATGCCTGGCACGAAAACCAAATTGGCAATTCGGCATCAACTCATTTTCCTCAATGTGGGCGTTTAATGCTCTGTTGAGTATCACTTCAAACACCTTGCTGATTGGACGATAGCTTTTCGGGCATGAAGATTCTTTTCCTTTCTTCATCATCGGAAATACCTTAGCCTTTTTCCATTCATTTGGGAAATATGAATTGCTCAACATGTTGTTGAACAATATGCAATAGTTCCTAATAGCAACCTCAGGCAAATGTCGGAGAACTACATTTGGAATACCATCAGTACCACATGATTTCTTGTTGTTTATCTTGCGAAATATGAAACACAAGTCTTCATAGCTGACAAAATAATCAATAAGATTCAAGCTCGGTATGAGGTCAGATGTTAATGTTTCATTGAAATGAAGAATTGATTGGCCGTTCAGGCTTGATTTGAAGTCGGAAACTTTTGCTTCAACGACCTCTGAAAATATTTCATTCCCTCTCACAGGGTTTGTAAGATGAACCAATTCAAAATGTGTTCCAATCAGGGCAAGTTTATCCAACCCTTCACATATAATCCTGTTTCCATTTCTATCCGGAGTCGTACTTTCAGTTTCGATACCAGCCCTATCGAGAAGATTTATCTCATAACTAGTGACTTCAAGATTCGATACCTTCACTCGAGACTTCTTGCGGGATATGCTATTCACTTTCGCAAACACGCCGTCTGGGTCCTGTGGACTAATACCCCTCAATTTTTCCGCCCATTGATTGCTGACCTCACTCCTGAAGTATGACCGGATTAAGTTCCGGACATTCTTCAGATATAATTTCAACAAAGCCAACGAGGGATGGTTGTAGTCCAAAAATCGCCGATAAATATTGTTGACGCGTGTGAGAAGAAGGCTTTTCAATCTTTTCAACCTTGCGATGGTTGATGTTTCATATCCTTCCATATTGTTTCGATGTTTGATCTTGGGAACTACTTTCTCAATCGTTTCCAACGTCAGCTTCTCTAACTTGGACAAATAGACATCTATTTCATCGTTAGTTAGATCCCTGTCATTAGGAACCATTGAGCAAGAGTTGCCACCATCAAAAGGGGGACATTGCTTCTGGTACTCCCGATTAAACTTCTTTTGAAACTTTCCCCAGTCTGTTGTTTTGAAATTCAACCGATGATTTTCATGTTGAACTGGAATGAGGAAGAAATCATCCCTGTGATGATTGATTTCCATTACGATTGCGTTATGGTCGCTATCATAAGGATGCACCTGCAGTTTCCGTTGAGGACTATTAAAGTTGAATTCGAATCTTGCGTCAGCAATGCAAAGGTCCAAATATGAATTTGTCCTAGGGTATGTTGGGAACTCCGACCCATATAGATTGCACCTGTATTCCTCTTGATTAGCTTCTTCCTGTGGCTTTTTAATTTTCTTCTCTTCGGTTTTGGGGTTGCTTGTCGGCTTTTCTTGCTTTCTTTATCCTTGTTGAACGTTAACGTTCCAACAAGTGCTTCTAAAGATTTAACTCGAAGCTTGAGTTCTTCATTTTCTTTTTCGATTTTTTCAGCTTTCTCTTTTTCTTGTATAAGCTGTTCGATTTCCATAACTGATAGGATTGTCGGGTTTTGTTCTTGATTCTCGTATTTTCTTTTAAGTTTTTTTTCGCCCATCATCATTGGCGATGGGCATGGTCCTTCCGATTGATGGCTGAAGCCATCGGCGAAAGCACAGCGAGACTAGAGGGAATGTTCTCAGACCGGGACTTCCCTTGAACGTATTTCCACTTTTGATATTTCTTCAGGAAATGAATTTCAGGTATTCGATAAATGCTCGAATAATTCGACGGTGATGGTTTTCCCAATAAAATCAAAATTTGCTTTTGACTGGCTCGTAAAAAAATATTGCAATTGTTTGAAACAGACTTTTGCGAGAAATTAATTAATTTTTAAAATTAATGACAGGAGCGATTAAAAACACGTCTACACGCAACGAGTGCTAGACGTAGAATTTTATTAAAAACACGTCAAAGTCAAAGTCAAAAGCGCTAATACTAATCGTCATAAATTTTAAAAGAATATAAAGCAAATTCCAAACAATAACAATCAAAAAAAACTTAATGGCCCAAATGGCTCTCTAAATTTGTACGTTATCGTTAACTCATATCATCAAAAAAAAAAAACTATAGCAAATTCAATTAATTACGATTATTACATATGCTTAAAATTTAATTGGAAAAAGGAGAAAAAACCAACCAACACTATCCTAAAATTATTTATAATCAAAACACAACAGTGAAACTTTGATCCTACACCTAATATGTTGTAACTTATTTCTAATAAAATACAATCAAAAACTTTAGCTTATACTAAAAAAATCAGTAACAATGTTCCTAACAAATAATCCTGTTTCCATTTCTATCCGGAGTCGTACTATCAATTTCGATACCAGCCCTATCGAGAAGATTTATCCCATCACTAGTGACTTCAAGATTCGATACCTTCACTCGAGACTTCTTGCGGAATACGAGAAGTGTTCAAAAAATATCGCGAGTTTGGTTTTTTTTTCAAAAATTATTTATTTATTCATGAATATCTATTTTTTTCCCTTCAAAGTAATCCCCATGAGATACTATACACTTGTGCCAACGGTTTTTCCAATCTTCGAAGCACTTCAAAAAATCATTTTTTTTAAATCTTGTTCAGCTCTTCCTTCGATGCCGTCTTTATCTCGTCAAGCGTAGCGTAACGTCGTCCTTTCATGGGCCTCTTCAGTTTAGGAAACAAGAAAAAGTCACAGGGGGCCAGATCTGGGGAATACGGTGGCTGCGGCATCATTAGTGTGTTGTTTTTGGCCAAAAAGTCGCGCACAAGCAACGATGTGTGAGCAGGGGCGTTATCGTGGTGCAAAAGCCAATTTTTGTTCTCCCACAAATCCGGGCGTCTCTGGCGGATTGCTTCGCGCAAATTGCGCATAACTTGCAGGTAATATTCCTTATTGACCGTTCTTCCCTGTGGCAAGAACTCATGATGCACCACGCCCCTGCAATCGAAGAAAACTGTCAGCAAAACTTTCACATTCGACCGAACTTTGCGCGCTTTTTTCGGTCTTGATTCATGCGGCAGCTTCCATTGAGATGATTGAGATTTGGTTTCCACGTCATAACCATAAACTCACGATTCGTCACCAGTTATGACCCTCTGGAGCAAATTTGGTTCGTCGCGGACAGAGTTTAACATCTCATTAGCAATGTTCATGCGTTGCTGTTTTTGGTCGCAATTGAGCAATTTTGGTACGAATTTCGCGGCGACCCGTCTCATGCCCAAATCGTTGATAAAAATCGAATGGCACGAGCCAATCGATATGTTTAGGTCCTCAGCAACTTCTCTAATGGTGATTCGACGATTGGCCAATACCATTTTCTCCACTTCATTAATTTTTTCGTCTGTTGTTGAAGTGCTCGGGCGTCCGGCACGCTCTTCGTCGTTCACATCTTCTCGGCCTTCTAAAAACATTTTGTACCACCGATAAACGTTGCTTCGGTCCAAGGTAGCTTCTCCGTATGCCACAGTCAACATTCGGAATGCATCCGCGCACTTAATTTCGTTTTTCACACAAAATTTGATACACGTTCTTTGATCCATTTTTTTGAATAAGTAAAAATCGAAGACGATTGAAAACACGTGCAAGTAAAGCAGCTATCACCAATTAAGTGAACATTCAAAATGGCCGAGCTTGTCGGCATAAGTGACAGACATGAGTACCAACATAACGCCACAAAAAAATCGAAATTCGAATATACGTAACCCGCAAAAATTCAAAATTCAAACCTCGTATGCTATTCACTTTCGCGAACACACCGTCTGGGTCTTGTGGGCTAATACCCCTCAATTTTTCCGCCCATTGATTGCTGACCTCATTCCTGAAGTATGACCGGATTAAGTTCCGGACATTCTTCAGGTGTAATTTCAACAAAGCCAACGAGGGATGGTTGTAGTCCAAAAATCGCCGATAAATATTGTTGACGCGTGTGAGAAGAAGGCCTTTCAATCTTTTCAACCTTGCGATGGTTGGTGTTTCATATCCTTCCATATTGTTTCGATGTTTAATCTTTGGAACTACTTTGTCAATCGTTTCCAACGTCAGCTTCTCTAACTTCGACAAATAGACATCTATTTCATCGTTAGTTAGATTCCTGTCATTAGGAACCATTGAGCAAGAGTTGCCACCATCAGAAGGGGGACATTGCTTCTGGTACTCGCGATTAAACTTCTTTTGAAACTTTCCCCAGTCTTTTGTTTTGAAATTCAACCGATGATTTTCATGTTGAACTGGAATGAGGAAGAAATCATCCCTGTGATGATTGATTTCCATTACGATTGCGTTATGGTCGCTATCATAAGGAAGCACCTGCAGTTTCCGTTGAGGACTATTAAAGTTGAATTCGAGTCTTGCGTCAGCAATGCAAAGGTCCAAATATGAATTTGTCCTAGGGTATGTTGGAACCTCCGACCCATAAAGATTGCGCCTGTATTCAATTTGGTTCTCTGTTATACACGATTTCAGGAAAACACCTCTTGGATTATTGGTGGCGTTCAGCCATGATGTCACCAGCAAGAATGTAAGAGCTATGTTCCTCCTTGAGCTTGAGAACAGTTCCACCAGTTGCATAGGCAGAGATAACGAAGAGGTTATCCCCACCTGGCAGTGAGATTTTGATAATGGACACTTCAAGAGATTCAAAGCTTTTGAATTCAACTTTTTCAATATTTTGGAAACGATAGGGTCTTCGAACCAATATTCCGCTGCCACCTCCCCGGTCACTTATTACCCTATCGTGTCTTACGAACTCAAAATCCTTGAATGTCATGGAGTGCCATGAATTGAGGTGGGTTTCGGTGAGTAGCATGATGTCAGGCTTTTGTCTAACAATGAATTCAAGGAGATAATCACGCCGATGTATAGTAACAATGGAGTTGACGTTGATCGAGATGAGACGAATCCTATCTATGGGAACGGACTGGATGACAACTTATTTTGAGGCATTTGAAACCCCTAGACGATGAAAAACAAGATTAATTTTTGTATCTTGCTTATCGATTCTTTCCGAAAGAGAATTTAATTGCTGTAAAATTTTGAGAAGCAGCCAGTTACATTATTTACACGATTTACCGCATTTTCTGCTGGTCCTCTAGCGGCTTGTGCAAATGATACTCCGGGCTTGACGAAGTTCGGAGCTAAGACACTGCGGTGTAGTTGTATTTGCTTTGGGACAGATTTTAATCTCGCATCCTGATATCGGGAGCATCCTCGATATGATGCCGGGTGACCAAAAACACCGCAGTTCACACAATATAATTTCTCTTTTGGCTCCGTCTGAGCCAATTTGCACTCACCAGGAGCATGCACGTCCTTGCATTTAACGCATCGGTAATGCATGGCGCAGTTGGCAGCCGAATGCCCAAATCGTTAGCAGCGATAGCACTGGTTGATTTCTCGTTTCTGGAGGCGTTCCCACCTCACCACTCGGAAATTTAAATATCTGATTTGCTGAAGAGCGCTTGGACTGCTCTTATTTGTTATTTGTACTAAATAAAGTGGTAAATTTTTTTTTTACCGTCGACCTTCTTGTCGCGAATGTTTTAACTGAGATAAACTCGATTTGTGGTGCTGTTTCCTTGAGAACCTGAAGAAGATCGACGGTATCTTCTCCGCAGCCCAAGCCCTTCAGCAAGAACGTCTGGTTCTTCTCGCTTTTGGGGGTGTAGGTGAAGTGCGGAACCTGCCCAGAATTTAAAGCATTTTCCGCTGATTTTAAATCAACCAGTGATTTCGTTCTAATTGATAACTTCTCGGAATTGATTCGTTTAATTTCAAAATTTGTTCGGCTGCCAACAGCCGAACCATGTCCTTTCCGCTTTGACCGAAGACATTAATTGGCGGAACTTTCTCGGTATTCTTGGCTACTTTTTGAGGAGGACCAGCAGAACTACGGGCTGGTTTCTTCTCCTTATTTCTACTTTCATTATTTTTATTTTTTAAATAAATTATAAAATTATCATCTTAATTACCTCCATTATTTTCGTCTGCCTCCATATCCTGTTAGAGTCCGTCCAGCGCTGCAAAGTAATTCTGGCTTTCGTTGGTGCCACCAGCACTTAATACTTCTTCAGTGATTATTGGATTAGCAGCTTTCTTCTGTTTTGCGTGCTTATCGATTTTTCGTATCGGTTCACTGTCTTGCACTTTTTTTCCATCTCGAACATTTCTTCGTACGTTTGAATTCTTGCCTTTAACTCTTCGATTTCACTTCGAAGGCGACATACCTCCTGTCTATCCTCGAGCACTTGTGTTTTACGACCGGCATCTGCGGTATCCTGGGTGCTCGTGTGTCTCCGCTTGTTGACACTTGCCAATTTCACACTGTCACTCTCCCCGGGGCCCCCCAACGGAGGGAAGCCGTCAGGCTCCTCCATACAGCAGTCCAGAGTTGTCTTTGGTTTGTTGCCTTTTCTTGATTTATTGGTATGATTGGTCGATGCCTTCGACGATTAATTCTTCCCCAATAAATTCAAAACTTGCTTTCGACTGGCTCGAAAAAAATTATTTCAAATTTTTGACACTGACTTTTGTGAAAAATTAATTAATTTTTAAAATTAATGACAGGAGCGATTAAAAACACGTCTACACGCAACGACTGCATAGGCTTTCCCCATCTCTCTTGCTTTTGACTAGAGCCAAAGAGTTGATGTAATATACACGATTTTGCTAAAGTCTTTGACAGTGTTAATCATGGCTTTTTGGCTAACAAACTCCAACCATTCCGCGTTTCCGACTCAATTCTCTGTTGGATCTTATCCTTCTTATCCCATCGCTCCTGCATCGTTACTTGGAATAATTTTTTTTGTCGGCCTCATCTTGTCCAAAATCTGATGTTCCTCAAGGATCAATTTTAGGCCCTTTGCTTTTCAAAATTTTCATTGATAATCTGCCCCAACGCCTGTCCACTAATTGTCTCCTTTACGCTGGTGATTTAAAAATTTATCCTTCCACTATCTCCAGCAAAAACTGCTCATACCTTCAAAATGATCTTGACAATCTATAAAAATTGTTGTCAAGGTAATTAACTTCCTCTTAACATTTCCGAATATTGTTATGAGATTCACCAACAAAATCATCCAATTTTTTTTTTTTTTTGTTAATTACCTCCATTCCCTACCACTCTCTCCATCACTCTTTCTTCGTCGCACAACGCTTGTGCGATCTGCATTCACATTACGTCGCTTGGTCCTTTGTGCCACCCAGACAATGTTTAACACATCGATATAAGGGGGCACACAATATAATGTGATCTAGTCCTTTTCGTGAACATCTAGTCGAAAAAATTATGATCAGCTCTTAGAGATAAAAAAAAATTCAATATCATACGACGCATTCAAAAATAAAAGTTGTGTATGAATACCAGCTCTTGTGGCCAAATTTAAAGATTTTCGGAGTAGTATTTTACCCAGGATTGAAATTTAACATCCATATTTTATGCATAGCCACAAGAGCTTCACGTGTCGCTGGATTTATTTTACGATCCTGCTGCAAGTCTTTTATCATTTCCACCTGCGTCCATCTATTTGTACTCTTAGCCGGTTTAATCCTTGAGTGTACCTCCCAAGTATGGTCTCCTCACTATACCTATCTATCAGATGCTGTTGAAACTGTACAGCGTAAATTCACACGCTCTCTATTCTACAAATATAACCTCCCTTACAGCTCCTACGATGAGCGCTTACAGATCCTCAACATTCCATCATTCAAAAAAGGAGAGAATTCTTCGACCTCTGTTGCTTGTTTAAAATATATCACGGTGTTCTTTCATCCAACTTTCGGGAAAGGCTTTATATACGTCCCACCTCAAGAACGCGTTCAACTGACATATTTATTTTTATTCGTTTTTAGTATGCGTATCACCTCGTTACAATGAGCTCCAGCTGGGTCTCCTGCCACATTCCTTAAACGCTTTGAAAAGCATATTTCATAATATTCTCCTTAGCTTCCAACGGCTTATAAGTTTTTTATATTCTTGTTTTTTTTTTTCTTATTTCAAGTTGCTCACTTTGTTTTTGTTGCATGTATTATATTATATTTCATTACCTATTTTGTAATTGGATTTATGGATCTGTAAAAAAGCGTAAATAAATAAATCGGTGTTGAAACCAACTACTCAATATCGCTCAAATCATAGTTTGAATTTACTGCGAGATGCAGGAGCCTTGCAGCCTCAGTCTTGTTCTGGGCAAAAATATCGCAAGGCAAGCCTTGGTCATGCTACAATTACGTGGTCTTGGTCTTGCCAAAATGCGACAACAAGACCAAGACTGCAAGACCAATTTTGGGCAGGACTAACTTGAAGCAACTCCTTGAGATCGCTTTCTTTGTCACTATTTCTGTTTCTTTAGTTAGTTTTCCGCACCGTCTTTCATGTTTTTTGGCTATTTTCTGTATTTCGAAGGCTTTAAAAATGGTTCTTGTCATGTAAAATTCATTCATTGCTATAAAATATTGCAATAATTTATTTTATTTCGTTTTACATTTTTTTTGCGATATAAATTCATGAATTGATTCGATTCTGGCATCGAATCAATGACTATAGGTTTTAAAATATGAAAAAAATCAATACAAAATTTAATATCATTAAGTTTTCTTTCGCAGGATAAATTATTTGGTAGTAGCTATGATGGCAGATGCTTACATGTTACTATATAACTCGTGGCTTTTAATAGTATCTATGAGATAAATTGTCTTAAGGTTAATCGGTTCAACTGAGCAAAAATAAAATCTTCGTATTTAACAATCATACAAAAAATTATATAATGGCTGAAATTTACATCTATTCGTAAATTTACGAAAAAAATCGCTTTTTTCCGTACAAGGAGACGTAAAAAGAATTGTACATGTACAAATAACAAAAATTGTCAACAAATAACAGATTGAACCTTCCTGTGTCCAAGCTCTCAGCGAAATTAACTTTCTACCAAAATAAAAGCGCTATCATGGTGACTTTCCTTGCCATCACCCTCAACTCGAATATTTCCATCTTCATTTTCATTATCCTCGCACCCATCGTCGTCCTCTTTGTCTTCGTCCTCGTCGGCAGCGATTGCATCAATTATCCCGCTGCTGTCCTTGTGTGGCGATTCACGTTCTTCATTTTCCTCATAGATAACATCGCAATTTGTCGGGATTGTTTTCGGGGCTGGCTTCCTATGCGTTGCTGGCGCTTTCATTTTCCGCTGGACACTATTGGAATTTTCATTTTCCTCCCGCTCCATTTGGATTTCCCGCAAACGTTCAGTGAGTGCATGCAAGTCACGTTCCTGCGATTCACATCGCTCTCGTAACTCGGCAATTTCACGCAAATCTTCTGGCCTTGGCTCGCGGCGCTCATAACGCATTCGCATCTCTTCGAATCTGATGAAGAAAATAAGCGTTAAATCTAATCAACATCACTTTAGCTAAGGGGTTAAATGGCGGAAATTGTGATTTGTTAGGGCGATGTTATGAACGCTGCCAGCATATTGTTAAGAGGTTTTTCTTCTATTCTTTCCAGAATAGCGGATGGGAAAATTGGTTCAGGATGTATAGCCATGATGTTAACAACATGCAATTGTGGAATCTAATATACTTAATGTACTTACAAATTCGTCAAACAACGGCATTTACGGTGCAGCTGCTCAATTTCTTGTGAGTTTTGTAGATCACGGGATTCTAGTGTCGTGCGTTCAATTTCGAAATTAGTTCGAATTTGTTTCATCTCTCGCTGGTGCTGTATCTCCAGCTCTCTGATGAGATTGGAGTTAAAAGAGAGAGAAAATAGTTTTGGAGACCGATTATAGCGTGGTGGGGGAATTAATTTTAATTAGTACGAGAATTCTGGTTAATCTGTTAATATATTTTGTCCACTTATAACAAAAAAAAATGACCTAAACAATGAGTTTTACCAACAACGATTGTCAACTGTTAATATCTCGTATTAAAATAGAATTTTTAACGTATTAAAAATGCATTGTAATTATGAATTAATAATATATAAAAAAAATGCCATCAAGGCTTAAATTATAAAAGGGGCGCAATTTTTTTCGAACAACACCAACACCACAACGTCCAGATGCACATAGAAATTTCAGGATAAAGTATCTAAAGGATAAAATCATGCTACGCAGTAGCCGATCAAGATATACGAAATCAGGGAAATCAGAAAAAAAAAATAATTTTGAAAAAAATTTTGTACTGCATGCTCAGTGTCAATTGCCAGAAGGGTGATAGATTTTCGTGCAAAATGAAAATGCAGAATTTTGATTGATGATGAGTGTGTGTGAGAATTCAGGAGCAACAACTGATCAAAGATCATACAACATATTGAAATGATATTTTTAAAAAGATTTTTTTTTTCCTTAAATAGAATATCTATGTATGTACGAGCACCTAAAAAGGAGCGTGTCCAAAGGATTTGATAAATGCATGTAAATATTAAGGATAGCTATGAATGAATGTGATTTCAGTTAGAGACATCTTATTAATAATAAAGGCTTGCAAGTGAAAAATTTAGATGCAAAGAAAGGATCATAACTAAATCAATTTCAGGGTTTCAACCCTTAGTGTAAAATTTTATTTTTGCTTTTAAAATGTCTTGAGCCGTTACTTAAATTAATTTCATAGTATTTTGCAGCTAAAAATACCTATTTTTGTAGAAAAAAGGCTTTCCTATTCTGCACAGTTGAGCGCTTTGAACTGAAATTAAGCGTGATGGTTTTAAGGCCAGTGTGGAAACTTGAGTCGACTAGAAATTATTATACACCCAGAAAAAAAAGCTGCAGCAAAACGTCAAGGAATCAATTAGAAATTGTGACAGTTGAAGTGTCAAAACAAAGAAGTGTCATTTTCAGCTCTCTGAATTTCTTGGCTTAAGTGAAGTTTAAATTCTGTCATAAATTATAATTAGCTGTGTGAAATAAGTGGAGTGGTTACTAGTGTCGTTTTATCAAGTTTTCGAGATAAGTAGCCATCTTTCAAGTCATCAATTTCATTGGTTAAATTTTTACTTAGACGAACGAAAATTAACGGAACCGGGAATTCTTACTTTGGTCTAGGAGTGAGATTCCCGTGTAGCTAAATTTATTCTAAACAATTTTTGAATTTAATTTTAAATTTATATTTTGATATTTTAAATTATTTTTTTTGCAAGTACGGATTTCTGCATTTTTTTTTTCACTAACTATATTAAATAAATCAAGGATAATAAAAATTTTTATAAAAAGCAAATAATTGAAAAAGTTAAAAATATAATGGCTACTAAACCAGATAAGTGTGGGAAGTGTAGGAAACCCGTGGAGGATATCCACTCGGCTATGGGGTGTGATGGCTTCTGCCTCAAGTGGTTTCATTTGAGGTGTATCAAAATGTCGGAGGAGAGATATCGGGCTATTATGGACATCACCGAAGATGTGATTTGGATGTGTGCCGGATGTAGAGCTCAGCACCGTAAATCTAAAGAAGACCAACTCTTCCAACAAATGAAAAACTTGCAAAGCCAAGTCGAAGAGATGAGCTCAAATGTCACCTTATTAATAGATAAATCTACGACTGCGAGCAAGCCCTCATATGCCGAAATTATAAAAAATTCTACTTCTCCTCCATCAGTACATCGATCTAATACAATATCGCAAAAAGGGATTATTATTAAGCCTAAAAATCACTCTTCATCAGAAAAAACACTGATTGATTTTAAGTCGAAGATCAGGCCATCAAAATGTAAAATTCCTCTACAACTAATGAGGCCTATTCGTAATGGTGGGGCGATTATAAAAACATCGACAAATGAAAATACTACTTCGCTTTTTAATATAGCAATGGATGCAATGAAAGAGGAGTATGATGTTGCTGAGACCAGATTGCGACAGCCTAGACTTGTCATCAATGGACTAGAGAAACAATACGCAAATAATGAACTAAGAAATGAGATCCAGGCATTAAATCCCAATATAGAGGAGCGTGATTCTATGGAACTTGTACATGCTAGGCGAACAAGAAATGGAAGGTGGTTGCACATCATCCAGGTAAACGGGAGCATGTATAAGAGGCTTGCGAATAGATACATTAATATAGATTATGGATCGTATTTTGTGAAGGAGGACTTCAACCTAACGAGGTGCTATAAGTGTCAAAAATACAACCACAAAACATCTAAATGTGAAGGGGAGCAAATATGTCTAAAATGTGGAGGAGAGCATGACCGCAAGGACTGCAAAAGCACGATTGAGAAGTGCTCTAACTGTGTTGGTAACAATAACAATGCTGATCATTCTCACAGAGCTGACTCTGTAGAGTGTCCGGAGTTTCAACGCAGAATATTGATCGCCAGGAGGAGTACCGACTACAACTTTGATGATTGCTAATCTTTCTAATCAATCAAGTGGAACAAATTTAACACTTATGTATGCTAATATAAGAAGCTTAAGACATAAGCTAAGTGATATTCAGATTTACCTGCAGCAAAATCCTGACATAGATTTGATTATTCTGAATGAAATCTGGATTTACCCAGAAGAAGCACGGTTTTACAATATTGAAGGATATAATGCGGTATTCTCCTGCAGACCTGGAAGAGGTGGAGGTACAGCAATCTACGTAAAAAATACAATCAATTTCATTACCAAGAGAGTGATGCCTGATAAGTATAACGTTATAATAATTGAAGTACACCATACAGGTAAAAAAATAAAATTAAGGACGTACTACAACCCCAATCGAATGAATGCGCAAGATTTTTGCACAGTACTAGATACATTATTCTCAACTGAAAAAAATTTGATCACAGTAGCGGACACAAACATTGATGTGCTAACGGAATCACCAGAAACACGGATTTATAAGGATACGCTAGAAACGAATGGAACGGTAATCATAAACAACAACCAAATTACTCGCCCAGTGTCAAATACCTGTCTGGATCATATAGTAACCAATGATTTAAAAGTCGCTGAAAGCATGACATACATATTTGAGGACTGGCCGGAACTGGATCATCGTGTGATAAAAATTGCTATTCAAGACCAAACCCTGAACAAACAGAAGCCGACCTACAAAACGTTCAGATTTCTAGACAAGGAGCTCTTTAAATCAAACATACGAGAGTTACTGGAAAAGCGGAAACCAAATAGTATTATTGAACTCAAAAATATCATCATATCTGCTAAGCAAAGTTCTACAATTGAGAAAAAAATCAGGTGTCGGTAACGAACTTGGATAATGAAAAAAGTAATTGATGCAAGTATTAAAAAAAGGAAGGCATACATGGACTACAGGAAGAACAGTGGAAACCAGGCTTTCAAGTTTCTGTATATGCAAGCGAAAAAAGAATCGAAACGACTGGTGAAAGAGGCTAAATTCTTATATTTCTCAAGAAGAATGGAAACAGCGGCTGACAACTCCCGCGAAATATGGAAAATAATAAATGAGGTAAAGGATAACTCTTCAACCCAGGGTATATCACAAAACTTTCAACTGAATCCTGATGGGCCCTCTAACACATCGTGTCCACGTGACGCGACGAACTCATTGAATAATTTTTTTTCAACAATTGGTGGAAGAATCACTAAAGAAATCGTTGCCAGTTCAGCAGGCAATGTAAATAATACAAATATCGCAATAAATTCCATCTTTCACATTCATCAAACAAATAAAAGGGAAGTCTTAAATGTAATCAATGAATTGAAAAAGAATACGGTGCCAGGCATTGATAGCATCACGATGAATGAGATTAGTATAATTAAGGAGGACATAGCCCAGATTATGGCAAATTTTATAAACGTGCATATTAGGAATGGGACTTTTCCGGAAGAAGAAAAACTTGCAAAAATAGTTCCTATATTTAAGGGTGGTGATCATCTTGACCCGAATAACTATCGCCCGATTGCGCTGCTGACGGGATTTAGTAAGATATTTGAAAAAATACTAAACAATCGATTAACATCATTCTTAGTTGAAAACTCTATCATAAGCCAACATCAGTTTGGTTTTCAAAAGAACAAGAGTACTTTGGATGCCCTACATTCTGTCACACGTTTCATCAATCTAGGACTTGACAGGGGTGATTATGTCATCGCAATTTTTGTGGATTTGAAAAAAGCATTTGACATAGTTGATCATGACCTCTTGCTTCGTAAACTTGAATCGTATGGTATTCAGGGTAGTCCTAAGAAGTTGTTTAAGAGTTACTTGGAGGGAAGATCGCAGAGAACTTTAATCAACAATGTACTGAGCGACCATGCACCTACGGAAACAGGAGTTCCCCAAGGTTCAATACTGGGCCCAACTTTGTTCCTGCTATATACAAATAATCTAAATACATGTGGACTGACGGGATAGCACACATTATATGCTGATGACACAGTTCTACTTTATTCAGTACGAGACAAAACTGCCATTGAGAACACTATCAACGACGATCTAGGAAAATTCCATCAGTGGTTAATTGGAAACAAACTAGTATTGAACATATGGTCCTTCAACAAGTTCAAACGCGAGAGAACGATAAGAAAAGTATTTATTATTTACAGATTATTAAATGGTTACTATATAATCGATACACGTTAGGATAAAAATTAATTCGACTGTCGTTTTGATGTCTGGTTGTCGTTTCGATGTCGTTCCTACGATCGCTCTAGGTGAAGTGATTAGCGTCTCGTCGACGCGATAACAAAAATTCCTAACTCCGTGCATGCATTCATACCACATTTGCTGAGCATGCACACGCGCAGCGATAACAAGATTCCCAACTCCGTGCTTGCATCCATATCACATTTGCTGAGCATGCAAATGTATCAAATGATTGTATCGACGCGATACAATCTCCGTCAGAGCGTTCCTCATCGCAGCACAATCGCTGACCACGCACAAGCGCAACCAGCAGACATGCTGAGTGGATCTTTGGTCATGTAACCCATATCGTATGATTCTCGCGGTGGCTGAAGCATCGGGACAATGTTGCACACTACTATTGCATGCATGCAATGCATGCGTTGTGTTGTCGCCACACTACTACCCTCGCAGTGGCTTGGCCACGATACTTTATTGGAAGCGTACGGGTGGCCGGATCTTACGTCCACTGCGTGTGGTTGTTGTTGGTTCGCTAATGAGGGGCCTCGCCTTTGAAGTAGGTTCTGGCGTGAGGAATGCGGGTTTGAGCCTGTCGATCGAAATTGAGGCGGGGTGTCCATTAATGTCGATGCGGAAATACTTGTCCTTTCTGCTTAGGACCGGGTATGGGCCGTCGTATGGTGGTGTGAGCGATGATTTTACCTTGTCGTTGCGTACAAAGACGTGTGAGCTGCTGCCTAGCGTTCGGTGTATGAAAGTTTGGGTGGTGGTGTGGTGTGCCGTGTCTCGAGGTCGCAGTTTCGTCATGCGTGACCTGAGATCACGCAAGAAGTCCGTTTCGTTGGTTTTGGACTGCGATGCGGTGAAGAACTCCCCCGGAAGCCGTAGGCTGGTGCCGTAGACCATGTCTGCGGGTGTGGCGTTAATATCCTCTTTTAATGCGGCGCGCAGTCCTAGGAGCACAAGAGGTAGCACCTTCGTCCATTCGGCTGTATCGTAGCAGCGGATGGCGGCCTTGACTGTGCGATGCCATCTCTCAATGATCCCGTTGGCGGCGGGATGGTATGGGGTCGTTCGCAGGTGGTTGATTCCCAGAATACGGGTCAGCTCGGCGAAGATTTGGCTCTCGAACTGGCGTCCCAGGTCGGTAGTTACTCTTGCCGGCACTCCGAAGCGGCTTATCCATGCATTGATAAGCGCCTCGGCGACTGTTGTTGCAGTGATATTCTGGAGCGGAACGGCTTCTGGCCAACGTGTGAACCTGTCAATGATGGTTAGGCAATAACGGTAACCATCGTTCGGTGATAGTGGTCCGATGAGGTCGATGTTAATATGCTCGAACCTGGTGTCCGGCTGGGTGTATCGTTGGAGCGGTGACTTGACGTGACGTCCGATCTTGTTGCGCTGGCAGGCCGTGCAGCTTCGTACAAAATCATTAATCTCCTTATTTATGGCCGGCCAGAAGAAGCGGTCGGTGATGAGTCGTCTAGTCGCTCGTATGCCTGGGTGTGCTAGGCCATGCATCGTCTGCATGATTGTTTGCCTAAGCTGCTGCGGTACGTAGGGTCGAACCTTGTTTTCGGTGACTATGCAGTGGAGTGGCGTGTCGGAAGTAGCAAGCTCCTGCTTCTTCCACTTGAGTTTGTCCGTCTGGTCCTCCAGCAAAGCCTTGAGCTGTGGATCAGTTTGTTGAGCTGAAGCGAGAGAAAGGATGTCGGTCGTTGAAACTGTACTCACCCGAGACAAGTAATCCGCGACGGAGTTATTCCGGCCCGGAATGTGGCGGATGTCGACTGTGAACTGGGAGATAAAATCCAGCTGACGTTGTTGCCTCGGTGATGCTTTCTCCGGTCGTTGCTGGAACGCAAACTGTAATGGCTTGTGGTCGGAGAAGACTGTGAAGACTCTGCCCTCCAACATGTACCGGAAGTGCTTGATGGCTTCGTGAATCGCTAGCAACTCTCGGTCGTAGGTGCTGTAGCGTCGCTGGGTGTCGTTCAGCTTGCGTGAGAAAAATCCCAGAGGCTCTGTTCCAGTGCTCGTTGTCTGGTGCAGGACAGCTCCGAGTCCATCGTCCGATGCGTCCACTGTTAGGGACCATGTGGCTGTTGGATCAGGATGCGCGAGTGACGGAACCTTGGTTAGTTCCGACTTGCACCTCTCGAATGCTGCCGATGCCTCGTCGGTCCATTGAAGCTCCGTTTTGTCGCGTTTTCTGTTTCCCTCTATCAGCTGTTGGAGCGGGCGTTGGGTTTGAGCGGCATGCGGTAGGAACCTCCTGTAGAAGTTAATCATTCCTAAGAATGACTTTAGCTGCAGTGCTGTCCTGGGCTTCGGAATAGCAGATATGCCTTGCGTCTTCTCAGGCAAAGGTTTCAATCCATCAGTTGAAATCGTGTGCCCCAAAAATTGAATCTCGTCCTGTCCAAATTGGCACTTATTCTTGTTGATTGCAAGTCCGTATTGGCGTAGACGGCTCAGCACCTCCGACACATGCTGTTGGTGTATCTGCGGGTCCAGTGAAAACACCAATATGTCGTCTATGTAGACGAATACATTACTGAGTCCCCTTAGCACCTCGTGCATGAAGCGTTGGAAGGTCTGGCCCGCGTTGCATAGGCCAAAGGTCATGTAGATGAACTCATACAATCCAAATGGCGTGATAATCACCGTCTTCCGGACATCACTCGGCTCGACTGGAATCTGATGAAACGCCTTCTGTAGATCGATCACAGTAAAGACCTTCATCCCGTGCAAAGCAGCAGTGCAGTCCTGCAGGAATCCGATTGGATATCGGTCCGGAACGGTGCATGCGTTGAGGGCTCGGTAGTCTCCGCATGGACGCCAGTCTCCGTTGGCTTTACGTACCATATGAAGAGGACTGCTCCATGCACTCTTGGATGGTCGACAAATTCCCAGTTGTATCATGTTGTCGAACTCGGCTTTCGCAGCGGCGAGTTTGTCGGGAGGAAGTCGGCGTGCCTTCGCGTTGACTGGAGGGCCTTTTGTCACAATGTGATGCGTCGTCGTGCACTTAACGTTGCGGCGAGGTGCTGTTGATGTGACTTCGGGATAGTCTGCCAGAATTGCAGCGTATTCACTGGCGATTGTCGCGGATATCGATGGTTGTATCAGTGGTTGGTTCGTTGATGTGGCCTTCACCTCAGCTGCGTTCGCAATTTGTCGCTCGATGAGTTTTCGTCCTCTGATGTCCACGAGTAGTCCATGATGCTCGAGCAGATCAGCTCCGATGATTGAGGAGCTGACGTCCGCTATGATAAAAGTCCACGTAACAGGCCTCGGAAGGCCGAGATTTAAAGTCAGCTTCCTCTTCCCGTAGGTGCGGATAGCAGAACCGTTAGCAGCTAATAAGCGGGTGCCAGATTCTGGGTTACTTCGGTCTCGGATGGTAGGTGGGATCACGGATACGTCTGTGCCGGTGTCGATCAAAAGCGCGCCAGTGCCATTGTTATCGCGGATGTATAAGCGATGCACTGATCGCGCGCCGGCCAGTTTTTGCGGAGAGGACGGTTTTAGTTTTTTTGCTGTTTGCCGAACTTGCAAGGCGGTCGGCATTTCGTGGCGTCTGATCCGTAATGGGCGTGGTACCAGCAAGCTTCGGTTGGAGGTTTGGGCGACTGTGGGCGTGATTGCGATGGTAATCGTGGTTTCCCTGAATTACCGGCACATGGGCACGTGCACTCGGTCCTTTGTGCAATGCTCCTGTGGTCTTCGTCGATTCGGCGTGCCAGCCTCACAACTTCCGCCGTCAGTTTGGAGAGCTCTGACAGGATTCTCGTTGTTGGCAGAGTGGCTTCCGCAGAGTCGTGATTCGAGATTGATCCGATGGTGTAAGGCTTGGACCCTTTCGTCACTTCGTGGACCCTATCGGCAATCGTTGCTAGATTCTGCAGCGAGGCGTCGTTTGCTGACAGAATGCTGCGCAACGTGATGTCCAGTCTATTAAGCCACATCTGTTTTAGCGTCTCCTCCGAAATGCTGTCAGCGGCGAGAGTTCGCATTTGGTTCAGCAGCTGTGATGGTCGCTGATCGCCCAATTCGACCTCCGACAACAGTTTCTGAATACGCTGCTGGGCGGACTCCGCGAAGGCTCTAATAATCTCTCGCTTGAGGTTGTCGTACTTTCCTTCCGCTGGTGGCTTGGACACGGCACTCCGCACTTGCTTCACGACTCTGATGTCTAGGCTGGCGACGATCATCTGGAAGCGCGTTGTGTCTCCCGTTATGCGGCTCGCCCCAAAGTACGCCTCGATTTGCTCGAACCAAAGTTCGACGTCCTCCTCCCAGAACGGCGGAATCCGGAAGGTGGCATTTTTCACACCGCTTATCTCGCCGGCTTCGGGGTCCGCTCCATCGTGCGTGGCTGCCGGGATGTTGTTCTTGTCTTCGTTCGACATTTTAACTGTTATGGTCGAGGTTGGGAGGTATTCGCTTGCGCGCGCCGCTTTACGCCGCGGACGTGGTCCCTGTACAATATGTACACTAGGGACGCGATGTTTACGATGAGCACGCACAATAGTGTCACCTCAAGACGGTCACTTTGCACCGCGAGCGCCGAATTTATCACTAAGGTGTTCGTAACTTCACCCGTCACCTCTTTCACCGGTTTATTTCCCATTCACGCTGACGTGGGAAAACGAGCACTACACACGTGAGATTGGCAGTTCTGTAGCGTCGGGCGCTATGTTCCACTCGCGGGAGGCAGGATCGCCAGTTATGGTCCTTCAACAAGTTCAAACGCGAGAGAACGATAAGAAAAGTATTTATTATTTACAGATTATTAAATGGTTACTATATAATCGATACACGTTAGGATAAAAATTAATTCGACTGTCGTTTTGATGTCTGGTTGTCGTTTCGATGTCGTTCCTACGATCGCTCTAGGTGAAGTGATTAGCGTCTCGTCGACGCGATAACAAAAATTCCTAACTCCGTGCATGCATTCATACCACATTTGCTGAGCATGCACACGCGCAGCGATAACAAGATTCCCAACTCCGTGCTTGCATCCATATCACATTTGCTGAGCATGCAAATGTATCAAATGATTGTATCGACGCGATACAATCTCCGTCAGAGCGTTCCTCATCGCAGCACAATCGCTGACCACGCACAAGCGCAACCAGCAGACATGCTGAGTGGATCTTTGGTCATGTAACCCATATCGTATGATTATCGCGGTGGCTGAAACATCGGGACAATGTTGCACACTACTATTGCATGCATGCAATGCATGCGTTGTGTTGTCGCCACAAACACATCAAAGACAAAATATATTGTTTTTAAGCAAAAGAACAAAGGAGACATAGATGTCGAACTAAATATTAACGGCGAAAAATTGCAAAGAGTGCTAGAAATAAAATATCTTGGTCTTATCATAGACCATCGTATGACCTGGTTACCACACATAAATAGCTTAAGAAGGCAATTAGCCCCAATAATAGGATTGTTAAGAAGATATGAGGATTTTCCAATGCACATCAAGAAACTTGTTCTAAATGCGTTTGTCCTGGCGAAATTGCATTATGGAGTACTTATTTGGAGTCAATCAGCGAAGCAACATTTAACCAGTATATCCAGGCTGCTGACCAAAGCGTATAAAAACATTCTGAAGCTGCCAATGCTTACTCAAACTAGTTTGGTTTACCAATTGGCAAAATCATTAACCTTTAGTCAAATTATTATTATGGAGAAAGCGAAGTTTATCTACAGAAATTTAAAAACTAATGGATCGGAACGAGCGCCATTAATTAAGGTATCACAGATCAACCCATATAATGCGAGGAATGCAAATCAATTTGTAATACCTTTTGCCAGAAGGGATCGACTAAAGAACGATGCAACGAATGATGCTCTGCGTATATATAACAATCTACTAGAAATTGTTAAGGAAGCAAACTCACTTTTGGTATTTAAGAAAAGACTAAGGGAGCATTTAATGAGTACTGATTGAAGCGTGGACCTGTAATTCTGCTTTTATGAGCCCAGTATCTTAGGGCGTTCTTTTTGACCCTATCGGCGAGATACTGAAGTGACAGTTACTCAGAGTTTTTTTTGAATGCGTCGTATGATATTGAATTTTTTTTTATCTCTGAGAGCTGATCATGATTTTTTGGACTAGATGTTCACGAAAAGGACTAGTTCACATTATATTGTGTGCCCCCTTTTACCGATGTGTTAAACATTGTCTGGGTGGCACAAAGGACCAAGCGACGTAATGTGAATGCAGATCGCACGAGCGTTGTGCGACGAAGAAAGAGTGATGGAGAGAGTGGTAGGGAATGGAGGTAATTAAAATACAAAAAAAAAAATACAAATACTTCCAACGCATTGCAATGCTACTGGCAGCACTTTTGCTATATACTGTGACGTTTTGTTTCTTTTTGAACCTTCATTTTTATGTCAAGTTTTGTTTTCAAGCAAAGTCGTGTTTATATAAACGTCTCGTAATCTGATAAAGTTAGCTTAAATTCGTCCGCATCCGAGTTTTTCTCATCTTAAATCTAACAACTTATGGGCTCAGGCGTTGCCTTCTTAGTCAGGCCCGAAACTGGGAACACTACGTCACGTCGCGAACTAATCTCTTCGAGTAGCCCCATCAGCGCCATCTAGTGCTGTCCAAATCAAACAATTTTCTAAAAAAATTTTGACAGTACATTTAACTGTAGTTTGAAATTTTATCAGTGCTATGTCAACGATTTATTTTAAATATGAAGCGTCGCAGGAATTAGCGCGCAAATATATATATTCCGTTCTCGTTTGTATCATTTCGGCTCAATTTCATCTGAGAAATGTCATATTTGACAATCACAAAAGCCTACTTTCGGCCTACTGAGATGCTACTTTCAAGTTTTCTGGACAGCTGTTTGTGGAAATTTAGAGCTACTGAGCAGCTGTTTCCGGTACGGGAAGTGACGTCAGGTACGTTAATTGATTTCTTTATGGGCCTGAGTAAGAAGTAAACGGCTCAGAGGCGCCGGACAAATAAACGTTTTGTCGATTCACTAGACGAAATAGAGATTTTTCGCTAAAATTTGTGTGATCAGTGCGAGTGAGGTTAGAACCACGCTGTCTTCAGTATAAAAGGATAGCAGCTCGCTTTTCCAAATGAAACTGCTAAACGATAGCTATTATTACCACTACAGCTTACTTATGGAAGGTGTTCTTCCACGCATAGACGTACGGGACGTGATCACTAAACCAAAGTGCGAAGGCGCCGAAGAACTGGTGAGATGGGAAAGTTCAAATCGAAGTGCTGTGACATGGATCTGATTATGCGTAGAAAACAATCAAGTTAGGCCTATCCGCAGGATTGATTCTGCAGGGGAAGCATAGAAAACAATCCAGGACGCTCGTGAGGGGTTTTTCCGGGGGAGCAAGATGCGGCTACTCAAGGGTATCATGAGCAAGCATGCTGAAAATGGTGATGATATTCATCCATCCAACCAAATGACTAGAATAATACCAAGATTGGCACCATCAAAAACATCATTTCGGTGGAATATCTCAGAAAATCAACCCACAACGGCGAAGGAGGAGCAAATACTGTACACAAAGTAATGACAAAATCATGCACCAGTAGAGAAAGCAATTTCAAAGGAAAGTTAACTTGCAATTTCTACAAGAAATACGGTTACTCCAAACATAAATGTAGAAAGTACATATATAAAGTGGAAGGCTGCGCAAAGAAAAAGAAAATAAGCCACTAATATCATACAGATAACCAATGAGAGTATTTATTACTTGCTTTAAATCGGTAAAGCTGAGGAGTGAATCCTGGATTCCGGTGCCACAGGTCATATTGAGTGCAACGGCAGCATGTTCGCGGAATTAGATGAAACATTCAATGGCTGATGATGAAGAGGTGCAAGATCAAGGTAAAGGGAAAATTCATCTGCAACTTGTCAACAATAGCGGCATCTCACGTCAGTCAACATTAGACTAGATGTTATATGTGCCATGGACTATTTCGAATATAGTCTCAGTAAAACGATTATCTAAAAAAGGCCCACGTAAATTTTAGTGGGAATGCTTGTGAAGTATATTGTATTAAGACGGGAAAAGATAAATAGGTGTTGGTGATATTAAAGGCAATTCTGAAAACCAAAACCCACGAGACAAATGCAGTGATAAGCTTACAAGACTCATTTCAACTTCAGAAACTTAAATAGAAGTGGGGTAAAGGTGACGTGAAAAGCATGAGCTTCTCGATCAATGGGACGCGTATCGCGTGTAAAAAATACCTAGAAGGAAGCTCACGCATTTGCCTTTTCAGATCAGACTAAGAGGCCAACGAACAAACTGGAGATTAACTACACAAATCTTTGCGATCCCATGTGAACAATATCTCAAGGAGTGGTACATTATTTTATGACCATAATCGACGATCACAGTCAATGGTGTGAGTCGTATTTCCTCAAACGCAAGAACAAAGCCTCTGACAAGCATCAGGAGTATATGGCGCCATTAAAAAAAAGGCATACTGGGAGGAAAGTGAAACCAGTTCAATCAAGTACGACAAAGATACTGCAATCAACCCCTGAATTCAAGTCTGAGGGAGTTCACCATAAGCTTACAATAGCACACACATGGCAGCGGGACTGAGTGGCCGAGCACAAAAACAGAACATTAGTGCAAACTTCAAGATCTCTATTTCTTCAACCCGGACTACCACAGCCATTCTGAGCAGAAGTGGTCATGACAGCGAGTTACGTTAGAAATAGGTGTATCAAAACTATTATCCACTAAGGCACACCTTTTGAATTTTGAACGGGTGAGACACCGAACACACACATTGAGTTTACTGGTTCCCCAATCATCAGACATTAAATGCCAAGAAACGCTAACATCTGTAAATACATCTATAGCTTTGCTACTAAATCCTACTTCTACCTCCTTTGTGGGGACGTAAGAGGGTGAGCCTGATAACGGAATCTACGTATGTTAATAACCATGCCGCCGGAATGGAAATCGGACGACGGGCCAACTCCCCGTCCCTGGAAAACGTTTCGAAACCTGCAGATCGGCCTCGTAATGGATTGGACACACAACAACGACCTCGCAAACGAAAAAACGACAAAGGCATTGGTTCCTGGAATGTCAGATCACTCAATTACCCTGGCGCTGTTAAGGATCTTTTACAACAGGCCAGTCGATACCAATTAAAATACTGACAATCCAGGTTACAAATTGGACTGGAAACGCCATACAAGACATGAGATCGCACACAATATTCAAAAGTGGGAAGCCTACTGTAAAACGAAAATTCGGAGTAGCTTCCGTTGTGAATAGGGAGTTCAAATCGCACGTTATTGATTTTAAAGCAGTCAATGAACGGTTGTGTGCGATCCGTATAAAAGCGAAATTCTTCAAAATCTGGCAGATAAATGTTTACGCCTCGACCGAAGAAAAGGACGAAGAAATGAAAGAAATATTCCACAATCACCTGGAAAGACTGGTTGACTCATTGCCTACAAACGATAGTAATTTCAATGCTAAGTTTGGCAATGAGCTATCTGATCGGGAAACGACTAGAGGATATAGCCTCCATGATGAGACAAATCACAACGGCCAGCGCCTGATTGCCTTTGCATGTAGCAAAAATCTAGTCATACGTTCACCTTGCTTCCCCCATCGATGCATTCATAAAATAACCTGGATATCACCAGATTGCAGCATACTAAACCAGATCAGCCATATTCTGATCCAACAACTATGGACCTCGAGCATACTTGATACCCGTACACACCGAGGAGCCAATTGTAACTCAAATCATTACTTGGTCAAATTGAACTATCGATGTCGTATGTGAAAGGCATATTCAGCGAAGACCAGCCCGATACAAAAATTTGACAACGAAAGGGTCCAAACAGCGTCTGTCACCAAACATTTCATGGAGACTCTCGACAACCAGCTGGCTCCCATCTTAACATATCAGACGCATCGTTAAAAACAAGCACGAGCTCTGGATGGAAGTGAAAGCGGCTATTAAGGCCGTGGCAGAACAGACGATCGGACATCAAGCCCGGTACAAAAGAAATGAATGGTTCGATGATGAGTGCCAGAATGCGTTAGACAATAAGAATTAGGCGTCCAAAATTACGTACGTAGGAAAGCCAGGATGAAGGGAGAAGACTATGAAAATCTCAGAAGAGTAGCGAATAAGATAATTAGAATTAAGAAAAGAAAATACTATGATGACCAATTGAGAACTATAGATATAAGTTTAGCGAGCAACAACACAAGACAAGCATACAAAGTAGTGAAAAGCCTGAAACGTGGTCATGAGCCCAAAACCATCGCTGATGAATCCAAGATTAAGGAAAGGTGGGCATCATATTTCAAGAACCTCCTTAATCTTCTGCATAGATCCACAACATCGGAGCCTATAGATGGCTGCGGAAGGTTTTCATTTGCCCTACCAAATCTGGATGAAGTGAGTTCCATCGTCAAAGCCCAAAAGAATAATAAATCACCGTGCATTTATGAGATTCCAGTGGAGCTCATCAAATACGGTGGCAACAATGTTCATAAAACTATTCACATAGCCATCCAGCACATTTGGAAAGAAGAGCATATGCTAAAAGAGTGGAGCCAATCAATTATATTCCGTATCCATAAAAACATGGGCCAAGCTATACAGTGCGAAAATTATAGAGGCATATCACTATTTTGTACAGCGTACAAAATATTTTCAAAGATCTTAGAAAATAAAATTGGATCATACGCCAACAGTATTATTGGGAAGTATCAAGGTGGTTTTAGAGCAGGTAGATCGACAATAGACCAATTGTTTACAGTCAACCAGGTACATGAAAAATGCTGGGAGTTCAACATAGACGTACCCCAAATTTTCGTTGACTACGACAGTATTGATCGTAACGTACTGTACCAAATAATGCTTTGCTTTGGTATCCCAGCCAAATAAGTCCGACTTATCAAGATGACAATGATGTTGACGACCTCCTAAGTCCGTATCAATAGCCACCGATGCCTTTGATATAAATATCGGACTAATGCGGGGAGATGGGCTAGCCCCATTGCTATTCAATTTGGCTATAGAGTGCGTCATAAGGAAGTTACCTGTCGATACACGAGGTACATTACTATACAAGTTAAGCCAAGTAGTAGCCTATGCGGACGATATTAACATTTTGTCACGGTCATTAACAACCGTCAAAAAACTTTTCCTGAAAGTCGACAGCGAAGCAAAACTAGCAGGGCTACAAATCAATGAGAATCAATCAAAGCGCATGACGCAGTCGAGGAAAAATACCTCAAATACACAAAATATCACATTTGGTGAATACAGTGTCGGAAATTTTGGCAAGTTTATGTATTCAGGCGCCAAAATAACGAGAACCAGTAATAAAAGAGACGAAATACGCCGAAGAATGCAGCTCACAAGTAAAATATTTTATTCAGTTTTTATGATTTTGAGAGCCAACTGCATACACAGGAAAATAAAGCTGCAAGTATGCAAATCTGTGATAAGACCTGTGGTATGCTATGGGTGTAAATCATGGACCCTAACTCAAGCATCCGCAAATATATTGAACGCCTTTGAGCGACGGGTCATGAGGCAAATAATCGGAGCGAAGCGGAACTCGATACAAACATGAGCTGAATGAACTTTTTGACAAGCTGGAGATCTCAACGATTGTCAGACTGCGGAAGCTGCAATGGGCCAGACACATGGACCTTATGGACCAACAACGGATATCCAAAAAGGTATTCGTTGGGAGAACTGAAGGCCGGAGACCAGTGGGGGAACTGAGGAAACGCTGATATGACTAGGTTGACGAAGATAGTTCATCGTTGTTTGGATTTTGAAATTGGAGGACGCGGTCAATGGACAGAGACAGATGGAGGCGCTATTTGCAGAAAACGAAGACCCGAGAGGGGCTGTAGTGCTACGAAGAAGAAGAAAGAAACGTAACATTGACAATCTAAGGGTATTTGGCTTCCTTTCCAGATAAACGCGCAAACAAAGGGAAAATCGAGAGCTATGGAAGGAAATTTTGTGGGTTACTCAACTGAATCAATGGCGGAGAAAACGCTCCATCTGTCCCGAGTAATGTAAAAATATATCCTTCAAATGAAAGTGCACCAGGAAGACCCAAAATTGTAATAACGGGTCATCGTAGATGCCCACACAAGGAATACGTCACAATTCTTGTCGAGGTTACTAGCCCATCTCCGTCCAAAATGATACTCCTAGAAAATGATTGCAGTGAATCAGGGACAATCTTTGAATCTGAAGTGGAAACACCACCATTTAATGAGCCGGAAACTTGCTTTTAAACGTGTGAGTAACATCGCAAGGATAACACTACAGAAGCTTTTTTTGACAGTGCCCTTAGAGATAATGACAAGAATGGATGGAAAAGCACCATATAGAAGGAAATGAAGTCCTTAATTGAAAATGATACATGGATCATAGTTCACAGAATCAAACGTAGCAATGTTATCAGCTCCACGATTGTATTATGGGGAGAATATACTGCTGACTGAAGACTTGAGAGGCGCAAGGCTAGACTCATTTCTGAGGGTTATATGCAGCAACTAGGTGTTGATCACTTCGACACTTTCTCACCAGTTGTCAGTGTACTGAATTGGAGTGTTTAAGTCCATACCAATGTTCTGGCAAAAGAGTCAGCGAGCTTTAAAGAAGCTTTGCTTAGTGATCATGTCGACTAGCTATTTGTGGGCCATATAGAACAGATTTTTATTCACGCCAAGAAGCTACACTACAAAACTATATGTCAATCAAGCTACTCTTCAATATTTCAAAATTTTTCTCTCGTTAAAGTTAGCGGACATGGAGGTTTGAGATGAATGCAAACATTGTACGAAAAGCAACCGTTACTTTTCTTAAAGAAGGTCATTGCATTAGAAGGGGAATGTCAAATTTTAACACGTTAAAGTGGGTGAACTGAACCATATATCCCTGCCAATGGGGTGACTAGCTTTTTTCATCAGAAACAGCAACTTCTGATCATCCCGGGGCTACTTGAATGCTTAAATTTACTGCATCAGGTTATCTTCATTCAGGATCCTCATTGTATTCTCCGCTAAATTTGGCTTGGAAATTGCACAACTTGATATAACCACGGCTTATCTTAACAGTCCTGTCAACATTGGATTATTTATTTCAAAACCTCAATTGCTGGAAAAAATAATTCCGAGGATGAGTAATATCTGTGCCGCTAAGAATGTTTGTTGACTAAATAAATCGTTGTACGTGCTCAAGCAGGGGGTTCTCTCATTGACACATGAAATTGACAGAAGCATTAAAGTCCCTTGGTCTTAGGTAGACTGTCTCCGATCCGTTTGTTTTTGTTTAATTGGACTACTAAGGGATTGACCATCGTGCTAATCTACGAGTATATCGATGATATCGTCATAGCATCAACGGACGTCGAGAGAATTTGAGTCATCAAAGCAGACATCTGTGATATGTTTCAATTACTGTTTGGGCATTGAAGTCCACGTGAAGGAGGATAGCACATGTTTGTCACAGTCCAGTTTTACAAGTGAAATTCTCAACCGGTTTAAGAAAAGACACCTTACAGACAACTCGTTGGTGTGCTAATGTACATAGCTTCGGGAACGCTCCATATATTACCCAGATTGTCAGCATTCTGAGTCAATTTAACATGTTTTGAGAGAAGAAAAAATAGAAAATTAGATTTTCTGTGATCAATTAAACCAGAAAAACTCTGACTATATTTGTAGTGGACTGTATGTTAAGTGAGTTGACTGATGAGCAAATCTAGAGGTTGGGTGATGGACTCGATTGAGGCTATTAGTCTATAAATGATTTTTTAACAGAACAATAAATTGAGTCTTCTGACTTTTATTTATAACAAAACACTTCTTCACAAACTACACTGGTAGATTTGTCTGTACGAAAATGTTTCACTATAAAGTGTTCACTTGAGTTGGCTGTGATGAAAAAGGATGAAAAAGGTAGCTCAATGATGGTCACTAAGCCACACACAAGTGAGTTGATTGGATACTGTCTCTTGTGAGTGTGAATGACGCTGTGGCGGTATTCCATCCTTGCCTGTTGCTTCAATAAAGGATTTTTCACTTCATTTGAAGGCTCAGCACCACTGCTTTGTAGATGATTTTGTCGTCTGAACGGTTGTTGATGAGTTTGACTGATTCACTGTAGGAAAAACTGTGAGATGACTGCACAAAAATACGTGAGAGAACTGGAAACGATTCGTCTGCGTGACTATTTGTAGAGTTGTCTGGAGTATACTGGCGGTTTGCCGTGTGATGAACACGCTTACCGGCGTCACCAGGGCCGTGATGATGAATGGTAACCTTGTCGCCCTTTGCTGGCGTCTGATTGGTTACCACCAATAGTCAGGATCGTAGTCTAGTTGTTTTGTTGAGTTGTCCAGGGGGGTTAAAAAATATAAAAGATCGAGTTCGTCAACTCGTAACAAACACTCATTTCGATAAAAATCGCTAGACGGCAACTAGACGGCAACTAAACGGGTACTCAGAAACGTAGATGGAACTTTGGTTTTTTTTCGAAAAAACCCGACTAACTTATGGGTTTTATTGACGTTGATTGGTATAACTGTACCGGGGACCAGAAGTCTTACACTGAAGTTTCTTTCATTCATTCCGTTTCATGGTATTCGAGGAAGCAACCGATAGTTGCTCTTTCTTTGACCGAAGCTTCAAATTAACATATGCCACCAAGGAAGTTCACGGAGGAACTGGGGATAAAAGAATTGGGTGGAGCTGTTTACTGGCAACCAAGGACCACACCCTGTTTCGCGGAAAATCCCATACATTATTCTAGATCCAATCACATAGACGCGCTGAAGGCAGGAAATATTAAGTTAAAATATTTGCCTACCAAAGAAATGGCTGCAGATGTTCTGAACAAAGCTCTTACCACAGTGAATCACAAAAAGTGTTTGGAGCAGCTGGGCTTGCGTTTTCATCCACTTGAAGAAGGATGTCAAGGAATTAATAAGAACTTTCAATATATTGTATGCCTCTTTGTTCTTTTTCTTTTTGAATCTTCTTTCTTCTGGCCAATTTTCGTTGCTAAGCGAAGTTGTATTTTTGTGAACATCTCATAATCTAATAAGTTTAGCTTCAATTTGTGCGCACCCGAGTTTTTCTCACTTTAACTCCAACTTAAAACCACCTATGTTGCTATTTAATTCTGTAAAACTATAGACAACATACACTACTTTCAGCAAAATCATAGATTGCTTGAGGAAAATTACGTGGGATCAGTGTAATCAAAATATATAAGTATCTTGTTTAAATTATACAAGGAAAGCTCTATGCACAATAAACGCAACTAAAATCGGTTACATTCGAAGGTGCCTCATATAGATGATTTAGTTTGGGTTTAGATAACGCGCAATGGAAGCGCTTGTGCTTTTTGATTTGTAATATCTGGATTCAAAAGCTTCTGAGTATGAATTTGCATGTATAAATGTAATTGATTTGAATGAACGGTCTGCCTGCAAAAAATGGAAAAGGGAGCGGCTTGACACTTTAATGAAGTTAGAGGACCTCAATCGGCAAGATGCTTACATCGGTTAGCAAATGGAACCATGTGGCACATTATATTTGGACTCTCCTCGAAGTTAAAAAAAGCATACTTGATCATTCGGAGGCATCGAGGGTTAAGAGGTATCTTCTTTAGCAATCTTTTCCCTCTCTTCCAAGTAGAGAGGTGGTCTAAAAAGATGAACTCTAAATTTGCGGTTGTTAAAGGATATTTTTTCTTGACAAGGGGCTTGTGGAGAATATATCTGAGTTCGTTGGTGTTCAACTCCGTATTGCTCGGGTAGGCTCTTAGATTGGCGGGAATGAAATTAGATCCCGTTGTCCGAAAAGGGGTTTTCTGAGACACGAAACACATGGAAAACTCGGTGTTACAGAAATTTCATGAAAGCTGTGGTTGTGAATTTTCAAATGGGTTCCACCAGCGGAAATTTGGACATTTTGTCCAGAATGAAAATAGAACTATCGGGTCAGTCCAGAATGAAGATAGTACCAATGGATCGATCGAGGATAGAGACTTAGTAGATCTATTTACAGGCCTTGAGATATGCACCCCGTACCATTGAGCTGGCTCATTGATGTCAAAGGGCCTGGTTGAAAGTTTTATTCTTGTTGCAAGTTCCACATGCGGCATTATACTGTTTAACTTGTAATACCATTTTAAACCAAAATAAGTATTTCTAAAGACACCAAACCTTCTGTCCATAGCCACATACTAAAGGGGTGGTCAACTGTATAGAGAATCAGATCGTTTGTCAGCTCCTCCTGCACTCAAAGCTCATAAAACTCTTCTTCCTGCAAAGAGTCACCGGTTGCTTATCCATTTCAAGTGTAGACATATCCGTCCACCATTTTTAAGCCAAGCAACAGTGACTACTGGGTTAGAGTGATTTTTCGTTGGTTTTTTTTTTTAGTTTTTTTAACTGAAGTGGGAGCTGTCCAAATCGAATGGGACTATCGTCATTCTGTAACATTTCTGCACCCTCTAGCGAAAATGGTCGGGAAAATTAAACGGGCACGATGTTTTGCGCTTCCTTACGGTAATTAATGGTAAAATTTAAACCTTGCGATTCGAGAGCAAACCAAGCCAAGCATCCATAGTTGATTTGACAGGTATTACAACGAAGCGTGATCGGTGATGATCTCTAAGGCATGGCTTTCTATGTACGCTTGAAACTTCTTGATTTGGATCACCGCTGTCAGACATTCCTGTTCCGATACAGTGGAATTCCTCTGGGCCAAGTTCAGTTTACTCGACAAAAAAGTGATCAGATCTTCCTCAATATCTTCTGTCTGTTGTACTAGCACAGCGCCTACTCTATATTGACTTGTGTCACGATAGATAAAGGACTTTTTAAAATCAGGACTATGCAAAAAGGGGGCAGTTGTTAACGCTTGTTTCAGTTCATCAAACGTTTTTCACTTATCTTCGTCCAGATAAATTTATCTTTATCCAGCATATCTGATAGAGACGCTGGCACTGTCACATGTTTCAACCACTTTCAGATGACTCTTGTTTTGCTCGCCTTACCTGAGGTCTGAACTACCTAACCCTTTTACCTTCATGCCAAGCAGGATCAACTAATGATCTAGGAACAAACCTGTATCATTTTCTTCGTTGATTCTACAAACAGTTGGTGATATTGCTCCTAGATTTTCATTGCATAGTAGAAACTCGTGGGCTATCTAGTACCCTGATACAATTATAGAGACTTCAGAGGTAACCCATAAGATTATTGCCAGTCAACAAATGGTCGGCGAGTTTTGACGGCATTTTATGTGGGTTAGACGCAGAGCATTTGCTATTTACGTTGGAAGCGTTAGCCCACCATTATAGAGTGTCAATGGAAATGCTTGCACTCGGCTTCTATCTTATACCCAAACGCTCTGATGAGGACTGGTTTTGGAAATATTATTAAAGCTTTTCCATCGTATTATAGTTACCTTTAGTGACCGTTTTTAAAGATAGGTTTGCCGTACATTTTGGAGGCATAAATCTCAGACGCGAGATAGATGCACATAAGCTAAGCCTGGAAGAGCCCTCCACTACCTTCTTTGATGACGTAATGTTGAACGTGCTTTCTGAGAAACCCTCCTCTAGATCTTGTTTTGCAGAGTATCCTGAGCTTGAACAGGTGCCAGCATTTCTGGGATCACCTAGTGAACATCAAATTTCCGATAGTAAAGAAATTGTCCCAAAGATGCCATGCTATAGATGTTGTATGACTTGAGGGTCTAACAAATTAAAAGAAGTGTCCTGAGAAAAATATAGATAGCTCAATAGTCAACTTGAGGGACTTAGAAATCACAAGAAGGGTCCTTGGAAGAGGATAAAGGGCTCAATAGGCCGTACTCCTATGATAATTGCAATCCCATGGGAAGCTTGATTGAGAGACCATGCCAATCGTGACCGTACCCTATCGATCAACCGGGTAAGGTACAATCTCTGGAGTGCATTGAAATTCATGAGTTCACTTCAAATGGGCAACAGCCTCAACAGGCTACATTCAGCTCACCTCTAATCCCATTTCATTTCTCGATATCATCTTCCCCTTCCTCTCCTTCCTTTTTGTGCATGACTTGTGTGTATGGTGGCCCAACACCGGCAAAGGGCAGCAGTCCAAGGTGTTGCTCGAACGTCTTGGAGATAAGTAGGAAATTATCCAGGTTTACAAGCATTTGGTGTCTAAGGTGAGGTGGAATCACTATGTTCATCAGCTAAGTAATCATTGGCAGTGCGTTACAAAGGCCAAACCGCATAGTGACAAACTGGTATAGGGGTCATTTGGGCACCGTGAATGAGGTTTTTTTTCTATCCGACGTCGACCGGGATTTGCCAGAAAGCATCTTTAGAGTCGAGTGTAGTTCATTTCTTGCAGTAGACTAGTATTCCGTCAATTCATTGGATAGGGTACTCACTTTCGACCATTACAAAGTTGGTGGCAAGGTTTGTTGTATGAAAAGGCCCTATATGACTTTTAACAGGCTGGTAGAAAATGGAACAGAAAATTTGACATGGAACTAAAAAGATTAGGAGCTAAACCAAAGAATGGTGACCCCTGGGTGTATTTATGGCAATAAGAGGACAAAGTGATAATAATCATTATATATGTCCACGACGTTTTGGTAATTTCGCGAAACTTGGAGAAAATTCAGCAATTTGGTAACGAACTAGTTCAGATCTTTGAGATGAAAGGTCTTGGTGAGCTCAAGCGTTGCTTGGGCATCGATTTCTCCAGAAACGAAGAAGGAATTTTTCCGAACCAGAAGACGCGTATAATCGACATTTTCAAACGCTTTGGAATGGAGTCTTGTAATCACATGTTAATGCCTTTGGACCCAGGAGAGAAATCGGTGGAGAGGAAACACCTTATTGTGAGCTAGTTGGTTGTCTGCTGTATTTATCTGTTGCGACCCGCCCCGACGTTGTGCATGCTGCAAGTTCATTTGGGCATTGCAATGAGTGCTTCAAACAAACTGTCTGGACGATAGCATAGAGAGTTCTTCCATACTTGAAAGGTACGATGTATCTCGACATAACATATACCAGAATGAACGTGAGTCGCTTTTTGGTTTTGTAGCCACTGATTGGGCCCTTTCAGCGGACGATAGACGTTTTTATTCGGGGTACGCTTTCTGTTTGGCAGGAGGTGTCATCATCTGGAATTCGCGCAAGTAACAAACGATTGATTTATTCACCACAGAAGTAAGTATACGGTTTTGGGTGCATTTGAGGCGTTTCCTCCAAGAACTTAAAGCTAGAGATGCTTCTCCAGTAAAGTTATACCCGGATAATTACAGCACAGAAAAGTTAGCGACGAGTCCTGTCTTCCATGTACGCACCAAGCGCATTGGCAACCGTGAGGTTGTAGAGTCGAAAAGCTTAGTACTCCACCACGCAAAGTCGGCAGATATACCCGCAAACGTACTGACGAAATCCCTTACCAAACAGAGATATGAGCGATGCCTCAAGTCGTTGGGACTGTCAAGGCTGTCATTCAAAGATCCAGCAGTTGTATTGAGGGGAAGTATTGGAATCATCAGCTGAGCGATGCGATCCAACCGCTATCTATCGGTGCTGAGGGCACCATTTTTCTTTCAATACAAACGCCATCGGGTTCTTACAGTCAGTGCTAATGAGAGTCTCATACCATGAAAACGTTTGACATTTTCTCAACTTTGGAGTTGTCCAATAAAGTATGTTAGTTCTGAAACTCGGTGTCATATCTACTTTTCTTTTGTCTTCTCGATCTTTCATCAATAGTGACTCGTCGAAATAATATTGTTGCTGATACTCTGTCTCGTTCACGATGTGACACAGATATGAAAAGTGACTACAACATGTACTTTTTCTAGAGATATGCTGAAGCGTGGAGTATTGAACAACTGAAGGATCTAGATCTTGTACAAATTATAAAATGTTTAGAGTCCGGGGTTTTCGGAGCAAAAAGGATTAGATGCTTAATGTCGGCATACTGTATGGATATGCACCAGAAGCCGGTTTCAATAATACACAGCTTGTATTTGCTGAATATGAGAGGGTAACTATTTTCTAAGCCTTTCATTATGAACCAACTGCAAGGCATAATGCTTTCAGCGGATCGCTAGTCACTGATTCTGGAAAGGAGTTTGTGCATATGTCGCTAAATTCACAAAAAGTTATATAGAGTATCAGCGCTTTAGAATCACTAATATGAAACTACCGGGACTTTTACGAACTACCATTAGCAACCAAAGATTCGAAACATAACCTTTTGATCTTTTTGGTCTACTACGAGTGACTGAAGACAATGTCTCTAGGTGGATAGCATTGTTCGCTTTTGAAATGGCTAGTGCTAACAAATGCACACTTGTCCTTATTGAGAAAATATTTTTGAGGAACGGTGTTCCACGGCAAGTAGTGAGCGACAATAGGATATAATTTGTGAGCTTCATCATTAAGCAGGTCATGTGCTACCTTGATATATACCATTGATATACACGTGTGTACTCCCCGGAGACTCCCCTGTCAAAAGAAACTTTTTATTCGTATTTCAAGTAATCATGATAACTCTTCAACTAAACTTCCATCCATAAGTATTGCAATGAATGCAGCTGTCAACAAAAACACTGGAGCCTCAGCTGCAATTTCGATATTCGGCCGGGGACTTCGAGCGCTCCGCGAAGTACTCAATGACTTCAGAACCATTATCAGTTGCGAAAATTAGTCCCAAAAATTATCCCAGACTTGCTGCACCTTTTAAAATGACTAAGGAGATCCAGGAATAAAAACGGAGCGACACAAAATTATAGCTAGTAGGAAGAGGCGACCAAACCCTATTCACCAGCCTGGAGATATGTATGGATTCCATTAGTTGTCGAAAGAAAATGCATAGTGCCCTATTTCGCCCTAAGCCGATGGCCTCTATATAGTAGTAAGAAAACACGGACCAGCGAGCTATGAAATGGCATCAATTACATCACCTACTGAGTATATCACACCTCCGCACTCACGCCTTACTTTGGAACTGAGCCACCTGACATAACTCCTATATCAACTATATGCAAGCTTGGACGCCCAAACATGTAACGGCCTCCACTGGAAAAAAAAACACCGTCCCTGCGATAACATCTAATGTCATACGTGACAAGCTGCAGTCCCATCTTCTTCAACTATAAAAGCGGTCTACACTCAATAGCAACTGACTCAGTTGTTGTTAAAATGTGAAAAAGTAATACAGTTTGTTCCTTGTGAATTGCTACAGTATTCAATTATTTTGTTTATTTGATATTCGCAGGCCAATTCTCTTTTTTCTTAAAAAAAAAAAAACCGTCAGACATTACTTGCAAAGAAGTCGAAACGCATCTGCTTACTCTACAAAGCAAGGACTGACGAGTTTCCAAGAAAAAATGCTACAGTATTGTTTTTTTTTTGTGAATTTTTACAAATGTAAACATTAACACATTAACGTTTTAAAATACTTGAATGTTCAACAGAAGTGAGCTATAACACTTCTTTTAAAAAACAAATTATTAATTTTTCAGTCTTATTTCTAATTAATCAGACTGATGAGACACCCATGGTGTAGCTTATCAACTGTAGGGAATTCTTACAAGAGGCACAACAGCAACGCTGGCTTTGATAGGTTGATTTCGATTGCTAGCAATTCAGCAATAAGACTGGCAATTTTCTTTGATCTATGAGTAGCACGTGTGTTGTCATAGATAATTGTGAATTTGTTAAACAGCCAATCTTCCGTAAATTAAGTATTGGGATGCGAATCAAACAACCGAAAAGATGTTGAACGTAACAAACTCTCAAGCAACACTCAGGTAGTCTAATATCACCTGACCTTACTAGTCATACTCCGGCGGCAATGTACGAATTTCAGATGTCAAAAGAAAAGAAAAGCGATATTGATGTCCAAAAACAAGACAACACTCAGAAGTCATTTAGCTAACGGGCACATTTAGTCCAATAAGTCGTCAGCTCACTTGCCTGCCTGCAAATCAAATACCTTTGGGGTTGCCTAGAGACGATGGTCTGTCTAATGCTGATGACTTCTAAAACAGCTGGGCTTTTTGGGCCCCACTTTGAACACTATCTGCAGTATTTTAAGAATTTTTTAAAGCCCGCAATGCACGCAATGATTGTATGATGTCTCATCGAGCTCTATACTACCGAGCTCAGTTGGAATGCGCAGGCCTTTGTCTTGAATTCTTTGCTCACTTAAAATGGACTTTTAATGGATTACTGAAAGCTGTAGCTGTTTTAAATTCTCAAACAACTACATGAAATTTGTCAGGTTAAAATAGGGATCCGCTCTACTAATAATATTGGTATTAGGGGTACCGGTTAATTCATGCGGTTTTCTAACAGATGGCGTAATTTGATTTTTATTCCAGTGATTCACCTTTCCGAATATGTGTTGGAAAGTTACTGTCAGATAGTTTCAGAATCAGTATGTGTCAATTAGCTAAAGCGTAAACAACTATACTTTTTTTTACTCTGTTAATGTCGAATTTTAGGCCGAATAAAGTGTTTTTGCGGGGAGTACTTCTTCATTGAAGAAAAAGGCTGCCGAAAGTCATCGTATTTCGGTGGAAGTGTATGGTGTGCATGCTCTAGCTAAGCGTACGTGCCAGAAGTGGTTTGCACGGTTTAAAAGTGGCAATTTTGACTTGGAGGACGATGAACGGCCCGGACAGCCAAAAAAGTTTGAAGATCACGAATTGGAGACATTGCTCGACCAAAATCCATCCCAAACTTGCAAAATCTAAAAGCAATTTTTCACAATAAAGCTTCAATTTTTGAAAAACCCCTATTAATTTTAAAATAAAGTTTTCTTGATATTCAAGCCTTAAAAACCTATCTTCAAAGTCTTTGAATTTAAAAAATATTTAATTAAGTATCTACTAAATAGCGTAACTTTTAGAGAATGATCCTTTTTCTTCTGGGATTTTTTCGAGCTACATAAAATAAGTTAAACATAAAATAAGTTCTTTTCTAAAAAAAAGCGATTCACTTGCTGGCCTGAATTATAATAGTTGGTATCGTTATTCACTCAAAACTATCAAAATATTTTACATACAATAAAATTTTGAATTTTGTCAGTTCAATTTGTAACATACATAGATTAATTTGGAAGATTTCAAATTTTCGGATCAGCCAAAAGATTTTTCCATTTCAAAATTGAACATTTCAATATATCCTTCAAATAAAAAACATTCCACGTACAATATACATTTCTGTATACATGTACACAACAATGTCAGTAAAGGAAAATGGATAAGATCCTTGTTTTTTGTTTTTGTTTTTTTATCTGTTTTTAGTTAGATATAAAAACGAACTGCGCAAATCAACACAAAACATATCAAAGCCAAAGGGAATGATTGTGAAAATAAATAAAGAAGGACTGAAGGAATCATCACTGGACACGCTCCTTTCCATTGTATATCATTGTGTTCATTTTGTTGTTGTTGTTGTTGTAGTTGTTGTCCTTGCAGTTGCAGCAAAGGAACAGAAGAACTAAATATCGTACAATTATCGCTTTCTGCCAAATGCTTCATTCTAAATGATGTGCTTGTAGTAGAAGTAGGAGCCATGCTGTTGGGAGAAGACAACACAAGACATTGTTTGTTTTTCGGTATTTCAACAAATTCTCCTCGCTGCCTTCAGTGTAATCCTTTTCTAACAATATGTAAATTTTACATGTGTTCATGTAAAAGTGTGTTTTTGTAGAGTCCTTTTATGAGACTCCTGGTTTATATGATTTTGCCAATCAATACGAAATGATTAATGTGTGTTCAATGGTTTTGCATCGATATTCCGCTCTCTAAGGAATTTATATCCTTAGAGTTAAACCAGATCTGTGTATGGATGTGTTTAGTGTCCGATTTGCGAATGGATGCAGTTAATAATTAATTTTCATTTGTTTTAAACCATCACAATCTGCTTGTTGATTACTACACAGACTGATTCTCATCTAATCATTTGTTTTTTAAACCAATGCTCCTTATTTTCTACTGGAGTGAAATTTTCAAGGGAAACGATATCAACTGGAAAAGAGTTTTGAGGATCTCTTACTTGATACGATTTTCAGCCTCTTCCAAACGTATTCTATGACGGGTTTCCATCGATTGTAATGCTTCTTCTTTTTCTGCTACTAACTTCTCCCATTGTTGTTCTGATGATAACAAACATGTGGATCCCAATTTGGATAAATGCTTTTTACCATATGCTAACGGCTGCTTACCCAATTTTTTTCGATGTTTTTGAGTCAGATCTTCGGTCGTATTAGCCAACTCACGTGCGAATTCTTCTTTCACTTGATTAAGTCGTTCGCAGAATTTTTCTTCCATTTCGAGTTTTTCTTGCTCAAACTCGGCTCTAAGTTCTTCTGTAAACGATAAAATTGAAAATGAGTTAATTCTGAGCCCAAATTCAGAAAAAAATTAGGCCAGAATGCTAGGAAATAATTTTAAACCCCCATTTTCCTTCCTTTGACGATTCGAACAATGCAGCAAACGTTCCTACTGCTACATTTCAAAAACATTTAGGGTAACACGACTCATAATTTACCTGCCAACTGATCTCTCTTCTCAATTTCTCGATTCATAGCCCTTTGATATTCAGAATCCGCTCTTTCCAAATGCAGGCGTGTTTCCAAAAGTGCAGCATCTGTTTTCTCCTTAAGGTCATTTAGTTGATCGCATTTTTCGTGAAGCATCTCCCGTAATTTGGCAATCTTTTAAAACAATTGAAAATTGGAGATGAAACGACATTGATCTTTCCTATTCTACTAAACAGAACTTACCTCTTCCCTAAGCTCTTCTTCATTCGCATCATATCGACATGTTAAAACTTTTATCTCTTCAATGTGTTCCTGTTGCAGTTTGTCCAGCGCTTCCCGGCGCTCTTCAGCATGTACCATTTCTACCTCGTTTTTCAGTCTTGTCATCTCTTCTCTGTAATGTAATGGATTCTCAATGAGGAAGCTCTTACCCAATTATATATAATATAAAACTACAATAATCTTCTTTCCCATTCGACTGCAACGATTCCCCGAGCCTCCTCAATTCTTTGTATCATTTGTCTATCCTTATCACTGAGAGCACTGAAATTAAAGAAGGAATCAGTTAGAGATCAACAACGTCATAAGACTACCAATCACTCTTACTTATCACAATGCAAACGTATTTTACGGACGTTTTCAACTTCTTCCTCCAATTGCTTGTTTGCTGCTTCTAAATCATTTCTCAATTCAGCCATTTGTTCCGACATTGATACCAAAGATTCTTTTTGTTCATTGGTTAAGCCACGCAATTGTTTGATTTCCGCTTCGAGTGGCAATAAATGCTGAACATGTTCAAGTTCTTCGGTAGCACGCGTTGAGATCTCTTCAGCATGTTTTAGAGCATCATTTTTCTCCTTTTTCGCAGCTTCCAGTTTATCCTTGCAAGTTTTTTGCATAGTACGGAGCTTCCATTCACAATCCGCCATAAGATGTTCTTCCCTATCTGAAATAATAATGATAACATCATGTTAGATTAGAGGGGCATTGGCATCCAAAAGGTTGAAGTTTTTAACACATTCAGCAACAATTTTAAGGTCTAGATTAAAAATCTAGACTATTCAGAATCAAACTTTGACAGGTAGTTATTGTCATTCTTAGAAATTATTCTGAAATGCAGTCCATTGCAAAACTTTACAAAACTCTCCTTTAAGGAGCTGGTAGCTAGTGAGATAACAGCGTGGTTATTATCACAGAAGTTCCACGTCTACGTTTGGCAACAGTTCCACCTGGATGCCCCACTCTTATTTGGGGACGATAAACCGTTTTCCGCAAGGCCCTAGTTCTCCTCTGAACTAATGTGTTCATAGTCCTTAGCGGTTACCTCCTTTTTCAACTCCGGTCGAGAATCAAATAACATTTCCAAATTCGTGGATGCGGAAAATGTTTTTGTAGTGGGTCTTGTACTAGGGGGAAAGAACCCGCCCCACGACACCACAACGCTAGCCTGCCAGCGCATTCACGCGTCCCCAGACAAGGCCAATCTCAGCGGATCTCGCCATTCTCTTCTCTGAGGCAGCAGATCATCGCTGCAGTCCTTTACGGACATTTACATATACCAATTTCACTACAAAATCGGGCTCAACGTGGGGCCTGAAAAGCCCGGCTGTATCATCAGTCGTGAGCACGAGACAGACCAACGTCTCTAGGTGATCCTACTAGGTGTGCAGATTTTTGGTAGGCAGGCAACCCCTTGGGGATATTGCACTAATCGTGCCCCAGCAATTTAATAACTTCTGAACGTGTGTTGTCCTTGGACATCAATTTCGTTTGGACCTGCTTTTGATTTATACATTGTTGGTTTACCAACATTGTATGACTAGCAAGGCCAAATGATATAAGAGTCCTTTCGTGTATTTAGAAGCTATTACACAACATCATTCTTGTGGCAAATTTTGATCTGCACCCCAAACTAACCGGCGCCTAAGTGTCTTCCATTACATGTATTTTGACTTCACGAGATTGGCTACTTAGCTAGTCCGTGACTATCCATAATAAGACACGCACTGCTTGCGGGTCAGAATCAACCCTGGGCTGACAAATTTTACTTTGTTAAGAGCACTTCTGGACCCTGGTTCTTATGGTGCTTCAAGAGAGTAGTCCCTGTAACGCAAAGGAAGGGCTCACCATTAGTGTCCTTGCCTGTGAAGGGGAAAATGAAATCGAAAGACCGAGTTTATTATTGATATTGCGAATCGTTTTTTTAAATTTCTCAATAAATTCATCGTACCTTTATAAAAAAAAATATCCATATAAAATACATACTATCCATTTTAAATACTTTTTAAAATATTTATTCAATTACATTTTCTTTTACATTTATAATAAAACTTCATTCCCTTTTTTTTAAATTCGCGATATATATTCAATTATATTTATTTATCTGTCTATTTTTTTGTGAGTTGTGTTATAGTTCGCCCCTAACGGCCACTTTTTGCTTCAAACTAGTTTTCCCAGACCCAACGTCAAACCCTCATCACCGTTTACACACCAAAATGTCACAGCTACTAGACGCTATGCAGGCAATGGCTACCAGCATGGAGCAAATGAGGCAGCAATTAGAGCAATTCTCCGGCCCACAACCTCCGGATCCACCATCTCGACCCATGCCTGGTGACACCTGGCATCATCCATCATTCACCCAGCCTGGTAATCTTCCAGCGTCTAAAGTAGCCCAAATAGTAGCTAGCTGGAAGTTGGTGTTTTTGGGCCTGAATGACTCTACGACCATCGGTGCCTTTCTAAGGAGGGTTGAAAATATGGCGATATCGAACCTGGGAGGGAACATGAGAGCCATCACATGCTGTGCTCAAATGCTATTTACTGGGAGAGCTCTTCGTTGTTTCTGAAGATTTGTGGATGCATGTCTTGTCTTTAACTGGGAAACGTTGAGGCATGTCGCCTTGCGGGAGTTCACCCCCAGTCGAGGGGGATGACATCTTGAAGCAGTGAATCCGGAACAGACACCAACAGGCACAGGAGACCGTAGATGACTACTATGAAGCGCTTTGTTGCCTGTTGGAACGTCTGATGAGCCCCATACCTGAGTCTGGATTTTTCAGTCTCTTTTGGGAGGGAAACAGGCCCGAGCTGCGAGACCGACTGGCATTTGGCCCGCGCCACAACCAGCATATGCTTCGTGCGTCATTAAAAGAGCTGGAAGCGGTGCAATATTCCCAGCAGTCCACAGCCCAAGGTTATTTCTTTAGCCAACGAGAGCAACTGGAATGACGCTCAGTAGCTGAGCTCAAACCCAATGTGCCTGCTCTACTCAGGCCAGCTTGTCTCATTCCACCCATAGTAGACCGCGCGTCAGAGACCATTTCTCCATCATCCACAGAACTAGACCAACAACATCTAACTGAATTACACGAACTGCCCCCTAGGTATTGGAGCTGCCGGCAGACGGGACACCACTTTACCGCATCACAGGCAGAGGCTAACACCTTTCGTCTCCGTTGTGGGAAACCAGATATACATGCGCCAGATTGTACCTATTGCAAGAAGTCAAAAAACTTGCTAGCGAGTGCTCACAACAGCCAGCAGCACTCGCGACAGACCATGCAACGGAAAGGTACTCCGTCCCGTCTACTGATAGTTCCACCACGACAAGTTCCTCGCCAGTAAACCCACTAGATACAAACACGACGATACCTTTGCTGGTCCATGATACAGCAGACAACACATCTTCTCCGAAGGCCTCTCCAAAGACATTGTTGAAACGACCACCTCAGGTACTACCTGAAGAGCCCCGGCAACCACAGACCCGTGTATTGAAGCCATACCATATTAGGTTGCGGAAGTATATTGCTGCGCGAGAGAGGATTTTTGCCACAGAAGAAGTCACCCCACGGCGGCACAAAACTAAGTGGTAAACTTGTCGTTAGAGGAGCTTCCGCAGGAGAGTGCGCATCTGTCGCCAAACTTTAAGCGTATGTAACATCTCGGAGGTTTCTGAAAATGACACTTGACCTTACTCACCAATCAAAGTGTTGGGCGAAATCGGTGTTGCACTGATTGACACGGGTGCAAGTATCAGCTGTCTTGCCTCGAGCCTCGGCGCAAAGATACTCCACCAAAACTCTACGGTGGTAAAACCTTGGCATACAGCTGATGGCACCAACCATCCTATCCAGGGTAGGTTGACGACACCCGTGACATTCAGAGGACAAACTAAGGATATTACTTTCTACATTATCCCGTCAATGACTCAAAACGTGTACCTTGCCGTCAATTTCGTCCTTCAATTTGGTTTGGCCCCAGACTTATTCACAGATAATGACAACGTCTGGAAGCATCCATCGCTGCTTTCCCATCTCATTACGCTTCACAAGGCCTTGGCCACATAACTCTGGTCTTAAATGTCATCGATGTAGGTGATAGGAAGCCAATACAGCAGAGACACTATGCCACCTCACGGGCCATGGAAAAGCTAGTGTACGCAGAGTTTGACAGGATGCTAGAGTTTGGGGTTATAGAGGAGTCCCTAAATGCCTGATCCTTACCGGTAACCTTGGTGGTGAAGCCAGTTAAAGTCCGTTTTTGCCTAGATGCCCGGAAATTCAATGCAGTGATCGTTAAAGACTCTTATCCTCTTCCGCTCAGTGATGAAATATTGGGGAGACTGCCGAAAGCAAACTACATTACCAGTCTTGACCTAGAAGATGCATTCTGGCGAATTCCACTCGATGAAGGGTCAAGGGATAAGACCGCTTTCACAGTGCCTGAACGACCATTATACCCGTTCATCTCAATGCCTTTTGGCCTGTGTAACGCTCCACATACGATAACCCGGCAGATGCGCAAAGTAATTCCACCTTATCCGAACCATCGAGTATTCGTGTAACTGGATGATCTTTTACTTATCACGGAAACGTTTGACCAACGTCTTCTACTGTTACAAGAAGTAACCTTGCATATCGAAAAATAATAACGACGACGCAACCAGCGGTTGCAGCCACGATGTCAACAGTACAACGAGAGCTGTACTAACCACGAAAAAAACGAAGACTTACACGACGACAGTGACGGTAGACGAAAAACGGAGAGCAGCAGACAGTCTGGTGCAGACTGAGATTCCTGCGGCGTTTTGGCGCAGCAAAAAAATTATGCGAACGCCCGAGTGTCCTATTAAGGAGAAGTGGGAGACTCAGCAAGATGCTTCAGGTGTTCGAGCAGTGGAAGATAACATAAAGAGCACCGAAAATTCGATTGTCATGGCTGCGGTCGTTACTAAAGCGACCGATGCAAGGGTCACAAATCCCGACATTGTAACGAAAAATCCAGAAGCAAACGAGGAGATTACGCTACTAAAAGCAAAGAGTGACCAGACGCCGCGTGATTGCACCGCCACCGTTGAAAATGTGGTGGAAGTACTGCACTCGGAAAAGGAACGCGAAAACCTCTCCCAAGGATGGTTGCAAGGTACAATTGCGGCCCAGCGATACGAAGAGGAAAGACTACTTCGAAAAGCGGGAGATGTTCTGAAAAGAATACAAGCTGCGTGCGACTCCCCAAAAATTAGCAAAGTAGCAAAGGAAGGGCTCCTTGAACTAGCGGAGCTCCTAGATTGCATAGGGCACTATCGGAGGAGCTGGTTAAGGGCCGAAGTTGAACAGAAGGCTAAAGAGGCGCTTGGGGCGAAATCTAAAGGCAACATGCAGATAGCTCCATCATTAAAAGTCAATAAAAGAATGGCGTCTAGCCCAATCGAAGGAGATCGGGATAAAAGAAGGAAGGAAGAGGCACTTGATGGGCGTGGAGCACCATATCAGGGGTTCCAGACAGTGCTTACAAAAGGAGCGGAGAAAGCCGCAAAGAAACTCCTTCAAAAAAAACCAGAAAATAAAATTCGCACGGACGCCCAATTAGAAAAAGGACCTGATGCAAAACAGGAGAGGCAGAAGCCCCGACGAAGACCCCGGCAGCAGGCACTGCTTGTAAAGCCCCAAGATGGCCGATCCTACGCGGAGGTGCTGCGGGACATCAGGGGAAACGTCAGGCCCGAAGACACCAATACTACCATTAAAGTAGTACGACCAACGTGGTCGGGCCACATACTGATCGAATTCGGAGCAAAGGTCGGCAATAAAGAAGCATTCTGTGACGCAGTAAAGAAAGTCCTCGGCAAAAGCGCAACTATAGCCCCGCTCAAGCCGATGGCAACGATCGAAATACGGGACATTGACTGCGTGACGGATCTGGCCGAGGTAGAAGAGGCCATCAAAAGGGAGTTCCCTAGCGTGGGAAGGATCAAAGCGAGACTGACACCAGAAAACAACAGGGCACAACGCATGGCCATAGTTGACTTGACCGAAAAGGACGCCGAACAATTCCTGAACAAGGGCAAAGTACGAATAGGGTGGGTTGTCTGTAGGATACGGCGAAGAGCAACGCCTCTTCAATGTTTCAAATGCCTTGCTTATGGTCACACCACACAAATATGCAAAGGACCCGATAGGAGTTCCCTATGTTACAAATGCGGTGAAATGGGACATAAAAGAAAAGAGTGTACGAAGTAGGCACACTGTATTCTTTGCAAGGATGCTGATCCAAACCCTGATTTTGGACACGTCTTGGGATCAGGAAAATGCCGGGTGTTCCAGGAAGCCCTAGCCAAGGCCAAATCAGAGCTTCGATGAGCCGCATCCTGCAGCTAAACCTACACCGCAGTTCAACCGCCCAAAATCTGCTTGAGCAGTTTGCGAGGGACATGAAAGCAGACTTCTTGCTGCTGAGTGAGCAACACCATAATAAAAGTCCTGCATTATGGTACTCTGATGAAACTGGTACTGCCGCTATCTGGGTTCGGATCAGTGACTTTCAAGCGGAGAGTTGTGAACGGGGGGATGGTTTCGTGTGGGTTCGGTGCTCAGGGATCACCTTCTTTAGTGTGTACCTAACGCCTAAAGAGCCGATCTCATCTTTCCAAGCCAAGCTTAATGCTCTGGTGGGCGCTGTCTCGAACGCAGAGGGCAAAGTGCTCGTTGGGGGCGAATTCAATGCTAAAGCAATCGAATGGGGCATGCCTCAGACGGATCCGCGGGGAAAACGAGTCCTGGAAATGGCGGCCAGGACGGCCCTCGTCGTACTAAACTCCGGAAATACGCCGATTTTCCGCCGTATTGGCTGTGAGGGAACCATACCGGACGTGACATTCGCCTCGGAGTCCTAAGTACGGAGGATACACAACTGGAAAGTATTAGAGGACTACTCAGCCAGTGATCACCAGTACATTCTGCTTGAGATAAGTGATGCTATCTCCCGACGTCCGTGCTCTCGGCCTTCTACAACTAGATGGAACATTGGAAGAATGGACGTCGAGAGGTTCGTCAAGGTTCTCACAGCAGGTGAGCCGCTCCAGGGAGCTCCGGAGGGGACGGAAGCACTGGCAGCTCAAGACGTGGTGAACTCTACTATGAGCATAATCATGACTGCTTGCTGCTCTTCTATGCCCCGCCGAAGACCCCGGCACGGCAAGCCTCCAGTGTACTGGTGGTCTACTGAAAGCTTCGGCGTGAGGCTCAACCGGCGCGGAACCGTGACGAGGCATGCAACCAGGTGACAGCATATAAGTCGGCCAGGAAATGCCTTCGCAAACTGATCAACAGAAGCAAGGCTCGCTGCTGGCAAGACCTAGTGGACAATGTGAACAAGGATCCGTGGGGCCTTGGCTACAAGCTGGTCATGGGGAAACTTGGTGCCCTACGGAAGCCTTGTATACATGACGCGGAAAAGATGGACGCGATAGTGCGGGGACTCTTCCCCGCCCATCCCGTCCGTGTTGACGCTGTCCATGGTGAAACAGCAGTCGAGTGCCCACTCTTCACACAGCTGGAACTGGAGGAGGCAGTCCTCTCCTTGAAAGCGAGGAAGGCTCCAGGTCCAGATGGTGTTCCAGCTGAGGTGTTGCGGCTCGTCTATCACCATTGTCCTGACTTGCTGCTCAGCACATTCAACGCTTGCCTACGGGACGGGGTTTTTCTGGTACGATGGAAGGTGGCGAGGCTCATGCTGATCAGCAAGGGGAAGGGAAATCCCGAATCGCCGTCTGCATACCGCCCGTTATGCATGCTAGACACGGCTGGGAAAGTGCTAGAGAAACTCATCAAGGGAAGACTCACTGACGCGATTCGTGCTGCTGGGGACCTATCTCCTCGGCAGTACGGCTTTAGAGCACGACGTTCTACCATTGATGCGATTGCAGAGGTGGTGAACGCGGTCCAAAAGGCAGAGGCATATAGTCGCACCAAGCGACGGATCGTCCTCTTGGTGACACTCGACGTCAGGAATGCCTTCAACTCCGCTAGATGGGTGGATATTCTGGACACGCTGGAAAACTCTTTTCAAGTTCCAGAATATCTAATGCGGCTTTTGAGGAACTACCTAAAGGGCCGAAGCCTGCTCTACGACACGACACAGGGCCAACGAAGGATGGAAATTACATCGGGTGTTGCCCAGGGATCTATCCTTGGTCCGGACCTGTGGAACGTGTCTTACGACGGGCTACTGAGACTTGAGATGCCAGATGAGTCGCGCTTGGTCGCCTATGCGGATGATGTTGCGGCTCTGGTCGCCGGACGCACCGTTGAACAAGCGCAACTTAGGCTAGGTATGCTAATGCGCTGAGTGAGGGACTGGATGACTGCTCGCGGGCTCAGTTTAGCGCTGGAAAAAACCGAAGTGGTCATCTTGACAAAAAAGAGAATCCCTAGAGTAAGGATGATCAGTATTGGAGATATACAAATCCAATTGAAGCCAGCGGTGAAGTACCTGAGGCTACAGATCGACTCGAAGATGAGTTTCTCTGAGCAAATCAGGGCCACGGCTGAGAAGGCTGTTTCGGGAATATCGGCTCTGAGTCGACTTATGGCCAACGTGGGGGGACCCAGCCCATCAAGAAGACGCCTCTTGATGAGTGCTGTAGGGTCAGTACTACTGTACGGAGCAGAGGTATGGGGCGACGCTCTCAGCAAGGAGGTATACCGAAAACGATTGGCACAGGTACAGAGAAGAGGAGCACTGAGAATTGCATCTTCGTATCCAACAGTCTCCGACTCGGCGGTGAGAGTGATTGCAGGCGTGATACCTGTCGCCCTCCTTGCTAGAGAGCGCCGCGCTATTTACCTACGCCGGAACGAGGATGCGAGGGAGATCGTTGTCCGCGAGGAGAGACAACGCTCGCTCAACGATTGGCAGCAGTCTTGGAGGAATTGCACGAAGGGAAGGTGGACTGCGCGCCTCATCCCGGACGTGAGACCGTGGCTAAATCGAAGGCATAGTGAGACTGACTTCTATCTGACCCAGCTTTTGAGCGGGCACGGGTGTTTTCAGTCTTACCTGCACAAGATCGGTAAGTCACGGTTTCCCGATTGTCGGTTTTGCCCAGGAGAGGAGGACAATGCCTGTCACACATTTTTTGCGTGTACAAAATGGGCCAGGCTGCGTAGGGAACTCTACAGGGAGACAGGAGAGCTCACCCCGGATAATATCGTTGCGGTAATGCTCGAATTGGTTGACACATGGAACCAGGTGGCACATTATGCTCGGGCAGTCCTAACAGATAAAAGGGACTCACAGCAGCCGGGGGTATTGGGACTGGCGGATCGCTTGTCTGGCACTTCTCCCCTCCCCTCCCACTAGGAGAAGTATTCCCCAGCTTGAAGGCGCCTCACGGCGCAACAAAATGAGACCTAGCCCGAAGTAATGTGTCAATGTGTTAAACGGCTCCAGGCTGGGTTCTCAGGTTGACAGGGGAGGTGTTTAGTGGGTAGTCCGGTCACTTTCTTGCGAGCATGGGGATCCCACATGCTGTGCGTAAATGGGCATTCACCTCTCTACCACCAAAAAACAAAAAAAAAACACCTTTGACACATTATTCCGGGCCAGCTCTCGTTTGCTACGGCGTAACGCACCTTAGAGCTGGAGGATCCCTCTGCTTGCGGGAGAGGAAGAAGAGTTGCTCGACAAACGATCCCCCAGCTGCTGTGGGTCCCTTTAATCTTTTAGGACTGCCCAAATATAATGTGCCATCTGGTTCCATTTGTCACCTGATCCAGGCATCACTGCAACTATACTATCTGGAGTGAGCTCTTCCATCTCCTTATAGAGATCTCGTCACAGCCTGTCCCATTTATTGCACGCAAAAAATGTGTGGCAGTCATCGTCCTCCTTTCCTGAGCAAAACCGGCAATTGGTGGACCGTGGCTTACCAATCTTGCGCAAGTTAGACTGAAAACACCCATGCCCACACAAAAGCAGGGTCAAATAGAAGTCAATCTTACCATGCCTTCGATTCAGTCATGGTTCATATCCGGGATGAGGCGTGCAGTCCACCTTCCCCCACGCAATTCACTCAAGACTGCTGCAAACGGTTGAGCGAGCGCTATCTCTCTTCGTGGGCATCCCTTTGCCTCACATTCTCGCTTTGACGCAGGAAAATAACGCGGTGCTCTCTAGCAAGGAGAGAAACATGTATAGCGCCTGCAATAATTCTCACCGCCGAATCAGAGACCGTCGGATATGAAAATGCAATCATCTGTGCTCCTCTTCTCTGTGCCGAGCCATTCCAGTACACATATTTCACATATTTCTGCTCCGTACAATAGCACCGACCCTACAACACTCATCAAGAGGCGTCTTTTTGAGGAGTTGGGTCTCTTGCCTTTACTTCATTGCTAGCCTCAATTCGATTGGTATGCCTCCAATACTAATCATCCTTACTTTAGGGATTCTCTTTTGTATCAAGATGACTACTTTGCTTTTCTCCAATGCCAGATGAATCCATGAGCAGTCATCCAGTTTTTCACTCGGTGCATTAGCATACCTAGCCAAAGTTGCACTTGTTCAACAGTGCGTCTAGCGATTAGAGCCGCAACATTATCTACATAGCCTATCCAGCACGACTCATCTGGCATGTCCAGTCTTAGAAGCCTGGTCGTAAGATATGTTCTGCACGCCTGGGCCAAGGATAGATCCCTGGCCAACAACCGATGTTACTTTCAGCCTTCAATGGCCCTGTGTCGTGTTGTAAAGCAGACTTCAGCCCTTCAGGTAGTTCCTTAAAAGCCGCATTAGATATTCTGGAGCTTGAAAAGGGGTTCCCAGCGTATCCAGAATATCTGCCCATCTAGCAGAGTTGAAGGCGTTCCTAACGTCGAGCGTCACCAACAGGACAATCCGTCGCTTGGTGCGGGTACATGTCTCTGCCTTTCAGACCATTCTCACCGCCTCTACAATCACATCAGTGGTAGAGCGTGCTCCTCTAAGGCCGTACTGGCGAAGAGAAAGGTTCCAGCGATTCTTCCCTTGAAGACTTATATGCTGCTCCCTTTGCTTTTCGGTGATTTGCGTAGACAATCAGCATCTCTGATCTTAAGCAGAATGCACTCATAATTACTGGCTAAGCAGTCCTTTAATAGTACCTCATTGCAAAGTGTTAATCTTGAATTGGAAAGATGATATCCGTTCGTTCGGCGTTAGGTACACACTAAAGAAAATGATCCTTGAGCACTTAACCCACAAAAAACCATCCTCCTGTCCACAGCTCTCCACCTGGAAATAACTGTTCCAAACCCAGATGGCGGCAGTATCAGTTTCATCAGAATACCATGATGCAGAACTTTTATCGTGGTGTTGCACACTCAGCAGCAAAAAGTCGGCTTTTATGCCCATCGGAAACTGCTCAAGTAAGCTTTGAGCGGGTCAACAGCGGTGTAGGTTCAGGTACAGAATACGGGTCTTCGGAGCTCTGATTTTGCCTTGCCTAGAGCTTCCTGGAAAACCCGACGTTTCTCTGATCTTCGATCAGCATTCTTGCAAAGAATACAGTGTGCCTCCTTTGTATACTCTTTTCTTTTATGTCCCATTTCACCGCATTTGTAACATATGGAACTCCTATCGGGTCCTTTGGATACTTGTGTGGTGTAATCATAGCCAAGGCTTTTGAAACATTGAAGAGGCGTTGCTCTTCGCCGTATCCTACAGACAAACCACCCTATTCGTATTTTGCCCTTGTTCAGGAATTGTTCGGTGCTCTTTTCGGTCAAGTCAACTATGGCCATGCGTTGTTCCCTATGGTTTTCTGGTGTCAGTCTCGCTTTGATCCTTCCCACGCTAGGGAACTCCCTTTTGATGGCCTCTTCTACCTCGGCCAGATCCGTGACGCAGTCAATATCTCTTATTTCGATCGTTGCCATCGGCTCAACGATTTAAGTTTAATTACTACCATAAATCATATTTTAATTTGAAAACCATGTGTTCTGTATGCAATTAAGATATCAAAATTGTAAAATCTTGGATGATCTAAAACAAAATTTAAAAATAATTACCGGCATTTTGAGTTCGTAGATTTTCAAATTCTTTCTGCCACTTGACTTCCAATTCTTTCTGTTTTTCTTGAGATTGCTTCAGCATTTCCTGTAAATTTTTCAATTCAGCATCTTTCTCCTCGCATAATTTTTGCTTCTCCTGTCGACTTATTTCAATATCATTTTGTAAGAATGTTAGCTGTGTTTGTAGCGCATTCGCCAGATTTTGCGTGTGACGATAGTTATCCATGAGTTCATGATGTTTTGTTTTAAGTTCATCTGAAAAAGAATCAGAATACGAATTTAATTTACGTAACTCCATATTTTTTTTCAAAAATAGAAAGGTATTGGATGGTTTGCAGATTACGTACCATACTTTTGATTCAGTTCATATTCATTTTCGGAATATTTTTGTTTCACGTTCATTAATTCTTCTTGTAGAAGCGTTAACCTACGCCTAACGCAGGCATCTTCTTTATTCGCTGCTTGGAGCTCACCTTGAAGTCCTGTCAAAAGAAAGATATTTTATGAACATAACATATATGTAAATCGACTCGGTAAAATATACTTACGATCAACATTCCACGACTTGACGGATAACTCCTTTTCTAAACTATCTATTTTTGCCTGAAGTTCGTTGACTTTCGTCTGTGTACTTAAGATAATTTTTTTGGCTTCGTCCAATTGGGCACTATAACGTGCTTCTTGATTAATTAAGTCTCGCCTATTAAAGAGAAAAATTGAAATTGTGAAATAATAACTAAGAAACCAAGCTTAATGCGTGCTTTATTTATATAGAAGGTGCGTTTGAAAATAAACGAGACTTTTGTCATAAAAATGTGAATGAGATAATGCGTTGGAAAGTTACATCCCTCCCTGACTTCCAGTGAAAGTTTGGTGACATTCGGTTTAGTGGAAGCGAACTTATTGCGTCTAAAGTGACAGTATGTTTGTGTCATCGGTACAAAAATGAGTTTCGAGCAAAGAGCTAATATCAAATTTTGTTTTAAAATCGGTAAAACGTTTACCGAAACATTTGAATTGATGAAAAAAGTTTATGGCAATGATTGTCTATCTCGTGCCGCAGTTTATGAGTGGTTTACACGTTTCATAGATGTTCGTGAGGACATAAATGACGATAAACATACGGGCCGCCCAAAATCAGTGATCACCGAAAATTCCATCGATATTGTGCGTGAATTTATCAAAAATGAGATGAAATCATCGTTGAAATTCATGGATTCGGAGTTGAATATCTCTTAAACATCGATTTATTGCATTTTAACCGATCATATGGGCTTACGAAAGATCTGTGCACGTTTTATTCCGCACAAGTCAAGGTGCGTTCCAAAACAAACGAGATTTTTGTAATAAAAATCCACTCTTGTGACTAGTTTTTTGACTAAAAATCGCATTTTAACAATCAATCACTCACCGCATTCGCCTGATATGACTCCGTGTGACCCTGTGACTACCTATTCGGGAAATTGCATTTTGCTATGAAAGAAAACGCTTTGCATCCGTAGAGGGCTTCCAAAAGGCTTGTACTGATATCCTGAAGGACATTCCGGTCAATAACCTGAAACACTCTTTCGAAAAGCTTTTGGATCGTGCAAAATAGCGTATTTTGAATGAATAAACTCAAATTTATCAGAAAAAAACTCTTGTCATTCCTATTTTAGCTCAGTTTCGCTTATTTTGGAATACTCCAGAAGTTTACGGCCAAAGAAATAGGTGAAAGTAACTGCTGGTTTTAAATTCGCCAGGGCACGTATTAGCGGATTGGGCAAGTCATTTGCTTTCGCGATTAATTAATAAATTGGACTAACGCTAGCAAGACTGTGTAGTTTTTCAGAAGAAAAGAAAAACGGTTTATTAAGTATTATTTTCAGGTACCTATTTTGCATGATGTTAAGCTTTGTTACTAGATATTTAGAACATTGGATTCAGGTAGGTGAACCATATAGGATGATCGGTTGTATTACCATTTTGACGATGAGGACTTTGTTTTTGGTATTGAGACGCGGATTACAATTAAGAAGAGGTTAAAGCGAGAGCATGGCCTTAAACGGTTTGGAGCTAATATGCTCAATATGGCTTTTTTGTTGAATATATAACATCTCATATAACATCTCCTGCCTAAGCCCATCACTATATAGTGATGGGCTTAGGCAGGAGCCTGGCGGAGTACCAGCAGTAATACTTTTCACTCAGAAAGTGTTCCCCTACTTTGACCTAGAATTTCCTGTCAGTTAAAAGTGTTTGTGTAAGGTTCAACATGTATAGGTCTGTATCATATTTCTGAAGTTTGAAGACAAAAGCATCAATACAGACTATATCGAAGGCTTCTTCTATGCCCAGCGTCACCAAACTTACAGACAATTTATTGTACATCGCTACTTTGACGTCTTTCGTAACGAATACCTGTTTCTGAAACCGGATCGGACGTTGTTATTTATCATCGAATACGGTAACATATTGTTACATGTACAAATAATTCTGCGAGCTACTGTCGCAATTGTTTTCACAACCATTAAGAAGATCATGACCAACAAAAGAATGTACTCGAAAGCAATAGAATCCACCAAGCGTGATCAACATCTGAAAGCGACGGCACTGCTCCATTCAGATGTTGATCAAGCTCGAATATCCCAGGTAGCTCTCGGCAGAACATTCGCCAATGTACGAGAAATGGATTGAATGGCTAGAGACCCTATATAAAGGCAAGCTGAAGGTAGGAAGGGAAACTGCGATAGTGAGGAGTGCGACTTAAAAGCGATATTGATTGTGAAGTGAAAGACAGTCGAAGTAAAAAATTGATAGACAAGTTGTGAAATTGTTAAATAAGTGATTGTGCATTTTTTTAAGCAAATAAACTCTTTTAACTTAATTTAAAAGACAGTGCGACCACAACACGCGACAATATGATATTTTCGTTTAAAAATTTAATTTAAAAACCAGACTCTCCGCGAGTGATAGTTCAGATTTATTAGCATATTGTTACCTCGGAGATTCTCGGGCTCCTTGATTCTGTTCTTAATTGCTAGAGTGATGCTTTTAACACCAATTTTAAGAGACTTAATCTGGGTTTTTCACGATTTAGCCGCAAGGAGTTGCGTTTTCTTATGACATTGCAGGTTTCTTCCTCGAATTCTAAATCACAAAAAGCTTTTGATAGTTTTGGACACTACAATCAATAGCCTTTCAGATAGTGTTTGCGAATTCTTCAATTTATCCTTCACATACTGAGGAAGTATTGAGCGATTCTATGGTTCTTGATGTTAAACGCACTCTATCATTAATGAAACTGCGGAATCCCAACCATTTTGCTTTTTTATGACAGTAAGATGTTTTTGGAACATTACAATTACCTCTCGCTGTTTTTAAGGAAAATATTACGGGTAAATGAGGAGATGAGAGGGGTTGCAAGACACTCAACTCAGATGGACTAATATTTTGGTCACTAAGAACCAGATTTCGAATTGAACTCATACCACGGGGAGCGTAGAACGTGGGTTCTTTAGAGAAATGGATATAGATATTTGCCTCTTTGGTCAGATTAAATAAAATGTGCCTCATTTTATTGCTTCGTATGCAATTCCAGTGCCAATGTCTAGTGTTTAGGTCTCCGTAAAGTAGATAACTTTGGTAAGCCTTGCTCAACCATTTCAAATCTCTTCTAAAAAGTTCGATTTTTCCCTTGTTTAATTTTGTCCCAGGAAAGTAAACACGATGTAATTTTATATTAAGTCCTTGGATGATAACGCCAATATTTTCAACTATCGATGTTGGACTTTTAGGCAATACAAAATGTTTAATTTTTCTGTTAACGGCTATGGCTACGCCTCCGCCAGCTTTATTAACGCGATCATATCTGTGTATATGAAAAAAAAGGATGCTTAAAACTATCATTTGGCCTTAACCAAGTCTCCGTTAAGACAAATATGTCTATATTATTTTTAATAGTGTATATTTCATATACTCGTATATGCTGGCATATGAAGAAATGTGGAATTGTCGACAAAAATTTGTATGGTTTCCAGGCAAATTTCAACGGTGAAATCAAGAGGGTCCGCGGAGAACATCGTAGCACTTCTTATGAAGTAGATTTCGTTTCAGTTCATCCAAGGCCATAGCCAGTAGGGGGTTAGGAGTCACAACATCCTCCCCTCCCTCCCCCCCATTTTTTACAGAAATGAATTATAAGGTAGATCACTTTGTGTCATTTATTTTATGTAAAAATTAATATCTAGTTTTCCATATGGTCCATAAAATCTTTATCTCTCTACTCTAAAATAGAGTACAAAGGACAAATTAAAAATATCATAAAAACGTAACGTAAACAATTCTTCTTCTGGAAATAGTTTTCCGTCCTATGTCAGTTCCACAAATTTACTAGAAACCTGCATGAAATCAACTCATCTATTGGTTTAAATGAGTTTCATGGTCACTTTGAATTTTTTGACCAAAGGATGACAAAGTAAGTAAGAAATATATAAAGCATACGATGCGATGCATACTGTATCATTTGTGTTTTCACTTTTGGTATTCGCGGTATTCAGTCAACGAATCTGGAGTTAAAGTGCTATAAAATTGTTTTTGTGTAAGAAGTATAGTAGAATTCTGTAGATTGCGTATTAAGTTTACTATAGCCGAGAGCTCGTTACATACTCAAAAGATTTCTGGATAGCAGTTTCCAGAATAAGCCTTGAGTAGGCTAAGTTCAAAGTTTATGGCAATTTAATGGTAATTTTGGTGAAATTTTCATTTTTGAAGTTTGAGCTCATTAGCTGCTTCGATTGTTGTCAACTTAGCATTGTTGAATAGTTTATTTCATCGACTTTTGAGAAAGGTATGTTATATTGTACTGGCGTGATTTTCTTCGGAGATATTCGTTCCTAAGCTGAACAATAGCCTCCGTGATGAAGAAACTCAAAAAAGGTCCTTAAATCAGAAGAGATGTGGAGATAGAAATTTCGGTGAGTCGGGTGGGTTTCGCAATTGCGTGCATTTTGAGAACATATTTCTGCCACGTCTCGTTTTTCTGATCTCAACTACAGGCTTCCAGTTGGCGGTAGACGTCTTGTAGAGCGAACGTGTGACCAAATGCCACCATCAGTTCGGTTTGGAGGCTTGCATTGTCTGCAGCACGAGTGGTTCTGAGAAACGCTTTCGCAGTGGGCGTGAGGAGACGTCAAAGACATACTAGCTTAAAATGATCATCTGTATTGGCGGTTGCCAAAAAGTCATCTAGATCGGCTACAAAGCTCCGGGCGGTATAGTGGTCATCGTCGCTGAATTTATTGACCGCATATTCAACATCACTGAAGTCAATATGTCGAGTGTTTGCAGTCTGGATCGGTTGACTACCTACTTCAAGTAGACTTATCGCATGTTGTAATTCGAGTAGTTCCTTCCTCTTTTTCAAAATCGCAATTTCTTGTTTAATGGCCTCTTTTTCGGTGACAACGACTTTAGGGACACGGGCGGTGGTTAGAACATCGTGGACAGCAGTTGTTTTTGATTTCATCAGCAATAACAGCGGCTGCGGCGGAGGGCGTTAAAGAAAAAAATCGGGACATCGATGTGGACATCTAGTTGCCGGAGTAGTCTTCAGGGTGGCAAAAGATGAATCAGAAGCGGCAACACCGGTCCTGATCAGGGGCATAGATGGGACATCAGTGGTGCTAGCCTCAAATCCGGATTCGGGTGAATGATGATCTGGTTCCAACGAATCGTCGCTTTCAGGGAAAATTACGTCCTCGCCTTGCTCTTGTGTATCGTAGAGGAGTCTCAGTTTCACAACTGTCGCCGTCGCCGGCGTATCCACACCAGCCATGACGAGTGCCTCCAACAGTTGGTTCTTTGTTAAAAGGACCATCACGTTATCAAAACTTATTTTTTTATGTGTATCACTTATTATTATTTCATACGCTCGTCCGTACATTGGTGACCCCGTTAGTAACAAGTGAGTATGGCCAACGAAGAATTCCACGACGTATTCAGCGGTTCAAAAATCCCAGCGAACACTGGCATAAACCTCTTACAAGACGCAACAGGGAATCAAGCCATCACGTGTAAGTTGCCACCATTTTGGCAGAGCGAACCGGAATTGTGGTTCGCGCACGTGGAAGCGACGTTCTGAGCATGCAGAATTACAAGCAACATAGCTCGTTTCGACAAAGTTGTCTCCGAAATGGAATTGTCAATCATTACGCAAGTTGCGGACGTAATAGAATCACCACCTGCCACCGGCAAATACGAGACCTTAGAGGCAAGCCTATCGTCCGTATTCGCAATTAGTGACCACGAGGGCATCAGACAATTGATGCATGCCTTGAAATTAGAGGAGCAGCTTCCATCACAATTGCTAGCGCAATTGTAATCAATGGTAGGAAACAACATGTCCGACACCATGTTGAAATCATTATGGCTTCAACGTCCTCCTACGAGCGATTCTCGCAGCAACAGAGGTGACAGAGTTAAGCAAACTTGCGGCGGCGGCAGACAAAATCGCTAGTAGCTGCGCAGATGGCAATGTAGCGCAAGTTATTAATCACGATAATGCACACCTCGGCGCAAACTACCATGATGAATGCATTACCCCACAAAGGATGGAAGGCAGAGCTGAAGCTATTAAAATTCAGCGGTCAGATAAGAACGTGTATCCGCAATGTAATCAGTGCAACCACCCAACACGACAGGCCAACATCTCACCAGTTACAAGAAAGCCAGACACGAAATGGTGTTACTATCATATGAGACTCGGAGCAGCTGCTGTGCGCTGTCGTCCACCCTGGAGTTTTCATGTACCACCACCGGAAAACTACTCAAATCATTAGCTCAACAGGCGACGGCTAATGATTCTCGTCAGAGTCGCCTAGAAATATGGGACCCGAAATCAAAAATTAAATTTTTAATCGACACGGGCGCAGATGTATCGGTCCTCCCTGTTAACGCAATGCACAAGAAACGCAAACGCCGTGTGTACTGATTGTACGCCACAAATGGCACGCCGATAGATACGTTTGGAAAGACAACGCTAAATGTGTCACTCGGCCTTCAGCGCAAGTACCCATGGCAGTTTCATATCGCACAAGTAGCACACCCTATATTGGGGTCCAATTTCCTAAACCGCTACGGACTTCTAGCGGACATAAGAAACAAACGGCTACGCGATCCTGTTATAAAAAGTGTAGTGGCAGGTCGGATCAGCACGATGCAAGACGAGTCTATATCGAGCATCAGATGAAACTCGCAATACGACAATATACTCAAAGATTTTCCGAGTATAACAAATCCGGCCATTAGAACCAAAGTGACTATTCACTCGGTGCATCACCACATCATAACTAAGGGACCGCCAATATCGGAACGCCCTCGAAGGCTGAACCAGGAGAAATTAAAGGTCGTCAAAGCGGAAATTCAGTTTCTGCAAGACAGAGGATTGTGTCGCCCATCAAGCAGCCCGTGGGCGAGCCCACTCCACCTCGTAAAAAAGAAAGACGGTACATGGAGAATGTGTGGGGACTACCAACGACTAAACGCCACCACCGTGCCAGACAGTTACCCAATGCGCCACGTTCAAGACGTAACCACCGATCTAGCCAGTAAGTGTATTTTTTCGAAAATCGATCTTCTTAACGCATTTTATCACATCCCAGTTAATGAAGAGGACATCCCAAAAACAGCGGTAACGACACCGTTCGGCCTATTCGAATTCACCGCAATGACGTTCGGCCTACGGAACGCAGTGCAATCTTTCCAGAGATTCATGGACCAAGTACTTCAAGGCCTGGACTTCTGTATTTGTTACGTCGACGACATCCTGGTCGCTCCCGAGTCAGAAGAACAACACAAGAGGCACTTTCGCTTGATCTTTGAACGCCTCGCCAAAAATGGTCTGAGAATTAATGTTCCAAAATGCTCGTGGGGTATAGCAGAGATCAAGTACCCAGGCCATTTGATCAATGCGCAAGGCATTTCACCCCTACCTTCTCACGTTCAATTAATCCGAGACTACAAAAAACCCAAGATAATCACAGAACTCCGTCGTTTCCTGGGATGCATCAATTATTATCGACGCTTCATCCGAAATGCTGCGAGCTTACAAGCGCGGTTAAATAATTGCTAAGAGAGCCTGACACACGCTGTATTACTTGTTCGCTTTCAGGCAAATAAACCACTCAGATTGGCCAGAAACGCGTCAGACGTGGCGGTGGGCGCAGTTCTAGAGCAACTGCAAGCAAACAAATGGCTACCACTGGCTTTCTTCCAAAGGAAATTATCCAAAACGGAAATAAAATATAGCGTTTGTGATCGCGAATTGCTGGCCATATACAGCAACATCCGCCATCTTCGCCACTACGTAGAAGGCGCACCATTTCACATCCTCTCAGACCACAAACCGCTTAGCCACCCATTCGCGCAACTGTCAGACAAGGCTTCTCCACAGACATAAAATACATAGCCGGAACTGCTAAAAACGTCGCGGACGCATTATTGTGCATCGAGGAGATTACCGTACCAAGTGCAGTGGACCTGGAAGAATTGGCACGCGAACAACAGACGGATAAGGAGCTACAGAAATTACTACAAAGCAATACTACGTCACTGATCTTACAACGTGTCAGCATGGGTGATAATCTACAATTAATAGTCGACACAACACTACCAACGTTCGGCCGTTTGTTCCAGCAGGATCGCGTAGAAAAGTCTTTGATATCTTTCATCATCCATCACATTCAAGTGGTCGAGCAACGTGCAGATCCATTGCGAAAAAATTCGTTTGGACAGAGATGAAAAGGAACATTCGAATATGGGCATGTAGCTGTATACTACATCAGCGATCGAAAGTTGGCCGCCACCGAAAAAATCCGTTGCAGGAGTTTCCAATGCCCAAGGAACGATTTCAGCACGTGCACGTAGACATTATTGGACCATTGATCAAGTCTCAAGGATATAAATACTGCCTTACACCAATCGACCTATTCTCAAGATGGCCCGAGGCAATACCGCTGACGATCCAAACCGCCGAGACATTCGCGCAAGCATTTTACAACAACTAGGTTGCTCGTGTTGGTGTGCCGCAAACAATAACAACAGATCAAGGCGCTCAATTTGAGTCCTCGCTGTTCAAGGCGCTTACCCGGTTTATGGGATGCAATTGTACCAGGACATCACCCTATCACCCCGCTTCTAACGGACTCATCGAGCGGTGGCACCGCACGCTGAAAGCAGCAATCATGTGTCACGAGCAGAAACCAGCCTGGCCGCAAATACTGCCCACGGTATTACTGGCATTACGTGGAATGGTCAAAGAAGACCTCGAAGCATCATGTGCCGATATGCTATATGGAACTACACTCAATTTCCTAGAGAATTAATCGTACCACAGCAGGCAGCCATCGAGCCACACGAATTCCTATGTAAGCTGCGAGAGACCGTGATGCGGATGCGTCCTTCAGCTTCAACGCAATACTCGAACGCTATTTATAAACAAAGGTCCTGAAACTTGCTCACACGTCTTCCTGGGAATCGACGCAGCTTAGAGACCTTTGGCTCAGCTGTATTCAGGGCCGCACAAAGTTTTAAAAAGAATTAGTGACGTCTTCTCCGCAATCGAAATCAATGGGCGCATTGCCAACATTAGCACCGAACGGCTCAAACCCGCCTTTATCGAAGACGTACGTGAACACACGTCACACCACAAAGAGAAGGTTCCAAGCAGAGAAGCACCGCAAAGGACAACAGCGGATAACGTGTTACCCACAACATCACCATTGCCAATAGCAGCTGATATCATGATAACACAATCAACACCAGCCGAATCACAAACGCCAACTCCAAGAACAGCAAATCCAAGAGTCATACTTCACCAGCAGGTTTGAATACATTTCCACCCAGCAGGAAGCTACATTCGCTTTTGGCTAAAACCGGAAGAGCAGCTCCATTTGCAGCGGCAAACGACAAGAGGCCTACCGAATGTAACTCACTTAGGTTTTTGTGAGACGGCACTCCTACTTGTAAATATAGTCGGCTGATCGTGACATTCCGCGGAAAAAACTTCGGTCGGGTGTTCGTCGGAGAGACAGAATATGAGTAATCCTCTTAATTTATATTATCAAAATGTTCGCGGTCTTAGAACCAAGACCAATGATTTCCGACTTTCTTCTATTGTTTCTCTTGATGACATCGTGTGTTTATCGGAATCATGGCTGACCGAGGATATATTGGATGTTGAAGTTCTTCCTTCTCATTTAGTGTTTCGTAAAGATCGTAACTGTTTAAACTCTGGCAAGTCTGACGGAGGCGGTGTGTTGATAGGAATTCTTAAAGAGACTTTAATAGCTTCCGTATGCAATTTCAAGGCGTCACCTCCAGTAGAATGTATTGCTGTGTCTGTTACCTTGTCCTCAGTTACAACCTTACTGATTTTGTCTGTATATATTCCCCGTGGAAGTTCTGTTCTTGTTTATGAAACATTCTTTTCAGAAATTTCTTCATACATTTTCAGCAGCTTTCCCTCTTCATTGCTTTTGATTTGTGGGGATTTCAACTTACCCCATGTTGTTTGGAATAGCACATTTTCCGGAATTCTATCTTTTGACAATTACTCTGTTACCCTTTCCTCCTTCCTTTCTTTTTGTTCACTTTCACAATTAAATGATATCCCTAACGTTAACAGTAAAGCTCTGGATTTAGTTCTGTCTAATATACCGAAATCTTGTGTCTCCCTGCAGGCTGCCCTTACCCCCTACGTAAAACCTGATCCTCATCATCCTCCGCTTCATTTGCTGATTGTTCTGGCGCGTGATCTTTTCCAAAAAAAAAGTTATCCCTTCTAGCTTTAATTTTCTAAATGCCAAATATTCTGATATGGAGTTAAAATTAAATTCTGTTAATTGGTTTTCTTTTTTTCGAAACTTAAGTGTTGATGCTGCGCTTCAAAAGTTTTATATTTTTCTTGAATCCGTGCTAACCAGTTATACACCGCTCTATGCACGTAGAAGGTTAAAAGATGCACCTTGGTTTAATAACAACATCGCTTCAGTCTTAAATGCCAAGGACGCTGCCCGCAGGAAATATCACTTGACGGGCTCTGAGGTGCTCCTACGTTGTTATGAAGGTCTAAGAACCGAAGCCAATAGTTTAATTAAAAGTTCTAAAAGCCATTATATTGATCACGTGGAGGGCTCCATAAGGTCGAGTGCTAAAACGCCTTTCTGGGCCTTTATAAATTCGTTTAAAAAGTCATGCGATATGCCCTACTCAATGAATTCTGATGGTATCACGTCTTCTGATAATGGGGAAATTTGTGAACTCTTTGCGCAACATTTTTCTTCTTTCTATAGTAAGACAAGTGGTGCAGCATCTTCATTCATCGATGGTCCAACCATGAATTTGCCATTTGCATATGTGAACCCTGTTGAATGCCTATTACATGGTCTGGATGGCAGTATTGGTTGTGGCTCAGATGGAATTCCCAATATATTTGCTAAATCTTTGTCGTCTTCGCTGTGTGTTCCTTTGTCCATCTTATTTAACCAAAGTCTCGCAGATGGTTGTTTTCCTGCCCGCTGGAAAAGAGCTAATGTCTTTCCTATTTTCAAATCTGGAGATAAAGCAAGCGTGTCCAATTACCGCCCCATTTCACTTCTTCCATGTTTTAGCAAAGTTCTGGAAAGAATTGTATACAAACAAGTTTATCCTTTGTTGCTTCCGTTTTTTGCCAATGAACAGCATGGGTTCATCAAAGGTAGATCAACTCTTACCAACCTTTCATCTTTAACAAATAAGATTGCTGCTGAGTTTGATAAGGTGAACCAAGTAGACGTTATCTACACAGACTTCTCTAAGGCTTTTGATTCAGTTGATCACTTGATTCTTATCCAAAAAATGAGTAATTTCGGCTTAGGCAGTTCTATTGTACATTGGTTCTGTTCTTATGTTGCTGATCGGAGTTGTGTTGTTATCATTAATGCCCATAAATCCTCTCCATTTTATCCCTGTTCTCGAGTCCCACAAGGCTCCATTCTTGGCCCTTTGTTGTTTCTCGTATTCATCAATGATATTCCTTCCCTACTCAACTCCCGTGCACTCATGTATGTAGATGATTTGAAAATATTCAGGGTGATCGAATCTGTCAATGATTGTATTATTCTGCAGAAAGACCTGGATATACTAGCTGGCTGGAGTGCAACTAATCGGCTGAAGTTAAATGTAAACAAATGTTTCAAGATGACTTACTCCCTTAAAAAGTCTTCTTTTGATTATAACTATGCGATTGCTAATGTTTCTTTGAGAGCTGTGGTGTCCCACAAGGACTTGGGAGTATTTTTTGATACCAAGCTTCATTTTGGACAGCATATAACTCATCTAGTATCTAAAGCATCTCGTATGTCAGGTTTTATCCTCAGATCCACAAAAGATTTTAAAGATATTTCATCGTATGTTTGTTTATTCTTTTCTCTTGTTCGAAGCATATTAGAGTATTGTTCGCAAATATGGAGTCCGCATCAACGTTACCTAAGAGATGCTATTGAAGCTGTGCAACGTAGGTTTACTCGGTTCCTTTTTTTTAAATTCCGTATCCCGTATTGCACTTATAGTGATCGCCTGTCTTTTCTGCGCATTCCTTCATTAGTCTCTCGCAGAGTTTTTCTCGATGAATGCCTTCTTTTCAAGCTTTATCACAATTTGCTTCCTATAGGCCTTGGCATTGAAATTTCCTCCTTCAATACCGGACGTCCAACTAGATCCTCGGTAGTCTTCAATGTTCCCTTTGCTCGCACTGATATTTTATTTTTTTCGCCTGCTGTACGACTCCCACGTAATCATAACGCGCTTGGTCTTGGTTTAATACCGCTGTCTTTTGCTAAATTCAAAAAAAAAACCTTAAGGAATCGGTTCTTCTGTTTAACTTCGAAAAATAATTTTTCTATTTCTAATTAATTTATTGTAAACTATTAAATTATGTCGGATGCTTCAACGAACTAGCTAACCAAAAATATAAAAAAATTATTATTTCCCTTTTTTATTCGTTGTAACTATTTATTTGCCCATACGCCGACGTTTCGAAGCACACACTTGCTTCTTCATCAGTGGTACAATAACTAAACTTACATTTTGCTTAAAGCTACTTATATACCTACTACTTTTACAATTGTACCCCTTACCCTAATTACTTCCTTAATTGGTTATTACGGCTAATTACTCTCATAAGGGGTGAGAAATTATTACCTAGATCGGTGTTTAATAGTATCTCCTGTGGTTGTCTTGCTATCACCAGGCTTTCGTAGGCGTCCAATTTGTATGCCGATTTGAGTTCTTTGATTAGCTCAAGGTTCTCGTCGCTCATGCTGTGCTTCTGCTCTACAGCATGAGCGACGAGAACCTTGAGTTAATCAAAGAACTCAAATCGGCATACAAATTGGACGCCTACGAAAGCCTGGTGATAGCAAGACAACCACAGGAGATACTATTAAACACCGATCTAGGTAATAATTTCTCACCCCTTATGAGAGTAATTAGCCGTAATAACCAATTAAGGAAGTAATTAGGGTAAGGGGTAAAATTGTAAAAGTAGTAGGTATATAAGTAGCTTTAAGCAAAATGTAAGTTTAGTTATTGTACCACTGATGAAGAAGCAAGTGTGTGCTTTGAAACGTCGGCGTAAGGGCAAATAAATAGTTACAACGAATAAAAAAGGGAAATAATAATTTTTTTATATTTTTGGTTAATTTATTGTATTTTGTACGTAGTTTCCTTGTTCATTTAATTTTTTATTATCCTTTTTGGATATGTTGATTGCACTCGTATGTATAAACTTTGTTTTATTTTTTGTTTGTCTATAATGTAATTGGATTATATCTGTTTTATCCATCCATAAGTAATATCACTTGGGGGAGAGTGGTGCACTGCGCAAATTTGCAACCGCAATTTACAAATGTAAATTCTCTCTCACTGCGACGTACAAAGAAAAGTTCTAGGGGATTCGACTACGATACGTCGACGCGTACGGATCGAGCAAAACTTGAAGTGTAAGATTATCGTTTAAATAAACTTCATTGTGTCATTAAATTAACGTTGAGTATTATTTCATACGCTCGTCCGTACATGTTCTTATACAAACATTAACTAGTGGTTTTTATACAAACTAACTTTTCATTACAAAGGTTTTAAAATAAATATTTCTTGAAAACCTTGGAAAAACTAATTCATTAATATTGCAAAGCAGCTCAAGTTTTACAATAGTTACCATAAGTTGAAAAAGGTTGCTTTTTAGAGCTTTGTACTACTTACAAAACCTATGAAATTTGTTTTATCTGTCCGTCAGTGTCAAAGCAGTTTTTCTCCAAAGCTATAGCAGTTAAAGACACTAAACAGGTATTTTTTTTGCGGTAGGGAGGTGAAGGCATTTACGCCCGCCGAGTCTGGCAGCGTGGGACTCCCATGGAGGATACCCTTGGACTACCCACTAAACACCTCCCCTGTCAATCTGAGAACCTAGCCTGGATCCGTTTGACACATTACTTCGGGCTAAGCCTCGTTTCTCTACGCGCTTAGGCACCACCGGGCTACAGGGATCCCTTTTCCAGCGGAAGGAGGGGAAGGGAGAGGGATTTCTAGAAAAGAAAGCCCTCCGCCCTGGACGCCTCCAGGTGCTCAATTATGTTCCTTTTTATCTTAAGGACTGCCCGAGCGTAATGTGCCACACAGTTCCATTTGTCAACGGATGTGAGCATCTCTCCAGTGAGTTCATCCGGAGAGAGATCTCCCATTTCTTCAATGAGGTCACCGCGCTGCCTTTCTCATCTCTTGCATAAAAAAAATGTGTGGTAGGCATCATCGACCTCTCCAGCACAGAATATGCAGTCAGGAGACCGTGCCTTACCAATCTTGTGTAGGTAAGACCGAAAGTATCCATGTCCACTCAGTAGCTGAGTTAGATAGAAGTCAGTCGCACCATGCCTTTGATTGAGCCACGGCCTCAGGTCACCAATAACGCGTGCGGTCCACCTACCTTTTGTATCGCTCACCCAGGACTGTTGCCAATCACTGAGTGAGCGTTCTCGTTCTTCGTGGGCGACAGCATCTCTGTCGCATTCGTTCCTCCGCAGGTAGATTCTGCGGCGCTCCTTGACAAGGAGGGCAATGGGTATCACTCCTGCGATGACCAGCACTGCCGACTCCGAGACAGTCCGAGATGCAGATGCAATCCGCAGCGCTCCCCGTCGCTGCACCTATGCCAAGCGCCTTCGATACAGCCCCTTGTTGAGAGCCTCACACCATATCTCCGATCCGTACAGCAGCACAGATTGTACTGCACTTCTGTTCCACCTCATCAAGAAGGAGACTTCTGATGGTCTCCTTCTTGATGAGGTGGAACCCCCTATGTTGGCCATTAGCCAGCCGAGAGCCGAAACACTCGCTGCAGCCTTGTCAGCTATTGCCCTGATCTGCTCGGAGAAACGCATCTTCGAGTCGATCAAAACGCCTAGGTACTTCACTGCTAGTTTGGTCTCAACGAGTGCTTCCCCAATGTTGATCATCCTTACTCTAGGGATTCTCTTCTTTGTCAAGATTACTACTTCGGTTTTCTCCAAAGTTAGGCTGAACCCGCGAGCAGTCATCCAGTCCCTCACTCGGCGCATTAGCATACCCAGTCTGAGTTGCGCTTTTTCAACAGTGCGTCCCGCAACTAGCGCCGCGACATCGTCTGCATAGCCGATCAAGTGCGACTCATCCGGCAGCTCGATTCTCAGTAGCCCGTCGTACGTGATGTTCCACAGGTCTGGGCCAAGGATGGAGCCTTGTTGAACACCCGATGTAACTTCCATCCTCCACCGACCCTCCTTCGTCTCATAGTGCAGGCTCCGGTCTGTCAGGTAGTTCTTCAAAATCCGCATTAGATATTCTGGAACTTGAAAAGAGTTTTCCAGTGCTTCCAGAATATCCACCCATCTAGCGGAATTGAAGGTGTTTCTGACGTCAAGCGTCACGAGCAACACAACCCTTTTGTTTGACTGGCAGTGAGCCTCCGCTCTTTGGACCGCGCTCACTACTTCCACTATCGCGTCAATAGTGGAGCGACCTGCTCTAAAACCATACTGCCGTGGAGATAGGTCCCCGGCAGAACAGACCGTGTCAGTGAGTCTTCTTTTGATGAGTTTCTCGAGCACTTTCCCAGCCGTGTCTAGCATACATAACGGGCGGTATGCAGACGCCAACTCGGAATTTCCCTTCCCCTTGCTGATCAGTACGAGCCTCGCCACTTTCCAGCGTTCCGGAAATACACCTTCGTAAAGGCAAGCGTTGAACATACTGAGCAACAAGTCAGGACAAAGCTTGTAGACAAGCTGCAAAACCTCAGCAGGAACGCCATCTGGTCCCGGTGCCTTCCTTGCTTTCATGGATAGAATTGCCTGCTCCAGTTCCATCATTGTGAAAGTTGAGCATTCTATTGGTGTTTGTGCATGAGCTGAATCGACACGGACAGGGTGCGTGGGGAATAGTGCCCGTACGATCTCGTCCATCTTCTCTGCTTCATGTAAGCAGGGCTTCCGTTGGGCACCAAGTTTTCGCATGACCAGCTTGTAACCTAGGCCCCACGGATCCCTATTTACATCTTCCACGAGATCTTACCAGCACCAGGTCTTGCTCTTGTTAATAAGCCTGCGAAGATATTTCCTGCCGGACCTGTATGCTGCTAGCCTAGTGTCTGCCTCTTCCCGTGTTCGCGCCCGCTGGGCCTCTCGCCGAAGTTTGTGACACTCGCTTCTTTGTTCGGCGATCTCGTTTGACCACCAGTATACTGGAGGCTTACCGAGTCGGGGTCTCCAACGGGGCATGGAAGACTCGCAAGCAGTTATGATGGTACTCATAGTTGAGTTCACCAAGTCCTTGGCTGTAGGCCCTCCACTCCCTGGCGGAGCTCCCAGCAACGGTGCGCCTGCCGTAAGCGCGTCAGCGAACCTCTCAACGTCCATCCTCCCAGTCCTCCATCCGAGGATTGAAGTTTGGGCACAAGCACGCAGAGTGGCACTGTCGTAAATCTCAACAGCTATATACTGGTGATCACTAGCCGAGTAGTCCTCTAGTACTCGCCAGTTGTGTACTCTAGGTACCAGGGACTCCGAAGCGAGTGTCACAGCGGGTATGGTTCCTACGCAACCCCAGCGGCGGAAAGTAGGGGTGTTACCAGTATTTAGGACAAAAAGCGCTGTTCTGGCCGCCATATCCAAGATTTGCTTTCCCCTTGAGTTGGATTGTGGCATACCCCATTCAATGGCTCTAGCGTTGAAGTCTCCCCCGACCAGCATGTGGCCCTCTGTGTTCGAGACAGCGTCCTCCAGGGCATCGAGTTTGGTTCGAAAAGATCGCATTGCCTCGTTAGGCGTCAGATAAGCACTGAAATATGTTATCCCTGAACACCGCACCCACACGAAACCATCCCCGCGTCCATGGCCCTGCACCTGAAGGCGGGCGCTGTCTCGAACCCAGATGGCCGAGGTACCAGATTCGTCAGGGTACCACGCTTGCGGGTCCTTGTTATGATGTTGCTCGCTCAGCAACAGCAAGTCAGCTTTCTTATCCCTCGCAAACTGCTCAAGTAGGTCCTGGGCGTTTGTGCTTCGGTGCAGATTGACCTGCAGGATACGGATCATTTGAGTATCGATTTGGCTTTAGTTAGGGCCTCCTTGAAAACCCAGCATCTTCCTGTCCCCGGTTCATGTTTGAGGTCGCCGGGTGCTAGCTTAGCATCCTTGCAAAGAATGCATTTTGCCTCGTTCGTGCACTCCTTCCTTTTGTGCCCCGTTTCACCACATTTGTAGCACAGAGATCTCCTGTCGGGTCCCCTACAGCCATACGCGGTGTGTCCGTATTCGAGGCATCTGAAGCAGCGGATAGGGATCGCTCTTCTCCGTATCCTGCAGATCACCCAACCTATCTTAATTTTGCCCTTCGCCAGGATTTGCTGGGCATCTTTATCAGCTAGTTCGACAATAGCCATGCGTTGCCCCCAGCTCCTCCAGTTCAAGAATGCCATTACTGACACTCTTGCCCATGTTTTTCTGCACTTCGCAGGCAGCCCTCAGTTGTTTAACGATAGTCCCCGCTTTCCGAGTAAGCCGCTCCTCTTCGGCGCGGTCAAGGGCGATTGTGTTATTTGGCGCCGCCTCTTGGGAGAGGCCCCCGTTTCCTAGCCCTTTTGCTTCTATCGCTTGGGTGACGTTTGAAGTGGCGTCGGCCAATGGCAAAACTTCTCCCTCCCCCAGTCTTACACTGGCCTCTGTTGGTGTCGCAGCTTGATCCGGATTGTGTACGTCTTGCACTGGACGCTGCGGGGTGCGCATAGTCCTTCTACTGCGCCCAAAGGCCGCAATGATGCCAGGTTGCACAACGCACTCTGCCTTCTTTCGTTCGTTAGTCCGTCTGTCGTCTGTCTCCGATGATTTAACCTGTGGTGTTGACTTTGACAGTGTTTCTGGGGTTTGCTGCCTCTCCCCACAATCGGTGACTTGTTTTATCGGTGTTCGTGCCAACAGCGGTTTTTGCCTGAAAGGGTTCTCCGTGCTAGCGTCCTGTTTGCTTGCAGTTATATCTGTTACAGAAGCCAAGTTCACCACTTCTATAACATTGCAGTCGCTGGATGACGACGGCCGGGAGCCTGCTCGCTCACTACCCTCTGCCGCCGGTACTGGGGATCCGACCCCCTGCACCGTAATTTGGTTCCCCTTGTGGACCTGCATAGTTTGGTTTTCTGTCTGGGTTTCCTTCCCATAGCATTTTACCTACTGCCAGGATATATGGATAATTGATGACGCCATATATTTCGTCATGTCACAGTGAAGATCATTTACACGCAGGTATTTGTCGAGAGACTCTCCCTTCACTGCCGACCATTGTCCACGGCTACTTATTGGTTATTCGTAGCGAACCTTTCGAGAAAGGTCTTCCCCTATCCGCAACCCTGGGGACGCGTTTGGTTCCCCGGTCTTAGGGCACTATCGATAAATCGATAACCAACAAACAGGTATGCAGATCTAAAGTGATGACCTCTTGAAAGTTTGGGCATCAAAACATCTTTTTTTTATTCGAAGATAGTCGTGTGGAGTGTCAAATGAAAGGTTTTGACGAGAGCTTTCCAAAACAAGCCTTCAAACAGTGCCACCAGCTTTGTGGGGTGCAGGGAGAGGGGAAATCTGCGAAAAATTGGGGTCCTCCTCCTTGCGAATCAAAGAGGTAGACCTTAATACGTAAAACAGAAATAAATAGGAGGAAATTCAAATTATCAAAAGTAAAAATTGTTGATAATTTGAAATTCCTCCGATTATAATAAAAATAAGGGTTTCCTTCTATGTGGGATTTGTATCGATCCAGACACTAAAGTTTTAATTGGAACGTTTCTACATTTTCAAGTAAGATGTATAGCATAAATATTTTTAAGACTCTATTCAGAGAATTATATTCGTTATGTTGTAACGAAATGGCGGCCGGTGGAAATAGAAGAGCGATGATTTTTCCTTGTAAGCAAATATTGAATGAATTGTTGGTCCCCATATATCATAGGTTGAGTACAAAGCCTTTCTGATGGGAGCGTAGTCTTGTCTACCCAACATATTTTGGTATTGAAGATTTCTCCCAAATTGAAAAAAACCCGTTATTATCTAAAATAACCGAAATTACAACTTGAATTGTCAAATATAGAGCTTTAGCATGCATACCTAACCTCCAAATAGGTGACATCGTTTTTAAAAATATCTACATAAAAAAAATCTCCGAATAAACCATAAAATTCTGGAACATGCATTTCTTCCTGGATAGAATTCATTCGACGCATTAACTCAAATATCTTTTTCCTCATGCACGTGCCAATCTTAAAAATACTTTCATCTATTTTTAAGCCACGAAATCTTCTCCACCATACAAAAGGGATGACATATTCTGTCCTAGGCCTTGAATCATGCATGTGATCTGGTTCATTCACCTCACCCGTTGTCTTTAACCTCGACGTTGCATTAATTAAAAGGTCAGCATTCATTTGGTCGTTGCTTTCTTCGATTTGTATCAGTTTAAAGTTTAAACATCTCCGAAGAATGAAAATGTTTGTGAAAAACATTTCAATGAAAAAACCATGTGTGCGCATGTATTTTTAACCTTCAAAAGATCGACGACCAAAGAATTAAGCGATTTTCGCATTATCTCATGATTGAAGATACATACATATGTTTGTGTACATCTTAAATCAATATAAGAGTCTACCAGAAGAAAAAGATAAGACACAACAACTTCCGAGAGTGTGAAAGCAAATCCGGGAGAAGAACGGATTGCACATTACTTAGAAAATATCCACATGCACATGTATCTATAAATTTTGTATATTGTGTTTATATTTTATTTTTTCATTCAATCACAATGGAGAGAAGGATGAAAACAAAATTTATCTACGTCAGGAGCGGTTTACTGAATTTCTTTTTCCACCTTGAAATTTACTTCGCAAAATGTTGGTCCCATGTGGAGCATCACAAGGAAGTGAATCAGTTTTCTTTTTTAAAATGAACGGACGTTGGTTTATTCATGACGACCATCGAATTCTTGTTTATTAAATACAATGTCGCTAAGAAGTCTTAATGGATGATGAACAAAAACAATTCTCAATGAAAAACCATGTCTGATAAAATAAATTCGAACCATAATAAGCTCATACATATGTATATATTAGTTTTATGAGTATCTTTTTAAACAACTAATAATACTCATCAATTTTTAATTTTATACCCACGGGCTAAATATATCAGATATGACACAAGCGAACACAGGACCCTTGGTAGGCATTTGAGATCCTAATTATTTGAACTTTGGCGGGAAATTAGATGTTCATACTCCTAAAATCCTTCATAGGGTAGATTCTCAGACAAACTTTAATAATTAATACGAACGTATTGTCAATCAATAAACGTCCGTTGCGTCTTTGAAAATGGATAAGGCCATTTCGTTTTCTTCAAGCGATTCCAATGCAAGATCCTTTTTTTCGACAAATTTTAGAGAAATGGCGGCCAATATTGAAATAAGCCCCATTATGAGTACTTATCTGTCACCAAATGAAATTTAAAATATTGAAAGATAATCAGCATTTTGAGTGGGCATTTGTAATTCATAATGGTTAGATTTATTCACAATAGATTCAACTGAACTTTTTAATTTATAGAAGTCTGAGTGGTGTAGTGATTAGAGTGCTCATCACTTGCGCAGTAGTTCGTAAGTTCAAAGCTCGATGATGGCAACGAATTTGTGCTTGTGGTACTTCTGTCGGGCTATCAGCTTACCAAGCTGTGATGGATACTGATTCATGTCAGGTAAAAATCACACGGTTCAGTCTGATAATGACCGTATCTCCTCTTAGAATACTGTTACGGTCCAAAAATGAGATTCCTTAACAAATTTCAACGCCAAGGTTCAAATTGAACTAGTCCGCGATCATTAATTTTTTTTATCTAATTTTTAAATATATATGTATTTCAACTGCCAAAGAAATGATACCTTTCTTTTATTGATAGGATCTCTTTCTAATTCGAAGATTCTATTTTAGTTAGAAATTTATATTTTTGGAAGTATCGAATTACCATTTCATTAAATGATGAAGCAACGTTTAATTCGAATAAATTAAATATGTCAACGAATACGACTTAAAAAAACTAGAAGTCCTTACTAATTGACTAGCTACTAAGCGGCTTTTCACTGCAATTAAATTTTAAGTGCTTTGTGAAATATCTAAAAATATTATTTTTGCTTTTATTTACGCATCGATAATAAAAATAGAAGAATTCATAGTAAAAAACTAGATTTCTTTTTTTCGAAAATTGATTGACGCACATCTAAGTTCGGAAAAAAAAAATTTAAGCGAACAAGTGCTTACACATGTTTACTCCTATACGAGTATTACTCTTTGCGGGGATATATGTAAGTATTTTGTTTTTATCTATTTCAAAAAGAAAGTTCTTTTGTTTTTTGAAATTTTTAGAAATTTAGCTAAGGCAAATTGCCAATATACTTATGAGTCCAAATTTAAAGAATTAGTTAAAATAGATATATGATCATTTTGTGTCAAATATAGAGACACTTTAAATAAAGCTGTAAGTGGTTTAAGGCACCATAAATGAATTATGTATATTTGTCGGCCTTCAAAACTACACAACATTTATTTATGACGTAATATTGATGTTGGGTTCCATCCCATTAACAATGTTTAGTGCTGAATTCATTTTGAACTGGTTACGAATTAATTGTTTATGTTTTTAATATGATCGGACGTGGCTCTCTAGTGGAATAAAATACAAGTCAACGTTTTTAGGGCTTTGTAAAAATTTTTTTTACAAAGGCAAACTAGTTTCGCATCCTGTCTGCCCGTCCATCTGTCAGTCCGTTTATCTGTGCGTCAGAGCAAGTTTCTTTATAAACTATGGATAGAAAGCTCAAACGTCGTGAAAAGGTCAGAAGTGGTGGTGTCTCAAAACATAAAGTCATATAAAACATTTCAAGTAGCCCTTTTTAGGGTTTTGTACTAAAATACAAAACCCTGTTGCAATCACGACCTGTGTCCGTCTGTCCGTCCGTCCGTCTGTATGTCACAGCACTTTTTCTCCGAAACTATGGAGGCTACATCCATGAAACTTTGTAAAAAGGTCATAAGTGGTGACCTCTTGAAAGTTCAATCGTGGAAAAATTTTTCAAATGCATTTAAGGGGGTCTCCCCATATAGGGAAGCGACCCCTCAAAAAAAAATTTTCACAAGTCGAGTAGGGTGTCATTGGGAAGGTCTCAATGAGATCTTTCCAAAACAAGTCTTAAAATTGCCTTATAAGTACCGAGGGGGGCAGGGGAAGGGGAAATGTACGAACTTTTCGCGTACCCCCCCCCCCTCGCAATTGGACACCTTCTATCCGAAAAATCTGAAAAAAATCATGCATGTAGGTCTTTATGAGTACAACAACAACAAATACATGAGAAGTCGAAATTCACTCAACGTTGTTAGTAATAGTATGATTTATCGATTTTGTGTTTTCTTGTATAAAATCTAAACGGTACCTTTAAACTTAGCAAACAGATGATTATTTATAAGATTGTTCTTTTCTGAAAGTTTCATAAAGATCGAGTAGTATTTACCGAAGTTATAGCGATTTGAGTTTTCCTGTATTACTATGGAGCAATATGCCCTGTATTACTATGGAAATATATGGCTATGGAGCCATATGCGCTTTTTACCGAATTAGACACTACAGCTTTGCTAGAATTTGCATGAAAATTTCAGGAATGATATGTATCATGAAGATGCGTACATACAATTGAAACAAGTCGAAGAGGCAGGAGAGAGCTCCTAGATCTAAGATTCGAAAAAACAGGCAATGAATCGATGATTACAGTACAGAGGAGTGGCCCCTGGAAAAAAATTTCATGAAAGGTAGCCGATATGAGTATCAACTGAAAGTTCTCTATGAGAGCTTTTCAAAACAGTTCTTAAACTGACAGTTTTTGCTTTAGTGGGGGCACAGGGGGGGAAATAAATGAAAAATGTGTTTTCTCCCTCGCGGATGGACACCCTTGATCTAAAAAATCTGAAAAAATTATCAAAGAAGATATTTATGGGTATAACTATAATAAATACCTCAGAAGTCAAAATTCTTTCAACTTTGTTAATAATAGTATGATCCTCGAATTTCACATTTTCTCCAATAAAATCGTCTTTGACATGTTTCTTGATTTTATTCGTTGCTGGTTTTTGCATTTTGTAAGTTGAGTACAAAACCCTTCTGACTGGAGCAGAGGTCTGTCTACCCAATTTGTTTTTAATTAAAAGGCAGTCAAGTGGGGTATCAAATGAGAGGTGTTGATAAAAACTCTTAGAATCTGGAATAAGAAATCCATTTTATGCATCAGGGGGTCCAGGAGGAGGCAAATGTACCAAAATTTGGTGTCCTCTAACCTCGTGATTGGACACTTTTGAGCCGAAAAATCTGAAAATAGTCACGGAGGTGGATCTTTACGAGTACAAGGGCAACAAATACTTCAGAGATTGAAATGAGTCAACTTAGTTAATAATAATATGATTAGGTGGATTTTACATTTTTATCCATAAAATCAAAATGGTACTGCTGCTGATATAAGATGTATAGTCTTACAAAATTTTATGGAAATCGAATCATAATGTAGTGAATTATAGACATTTCAATTGTATGCAATTATGCCAACAATAACACGTGTTGGTGGTTGATACATACAGGGTGCACAATTTGCATGGATGCACTAATAATTTCCAAGTATAAATAGGATCTCCACTCTTAAAAGCGAACTACTTCATTTAGATTAATATGTGAGGAAACTACGATATATTTTTTTTGTGACAATTTTTTCCTTAAGCTTTCTGGCTGGTGCTCCAGTTAGTTTGCTAGTTAAAATCAATCCTCATTTATTTCAGTGCGCAATTTCTTTACACGCAGTTTCGCTGGTAGTACGATATTACACACATAGTATCCACACTCAATCTACCCTCCGGAAAAATTCGAACACAAGCCGAAGAGCGAACCATAAACCCTCTGCAGCAGGTAGGTAGATAAACGCTGACACGAGGATTTGCGCGAATATAAACATGTGCTTCGATGAGAGATTTCAGGACTACCAGTTCTCCAAAAAATCAATAATTTTGTAGAAGAACAAATTCGTTCCATGCAATCTTTTAGGTTTTTATTAGGATCTGGCAGCATTCGCATGTTCTGAAATGCGTAAAAAGCACATGTGTCGGAAATTTTATTTGCTTTTTGTTTAGTTTTTTGAAAACAATAGGCCACGAGTCAGCTGACATAACCCGGCTCAGCTGACCGGCCCCTGGGAAAATTCAGATAGTCTGCAACGCAGGGTAAATGGAAGGTGTGGATACTATGTGAATGTACTATAGTCTAAACGATGTAAACTTATATTTTGAAGTCGAAATTTGGATAAGAGTAAGTGTAATGGAATAGCTCTCTGTGATGTTTCAAGATTTCACTCTTCTTAATTTTCATTTCAGTGAGTGAAATGACCAAAGGGACGTGTCTGGCGACTACAGAAAAAGCATAAAATAATGATTCACAAGAAAATTGATTTATCAAGTAAGAAAATCCCCTTTAAAATATTAAGATTTGAGAAGGTTGTCAGGGCATTTCTTAAAAAGGACCTGTTGTTTGAATGGAGCAATAAATCCAAACGAAATTCGAAAACAATAATGAGGCAAGTAATACAAATAAGAGAAGCAGCATCCACAAAAAAAAAATCACCTGAGGGCGTCCCTATCAAAAAAAGTGCTAATGATGAATGCTAATGAAAAACTGACAAAATTACCTCAATTGACTGTGGTGTCTTGAATTCTCGAAAGAACATATGGATTGGACAAACCAATGGGAGAATGTCATATGTTCTGACAAGACCGGATGGTTTTAGCTATTATTGGCACGATCTGTAACTAATAATCACCAAAGATGAGCAGGAACTTTAACTTTATGATTTGGACTGCCTTTGTTTATTCGGGAAAAATCCAATTATGTGTTGTACAAACAAAAATGAGCCACGAAAAGTACGCAGAGATGCTCGAAGTCACTTTGATATGATTTTTTTGAGGATTTTGATGAACGAAATTTCGTTGTCTAACAGGACAATGCTGCCGTCCACGTTCCAAATCACACAAAAAAATGTGTTTCGGATCAGAGCATTCCTTTGATGCAGTGACCGTCTTTAAGCCCGGATTTAAGCCCAGTTGTAAATATTTGGGGCATAATATACGTCAAATTTATTTGAATGGAGGGCAGTACAATATCGTCAGAGAGCTTAAGAACGAAATTTTTAGGCGTAGGATTGAAACACCGATGAAAAAATCCCATTAGCACCACCAGCCGGAAAAGCAAATTTCTCGTAGGTACCCATGCTTTTAAAAACAAATAATCATTTTATTGGCCCCTTCTTTGAAGTTAATTACTGTTCAAAGGCGAATAAAAGTAGCAGGGGAGTCTTCCTTAAAGAAAGACATTATAGAAGTCTGTTGACCTCAATGTTTGATCAGTCATGATAACAACATTTCTAAAATTTTCACCAAAACCCTTACATATCTTTAGTGTTTGGCTCCTTTGCAAACGTGCATTTACACAGTATCACGTGTAATTGATGTTGTAATTGATGAATTTACATCGTCTAAAACTAAGTAGTCCGCGTGGTGTAGTGGTTAGAGCACTCATCCTGTAAACCGAGGGCCCCTGGTTTGAGTCTCGTTGGTGACAACGAGTTTTAGTTCGAATGATTCTTCGGATGGGCTATAAGCCCGTTCATTTATGACACGTGCTGGCTTAAAATCAGAACGTATCGCAGCTGGGTGGACGGAGATACGACCAAAGCGTGATACTGACCGATATCACCTTACGGAGTGCCGATACATTCAATCAAGATAATGAAATACTCTAACTGTCTGTAAGCGAAGGCCCGAAAAGGGCTGTAGTGCCACAATAAAAAAAGCATCTATAACTTATCTACTTACGGCTTGATTTTTATGAACTTTGAGAAAACGTTTTACATCAGAAAATTGAGACATAAATTTTTATCAAATTTAAGGGCCATCCTTCAATTTTATAGATGAAAATGTAAAATTCATAAAATGTACTTTTATTAACAAAGTTGATCCAATTTTAACTTCTGAGGTATTTATTAGCCTTGTGCTCATAAAGATCTATTTTCATGATGTTTTTCAGATTTTCCTGTCCAAAGATGTCCAATCGCGAGGAGGCAAGATACATTTTCCCTCAGTTTGCACCCCCCCACCTCCTTGCAAATGCCTCTTTTTAGGACCTGTTTTGAAAATTTCTGGCCAAAACCTTTTCTTTGACACCCATATTGGCTATTTTTTGCAAAAAAATGCTCAAGAGTCGCCCCCTTTATAGAGGCAGACCCTCCTTAAACACATTAAAATATTTTTTTTTCCTGCAACTTTTGAAGGGGTACCAGTTTTGATATCTACGTAGAAAGTTTCATCACTCTAGTTTATGTGGTTTGCGAGATAACTTGCTGTGACATACAGACAGACCGACGGACGGGACGGACAGACAGGCTGTGATGTTATTAGGCATTGTTAAAAATATTTTGCAATACCGTAAAAATAGTGTGTTGGATAAATACTTCAAAGTTAAGCCATTAAAAATGTTTCCATGAAAAGTTTTCATTATTTCAATTGCTACTAAATAACGAATTGCGCTTGCTTTTTGACTTTTGGGAGCCGAAATTTTGAATGCATGTATTTGGTTTTGGACTTTTTTAAATGTTTGTATCTTAAGGTCTTATCAATCAATGTGCCAAATACTGCTGAAACCGGAGTTTCACTCTAGACAGGACAAAATATTAAATTTTTAGGGATAATGGCAGCCAAAATTATTAGGTTTGAAATTTTTGACTTTCGTTTTTTCATCCAGTTTTGATAAAAATCTTAGAATAAGTATCCATTATCCCAAGTTTTATTAAATTCCGCTGGAAAATATGACCGCTAGAGGGCGCCACCATTTTGAAACTTGTAAATGGATGCTCAACAAAATATCAAAGTCTTTTGATCTAATTATTTTCTATCTTCAAACAAAGTTTAATATACATCAGACCCAAATGGCGACCTTTAGAAACTTTACAATTTCAATCTTCAACTAGCCGCCATTTCGTTTTTTGAGACTTGACCTCTAGTTTTTTAACATAGTTCGTTAGGTATTTCTAGTTTTAACCAAAGCACCGAATTTCATGAACATCGCTTGAAAGTTTTGGTCACATCTACAAAAACAAATTTATTCATGTTTTTTGACCTCTGAGGGGCCGACATTTTTTTCAGACTAAAGAACTTCGGATTTTTTTGAGATTCAACAGAGGTTCAATGAACATCTGTACGAAATTTCATCCAAATCTGAGCTACACTTTCGCCATAACAGAAATCACTTTTTTTTTGTTTTTGATCGACCGATTCAACTGATTGAAAAAATTAGACCGATATATATATATACAGGTATATATATAGATATAGATATATATATATATATATATATATATATATAAATATAGATATATATATATATATATATATATATATATATATATATATATATATGTATATATATATATATAATATATATATATATATATATATATATATATATATATATATATATATATATATATATATATAGGTATGTATATATACATATACATATATATATATATATATATATATATTTATTTATATATATATATATATATATATATATATATATATATATATATATATATATATATATATATATTACAGACTTCGCGATATTATTTCGAACAAGGTTCAAAATGAACTGTCGACTCCCATCACTTTGGCAGTTTAATCTATATTTCGATTCGATATAAAGTGTTTCCAATCCGTCTCAGGCGTTCTTTATAGACGTGATATGTCAAAAATTGTCTAATCAGAACCTTGTAACAGATTTCTTTGACTTTTCGATCAATGTATCTAGAATGAAAGAATCAGCTAAGGAACAAGAACACTTTACGCACTTTACTGAGCATGATTTTGATATGTTCAGTATAGTACAGCTACTGATCGGGATGAACACCGAAGTTTCAAAATGGGGAACTCGTTCTGAAGGACCCTCACGAGCCATAATGTGGAAATCTTTCCAATTACGTTCCAGGTCTGGACCGACCAACCGCAGCGTTGTTCGAAACAAAATTGTCTCGCACTTCTGCTTATTGACTTTCATTCGCTAATTGTCGGTATTGAGCTACACATCATTAAACATTTTTTGTAGGTTGCTCTGATCTAATGTGCCATAAGATGTCTAAGGCATTATTGCATGTATAGTCGAATGCTTGGCATAGAAACCAAACTATTAATACGGCATCAACTCATATGTCTCAATATGACTATTTAAGGCTTTGTTTAGTACCATTTTAAACACTTTGCTGATGTTAGGCAGCAAGCTGATTGGATTTCCTTTCCTTTTTTTCTAGATCGGGAAAGTCTTGGTCTTTTTCCACTCATTTGGGAAATATGAATAGTTCCAAATACTCGTATTGTTGAAGAATATTCAATAATTTCTAATATCAACCTCAGGCGAATGTCGTGGTAGTTTATTCGGAATACCGTCAATATCACATGATTTCTTGTTGTTTATTCTGCTAAATATGAGACACATGTCTTCATATCAATCTTTCATTGAAAAGAAGAATGGATTCACCGTTCAGGCTTGACTTGAAGTTGAAAAGTTTTGGTTCAACTACGTCTGAAAGTATTTGGCTCCCTTTCTCAGGGTTTGGTAGATAGACCAATTCAAAATGAATTCCAATCAGGGCAAGCTTCTGTAAACCATCACATACAATCCTATTAAAATCGGTATCCGGATACCAACCCTATCTAGAAGATCAATCTCATTACCAGTGCCTTGAATCTTCGACACATTCACTCGAGATTTCTTACGAGACATACTTTCCGCTTTTGTGAATACGACACCTAGATTCTGAGGGATAATATGCCTCAGTTTGGTTGCTGGCTTCATATCGTAGTATGAACGGATTAAGTTCTTGACATTCTTAAGGTGTAATTTCAACAATATTGTTCACGCATGTGAGAAGGAGACTTTTCAATCGTTTTAAGCTAGTGATGGACGGCGTTTCACATCCTTCTATAGTGTTTCGATATTTGATCTTGGGAGCTACTTGGTTTCCAATGTCAGCTTCTCTAATTTTGACATATAGAGATCTATTTCATCGTTTGTCAGATTCCTGTCATTAGAAGCTATTGAGCAATAGTTACCACTATCACTATTGCTTTTGGTATTCCCGATTAAACTACCCGTGAAACTTTTTCCAATCTGTATTTTTTAAATTAGGTCATTGACTTTCATTTTGAACTGGAATGAGAAAGACATCGTACCTATAATGGTTCACTTCCATTACAATGGCAAAATGGTCGCTATAATAAAGAACCACCTGCGATTTTCGTTGAGCATTGTTAAACATTGAGTGGAAACACTTTAAAAATATAAAACAAAACCCAAAAAAATAAATAAACAAGTTGGGTAAACAGACCTACGCTCATGTCAGAAGGGTTTTGTATTCAATTTTCAAAATGCAGTCAGCAGATTGAATAAAGTCAAGAAGCATGTCAATGACGATTTTATTGGAGAAACTGTGAAATTCGAAGATCATACTATTATTAACAAAGTTGAAAGAATTTAGACTTCTGAGGTTTTTGTTATTGTTATACTCATAAATATCTCCCCTGATAATTATTTCAAATGTCCATTCCCGAGGGAGGAAACTACATTTTTCATGTATTTCCCCCCTGTGCCCCACTGAAGCAAAAACTGACAGTTTAAGAACTGTTTTGAAAAGCTCCCGTGAAAACTTTCATTTCATACTCATACCGGCTACGTTTGATGAATTTTTTTTCAGGGGCCACTCTCCTGTACTGTTATTATCAATTAATAGCCAATTTTTTCGAATCCTAGAGTTGTTACAAAGCTTGATAGGAGCTCTCTCCCGCCTCCTTGACTTGTTTCACTTATGAGTATTAATTGTAGGTACTCATCTTCAGTCATTCATTAAATTGAATCAAGTGTTTAAAGCATGCACCTTAAACGTTGAAGTTGGGAAAAAATAACTCAAAATTATTCAATCTTCGCATTTAAAACAGCCACTATTTTGTTTTACGATTACTGATACCACTAGCTGAACCGATTCTCAAAGGTTTTCATGACACCTATCATTCCTGAAATTTTCATGCAAATCCTAGCAAAACTGTAGTGTCTGAGTCGGTAAAAAGCGCATGTTGTTCGATAGCCATATGTAGCCATAGTAATACATGCAGCGCATATTGTTCCATAGTAATACAGGAAAATTCAAACCGCTATAACTTCGCTAAATATTATTCAATCTTTATGAAACTTGCAATCAATCTTATTAATAGTCATCTGTGTACTGAATTTCATTGAATTTTAGGGTACCGTTAAGATTTTATTCTGGAAAACATAAAATCGATAAATCATACTACTCGTATTACTAACAAAGTTGAGTGAATTGCGACTTCTCACGTATTTGTTGTTGTTGTACTCATCAAGGCCTATATTCTTGATTTTTTCAGATTTTTCGGATCACAGGTGTCCAATCGCGAGGGGGGGACACAAATTTTTCGTGTATTTCCCCTCCCTGTGCGCCCCTGGAAGCAAATTTTGCCAAATGAAGACCTGTTTTGAAATGTTCTTATCAAGACCATTCATTTGATACTCATATCGGCTACCTTCAATGAAATTTTTTTTCGAGGGGTCACTCCCCTACATGGGGAGACCCCCCTTAAATACCTTGTAAAATTTTTTTGCAGTAGAACTTTGAAGAGAGCACCACTTTACACCTACATACAAAATTTGATGCTTCTAGCTTAAGTAGTTTCTGAGAAAAACTGCTGTGACATACGGACGGACGGACGGACGGACGGACGGACGGACAGACGGACAGACAGGACGCGATTTTAGAAGGGTTTTGTAAAATTATTTTACAAAACCCTAAAAATGATAACAACGACGACGCAACCAGCGGCTGAAGCCACGATGTTAACAGTACATCCAGAGCGGAACTAACGATGACAAAAACGGCGATTAATACAATGACAATGAAGACGGACGAAAACCGGAGATTAACAGACAGTTTGGTCCAGACTGAGATTCCTGCAGCGTTCGGGCGCAGCAAAAAATGATGCGAACAGCCGAGCGTCCTATATAGGAGAAGCGGGAAATTTTGCAGTACGTGTCAGATGTTCGAGTAGTCAAGGAAATTATAAAGAGCATCGAAAATTCGACGGTCACTGCTGCGACTGCTACAGAAACGACTGAACAAGAGTCGTAAATCCCGATGTTATAACGAATCGTCCGGAAGTCCACGAGGAGATTTCGGCAAGAAAGGACAGGATAGACCAGAAAAATAAAGCGCCCTTGTTTGATTACATCACCAACATCGAAAATGTGGTAGAAGTGCTGTATTCGGAAACGTAAGCCGATAATCTCCCCCAAGAAAGATGGTCGCAAAGTACAATTGCCACCAAGCGAAATGAAGAATAAAGGCTATTCCAAAAAGAGTGAGTTGTTCTAAAAAAATACAATCTGCATGCGACTCGCCAAAAATCAACAAAACAGTAAAGATTGGGCTCCTTGCACTAAAGGAGCTCCTAGACCGCATAGGGCATTATGAGAGGAGCTGGTAAAAGGCCAAAGAAGAGCAGAAGGGTAAAGAAGCCCCGGTGGCTCAATCTAAAGGGCACGTGCAGATAGCTCCGCCATCAAAAATCAATAAAAAAAGGCGACTAGCCCAATCAAAGGAGATTGGGATAAAAGAAGGAAGAAAGAAGCACTTGATGGGTGTGTAACGCCAGACCAGGGGTTCCAGATAGTACTGACAAAAAGAGCGCAGAAAGCCGCAAAGAAGTGCCTTCAAAAAGTACCAAAAAACGAAGTCCATCAATAAAAAAGACCTGATGTGAAACAGGTGGGGAAAGAAGCCCCAATGAAGACCCCGGCAGATCCTACGCGGAGGTGCTGCGAGATATCAGAGGAAATGTAAGGCCCGAAGACACCAACACTGCGATTAAAGCAGTGCGACCAACCGATTTGGGCCACATACTAGTCGAAGTCGGAGCAGAGGCCGACAATAGGGAAGCATTCTGCGACGCAGTAAAGAAAGTCCTCGGCAAAAGTGCAACTATAGCCTCGCTTGAGCCGATGGAAACGATCGAAATAAGAGACATTGACTGCGTGACGGTCCTGGTCGAGGTAGAAGAGGACATCAAAAGGGAGTTCCCTAGCGTGGGCAAGATCAAAGTGAGGCTGACACCAGAAAAGTATAGGGGACAACGCATGGCCATAGTTGACTTGACCGAAAAGGACGCCGAACAATTTCTAAATAAGGGCAAAGTAAGAATAGGGTGGGTTCTCTGCAGGGTACGGTGAAGAGCAGCGCCTCTTCAATGTTTAAATACATTGGCTATCGTCATGCCGCACAAGTATGCAAAGCACCCGATAGGAGTTCCCTATGCTACAAACGCGGTGAAATGAGATATAAAAGGAAAGAGTGTACAAGGGAGGCACAGTGTGTTCTTTGCAAGGATGGTGATCCGAGACCGGATTTTGGACACGCCTTGGGATGAGGGATGTGCCGGGTTTCCCCAGAATCCCTAGCCAAGGCAAAATCAGAACTTCGATGACCCGCATCCTGCATCTCAACCTACACCGTAGTTCTACCGCCCAGAGTCTGCTGCTGAGTGAGCAACACCATGATAAAAGTTCAGCATCATGGTATCCCGATGAAATTGGTACTGCTGCCATCTGGGTTCGGAACAGTGATTTTCAGGCAGAGGGCTGTGGATGGGGAGATGCTTTCGTGCGGTTTCGGTGCTCAGGGACCACCTTCGTTAGGTAAACCTAACGCCAAACGAATCGATATTATCTTTCCAAATCAAGTACAATGCCTTGGAGGGCCATGTTTCCAACGCAGACAGCAACATGCTCATTGGGGGAGACTTCAACACTAAAGCAATCGAATGGAGCATGCCGCAAACAGATCCGCGGGGACTCCGGCAGCAGGCACTCCTCGTAAAACGAATCCTGGGAACGGTGGCCAGGATGGCACTCGTCGTACTAAACACCGGCAACACGCCGATTTTCCGCCATATTGGCTATGAAGGAACCATACCGGATGTGACATTCGCCTTGGAGTCCTTAGTATGGAGGGTACGCAACTGGAGAGTATTAGAGGGCTACTCAGCCAGTGATCATGGGTACATTCTGCTTGAGATAAACGATGTTTTCTCCCGACGTCCGTGCTCTCGGCTTTCTACAATTGGATGGAACATCGGGAGGATGGACGTCGAGAGGTTCGTCAAGGTTCTCATTACAGGCGTACTGCTGCAGGGGGCTTCGGAGGGGACGGAAGAACTGGTAGCTCAAGACGTGGTGAACTTAACTATAAGCATCATCACGATTGCTTGCAACGCTTGTATGCTCCATCGAAAACCCCGGCACGGCAAGCCCCCAGTGTACTGGTGGTCAACTGAAATTGCTGAAAAGCAAAGGGAGTGTCACAAGCTTTGGCGTGAGGCTCAGCGGGCATGGAACCCTGACGAGGCAGCCAACCAGGTAGCAGCATAAATGCCGGCCAGGAAATGCCTTTGCAAATTGATTAACAACAGCAAGGCTTTCTCCTGCCTAGACCTAGTGGACATTGTGTACAAGGATCTGTAGGAACTTGGCTACAAGCTAGTTATGCGGAACTTTGTATACATGATGCGGAAAAGATAGACGATAGAGTGCGGGCACTCTTCCTAACCCATCCCATCCGTGTTGACGCTGTCCATGGAAAAACAGCAGTCGAGTGTCCACTCTCTACACAGCCGGAACTGGAAGAGGCAGTCCTTTCACTGAAAGCGAAGAAGGCTCCAGGTCCAGGTGGCGTTCCAGCTGAGGTGTTGCAGCTTGTATATCACCATTGTCCTGACTTGCTGCTCAGCACATTCAACGCTTGCTTACGGGACGGGTTTTTCCGGTACGATGAAAGGTGGCGAGGCTCGTGCTGATCAGCAAGGAGAAGGGAAATCCCGGATCGCCGTTTACATACCGCCCGTTATGCATGCTAGACACGGCTGTGATAGTGCTAGAGAAAGTCATCAAGGGAAGAGTCACTGACACGATTCACAGGGCCAACGAAGGAAGGAAGTTACATCGGGTGTTGCCTAGGGATCTATCCTTGGTCCGGACCTGTGGAGACTTGATGGGTTATGCGGATGATGTTGCGGCTCTGGTCACTGTGCGCACCGTCAAACAAGCGCAACTTAGGCTAGGTATGCTAATGCGCCGAGTGAGAGACTGAATGACTGCTCGTGGGATCAGTTTAGCACTGGAGAAAACCGAAGTGGTCATCCTGACAAAAAAGAGAATCTCTAGAGTAAGGATGATCTGTATTGGAGACATATCAATCGAATTGGAGCCAGCGGTGATGTACTTGGGGCTACTGATCTACTTGCAAATGAGTTTCTCTGAGCAAATCAGGGCAACGGCTGAGAAGACTGCTTCGAGAGTATTGGCTCTGAGTCGACTTATGGCCAATGTAGGGGGACCCAGCCCATCAAAAATACGCCTCTTGATGAGTGCTGTAGGCTCAGTGCTACTGTGCGGAGCAGAAGTATGGGGCGACGCTCTCAGTAAGGAGGTGCGCCTCGAAACGAGGATGAGAGGATGATGGTTGTCCACGAGGAGAGACACCGTTCACTCAATGATTGGCAGCAGTCTTGGGTGGATTGCGCGAAAAGAAGGTGGACTGTGCGCCTCATCCCGGATGTGAGACCGTAGCTAAATCGAAGGTATGGTAAGACTGATCCAGCTCTTGAGCGAGCATGGGTGTTTTCAGTCTTACCTGCGCTAGATTGGCAAGTTACGATCCCCCGGTTGTCGGTTATGCCCAGGAGAGGAAGACAATGCCTGCCATACATTTTTTGCGTGCAAAAATGAAGACAGGCTGCGAAGAGACCTCTACAGGGAGACGGGAGAGCTCACCTTGGATAATATAGTCGCGGAGATGCTCGAATCGGTTGAAAAATGGAACCAGGTGACACATTATGTTCGGGCAGTCCTAAAAGATGGAAGGGATTAACAGCAACCAGGGGTGTTGGGGCTGGGGAATCACTTGTCTGGCACTTCCTCTTTCTCTTTCCACTCATGGCGTAACAAAACGAGACCTGGCCCGAAGTAATGTGTCAAACGGTCCCAGGCCAGGTTTTTAGGTTGACTGGGGAGGTGTTTAAGGGGTACTCCAGTCGCCTTTTTGTAAGCATGGGAGTCCCACACTCTATGCTTAAATGGGCATTCACCTCCCAACCACCAAATAAAAATGGTAATTGTAGAGGATGATATTCTTTAACCTTGAGATATTTATTCCCTAGCATTTGTCCAATCTCAAAGTTGGTTGTAACTGCATCATTGTAGGAGAATATTCAATTATAACTGGAGAAACAAAACGTGGCTAGAGATGGTATGATATGATACACCTTGAGATCGCCGGCGTAAAAAAGGTGTGATATATCGGATAATGCCTCTGAGAGATCAGATACTCGTATGAAAATATTGAAAAGAGGTGGACGGGTTCTTCATGTAGGAATGAATCTAACTAAGCAGTGGACTGGTAATTCCGAAGCTACCAATTATCGAACATTTAGTCTATTGAAATCTCCGGTGATGATAGTTCTGTCTTTTTCCTGAGGAATTGCAGTTATAACATCGTAGACATCGTTGTAGACAGCGTCGATATATTATGGAGGGACATAGAAAATGGCAATTTAGAGGTTACAATGTTCCAGCTTTAGTTGTACAACTCTGTGCTGAAATAATTTTTTCGACATTATGCTTACAACCTCACCCATAAGAGAATTGTGTGCTCCTCGTGTCTGTCCAGTGCTGCGAACATCCCTATTGTCCCTGAAAATATTCCAACTACTGTCTAAAATTTCCTCATTCTTGTGAAACTCGCTTAGCCAAGTTTCCATTAGGGTGAAGACGTTTAAATGGCAAGATTCTACGTCCAGAAAGAGTTGGTTCAACTTATTGCAGATGCCACCACAGTTATGGTAAAATATCGGGTATATTATTGGGGACGAAAAAATTTCTGGTGATGTTCTCTTGCTCTTTGCAGAGAAGAGATATAATTGGAGCTAACGTGAGAGGCATATTTACCAAGATATTTTTTGGTTTGATCAGAGGTAACACCTAGTTCCTCATGATAGCAAAAATAGAAGTGCATCAGGGTCGATTGGAAGGCCTTCTCCTTGAATAATAACGGTTTCTAGAAACTACTTCCCTTTTTCCCCACTAGACAGGTGATTTCTGAATCCCGAAGACGCCTCTAAGTGAAAAAATGAGGTCTAGCCTGGAGTAACAAGCCAAACGGTTTCCAGTTAGACTGTCAGGTTATATGAGAGGTGTTTAGTGGGTAGTCCAAAGTATCTTGTACCCTTTAAAGTTCCACACTCAGTTCGTAAATAGCTTTCATCTCCCATTCACAAGAAAACAAAAACGTTAATCGATAATTCAGTGAATTAACTAGCAAGTTAAGCAAGTGCTTTTTTATAAAGATTCTTTGAACGTATCTCTAGTACTGAGAACCTATTATGGTAGAATATTAATTATGAAACAATGATTAAAATATTAAGAGAGATCTAATTTGATAGCCATGAGATAAAGAGTAGTCCGCGTGGCTTAGTGGTTAGAACACTAAGCCCGTAAGCCGAAGGTCTCTGGTTCAAGTCTCGTTGGCGTCAACGAGATTTAGTTCCAGTGATTATTCGGACGGACTATAAGCCTGTTCAGTTATGATACGTGCTGGTTTAAAATCAGAACGTATCGCAGCTGGGTGGATGGACATACGGCCAAAGCGTGATAATGATCATATCACCTTGTGGAGTACCGATACATTAGATCATGACAATGAGATACTCTAACTATCTCTAAGCAAAGCCCCGAAAGGGGCTGTAGGGCTACAAAGAAGAAGAGTTACTCTTCAAAAAAATTGAAAGTTTTAATCCCTTGATTTTTAACCCTTTCTATAAAGCTACGTATTTTGATTTTTCTCGTAGGATTCAAGTTTAAATCAGTTAAGATATTAGTTACAAATATATCTTCCTCTCCTTTTTTAATTTTTAATGAGCTATAGTATTCAAAATAATGTCGTTAGTTTAGTTAGTTAGTTTTAGGTAGTTAGTTTTAGAGTCATATGAAGCAGACTGAAGAAATCTCATCAAAGAATTTTTTCACATATTGTTCAAATTGAGGCAAATACTTTCATTGCTTTGCAAGTCGTCGAAAAGCTCAACCATAGATAAATCAAATTGCGACTCTAATCTACTTCTAACAAGGGACATATCTTTTAAGCGCTAAAACAGAAGCGTATCAAAAATTTCCCTAGTGCTCAAAAATTTTATTATTAGCTTAAAATGCCTCAGATCCGATTAATTGAACAAAAATATTACTCTGGTATTATGTTTGCAAGCGTACGCAAATCTCAACAATTCTACCACCTCAGTATTGTAGGAGTAAGCAAGCGCATTCTCTTTAGCTTAAAAATATAAAATGCTGAATAATTTTAACATACATGTATTATGTGTTCATAAGTGTATAATGTAATAGTGTATTGTATTGTCTTAAATCTAAGCAGGTTTGTAAGTAGTGAAAATTATACATTACGTTTCATTGTCGTTATGATCCGTGACAATATTCGCCGTAGTATCGAGATTTCGACTTGTTGAACGATCCTCAATGTGATCAACGGTTTTCACTGAATGACTGTTCCCCATCCCGGCAACACCGGCTTCCGATTCAACAACAACATCCGGCAAACTGATACTGTCAATGAGAATGGATTTCTCCTTTTTACTATTCACGAAGTCACTACCATCGAAATGGGCAGGACGAGTTTGGGTGTTATGGAAATAATCGTGATCTTCATTATCGCTTTGCAGCAAGAAATTCTCATCGCAATCGGTTGAGCCACCGCGGACAAATGTCTCACTTTCACGGTCAATCTGCAGGAAATGTTCACCCGAATCCGATATCACTGTAATGTGGCTGTCCTCGAGGATTTCTATGCCAGAGTCTGGCGACTCTGTATTTTTGCAGTCGTTGCTGATGGTCGAGCTGCTGCTAGTATTGCTCAAATTGATATCACGCGAATCACTGTGACTCACACCGACAGGAGCACTAGGATCTGCTTGGCTGGGAACACTGGCATTGATCACGGTTGTTGGTATATCGGCGAAATTTTCCAACGCATCATCGTCGTCACTGTTCTGATCTTCGAGATCGTCCTCGATTATCACGCGATCATCATTACTTTCACACGCTTCAAATATCTCGGCAGTGTCCTTTTCGCTATCGATCACACTTTGACTAATTCTTTGGCTACTATCAGACGTTTCGGCTTCAAACGTTTCGGTATCATAGAACACTTCATTATCAGCTACCGCGCTACTACTACCATTGCTATCATTTTTCAGAGACACACTATCGTTATCCTTTGCCTTTTCCTTGGCACTGACCTCACTATAATCAGCGACTGTTATAGTTGGTATCACCAAATTACTTTGCACATGATCACTTCTCGATCTTTTGTTGCGATCCGACGCAGATTTGCTGTTATCTTGACCCATGTCGCTATCAGTCACTTCCTCCTGATGCAATTTGTTTTTATTATTGTCGCGATCACATTCGCTTAGTTGTGTTGATACCAATGTGCATCTATTCCTAATTTGCGCTTCTGCTTCCCCAAGATCGTCTTGATCGCTGTCCAAATTAACGTCGACTATATACCGCGTTTCGGTGGAATTCCCAGGCGAATGGCACTCTACTTCCTCTATGGTACTAGCATCTTCTGCGAGCGGACTGGATGCAGTCACCCCAATATAATTATGTTCAGCCGACTGGCAATCATCGTCATCGCAACTGCCAGATATCGCGAGTTCGGCATCCGAGTCCTTGAGCTCCTCAAGATTCTGTTGGTGCAGAGGATCCGCTGCGTCGTCGACGTCGTCACTACGTATTTGGGGGCGATCGTCATGCAGCGAGTTAATATCGTCTGCGGGAGTCTGGCATCCCTCCAGATGCGGTTTCTCATTGGGCAATTCAGCGGCCGATTCGCTTTCCAAATTTTCGCAATTTCCACCTTCTTCGTTCTCCTCGGAGATGCTATTTTCGAATTCGATGCAATCCGCGTCACTGGGAAAGGCGTCGGCGCATTCAACACCCTCTCTCGCTCCCAGCGGATCCTGCTGCTCCCCATTTTCTTGCTCCTCAGCACAAGTACCATTCAGCGGATTATTCTCGGCATTTTTCTCACGATCGACGTCTCGGGCTTCGCCTTCATAATTCATGACTAAATTCGTTCTATTCTTAGACTTTGTTATTTGATAACCGAAATTTTCGGAATTCTCTTCGTTTTCATTTCGATTGGCCTCAGCAGGCTCATCGATAAATTCGTGGGATTGATCTTCTTCTGGACTGGTATCGGAATTATCTTGGATATTACGCGTATCACCATTAGCATTGCAGATTTGCTGCTCATCCTCGCGATTCGGCATTTCCACGTCACACTCCAGTGGTTGGGATTTTTCGATAAACTGATTTTCCCGCGGCAGAACCGTTTTTTCGTTCAGATCGTTCTGCTCTTGCACCCCGACCGTATCCTTTTCGCCCGGACCCAACTCGCTCGCGGCGGAAACCTGATCAGAAACTATCAGAACGCGCTGGTAAGGCTTCGTATCCTTATTCCTGTTACGGTTGCGATTTCGACTGCGATTCTTACCCATTATCTCATAGAAGAACTCGCGACTCTTATTTAGCGGGTTGAAAGATGTTGGTGCATTCGGCGCTGGCTCAATGCGATTCGGAGGTGCCCGACGTGGTTGGGACTGTTGTTGGCGCGTTTGCACTTGTTGCGGATTTTTTACCTGACACTGATTGCGCGGATTTGGCGAATTTCGCGATTCTAACAACAGATGCACTTGACGATTGTCGTCTGCGTGGGCGGCAGAGGTGTTCGCGGTCTTATCGAAGAGGTTCGATTGCAATCGATCTTTCGCATCGCTCCAAGGCGTCGACTTGGTCGTCTTCGTGGTATCACGTCGATCGCTACACCACGGATCAACAATTTCGTTGCGACTAGATTTTTCCTTTGTATGACTCTTCTTAGCATTTTCCGCGCTCCTCGCAGCATTGCCTTTTGCATCGAATACAGCCAAAGGCTCATCCGATTTTTTCAAGTAGTTGAATTTGCTTCGATCACGGCCACTATTGCGAAGCTTGAGTGGCTCGCTTTGATCCTCCGCATGACTATTGCGAACCGACACTTTATTTTTATCACAAGACGCTGGTACAGCGCCTGCGCACCGTTTGTCGTCTGCTTTGGTGGCTTTCGACGACTGTAATTTTCCTTTCGACAATAGCAAACTATTTCCCAATGTCGTCGATAGTTTTGACTTTGCCATCACATTTTGCTTTCCTGCTGCTGCTGTTGCTGCCGATGAGTCTTTCTTCGCATTCTTAGCATTACTTTTCCCAGCAGCATCTTCGCGATCCGCCTTATCGGATTTTCCACGACGAAAGAATTTCAACATTGTGAAAAATTTAATTTATTTACTCTCTTTTATTGAAAATTTTCCTCAGAATCAATCTAGAAGCTCTTAGGATATTGTAATATTTGTGTTTCACGTGTAAATATTCTTAGTATCCAACGTTCAGAGCTTTTTTATAAACAAATGTGTATCTTTTGATGAAATATGATTTTGAATTTTCCTTGACGATTGTGTTGTGTCCTATTAATAGAAATGAAATAATTCAACAAAATCAAAACAGAATTGCGTAAATGTCTATGAGTAAAACACATGTTGCGGCACTGGGCCCATTGAATATAAAATCTCAAGAATTCTTCAGTTGCTCCTAAACTTATTGATAAAAACATTTGGAAACTGTTTTGACGGTCAAGTTTTGTATTTTAGATTAATATTTCAGAAGTAGTCATATCTTGCCCAACATTCCGTGATAATCTTATTTATTCCAATGCCAAATCTCTACGCCAACGCCCAGTTTTTATTTTTAAAAACTCTTTTTTGATTCATTTTATTTTGTACAAACAAAAACAAACGTCTAGTTTTATTAGCAAACGAATTTCGCGAAATAAAATCTGCAAATAACATGTGTTGCCAACGACCTCCTTTGAAACAAAAAGTCTTTATTTATTTACAAATTTATTTTTTAAGAGTCACGTAGTCACCTTTTATTTCCACGAGCGAGTAAGGCATTTGTCTGTTTATTGTTAACCAAGCCCAACTCTGCTTGGATGCGGTATTGTTGGTTTTAAAATGCATTTAATTAAATAAGCATGAATTTCTATGCCATTATTGGAGCAGGAATAATTATCAAATAGATGGAATGAAAAACTCTAGAATGAATCCTAGTAGTAAAAACTTATGGGAAAATATAACAAATATTGTGAAAATTTACCAAACAAGAGTCTGTCAACCCTCATTTGAAAGTTGCAGGCGGAATGGTGGTCGATAGATGTGCTCTTGGAGGCTAGTATTCTTTAGAAAGTGCCACTTCCACATACCAGGAGAAATGGAGTTTTCCGTAAGGTTCCAGGACTACACGAAATATGGCCCTGAGTGATTCTAAATTGTATGAATTAAGTGTTTTACCCTTCAACCTTTTTAGGATTATTGTGCCCCCATTCTCATTGAGATGTCAGAGCTCCGCGATTAGAACCAACTCTTGTAGAAAGTGCACAATCTTCGCAGGCACCAGGCACCCAAGTAAGTCCTCAGCTAGGGACTAAGTTCCCAGACTATCTCTTCTCTTCTGGAACAGAATGCCACAGTACGCCAGAATATATTCTGGTATATCTTCTGCAAATCTTCAGAGCCTGCACTCGCTATTCTCCTTAAAATGTCTTCCGCAGGGGGAATACTGGCCGACAGGAGCACTTTTGGAGGCTAGCATTATTTGGAGAGTGCCGCCCCCATGTACGCGAGAAAATTCCCGTAGGGGGAATACTGGTAAACAAGAGCACTCTTGGAGGCTAGCATTCTTTGGGGACCACCAGCCCCACGGACCCGAGGATATGGGGGGCACCGTGAGGTTCCATCCTGGGATGGCAAGTAACAGCCCTGACTGAATCTGGACTGCGCATTGGACAACGAACTGGAATTGATGCTTTGGGCTGGCAGATATGATAGCTTTTTTTGTGGTAGTGAGGTGAATGCCCATTTACGCACAGGGTGTGGGACTCCCATGCTCGCAAGAAGGCGACTGGACTACCCGCTAAACACCTCTCCTGTCAACCTGAGAACCTAGCCTGGGACCGTTTGACACATTATTTCGGGCTAGATCTCGTTTTGTTATTGCGTGAGGCGCCTTCAAACTGGGTGATTAATCTTCTAACCGGAGGGGAGAGGGGAAGAGGACGTGCCAACTAAGCGACCCCATGCCCGCTCAAAAGCTGGATCAGATAGAAGTCGGTCTCACAATGCCTTCGATTTAGTCACGATCTGATATCTGGGATGAGGTGCGCGGTCCACCGTCCCTTCGTGCAATTCACCCAAGACTGCTGCTAAGTCTGCTTACCGAGTTTTACGACACTCTTACGCCAAGATATTGGTTTGCGGGGATTTCAGCTTACCATACATAGAGTGGAAAAATTATCCTACTCTTTCTATCTCGTCAGTTAACCCTTTTTCTATAACCCTATCATCTTTCCTATCTCATTGCTCCTTTTCTCAATCTAATCATATCCGCAATCCTAATGGTCGTGTCCTTGACCTTGTTCTGTCAAATGTTCCAGTAAGCTACTTATCTGTATCTCAAGTAGTACATCCGTATGTTCCTCCTGATTGGCACCATCCTCCTTTACCTATAGATCTTTTAGTCGATGAAATTAAATTTAGCAAACCTCATCCTACTCCAAAACATAACTTTTTTAAAGCTAATTATGAAGCTATTAAAACAGAATTACTTTCAGTCAACTGGCTAGATTTTTTTTAAGAGGCCTAAATTGTGACGCTGGTTTGGATAAATTTTACATAATGTGTCCAAAAAACAAGGTGACATTTGAATTTAAACTGCGCGCGTCGAAAGATTTGGAGAATTGTTTTTTTAATGTTGTTAGTACTGTCAGTGAAATCTATGTCAAATTTACATGTCAAAATATTCATGAGTGTTTGGGATACGCGTCGTGTTGTGAGCTGCTAAAAATGAGTTATTCGTTTTTTGCGATGTCGAAATTTGTTGAATGTGTATTAAATTTTGTTTGCGGAATCAATTTTCTGCTGCGAATACGTTGAGGATGGTGCAGAAAGCCTTTGGTGGCTATGTCTAAAAAAATGTTTACAAGTAGTATAATGAGCTCCAAGCCGGCCGTGAACGTGTCGAAGACGACGAGCATCCTGGGCGACCATCAACCTCTTCTCTTCTTCGATTATCGTGGTGTTGTGCATTATGAATTCTTTCCGCCGGGCCAAACAGTCAACAAGGAATATTATTTGAACGTTATGGGTCGTTTGCGTAACGCTATCCACATAAAAAGGCCAAAATAGTGGAAACACAATTCTTGGTTTTTACACCACGATAATGCATCATCCCATACTGCACTCGTAATTTGTGATCATTTCGGCAAAAACTCAACCCATATCACTCCGCAACCCCCGTATTCACCTGATCTGGCGTGTGTGACTTCTGGCTGTTCAGCAAGTTCAAAAGACCGCTCCGGGAACACCGTTTTGATACGATAGAGGAGATTCAAGCCGCAGTGAAGACGGAACTGAAGGCCATCCCGGAAACGACGCGTATCTCAAACACTAATGAATATTTTGACATGTAAACTTGACATAGATGTCACTAACAGTACTACCAATCTAAAAAAAAAAATAATTATCCAAATCCTGCGACGCGCGCAGTTTAAATTCAAATGTCAGCTTATTTCTTGGTCACATTTATAATCTTATTCGCTGTTTTTTATTTATTTATTCAAATCCATTTAACAGACAGAAATCCAATTACAAAATAGACTTAGACAATTAAATATAGTTAAATATAATTTAGAGTAAGACAAATCAATACAACAAATCAAGCAGGAAAAAGTTAATCTAAAACATGTAAGAAACAAAGATAGAGTCAAGATCAAAGTTTATAAAATTTAGTGCTAAGGAACATTAATCACTATTCGCAAAAAGTAACATCTTTAATTTAATTTTAAAAACAAAGTAGGACGTGGATAGAGAGCCAAGCTCGAGGCTGTTATGCATTCTGATGATTCGTGGCATAATTGAGTGAAAATATAAATCTGTTCGGGCGTACGGAACCTCGAGAATGTGATTGGACCGACTAGGTCGTGCATACAGTCTGTAGTGCAAGTCTGCGCTTAGGGTGGGTGCAAGTCTGCGCTTAGGGTGGAGGCAATTTGTTGGTGGTACAGCTTAAAAAGGAAACATTGATCTAAGAAGGTTCTACGGGACGACAGAGAAGGGAGACGAAGTATGGATAGACGACGCTCATAAAACTCATAAGCTACGTTGAATTTAAAAAACACACTACGGGTAAACTTACGCTGAACAGCTTCTAGTGAGTTCATAAGATATAAATGTCTAGGAGACCACACTACTGAGCAGTACTCAAGGAGCGGGCGGACAAGACACATGAACAAGTGAACAGCGGTAGCAATATTTGCAAACTTATGCAAATGCCGCATAAGAAAACCCGAAACTTTTGATGGACATCAAATTTAAGCTTGGGGTCAAATATTACACCAAGATCTTTACATGAGTCTGCAGAGGAGAGAACAACACACATAAGGTGTAATTAAAAATAAAAGGGACAATTTTCAAAGTAAAAGTCATTTGAAAACATTTGGAAACATTAATACGAAGGGAGTTTAAATTACACCAGTTATACAGGTTGATAAGATCAATTTGGAGTTGCTGACAATCTTCAAGGGATTTAATTGTCCGGAATACCTTGAAATCATCAGCATACAGGAGACAAGAAGAGGAAATTACAGAAGGAAGATCATTGATAAACAGTACGAAAAGAAGAGGTCCAAGGATTGAACCTTGAGGGACACCAGATGTAAGATTGAATGGAAAGGAAATTGTACGATAGAGATTGACACGAAATGAACGGGAGGATAAATATGATGAAATCCAAGAATGTAAGGAACCGGATATGCCAAGCAAAGCTAACTTTTGACAGAGCAGAACATGGTTCACGGAGTCAAAAGCTTTAGAGAAGTCCGTGAATATTGCATCTACTTGAAGCTGTTTATCTAAAGCTCTTGCAATATAATCTTCGAACTCAGCCAAGTTCGTAGAAGTTGAACGACCCTTTAAGAATCCATGTTGCTGTGGTGTGACAGATGAACTCAGGGACTCAAGAAGCCTGTTGTGCACAAGTCGTTTCAGCAGCTTAGAGAAACAGGGGAGGAGTGATATGGGACGATAGTTTGAGGCAGATGATGGGTCGCCGTTTTTAAAGAAAGGAACAATATTTGCATCTTTCCAGTACGTTGGAAAGGTGCCAGTACTAAGACTGAGATGGAATATAAGGGAAAGAGGAAAACACAAAGAGGAACAAAGTGATTTTACAAATATATTAGGTAATCCATCAGGACCAGGGCTAACATTTGGATCGAGCAAGTTAATAAGGGATTCAACTTCAGAAAGATCAGTGGAATAGGATGTACTTGATGCTGGATAAGTTTGAATTGAATTTATGGGGGAGTGTAGTATGTCAGAAGAGAAAAAAGTAGAGGAAAATTATCTCTTCAGACATCCCGTGAAGCAAATCAAAAGCCTTAGTTTACAAAGCGAACACTTAGTGCCCTAAGAGCAAAAGGATAGGCACAGCGTGCCTTTAAAACACTCGGCACTATTGAAGCTAGATCTAATTTTAGCAGGCTGCGTGCTATTGCCAAAAAAGAGATCAGATATGCTCTGAAGACGTTTTCAATAGTCTGGATATATCTGGATAACCAACTGCAAGTTGATGAGATCTTCACAGATTTCTCCAAGGCCTTTGACACTGTGAATAATTTACTTCTTTGTCGTAAGCTTGAAGCTCTTGGCATCTCGGGTGCTCTTCTATCTTGGATGTCATCTTATTTATCGTGTCGTCTCTGTCGAGTAAATCTCTCTGGTACTACGTCTAGTCCTTTGTATCCTTCATCTGGCGTTCCACAAGGTTCAATTCTTGGGCCTGTTCTCTTTCTGTTGTTCATAAATGATCTTTCCTTTTTAATTAATTCCTCTTGCCTCTTGTATGCTGACGACTTCAAAGTATTTCGAGTAGTCAAATCCCATTTAGACTGTCAGCTCCTCCAAACATATCTGAATGCTCTAAATAAATGGTGTGCTTCAAACCATTTATGTCTTAACATTACTAAATGGCATAAAATGACTTTTTCTCTCAAGGACTCTCCTATTAATTTTAATTATATATTAAATGATGCTTTGCTCTCTGAAGTGTTCAGTTATAAAGACCTAGGAGTATCTTTTGATCCAAAACTCAAATTTGATGCACATATTTTAAATGTGGTTACTAAGGCGTCTAGAGTTTCCGGTTTTATCCTTAGACATGCACATAAATTTAATAGCATCTCTTCTTCTATCCACCTATTTGTTTGTCTTGTTCGCCCTTTGCTTGAATACTGTTCCGTTATCTGGTCCCCCTGATACCTTAGAAACTGTCCAAAGACAGTTCACGCGGTTTCTTTTCCATAAGTTTAATTATCAGCCCTATGAAAGTCGTTTATCCTTCTCATCTCTTCCATCTCTAATATCCCGACGAACTTATTTAGACCAATGTTTTTTGTATAAACTCTGCTACCATCAGGTCCCGTTAAATACTTTTTCTGAGCTACGTTTCCGACAAACATCTCGTTCATCTCGGATGAATTCTGATTTATGTTTCCATTCACCAATTTTAAGAATCGTACGAAATTTTCATTTAAATATTGCTGTATTTATTCTTTGCGTTCCATTTTGTTGTTGGATTATTCAGTCTGCAAGATGGAATAAATAAATAAATAAATCTTTTAAGTGAGCTCTGTTTCTCTTCACGGACAACCATCTCCCTCGCATCCTCGCTTCGGCGCAGGTAAATAGCGCGGCGCTCTCTAGCAAGGAGGGCGACAGGTATCGCGCCTGCAATCACTCTCACAGCAGAGTCGGAGACTGTTGGATACGAAGATGCAATTCTCAGTGCTCCTCTTCTCTGTACCTGTGCCAATCGTTTTCGGTATACCTCCTTGCTGAGAGCGTCGCCCCATACCTCTGCTCCGTACAGTAGCACTGACCCTACAGCACTCATCAAGAGGCGTCTTCTTGATGGGCTGGGTCCCCCTACGTTGGCCATAAGTCGACTCAGGGCCGATATTCCCCAAGCAGCCTTCTCAGCCGTTGCCCTGATTTGCTCAGAGAAACTCATCTTTGAGTCGATCAGTAGCCCTAGGTACTTCACCGCTGGCTTCGATTCGATCTGTATATCTCCAATACTGATCATCCTTACTCTAGGGATTCTCTTTTTTGTCAAGATGACCACTTCGGTTTTCTCCAGTGCTAAACTGAGCCCGCGAGCAGTCATCCAGTCCCTCACTCGGCGCATTAGCATACCTAGCCTAAGTTGCGCTTGTTCAACGGTGCGTCCGGCGACCAGAGCAGCAACATCATCCCCACAGCCGACCAAGTGCGACTCATCTGGCATCTCAAGTCTCAGTAGCCCGTCGTAAGACACGTTCCACAGGTCCGGACCAAGGATAGATCCCTGGGCAACACCCGATGTAATTTCCATCCTTCGTTGGCCCTGTGTCGTATCGTAGAGCAGGCTTCGGTCCTTTAGGTAGTTCCTCAAAAGCCGCATTAGATATTCTGGAACTTGAAAAGAGTTTTCCAGCGTATCCAGAATATCCACCCATCTAGCGAAGTTGAAGGCATTCCTGACGTCGAGTGTCACCAACAGGACGATCCGTCGCCTGGTGCGACTATATGCCTCTGCCTTTTGGACCACGTTCACCACCTCTGCAATCGCATCAATGGTAGAACGTCCTGCTCTAAAGCCGTACTGCCGAGGAGATAGGTCCCCAGCAGCACGAATCGCGTCAGTGAGTCTTCCCTTGATGAGTTTCTCTAGCACTTTCCCAGCCGTGTCTAGCATGCATAACGGGCGGTATGCAGACGGCGATTCGGGATTTCCCTTCCCCTTGCTGACCAGCACGAGCCTCACCACCTTCCATCGTACCGGGAAAACCCCGTCCCGTAGGCAAGCGTTGAATGTGCTGAGCAGCAAGTCAGGACAATGGTGATAGACGAGCTGCAAAACCTCAGCTGGAACACCATCTGGACCTGGAGCCTTCCTCGCTTTCAGGGAGAGGACTGCCTCCTCCAGTTCCAGCTGTGTGAAGAGTGGGCACTCGACTGCTATTTCACCATGGACAGCGTCAACACGGACGGGGTGGGCGGGGAAGAGTCCCCACACTATCGCGTCCATCTTTTCCGCGTCATGTATACAAGGCTTCCGTAGGGCACCAAGTTTCCCCATGACCTGCTTGTAGCCAAGGCCCCACGGATCCCTATTTACATCGTCCACGAGGTCTTGCCAGCATCGGGCCTTGCTCTTGTTAATAAGCCTGCGAAGATATTTCCTGCCGGTCCTGTATGCTGCTAGCCTAGTGTCTGCCTCCTCCCGTGTTCGCGCCCGCTGGGCCTCTCGCCGAAGTTTGTGACACTCGCTTCTTTGTTCGGCGATCTCGTTTGACCACCAGTATACTGGAGGCTTACCGTGTCGGGGTCTCCGATGGGGCATGGAAGACTCGCAAGCAGTTATGATGGTACTCATAATTGAGTTCACCAAGTCCTTGGCTGTAGGCCCTCCAATCCCTGGCGGAGCTCCCAGCAACGGTGCGCCTATCGTAGGCGCGTCAGCGAGCCTCTCAACGTCCATCCTCCCAGTCCTCCATCCGAGGATTGAAGTTTGGGCATATGCACGCAGAGTGGCACTGTCGTGAATCTCAACCGCTATATACTGGTGATCACTAGTCGAGTAGTCCTCTAGTACTCGCCAGTTGTGTTTTCTAGGTACCAGGGACTCCGAAGCGAGTGTCACATCGGGTATGGTTCCTACGCACCCCAGCGGCGGAAAGTTGGGGTGTTACCAGTATTTAGGACAAAAAGCGCTGTTCTGGCCACCATGTCCAAGATTTGCTTTCCCCTTGGGTCGGATTGTGGCATACCCCATTCAATGGCTCTAGCGTTGAAGCCTCCCCCGACCAGCATGTGGCCCTCTGTGTTCGAGACAGCGTCCTCCAGGGCATCAAGTTTGGTTCGAAAAGATCGCATTGCCTCGTTGGGCGTCAGATAAACACTGAAATATGTTATCCCTGAACACCGCACCCACACAAAACCATCCCCGCGTCCATGGCCCTGCACCTGAAGGCGGGCGCTGTCTCGAACCCAGATGGCCGAGGTACTAGATTTGTCAGTGTACCACGCTTGCGAGTCCTTGTTATGATGTTGCTCGCTCAGCAACAGGAGGTCAGCTTTCTTATCCCTCGCAAACTACTCAAGTAGGTCCTGGGCGTTTGTGCTTCGGTGCAAATTGACCTGCAGGATACGGATCATTTGAGAATCGATTTGGCTTTAGTTAGAGCCGCCTTGAAAACCCAGTATCGTCCCCGGCTCATGTTTGAGGTCGCCGGGTGCTAGCTTAGCATCCTTGCAAAGAATGCATTTTGCCTCGTTCGTGCACTCCTTCCTTTTGTGCCCCGTTTCACCACATTTGTAGCACAGAGATCTCCTGTCGGGTCCCCTACAGCCATACGCGGTGTGTCCGTATTCGAAGCATCTGAAGCTCTTCTCCGTATCCTGCAGATCACCCAACCTATCTTAATTTTGCCCTTCGCCAGGATTTGCTGGGCGTCTTTATCAGCTAGTTCGACAAAAGCCATGCGTTGCCCCCTTGTGTTTTCACGTGTCAATCTTGCCTTGACTTCACTTAAGCTGGGGAACTCCCTCCTGATGGCATCCTCTACTTCAGCTTTGTCCGTGACGCAGTCGAGGTCCCTGATTTCCAGGGTGGCCATTGGTTCGAGCGAGGCAACCGTTGCCGCATCTCCAAGAACCTTTTGAACCGCGTCACGGAATGCATCTTTGTTTGTGGCCTCTGGCCCGAATCCCACCAGCAGGCCACCGGTGCGGGTTGGTCGAACTGCTTTGATGGCAGTTTTGGTGTCGTCTGGCTTGACCGCTCCTTTAATTTCACGGAGGACATCTGCGTAGGTTCGGCCCTTAGTGGGTTTAATAAGCAGTGCCTCTCGCAAGGGTTTGCGCCGCGGTTTGCTTTTTGTTTTCTGCGGTATATCGGGGGGTTCTTTGTTCTTTTCGTAGTTGAGCTCTTTGTCTTGTAGTGCATAATAGATTTTCATATGTCCGTGAAGGACCGCAGCGATGTTCTGCTGCCTCGGCAGAGGAAGGTGTTGATTCCTGCCGAGAATGCCCTCGTCCGGAGACGCGTGAATGCGCTGGCAGGCTAGCATTGCGGTGTCGTGGGGCGGGTTCGTTTCCCCGGCACGAGGACTCACTACAAAACATTTCGCATTCACGAATTGCTTGCAGAGTTCGAGAGGACGACCGAAGTCGCAAATCAGTAGATAACCTCCACGAAGGAATTACGACTTGTTGCGAGAACAAGTGCAACCTGACAAGAAAGACTAATTTGGGGGTGACCTCGTCCTTACCCAAATACATTCAGGGCCCACAAATGAAAGAGGGGCAACCGGGTGGTGGTGGAGCCCCTTCATGCCCACCCAACCGGAATAAATCCAATGTTAAATCGTTGAAGTGGCCAGGTATTCCTCTTCTGAGTGGAAAACTCATACAACTTGAATTGTATGAACCTTCCCATCAGAAGGGGAGTACCCCGGTGACCAATTTATGTCATAGAATTATACAATGGAATTGCATAACTTTATGCCATAAAAAGGCACTTGGCTTGGGCCACTCAACCCATTAAGTCACCTGAAATAAAAAGGATTAAATTGTACCCGGTGACTGGCTCATATTTTGAGGGGGAAGCCTGCCACCGTACCGGGTCCTATACCCGGTTAGAAATGGAGGAAAGGAAAGACCCTCGGGTACGTTTTTAATTCATTTTTATTTTTTTTCTTTCAATTTTCAATCAATTCATTAGATCATCTATACCTAATCTAACTTATTGGTTTCTAACAGGTTAAATTCCGGTATTACACATTTTCTGATACTCTATAGCTGACCACAAAATCTTATTTGGAATTTGAATATAAATGAACTATTTATGTTACACTTATGTACATTTTGTATGGTGATAAATAATACTTAAATAAAAGGCAGAATTTTAGTAATGAATCAATTTGAGAAAGATAATCTTCAACACAGGAAATGTTTCAATTCCAATCTACCTTTCTGACGAGCGATGTTAACAGGGTTTTCAAAATTGCAATCTCTGGTTGAGAATTAATTCCAAGCTCTTAGAGAGCGATTTAATAGACTAAAATTATCGCCCTTTATTAAATTTTTGACTTTTAATTATAAGAATAATGTTCAGATACTGTTACATTACAGACTTCTGCGGAAAATGCCAGAACAACGATGTTGCAAGTGATTATTTTGCATGTCCCATAATTATCTCTTTTTGTTGCAACAAATACTCGTTTATACTTGTATTTTACCTGAACTGTCATTCTAAAATCCCAGTTGAGAAATTACATCATTATTAACTCTCGTTAAACACAAAAGCTTCGAATTTAATCTAAATTTTTTATCTGTCATTTATAATACCTTTTTATATTTTTGAATGGTGCAAAATTTATTGTTTATATTGTCTTTGATTTTTATCATTTCAAATTGTTATTCTTTTTATTGAATGGGTTTAGGCTATTATTTTAGGTGTGATATTTTATCTTATGGTTTAATTTTACTAAGAATTTGAATCAGTGCTGTCATATAAATGGGTAGTAGAAAGATTTATAGGGTAAATAATTAGGTAAATTTGTTTATTTAAATAAATGAATCAGTATTATTTTATAATTATTATTATTAAATAATAAGGTAATGTTATCTTATTTTTTTATTCAAATTTCGGGAACTTTTAACGGAGTATCACTAAATGCAAATGATATAATGCCTTTGATGTTCAAGTACATCGACAAAGCGTAAACTGAACATACTCTTTATTATATTAAAAATCCAAAATTTTTCATGAAATTGAAAAAAATGTTCACTTTCAAGAACTGATTAAAATATGTATGAATATAAAATTAAGCCTTCAAAATTAGACCAATAAGTATGCTCATTTACATATCCGGTATCGAAAACTAGTAAAGTGCAGATATTTGAGAGTGCCAAAAAAAATCTATAGCAAGAAATACATTGAAGTTCACGAACAAGAATTACTAAAACCAGGCGTAATCTCTGGATGCACAACGTAATCAGTATAAAAATGGATACATGCAAATTAATCGCTCTGAACTCAGACAGATTCATTCAAATTAATCGTGTGATAGCAAAGTTCTATATGCAATTGATTACATCATGGTGCTATAATTTTCATGCGAACTTTATCCAAAAATATTTCGACAAAATTCATTGAATGCCACATAACATTCTATAGAGAAAATTATCTCTTCAAGATTATGTTTCTTAATGCTCAGGTCGTCTTGTATCTGAACACGACTGATAAGCTTTTCTTACAACTACACTTTCAATCGACGCTTTTAATTCTAAGGTTTTGTGACTTGAACTTCATACGGGATTCCAATAAGACGCGAAAATGAACATGCATGCAAAAGCTAATATGAATTTTCTATTACTTGAAATAATGTGAACTACTCAAGTTATGTCTGCGCCGAATAATGTGAAAGCCTCCTCTTCTCCCGACAATTCTGCAACCTTTCCTTGCAATTCCCGAAAAGCATGGACAGCCTCGATTTCCTGCTTCAGCTCTTTGATCGTTTTGCTAGGATCAATTTCCACGGTGAGCGTGCTGTGTGGCAATGTCTGGACCGTTATTATCACTTTGTTGTTTAGTGCAACTGGCCGACGTGCTTTAAATTTGGGCCTTCACTTCACTTCTTGCTACAGAATCTTCGCAAGCATTACTTTGTGCATTTCTATCGCGATCAATTTACTCCGACCACACACGCACTTTTATTTTTTCCACGCAAATATCCACCGTGTATTTACTAGTTTTTTCTCTTGTGTCTAATTAAATCTACATTTGCGAACTACCGTACTTTTCTTTTTCGTTGCCACATAGGGAAACGTGAGAAGATTCGAAGAGATATTTGTCGATCAAACGCGTATTTATTTTGTTCGGGTTGCCGGTTTTTCTTCGAAGACTTGCTCTCTGATCCTTCACTAGTTCATTTCACCCCAAGCATGCACCATTCAAACACAGAAATTATTCCATGAAAGTGTTCTGTGTACTTCTGTGAAACGTTCCAGTTTGTTTGTATTCTCACGATTCATCTCTGTGTGCACGCTTCTTCTAACAAGTATTGTGGAGGAGTTTCCGAATTTGTATTGGAACATGTACAGTACATTAACAACAACGATTCCACGCGAACCGACTTCCTTAATCGATGAAGCGAAGTTGCATCACAGCATTTCGAAAAATTTCCGACAAAAGAGCTAACGGTTAATTACAAATCCGTTACATGCTAAGTGCATTGAGTAACTAATTGTTACTAAATTCGGGGGCAAATCAATGACGCCTTTTTCCACATTTTCAAATTGTTTCTTCGTTTCATATCTCCTTTGGGGACCCGATTATTTCTGGGAACTAAAGAATAACTTTTCGACAAATGATTTAAGGGAGGGAGAAACCTTTGGACACCCAAGCGAAAACACTTCCACTAGATTTTGACGGAACACGAGTTTTATTCCACTTTTCGCTAACCCACACGACTAACAAGGTGTTCACAATTTGCACGATAACTTTATCGTCTATTTTTTTTACAATATTTCACTGTCTTTTACGCGAGAAACTTTTCCACGTGTCTCGGCGATATTCTGATCAGCCCGCAATCTCCTCTCACTCCCAACTCGCTTCTTCTTTACGCGGCGTCCGCGCTGTCTGGCGGTTTCGAGCAGACTCATGATCTCCATCCCATTCCTCGTTTGTCAGACGAAGCATCAGACTCGACTTGCCGGCGCCACTCTCCCCGATAATTCCAATTTCCAATGTTGTTATGTAGTTATCACCCATTTTCACGATTTACGACGCAATAGCATGCAAATTTCGCAAGCACAATTTAATATTCTCCACACTCAAGCAACTACGACACTTTATGGGCAAGTAGAACAATACGAACCCATTCAGAAAGGGGGAAATCACACAATTGAAGGTTTTTGTTGCTATCAAATGTACTTTTTCCTTATCATTTGTAGTTTATGACGGCGGTATTTGCAATTTCCCTTTTCACTGTCTTTTGTAGGTTCAATTAAGTTATCAATTGAAGGCAATTTGTCGTTTATGATAATTAGGCGTAATTAGGTGGGAAAAATCGGAAGAATTAGACAAATTTTAAGGGGTTTAAATGATACAATGATTTTAGCGTTCATATAATTAACAGGTTAAATGATACAATGATTTTAGCATTCATAATTAAAAGGGGTTAACCGTTTCGTTCTAAGCATTTGCATACCGCGTTACACCGCAATTCGTTAAATTATCTTCAAAAGATATTGTAATAAGATACTACACATTAGAAATTTTTAAACATTTTTAGAATTTTGTTTCCCGGGTGTTAAGTACAAAGGAAATTTTTCCACTTATTATTCCTGCGAAAAAAAAAAACGAGTGTTGCGATGGGGAAGGTGACTGAATCGACTGAATCCTTATTAAATTGCGTTCGTGCTGTGTGCCTGTGTCAGCGCTGCTTTTAGAGCCATCGTTCTTAGATTACTACAGTCTGTTTTTTCTAGGAGTAGCTTTTTGGCCACTTTTTTCGCTGCCTTGTTTCGCACCACATGAAACCCCTCGCCTGGAGTGTCAAATTCGTTTATGGTCTCGTCCTTCCTCCTTTTCTCACAGTCGCCTTCAATTGGGCTACCGGCCATTCTTTTGCTGCTGCTAGGACCCACTGATGCCTCGAGGGAGGACGTGTCTTTTTGGTGCTTTTCGGTTACAAGCCACCTCCGCCTGTAGTGCGTTATGCGGCCAAAAAGCTCCTCCAGTTCAAGAATGCCATTCTTGACACTCTTGCCTATGTTTTTCTGCACTTCGCAGGCAGCCCTCAGTTGTTTGACGATAGTCCCCGCTTTCCGAGTAAGCCGCTCCTCTTCGGCGCGGTCAAGGGCGATTGTATTATTTGGCGCCGCCTCTTGGGAGAGGCCCCCGTTTCCTAGCCCTTTTGCTTTTATCGCTTGGGTCGCGTTTGAAGTGGCGTCGGCCAACGGCAAAACTTCTCCCTCCCCCAGTCTTACACTGGCCTCTGTTGGTGTCGCAGCTTGATCCAGATTGTGTACGTCTTGCACTGGACGCTCCGGGTTGCGCATAGTCCTTCTACTGCGCCCAAAGGCCGCAATGATGCCAGGTTGCACAACGCACTCTGCCTTCTTTCGTTCGTTAGTCCGTCTGTGGTCTGTCTCCGATGATTTAACCTGTGATGTTGACTTTGACAGTGTTTCTGGGGTTTGCTGCCTCCCCCCGCAATCGGTGACTTGTTTTATCGGTGTTCTTGCCGACAGCGGTTTTCGCCTGAAAGGGTTCTCCGTGCTAGCGTCCTGTTTGCTTGTAGTTATATCTGTTACAGAAGCCAAGTTCACCACTTCTATAACATTGCAGTCGCTGGATGACGACGGCTGGGAGCCTGCTCGCTCACTACCCTCTGCCGCCGGTACTGGGGATCCGACCCCCTGCACCGTAATTTGGTTCCCCTTGTGGACCTGCATGATTTGGTTTTCTGTCTGGGTTTCCGTTCCCATAGCATTTTACCTACTGCCAGGATATATAGATAATTGATGACGCCATATATTTCGTCATGTCACAGTGAAGATCATTGACACTCAGGTATTTGTCCTGAGACTCTCCCTTCACTGCCGACCATTGTCCGCGGCTGCTTATTGGTTATTCGCAGCGAACCTTTCGAGAAAGGTCTTCCCCTATCCGCAACCCTGGGGACGCGTTTGGTTCCCCGGTTTGAGGGCACTATCGATAAATCGAAAACCAAAATTATTTCGGGGCTTAAGGCCCTTAGATCGGTCACTTTGCTAGCAATCGCAGCAGTAACCATCGAATTCCTGATGTTCTTTTTATTTGCCCCCAGTGCTTGAACATATGGGGCATCCTGCCGAGTTTCCTGCTCTTCCTTTTTAGGACACTCTGGCGTTCACATCATTCTTTGCTGCACCCGAACGCCGCAATTTCCGTTTTTCGTCCAACTTTACTGTCATTGCATTTATCGTCGTTTATGTCATCGTTAGTACCGCTCTCCATGTGCTGTCAATATAGTGGCTGCAGCCGCTAGGTGCGTTGTTGTTGTTGTTGTTGTTGTTATTTTTAATTACTTGTTTTGAATTTGTTTTATCTATTTTTAGGGTTTTGAGTTGAAATCGCTGCTTTTATTGGATCTCCCGTTGGAAACGCTATCTCTTTTCGTGAGGGTAGTCGCCTTTTTGGTCCCATGGCTATCTTTGCAGGGCAGGGAGGCCATGCGAGGGTTGGCACAAGCTTAGAGTGCTCAGAGACAGACCAGCGCTAATCCGGAGTCCATCTCAACGAACCTATACCACCACCCCAATGGTGCAAACTTCGAACGTACTCCGAGGCCTGCCAAGGTTTCCCCGGTATGGAGATGGTATGATAGTTGAATTGGAGCCGTTCACGCACGAGTGTCACCTCAGCGCTATCGTGCAAAGTAACTTGATCCAAAACATCTTTACCGCCAGCCCAAAGCATCAACTCTAGTTCGTTGTCCAAAGCAAAGTGCAGATTTAATCAGGGTCGTTAGCTCTCCTCCAAGAAGGAACCTCACGGCGAACTCTTTATCCTCGGGTCCATGGAGGTGGCGCTCTCCAAAGAATGCTAGCCTCCAGAAGTACTCTTGTCGACCAGCATTCCCCCTGTAGGAGAAGAAGACGGTTAAGAATTTCAAATAACATAAAATAATATTCTCAAATCTAGGGAATAGTTTCCAACCTATTGCTCCCATCTTTCGCAACCCACACGATATAACATAAGTACAATTGTTTATTTTAATTTTTGTCTCTATGAAATGATTGGTTAGCAATGACCAATTCGCTCAAAGTTGGGCCGGATATTCTATGAACATCGTCTTGTGCAAAGACATTGTTATTTCAATGCGACCGACGTGATAACTAATCAAATTTCTTTAGATTACTATGAGTTCTCGTAGTGAGGACCACAGAATAGAATAAATCATTTCAAATAAGCCGATGACCGAATATCTTAAATATTTTGTATTGATTGTACTTGAACGAGAATGATTATTTGAAAAGTAAAATGAATTTTATGGAAGTATAATGAATATAGTCCGCGTGTTGTAGTGGTTAGAGCACTCACCTTGTAAGCCGAAGGTCCCTGGTTCGAGTCTCGTTAGCGGCAACGAGATTTGTGTCGAGTGGTTCTTCGGATGGACTATGAGTCCGTTCAGTTATGATATGTACTGGCTTAAAATTAGAACGTATCGCAGCTGGATGGACGGGCACACGGCCAAAGCATGGTGCTGACCATATCGCCTTCCCGAGTGCCGAAACATTCAATCAAGATAAGGAGATACTCTAACTATCTCCAAGCGCAAGCCCAAAAACGGCTGTAGTGCGGAAGCAAAAATAATGAATGAGCGGAATTTCAGGTGTTTCAAGGCACCCGATTTATTTGAGTGAAATTGTTACCCCCTTCTTTTTGTAAATTTCCATTAAGTGGAAATTCTTAGGTAGGATTATACTCTATTCTAGATGGCTGCGTGCTCCTTGTCATCTATCTGTGTCCAAAGCAATGATTCATCCCAAAACGAAGATTTTCTTTAACACCTATCGAATCAAAATAAATAAAATGATCGAAATTGAATTAGTGTTTCTTAAACTTTAGATGATACAAAAAACAAACTCCCTTAGCAATTAACCTTCATATTAGACAAAGCAAAACATCGTCTCTACTTCTAACATTTCATTCTGAATCTTATGTATTCCTTACCAATAAACCAAACAATCCTTCAGCTTTACCTTATTCTAGTAATTACAAACAATTTTGTAAATTTACCGAAAAGGGCTAAATCTTAATTTTCACAACAAACCTATCTTACCAATTTAATATTACGTATAAATTGCAAAACTTAAGATATCACAACCGCAACGGGAAATTTCATCAATAAATCATCAAGAAAGTTTTCATCGGTTTATCCTTAGGTTTCATGTTTTCTTGGATAAGTTCAAGTTTATTCAAAACATTAGATAAATTGGTTCATGTTTGCAGAAGAAAATAAATACAGTGTGGCATAGACTACGTTACAATATACAATTCGAGTCTCTTTCTCTCTCCTGACAGCTTTATCCTAGGGAAATTTAATTTCCTTCAGCTTTACCTTATTCTAGTAATTACAAACAATTTTGTAAATTTACCGAAAAGGGCTAAATCTTAATTTTCACAACAAACCTATCTTACCAATTTAATATTACGTATAAATTGCAAAACTTAAGATATCACAACCGCAACGGGAAATTTCATCAATAAATCATCAAGAAAGTTTTCATCGGTTTATCCTTAGGTTTCATGTTTTCTTGGATAAGTTCAAGTTTATTCAAAACATTAGATAAATTGGTTCATGTTTGCAGAAGAAAATAAATACAGTGTGGCATAGACTACGTTACAATATACAATTCGAGTCTCTTTCTCTCTCCTGACAGCTTTATCCTAGGCCGAGAAGATGAAATAATTGATCAAATTGAAAATTAAACTAAGAATTTCGGATACGCCATGAATTTGTTTTTAATACGAAAATAAAAGGCGGATCAAATTGTAGAGCCTGGAAATTTTATTGGAAATTAAAATCTTATCAGGTGTACTTTTGGGATGAATGAGTATTACCCTAGGAGCATAAAGGAGATTCATAATTTTTTGCTACTTGAAATCCAGTAAATATCTTGAAAATGTAAGCTTTAAAGTAATGTTGTTGAGTGCCTGCGAGGATCAAATGAAAATTCTACGTAAGAAAAGCTTCAAAATAGTCTCCTGCAGCATTTTCCATAGTAAAATAAAAAAAATTCACTTAAACTATTTAATACAATCAATAAAATCAATTAATTAATCCCAAAATCAATATAGATAATGATTTTATTTTCTTCTTCCTTAATTTTTTTCCTCTATTCCAGCTGTTCTAATTAATCTAATTTTCAGCCGTAGAAACAAAAATTGTTTATTTTTCAATCTACAAGATTTGTGCGCTGATGCCAATAGCATGTAGGCGTGAGTGGGTGAATTAAAATTATATAAATAAAATCAAAAGCTCATTATTTTAGGAAGTGGAGGAGATAATTAATTCAGAAAACATCAGCTCTATTCAATTAATTAATAATTACAGATTGCTTTAGGATCTTGAAACAGATTTAAGTTGATTAAGGAATTGCGTAGGAAATTCCAATTTCTTTAACCGGGAAAACGTTTTCCCATAATTCCCAAGAATTTTATTATGCATTCATTTATTTAGCTTCTACAAGTATGTACTTGTTTTCTTCATCCCATATTTACTTTCGTATTATTTATTTTCAGCACTGTTTTCAATGAATCATTTGCGTTGCAAAATATCAAAAAGTTGAAACGAAGAACGCAGTGCAAACGCGAGTACCACCCCACCAACCACCTGAATGCATTTTTGCATGCACTTGCAATGTTAACATGTGTAGTAATGTCAAGCACGTGTGACGGATGAATTAAGCGTAATTTTATGTAAAATGCATAAGGCAGATTGTGAATTTGAATGTCAGAGTATTTATACATATTTTTTTCCAACGCAAGTTGTATTTCATACGGAGCAGACAGAATGCTACATTTTTTGAACACGATTTTGTCGCAAAAAAACTTTAAATTTTTGAAAATGTACAAGGATAGCATTTCTGAAGTAATTTTAAGAGTAATATATGTCCAAAAACACAATTCGTAATGTTTTGTTTTCGAATAAAAACATATTTTTAGAACAATTTTACATCGATAAAATTGTTGAATATATTTTCATGTTTTTTAAATAATCACATGACAGCGAGTTGTTTATAAACATAATCATGCGATTCCAGTCAGGAAAGTCGCCTGAATTAATTAATTTTTAACCGACTTCCAAAGGAAAGAGGGTTGGCGGAGGTGGCTTGCAACCAAAAAGCACCAAAAACACACACTCTCCCTCGAGGCATCAGTGGGTCCTAGCAACAGCAAAAGAATGGCTGGTAGCCCAATTGAAGGCGACCGTGAGAAAAGGAGGAAGGACGAGATCATAAACGAAGTTGACACTCCAGGCGAGGAGTTTCATGAGTGGTGCGAAACAAGGCAGCAAAAAAAGCGGCCAAAAAGCTACTCCTAGAAAAAACAGACAAAGAGCTCAACCACGAAAAGAACAAAGAACCCCCCGATATACCGCAGAAAACAAAAAGCAAACCGCGGCGCAAACCCTTGCGAGAGGCACTGCTTATTAAACCCACTAAGGGCCGAACCTACGCAGATGTCCTCCGTGAAATTAAAGGAGCGGTCAAGCCAGACGACACCAAAACTGCCATCAAAACAGTTCGACCAACCCGGACCGGTGCCTTACTGGTGGAATTCGGGCCAGAGGCCACAAACAAAGATGCATTCCGTGACGCGGTTCAAAAGGTTCTTGGAGATGCGGCAACGGTTGCCTCGCTCGAACCAATGGCCACCCTGGAAATCAGGGACCTCGACTGCGTCACGGACAAAGCTGAAGTAGAGGATGCCATCAGGAGGGAGTTCCCCAGCTTAAGTGAAGTCAAGGCAAGATTGACACGTGAAAACACAAGGGGGCAACGCATGGCTATTGTCGAACTAGCTGATAAAGACGCCCAGCAAATCCTGGCGAAGGGCAAAATTAAGATAGGTTGGGTGATCTGCAGGATACGGAGAAGAGCGATCCCTATCCGCTGCTTCAGATGCCTCGAATACGGACACACCGCGTATGGCTGTAGGGGACCCGACAGGAGATCTCTGTGCTACAAATGTGGTGAAACGAGGCACAAAAGGGAGGAGTGCACGAACGAGGCAAAATGCATTCTTTGCAAGGATGCTAAGCTAGCACCCGGCGACCTCAAACATGAGCCGGGGACAAGGAGATGCTGGGTTTTCAAGGAGGCCCTAACTAAAGCCAAATCGATACTCAAATGATCCGTGTCCTGCAGGTCAATTTGCACCGAAGCACAAACGCCCAGGACCTACTTGAGTAGTTTGCGAGGGATAAGAAAGCTGACCTCCTGTTGCTGAGCGAGCAACATCATAACAAGGACTCGCAAGCGTGGTACCCTGACGAATCTGGTGCCTCGGCCATCTGGGTTCGAGACAGCGCCCGCCTTCAGGTGCAGGGCCATGGACGCGGGGATGGTTTTGTGTGGGTGCGGTGTTCAGGGATAACATATTTCAGTGTTTATCTGACGCCTAACGAGGCAATGCGATCTTTTCGAACCAAACTTCATGCCCTGGAGGACGCTGTCTCGAACACAGAGGGCCACATGCTGGTCGGGGGAGACTTCAACGCTAGAGCCATTGAATGGGGTATGCCACAATCTGACCCAAGGGGAAAGCAAATCTTGGACATGGCGGCCAGAACAGCGCTTTTTGTCCTAAATACTGGTAACACCCCTACTTTCCGCCGCTGGGGTTGCGTAGGAACCATACCCGATGTGACACTCGCTTCGGAGTCCCTGGTACCTAGAGTACACAACTGGCGAGTACTAGAGGACTACTCGGCTAGTGATCACCAGTATATAGCTGTTGAGATTCACGACGGTGCCACTCTGCGTGCATATGCCCAAACTTCAATCCTTGGATGGAGGACTGGGAGGATGGACGTTGAGAGGTTTGCTGACGCGCTTACGGCAGGCGCACCATTGCTGGGAGCTCCGCCAGGGAGTGGAGGGCCTACAGCCAAGGACTTGGTGAACTCAACTATGAGTACCATCATAGCTGCTTGCGAGTCTTCCATGCCCCGTCGGAGACCCCGACATGGTAAGCCTCCAGTATACTGGTGGTCAAACGAGATCGCCAAACAAAGAAGCGAGTGTCACAAACTTCGGCGAGAGGCCCAGCGGGCGCGAACACGGGAGGAGGCAGACACTAGGCTAGCAGCATACAGGTCCGGCAGGAAATATCTTCACAGGCTTATCAACAAGAGCAAGGCCCGATGCTGGCAAGACCTCGTGGACGATGTAAATAGGGATCCGTGGGGCCTTGGCTACAAGCTGGTCGTGGGGAAACGGTGCCCTACGGAAGCCTTGTATACATGACGCGGAAAAGATTGACGCGATAGTGCGGGGACTCTTCCCCGCCCATCCCGTCCGTGTTGACGCTGTCCATGGTGAAACAGCAGTCGAGTGCCCACTCTTCACACAGCTGGAACTGGAGGAGGCAGTCCTCTCCCTGAAAGCGAGGAAGGCTCCGGGTCCAGATGGTGTTCCAGCTGAGGTGTTGCGGCTCGTCTATCACCATTGTCCTGACTTGCTGCTCAGCACATTCAACGCTTGCCTACGGGACGGGGTTTTCCCGGTACGATAGAAGGTGGCGAGGCTCGTGCTGGTCAGCAAGGGGAAGGGAAATCCCGAATCGCCGTCTGAATACCGCCCGTTATGCATGCTAGACACGGCTGGGAAAGTGCTAGAGAAACTCATCAAGGGAAGACTCACTGACGCGATTCGTGCTGCTGGGGACCTATCTCCTTGGCAGTACGGCTTTAGAGCAGGACGTTCTGCCATTGATGCGATTGTAGAGGTGGTGAACGTGGTCCAAAAGGCAGAGGCATATAGTCGCACCAAGCGACGGATCGTCCTGTTGGTGACACTCGACGTCAGGAATGCCTTCAACTCCGCTAGATGGGTGGATATTCTGGATACGCTGGAAAACTCTTTTCAAGTTCCAGAATATCTAATGCGGCTTTTGAGGAACTACCTAAAGGACCGAAGCCTGCTCTACGACACGACACAGGGCCAACGAAGGATGGAAATTACATCGGGTGTTGCCCAGAGATCTATCCTTGGTCCGGACCTGTGGAACGTGTCTTACGACGGGCTACTGAGACTTGAGATGCCAGATGAGTCGCGCTTGGTCGGCTATGCGGATGATGTTGCGGCTCTGGTCGCCGGACGCACCGTTGAACAAGCGCAACTTAGACTAGGTATGCTAATGCGCCGAGTGAGGGACTGGGCTCAGTTTAGCATTGGAGAAAACCGAAGTGGTCATCTTGACAAAAAGGGAATCCCTAGAGTAAGGATGATCAGTATTGGAGATATACAGATCGAATCGAAGCCAGCGGTGAAGTACCTGGGGCTACTGTTCGACTCGAAGATGAGTTTTCCTGAGCAAATCAGGGCAACGGCTGAGAAGGCTGCTTCAGGAGTAGCGGCTCTGAGTCGACTTAAGGCCAACGTAGGGGGACCCATCCGATCAAGAAGACGCCTCTTGATGAGTGCTGTAGGGTCAGTGCTCTTGTACGGAGCAGAGGTATGGGGCGACGCTCTCAGCAAGGACGTATACCGAAAACGATTGGCACAGGTACAGAGAAGAGGAGCACTGAGAATTGCATCTTCGTATCCAACAGTCTCCGACTCGGCGGTGAGAGTGATTGCAGGCGTGATACCTGTCGCCCTCCTTACTAGAGAGCGCCGCGCTATTTACCTGCGCCGAAACGAGGATGCGAGGGAGATGGTTGTCCGCGAGGAGAGACAACGCTCGCTCAACGATTGGCAGCAGTCTTGGAGGAATTGCACGAAGGGAAGGTGGACTGCGCGCCTCATCCCGGATGTGAGACCGTGGCTAAATCGAAGGCATGGTGAGACTGACTTCTATCTGACCCAGCTTTTGAGCGGGCATGGGTGTTTTCAGTCTTACCTGCACAAGATCGGCAAGTAACGGTCTCCCGATTGTCGGTTTTGCCCAGGAGAGGAGGACAATGCCTGTCACACATTTTTTGCGTGTACCAAATGGGCCAGGCTGCGAAGGAAACTCTACAGGGAGACGGCAGAGCTCACCCCGGATAATATGGTTGCGGTGATGCTCGAATCGGTTGACAAATGGAACCAGGTGGCACATTATGCTCGGGCAGTCCTAAAATATAAAAGGGACTCACAGCAGCCGGAGGCGCTGGGGCTGGGGGATCGCTCTTCTGGCAATTCCTCTTCCCCTCTCCCCTCCCGCTAGGAAAGGGACTCCTCAGCTTGAAGGCACCCCACGGCGTAACAAAACGAGACCTGGCCCGAAGTAATGTGTCAAACGGTTCCAGGCTAGGTTCTCAGATTGACATGCATGGGAGTCCCACACTGCCAGACTCGGTGAGCATAAATGCCTTCACCTCCCTACCACAAAAAAAAAGGAAAGAGGGTTATCAATTCATCACGTACATATACCGTGGCGGACAAAAGTCTATGACATTCTTTATATTGAGATTCTAGTTAATTGGAAGCTTTAATCAAAAATCTAATTATGAGCATTTTCAGTAACGTAAATATATTTATAAAAAAAACAAAGACAAAAACATTTCATAACAAACTTAAGGAGAAATTCGTAAAAACATAAAAAAATTAATGGACAAAAGTCTACGACAGTCAGTACTGGCTGACTTGTACACAAAATATTTTCAACTAAACGTATTGGAATTTAAAAAACTTTTTGCTGCCTTTATATTTGATTGGACTCCCTTTCGCATCAATTACTGCTTGCAGTCTTTGGGGCATAGAGGGGACTAAATTACCAGTTTCTGCTGATGCGATTTTCTCCCATTCTGCAACAAGCGTTCCTTCAACGAATTTTTATTTTTAATGCGACATTTTCCAAAAGCTCCCATACATGCTCTATTGGGCTTAAATCCTGACTTTGCGGAGGCATATTAAGTTGCCTGGGAGTAGAGTATAACGACCAATTCTTGACGAAAAGTGATGTGTATTTTGGATCATTGTCTTGTTGGAAAATTCATCTCTCTCCAAGACCCAACTTTTCCACTGATGGCTTCAAAGGTTGTTCTAACAGGTTCTGATAAACATAACAGTCCATCGTAGTTTCAATAAAAGCCAATCTGCCATACCCAGGTGCAGCGATGGCTCCCCAAACCATCACATTGCCTCCTCAGGGCTTGACAGTAGGAAACAAATCGTTGGTGTCCAAAGCCGTATTCTTTTTCCTCCATACTTTACTCCGACCATCACTTCCAAAAATGTTGAATTGGGACTCATTGGAGAAAAGGACGCGATTCCAAAAATCATTGTCCTTGCCAACATAGGCCTTGGCGAACTCTAGATGCAGACGTAGGTTTTTGGCGGATGTTAATGGCTTTTTAAGTGGAGTTCTGCTTTGAAACCCATTAATATTTAATGCTCTCGTGATGGTTCTTGCATGAACATCTTTTTTCCTTTCGGTAGCCACTTGTTTTGCACTTATTTTAGGATTTCCGTTCACTTCTTTTAGAATGAAACTAATGTCCCTGCGCGACAACTTTTTCGGTCGGCCAGTTCGCGGCTTAATTTCAATGGAACCACTGTTTCCAACGTTTTTGATGGTTTTATACATAGAATTTTGTGTAAGATTCAGTAATTTCGTGATTTCCGAGCACGATTTTTTGGTCTTTTTCATACTGTACGACCATATTACGGATATCACTAGCTATTTATTGCGCGATGACATCTTTCGGTCCTCACAGTTAAAAACTAGCGATAAAACTAAAACAGAATTGCAGCAGCACATACCTATACGGAATGCCAATAAGAGCAAATAAATAAATACTGATGACATTCCGAGTCAGCACTGACTGTCGTAAACTTTTGTCCATTAAATTTTTTATGTTTTTATGAATTTCTCCTTAATTCTGGTATGAAAAGTTTTTCTCTTAATTTTTATATAAATATGTTTACGTTACTGAAAAGTGTGTATTAATGGATTTTTGATTAAAGCTTCCAACTAACCGGTATCTCAATATACGGAATTGTCTAGACTTTTGTCCGTCACTGTATATTTTTTTATGTATGTTCACGCATAACTTTTGAACGGAGATAGATAGAAGAGTCCTGTTTTCGGCAAATGATGCGTCTTTCTTTCAGTTAGGTTCCGTTTAAAAAACAAGATAATTGAATAACGGTAAAGGACTCTTACCGTTCGAACTAAAAAATGTAAGAATTTTGATTGTAGAGGTTTAAAATGAAAGACAACATATTGAACTAAAACGTATCGGTACAGAATTGTAATCCTTTGAAGGACTCTGTAGATATTAACAGTTCAATATGATACATTGATGTCGAGAAATTGAATTTTGATGATCTTTCGTACGAAAAATGTCAATTATTTTGCACTCTTCAAGGATTTGACGAAGATACCATTTCTTTGGCGACAGATAGTAAAAAAGACTAGTATCCTTAAAAATAACCAATAAATTATTTCTAAATGCAGCATAAATACAATTCAACATGATTTAGAGCAATTTCATTGGGAAAAATTTCAGGATGCTTTTCTCCTCCGCAATCATTCCGCAATCAGCCTAATGATAAACTTAATACAATATCCTTCTTATATCCTTAGACGTAAACGTTACACATAGCATAGCATTTACAAAATTCCCCGAAAAAATAATAACGATTGAGTGATTGCAAATCATAGAGTTAATTGCCATTTGAAAATTGATTTGTTACTTCCTAGTTAATATTATACATGATATGCCCGGAAATCCAAAATGAGTGATATCCATACTAAAGACCGATGAGAATAGCAATCTAATAACGATACTTTCCCTTCTATGACCGATCACAACTTTAAAGATGAACATAAAAATGCATAAACGAGTTTTGATTTAACTATAGGACATCATTTTCATGAAAATGTATTAATCGAGTCACACAATCAAACTGCTCGAAAACCTTCCTACCTCCTACTCGAAATTTTGTGGCAGATTTGAAAAAAAAAATATGTAATTAATTTTATTGGCAATACTATTTTCGTAGAATACTTTTTCGTTTTATTAATTTTATCAAATCTTATTTTATATCGATTTTCCTTTATATTAAAATATAAATGTCACCCTTTAATTTTATTCGTCATGAGATTTAACTTTTTTAACTATTTAAAATTTTCATTTCTTTACTCTAGTTAAAATTTCTTCACTTCATTTAAATTTCTTAACTCCATTTAAATCTTTTGTACCACATTTAAATTTCTTTACCACATTTCAAATTTCCTTACATCATTTCAATTTGTTCTACTTTAATTAAATTTTGTTTTAAAAATTTCAAATCTGCATGTAAAATTCCGGGTTTGGGGAACGCTGATGCAATACTTCTCAACGGTGTATTACATCACGGAAGAGAAGTGAACAGGGCTGATGGAGTCAGCAGAGGCGATTCACCGTATGCACGGTGTATACGAGCTGAAGAAATCTATTCTACGAGTGCCGGTGTTTCTCCCAATAAAGAATGGCCGCAATTCTTGGGCATGTTGTCAACATCATTTGTACATAATATGCAGCGATTCGAGGATATAGTATGGGAACTCATCTCGGACAATGTACTTCACTTTTAAAATGCTGTTGCTTGCTTTCTTCGTATGTGAAAATGGATGTATACATAAAGCCTTGATTTGATGAAGAACGTGAAATAGTGCGATATAATCAGATTTAAGTTTAATCATGAAAAATGCTATGACTTATTTGTTTAACTGTTTGGAATGTGTTTTAACGAGAGTTATTTAAGTATATGATTAAACGTCCAGGAATAAGAATCAAGATTCAATTGAATTTCATTATCGATGACAAGTGATATAATCTACGAATATGTTAAAAAGAAAGGCAATTAAGTTTAATTATTGTAGTTTATTTAAATTTGAAGTATGCATAAAAGAAGCATAACCTTAGATATTAAAACAGAACGAATAGATATTCGATAAAAAAGAAACAGACGGGAGAGAGTTTGATTTGTAAACGGAAAAAACTAGTTAAAAACAGATCAGATTTCTTTACATTTTTGGGCGGCAAGAAATTCGCGGAAGTAAAAACATATTTATCCCTTTTTTGCATTGATTGATGTATTCTATTTTATTTTTATGCAACTGTCGCGATCATTGCTATCTAAATTAGAATAAATGGAATAGAATGTTATCGTTGTATATTCTGCTGGAGTACGCGATCTACTATTAATAAAACAATGAATGACTAAAAAAAACGACTCGGTCTTTCCATTTCATGCGACCAGACCGGGTATAGGACCCGCATCGATGGCAAGCCTTCTCTCTGACATGGGCTAGCCATCGGGCACGCTCCTCCGTTTTGTCACTTACCAGGGGCTCTTGCCGGGTAGAGTGGCCTTCCGCTGGCGTGCCCTTTTATAGTTTAGGGTTATGTGATTCGATCACATAGTTCTATAATATAAATTGGTCACGTCTATATTTCTCTTTTGAAGGGAAAGTTCATGCAAATGATGTTTGTATGAGTTTTCCAATCAAAAGTGAAATATATGGCCACGTCAACGTTTGGATCTTGATCTGGTTCGGAGGGTGCGAGGGGGCACCACCTCCATCTCGATGCCCCACTCTGATTTGTGGGCCATAAGAATCGTCGGGTAACGACGAAGTCCCCTTAAGTCCATCTATCTTCCCGGGTTCCAATTTATCCTTTTCGTCTGCAATTTCTAACCCTTAGTTGGTTGCCTCCTTTTTTCGACTTCGATCGACTTTCTTTTGGAGACCCAGGAATTTGTGAATACGAAATTCTTTTGTAGTGGGTTCTTGTACTGGGGAAAGAACCCATGACACCGCAACGCATTCACGCGTCCCCAGACGAGGCCAATCTCGGCGGATCCTACAATCCTCTTTCGCTGAGGCAGCAGACCATCGCTGTAGTCCTTCACGAACATTTACTTACCCATTTCACTACAAAGATTTCATGAAAAATCTGTGAAAACGGAGGTAATGGGTATCGAATAAATGTGAACGAGTGATACGGTTATGAAGGAACTTTTTAAGTAAATTTCTCGAGATTGATTGCAGAGTTCACTTTATGTTTGTGTATATATATATATATATATATATATATATATATATATATATATATATATATATATATGTATATATATATTGTTTATATATATCTAGTTTTTCATTAGGAACACAACAAATTTGTATCTTTATATGAACCTACCCTTAAATTTTTTTAATGAACTGTCAACATCAAAAAGTTAGTTAAAATCAACATTTTTATCATGGTAAAGTTCACGAACCAGTTACGTTTGAAAATGATTAAAAATCACCACCGAAATTCTGAGTCAGTGGTCGCAACTTTAAGAGTAATTACTCCAATTTTCGGCCGCAACAATCGTCCCAGCTGACAGGCTGTGCGTGCTATAGTGGATAAGTTTGAGTCCAAATTTTTACTATTGGACGTTCCGGTGCCAAAAAGACGCCTTACCGCTTGAAGCGAAGAAAATATCCCAGCAAAAAGTGCATTGAATCAAAATGAGCCAAATCTGTCGACTTTACGTCGTTCTCAAGAATTGGGCATCGCTCAAACGACACTGAAGCCTATTCAACGAAAAAATTTTGGCCTATATGGTTACAAAATCAAATTAACTCAAGAACTCAAGCCACTTGGTCATTCAAAACGCCGAAAATTGTCCAATCCAATGAGAAAGCTCATTGCTAACCTGAGCTTTAAAATCACCCAAAATTCTTTCTGTGTCGTTTGTAGGCAATGGGTCGACTGGTCCTTCCAGGTGATTGTAAAGGGTGGTCCAACTATAATGCACGATGCTAATTGCGGATCACACCTTAACGTCAAGATTTTTGCCTAACTTAACTACACATTTCTTTGTTGCAGTGTTTGACGAATTCAACCATGGAGAGGTACACCTTTTACGAAAATGGGCGTTCAAATAAAAATGCATTTCGTGCACTTCGCGATTTTTTTGGTCAGAATAATCGGCCAAATGTGCCCACAATCGGGAGAATCGTGCGCAAATTTCAGCAAACCGGGTCTGTAGGAAATGTGAAATCACCTGTGCATGCTCGCCCAGTACGTTCTGCGGAAAACATTGCTGTTGTTCGCGATAGTGTGGCAGAAGAGCCGTCAACCTTGACTCGTCGTCGTATCCAACAATTGAACATCTCACGACCATCACTGATGCGAGTTTTGAATAAAGATTTGAATTTAAAAGCATATAAGGTTCAATTTACTCAAGAGATGAAGCCTACTGACCATTTCAAGCGTCGGCAATACGCCGAATGGTTGGTTGAACAGCCAGAAGGGAATAGTGATTTTACAAAGAAAATCATCTTCAGCGACGAGGCACACTTACACTTCAGCGGATTCGTTAACAAGCAGAATTACCGCATTTGGGCAAATGAGAATCCACGAGTGATTGTTGAAAAGCCGATGCACCCACAAAGAGTGACTGTTTGGTGCATCATCGAGCCGTACATCTTCGAAAATGAGCACGGCCAAGCAGTTACTGTGAATGGTGTTCACTATTGCGAGATGATAACGGACTTCTTGTGGCCGGAAGTTGAGGTTATAGACCTGGACGATATTGTGGTTCCAACAGAATAGTGCCACTTGCCACACAGCCAACGAAACAATGGCTCTATTGCGCAAAAAATTCAATAGCCGTGTTGTCTCATGTTGTGGCGATGTTAATTGGCCGCCACGATCATGTGATTTGACACCGTTGGACTACTTTCTCTGGGGATGTTAGAAAAAAAACGTGTACGTCAATAAACCAAGAACAATTCGAGAACTGGATGAGATAATTCAGCACATTAACGACATTGAGCCTCAATTATGTCTCAGTGTCATTGAAAACATGAACCATCGGATAGAAGTATGTCACCGTAGCCGTAGCGAACATTTGGACGATAATTTGTTTCACAGAAACTTGTCATAGATTCTTCAATTATAATAAAAAATATTAAGATAATTCTCTGAAAACTTTTTGTTTTACTTACCATTAACATCGTGCGTTTTGGTTGGACCACCCTTTAGTAAGGCCAACTATTTTATAGTTACAGCGAACTCTTGCTATAGGCCTTCCTACAGAGAACCTAATTCGAAGAACTTTGATTTGATAAAGGACTATAAAATTGTCTTAAAATGACTATTGAATTAGTCAAAATGAAAAGGTTCACCGGGGTTTTGACTAATGTTTATGATAATTATGTTGAGAACAAATATGAAAAAAGTCAAAGTTACCTATCAAACGCAATCACGACTCACATGTTAACTCAATTTTCGTCCAAGCGTGCAAAGTTTTAAAGTGGTGGTTAAATTAGTGTGAAAAATGAATGATTCTGCACAAAGGATAGTTTTGGAAACAGCAGATTTTATTTCATCGAACGATGATAGTGAGCTATTTGAATTAATAAATAGTTTCGATCCAAGCGAAATGGTATTTTTGATTTTACAAGATGTGGATGAAATTTGATGTCTACGCAGGTTATATTTAAATATGTATAAATTTAAGGAGCCGATATAGCAAAACAAGAAGTCTTGGACAAGCTTTTCCTAACTTCGAAAAAATAGAAATTAAAGTTAAACTACGATTCAAATTTAAGTGGTGGAAAAACAAAGAACAGGTAGAGTTGTTAAAGGTATATTCACCATTTAAGTTAAATTCGTGATTTTAATCCCGCAGCTGCATTATACTGTCATCTTATCAAATGTTCCATCGTGGATTGATGACTTATCATCGTCAACATCGGCTTCACCAAAGCCATTTATTAGCGCTGAAGTAAGGTAAAGCGTGTGATAGAATAAGAAGTACAGTTTATGTTTTTTTTTTATTAACATCAAATTAATACTTAAGACTCCCTTTAAGGGGAAATCGGTCGTAACATATGTAACATATTTGTCGAGCAGTTGCCTAAGCAAATTGCTCGAAGAGCGGCATAAATCTGTGCTACCCTCTAGTTACCCTCGGCGTGAGAGTTCCTCCGGCTAAGGACCTCGGACCCAGCTTGCCATCGGAGATGGTCGTAGGACGCGCCATTCACTTATTCCGTGGTCCTAAACAGCCGCCAAGCAAGACGCGGCCGCCAAACACCCCTCACACAGCTCGAAACACCACACACTATTTTCCTCTAACAGGGGAGAATTAGTCTCAACGAGCGACCAGTTGCACAACTTCGCCGGGCTCAGATTACTAGACGTAACTCGCACCGAGCAAAAACCTGAATACACCCGCGCTAAAAATCACGTATCAATTCTCATTGAAATATATTCCCCAACACACCCGAGCCAGGTGTACAATTTATCTTCGTGGCAATATTTTTTAATGACGAAAAATATGTTCAATTATTTATTTAATGGTAAAGTGCAACAATTGTAAAAAATGTGCTTCAGTTAAGCCAAATGTAAAACTTAACTTACGTCTACCTGTTTGGGAGCCCTCCAAAGTAATTCGCGTTGCGAAGCTCTACTGCCAGCGCGCTTCTTATTGAGCTGATGTCGCCAATCTTCCTTAATTATTCCGCTGTCGCTGTTGTAACTTCCTTTGTCGTAAATTTCTGCCCTCGATGAATTCCAGGAAAAATTTTGTGTCGCTTGCCACACTCGGTTCCATGTTGTTGATCCTTGTCCGCCAGAAAAGAGAAGAGACCCGTTCTTTGTTTCCAAGTTTTTCATCGGCTCAGTTTCAACCGGCGAACCGTTAACTTTTCTTCTGGGCGATTCAACGCTGAATAGCGATCCCCCAACTGGTGTCCATCGGGCAATTGAAAGCCGAATTTCCTTTCATCTAGTACATTGGTCCATTAGGTGTAAATGTCAAAGTGACTGAAGCTCTGTCGGTATTGGGTTTTTGTTTAATTTGGGCGAAATGTATGAAAGTTATTTTCTTGATTGGTGCCGGTACGGGAATAATTGCCCCTCGGAAGCAAGGTACGAGGTATTAATCAAAATGGAAAAGCTGTATCCTGTTCAAGTGAAGAAGACGCTGGTGTCGCTTCTTGGGGTGAGTTGATCAGCCAGGAGGCTATGGAAGTCGGTTTGGCTACAATAATCTGGCTGCTTGGTTGATTTGTTGTGTTTGTAAGTTTTTTGGATTATCCTTTCAGCTTTTCGGCAACCATCGCAAAATGTAGAAATTCAAGTTCGTGCCGCTTTACCCCAGCTATAATTTATGCTGGTTTTTTGACATCAACCACCTTGATCTCGTTAAAATTAAGTCAGCACTATAAAAACTCATTTGGCCAGCTCCTGGCGCATCCAAGACGAACAAAATATTCAAAGTACTTCTTGCTAGCTTCGCGAATTAATTGCGTATCCTTTTAGTATACACACGTTGGGATATTTACTGTTTTTTTTTTGGTTTGGAAAATAAAAATCGTGGCGACGACTTGTTTCAAATGTCATTTTTTTCAGTTCTCAATTTCGACTTGTTCGCCAATGGACGAGTGCGATCAACAAGCTCCGCAAGACCAACAAATCCTACGTTGACTGTGAATCCCCGACCTAATCGATTCGCAAATCTAATGCTGATTATAATCGCGATATCACTCACGATTTCCCAAAACGGTGATCCCAAAACAAGAAAATTCGCTTCCGAAACTCCGCTTATTTTCACCAAACGACAGTGCACGTAGCTCACACATTGAGCATTTCAGGCCCTTTGGCCAATTCTCATAAGTACATCTATTGCAAGCCAATTTTTTGACAAAAGGCCGACTTTCGATGGGACTTATGCGGTTGCTCACATCTCCCGTCAAACATCTTGAGCTAGCCAAATTATTTCATATCATATCAGACCCGGTTGTAACAATCAAGCAACCGCCACCAACATTTCCTAATTCATCAATTGTTAAATTCTTCATTTGATCGTGAATAGTATTGTTTTTTATTGTATTATAAGTTTGCGTAATCGTTGTAGGCGTTGTTATAGCTGCTGGTGGGGATATTACTGTGTCCATATCACAATCATCTTCATTCCGTTTTGTGTAGCATTGTACACAGGGTTTAGAGCGTGGCAAATTTAAATAAGTACATCTCGGGCATGGCAATTTTGCTTTGGATGCATCTTGATTTGATAGACCAGTTGATGCATTTAAATTGCTTTGCGAGAAACTTAAGCTTGATGCCTCCGTAAGCAGATGACAACTATTGGATTCGGCTGTGGTGGGCTTAATCGGTAAATATCCTCGTTAAGAAGCGGTTTTAATCCTTTACACATAGTGCATTTCAATGGTGATTGAAAATTCTCATAGGCGCAATATTCACAGATCCATTTTTGGGTGCCGAGTGGCGATGGTATTTTCTTTTTGTGCTTAATGTAATCATTTTTGCTTTCTTTCCGTTTTTGTTTATTTTTACTTTAACATTTTTACTTTAACCTTTTATTTTATTATTTTAACCTTTAAACATTTTTATTTTTAACCTTGGCTCGGGCTGTATTTTAACGACCGCTGGAAAAAAAGTGCAAATGGTTTTCGTGACAACTGGACCAAAATTTTAATTGCAGATCTGGAAAAATTAGTTATTCCAATTTATAGTTTTATAAATTATGAAAATTTTTTTTTAATTATAAATATAAATTTAATATTATCTTTTTCCTGTCTATATTAGATTTAAATTTTTCCTTATAATTATATTCTTTATGATATTTATCTTTTATTATTATTTAAACTTTGTTACATTATTATCTTCTATTAATTTAAAAATCCAAACCTGCAATTGAAATTCGGACACGGCAGCGCCTTTACAGCGGAGGTTATTCACGAAATGCACTTCCGCAATGCAATTGAGAGTGGATGGAGGCTCGTCAGCTTCCATTGCAAGTAGTCCCACAAGGCGACAACTGATAACAGAGCAGAGTCTGGTTTTAATCGCGCCATGTGGCAGACGCCTCGAGGAATTGGAGCTCGTGGAAAGAAAATGCCGAGGTGTAGGCGAAATTTGAGGTCAATGTAGAAGGATTTTACGTTTAACAGTCACTTTATTTTGCGCGCCTACCATTATCGGCAATTGATTCAACGCGTAAAGTGTTCTACTGCCATTGATCTATAAGGTTTGCAATGATGCGTGATAGGGGCCGGGATTTGTAATATATGCAAACACTTCGGATCGTTCGCCCTCCCCTTCCTTGTTGGTTGCTGAATTTCTCGAAAATTGTTGTGTGTCATTCAAAGCTGACCCTAGTTGCATGGATTATGAGTGCGGTAACGATTTCCACAGAGCATGTCTTCAAGCTAGTAGAAAGTCTTAGGACCCTCGTAACGACAATATTGCTAAAAATAAAGAAAACAGAAGGCTAGCTAGCGCGCCCCATTTGACGTTTCGCTGATTGTTGTGCTATCTGTCATCGCTGCAGTCCTGTACGGACACTTTTAACCTACCCAAATTCGCTACACATATTACGAAAATTACAAGAAACCCCAGCCCAAACACCAACAAATTATATCGAACGCAGTGGTCGACTGTCTTTAAGCGAAACAAACACTCTTCAGCAATGACTTCCAGTTTTTAAGTCAAAAATTTGCAGATGAGTTTCCTGGAGAAAACCCCGTTTTAAACACATGGAAACGCAGATTTTTCAATTGTTAACATGTTTGTCTTTCCAGGAAACATGCTTTATAAAAAGATAAAAAACAGGAAGTGACCAAGAGTCATTCAATAAGTCCGTAGGATAAGTAAGAAAAAACAAAATTTTGACAAAACTCGATTTTATTATTCAACATAGTTGCCTTCGAGGGCGATACAATGAGTATAGCGATTTTCCAACTTTTCGATACCACTTTTATAGGACGATTTCTCTTTCTCACCAAAATAGGCCTCAGTTTCAGCGATTACTTCATCATTGGACTTAAATTTCTTTCCAGCAAGTATTCTCTTGAGATTTGAAAACAAGAAAAGTCGCTGGGGGCTGGAGCATACGGTGGGTAGGTAAGCAATTTGAAGCCCAATTCATTCAATTTTGCCATCGTTTTCATCGATTTGTGACACGGTGCATTGTCTTGGTGAAACAACACTTTTTTCTTTTGCAAATTCGGCCGTTTCTTACCGATTTCAGCTTTCAACCGATCCAAAAGCGCACAATAATAGTCGCTGTTAATAGTGGTTTTTTTTGGAGATAGTTGATGAATATTATTCCGTTCGCATCCCAAAATACTGACCCCATCACCTTACTGGCCAGCTGTTGTTCGTTTTGGGTTCGGTTCGTCGACTGCTGTCCACTCAGCTGTCTGTCTTTTGGGTTTTAATGTGTAATAGTGAAGTCTTGTTTCATCCATTGTCACATATCAACGATTGGATTCGATTTTATTGCGGTTTGACTGCGCCAAACACTCCCCTGACGCATCAATGCGTTGTTGTTTTTGGTAGACTGTGAGTTCACGCGACACCCACTTTGCGCAGAGCTTTCGCATACCCAAATGTTCATGTGAAATGGTAAAAACACTACAATCAGATATCTTTACAATGTCAGCTAGCTTGTGCACCTTCAATTTGCGATCGTTCATAGCCAATTCGTGGATTTTTTTATGTTTTCTGGAATAACAGCCTCATTCGGGCGTCTACTGCACTCAGCAACATTTTTGCTGGTACGACCCGTTTAAATTCAGCAATCCAAGTCGCTACCATTTAAATCGATGGAGCAGAGCCCGGATAATGTTTATCAAGCCATTGTTTGATTTCCACCGTATTTTTTCATCAAAAAGCAATGCTTTATCAAAACTCGAAATTCTCTTTTTTCCATTTTTTTCAATAGCAAAAATTGCTTCGCACAAAATGCTATAACTCACGAATCAATAGTCCGATTATTGCCAAATTTATAGACGTATCGTTTGAAGGTTAGTACTAATAAAAAATCATTTGGAAAAATTCTAGTAGCGCCATCTATGTGTCATCCCACGGACCTATTGAATGGACTGTTATATATATATATATATATATATATATATATATATATATATATATATATATATATATATATATATTTATATGTATATGATATAACGAAATTCGTGCCTGAAAGTTGCAGGTTGCTTTGATTTTCTCTAAAATTTCAGAAATTAAATACTTCGACAAGTTTTGTTAATCATTCAAATTGGTTAAGCGAAAGCGAAATCGAGGTTGTTTTAGATGAAAACCCATGATATCTGTTTTGACCAAAGTGTAGTTCCAGTTTGTACCAAAATTGGTATCAAGATTCATTCAAGTGTGTGATAAAGCTCATAATAAAAAAATCTTGTTTGCACCCTCAACCGGAAACGCAAATGTCTCGTAGGAACCTTTAGTTTTAAAAGCAAATAGTTAGTTTATTGGCCCCCACTTTGACAGTCAATCACTGCTTATGGGCAAGTTAAATAGCTGGAGAGCCCTTCTACTAGGAGAGTATTGTAAATTAATTAGTAAATCAAGGAAAATCTTCTAAATATCCAAACTTGGTTCACATGAATTGAGCTCGGGAAAATAATATATGTTTATTATGTATTTTAATTTGCTACCATTTTATTTTCATACTGTTGATCTCAATGTTTGAGTACTCATGATAACCAATGAATGTTTTAAAATATTCCTCAAATTTTCATCAAAATCCTTACACGTATGTAGTGTTTGGATCCTTTGCGAACGTGTATTTACACAGTATAACGTGTAATTCTTATTGTAAGTGATAAACTTCAAGCGTCCTTAACTTAATTTTTATATTTTCAGAAAGCGTTTTACATCAGAAAATTTAGATACAAATTTTTACCAAATTTAAGCGTCAACCTTCAATTCTATAGATGAAAACGTAAAATTCATAAAATGTACCATTTATAATTATATTTTATTCAGTTTTGACGATTTTGAAGGCCGGCTGCATGCACAGGAAAACAAAGCTCCAGGTATATAAACCTGTGATAAGAACTGTGTTAGGCTATGGGTGTGAAACATGGACCCTAACCCAACCATCTGCAAACATATTGAACACCTTTGAGTGACGGGTCCTGAGACGGATAATCGGAGCGAAGCTAGACGGGCACCAATGGCGAATTTTTTTTTGATGAGCCTGAGGTCTCAAAGATTGTAAGACTGCGGAAGCTGCCATGTGCTGGACACATGAATCGTATGGATGAACAACGGATACCCAAAAAGGTATTCGTTGGGAGAACTGAAGGCCGGAGACCAGTGGGGAAACTGAGATAACGCTGGTCTGACTCGGTCGACGAAGACAGTTCACCGCTGCTCGGATTTTGAAATTGAAGGACACGGTCCATGGACCGAGATAGTCGGAGGCGCTATTTGCCGGAAGCGAGGGCCCGAGAGGGCTGTAGTGGTCTTGTATTGATAAAGACCAACTTTCATGATTTGTTTTAGATTTTTCTGTTCAACGATGTCCAACCACGAGGGGGCAGGACACACATTTTTTGTACATGCTCCATCACGCTGCACCCCTCCTAGCAAACGCTTCTTGTTTAGGATATGTTTTGAAAAGTTCTCACCAAAACGTTTTATTTGACATCCATATTTGCTACCTTTGGTAAACAAGTTTTTAAGAGTCACCCCCTTTACAAAGGGAGGCCCTTATAAACACCTTAACATATTTTTTCCACTGCGAATTTTGATAGGGCACCATATTTTACTTACGTAGAGAATTTCATCACTCTAGCTCATGTGGTTACGAAAAACTTGCTGTGACGCACGGGCGGGATGGAAAGACGGACAGATGGTTCGCGATTTTAGTAGGGTATTGAAAACATAATTTAACAATCCTCTTAAAAATGGTCTGTTATATAAATACTACTTCCAAGTTAAGCCATTAAAAACATTTCCATGAAAAGTATTCATTATTTCAATTGCTATTCAAATAGTGAATTGTGATTGCGTTCTGACCTTTGGGAGCCGCCATTTTGAATGCATGCAATTAATTTTGGATTTTTTAAAATGCTTGTGTCTTAGGATCTTATCAATCAATGTGTCACATATCGTTCAAATCAGATTTTCACTCTAGACAGGGGAATAGTATCCAATTTTTAGTGAAAATGGTAGCTAAATATATTAGGTATTAGATTTTCGACTTTTTTTTCATCCGATTTTGATGTTTTTTTGCAAAATGCAAGAACTTAGCATAGTTATCCATAATCTCACTAGAAGGCCACAAAAATATGAAAAAATCGCATATTTAAACCGCAGCCATTTCGAAACCTGCACATGAATGATCACAAATATAACAAAGTGCTTAGATCTAGTTAATTTCTATTCCAAACCCAAATTTCATAAACATCGAATTAAAATTGCAACTTTTAGAAGCCTTTGAAATTTTAAATTTTTTGAGACCTGACCTCCAGCTTTTTTACATAGTTCTTTAGATAGTTTTCACCAAACTGCCGAATTTCATTAACATCGGTTGAAAGGTTTAGTCAAAACTACTACAACAAAGTTTAGCGCATTTTCTGATCTTTGAGCGGTCTCCATTTTGTTTTAGATGGACTAACATTGAATATTATATTGTTCGATTCATTGATCAGTTCAATGAACCTCTGTACCAAATTTCATCCAAATCGTAGCTACGAGGATAATTTGATCAGCACAGAAATGACGATTTTTCATCTAAAATGGCCGCCATTTTGCTTTCGCTCGGCCGATATAGCTGGTTCACGAACTTAACCGAAATATTTACTCAGTACACCTTTCCTGAAAATTTAGTGTAAATTGAAGCAAAATTGCAACATCTAGCGTAGTAGTTTATATATATATATATATATATATATATATATATATATATATATATATATATATATATATATATATGAGGTGCTCTCCGCAATAGGTAAATTTCAGTCGAGAAATTTACATAAAATCCAAAGTCGAACCATCTGAAAGAAAATGGCGGCCGCTCAAGAGTTGAAAATAGTTGAACAATATAAAAACACTTTAGGGTCAGGTCAAAATATCAAAATGGCGGTTAGGCAAAGTTCCAGATTCGAAAACTTCTTAAAGCTACAATTTATATTCGATTTTTATTAAACCTAAAATCAAGGTAGACGTTGATGAGATCTTGTAAATTCGATTCGTAGTGAGTTTTGCATGCCAATCAAAAAATTATTTTTTAATATATGGTACAATGTATTCAAGAAACTAAATTTTAAAAGACCTGAAATGAGAAAAAATTGCCACTAAAAAAGGGTGAATTAAAAAACCTTTAAAAAAAAACAGAAAACCGACTTCAAAATACCCTAAAAAGGAATAAAATAAATTTTATGGAAGTGGTGCCAAATCAGTTTCCCTATTTCAACATAAAAACTTCCAACACATGCATCATCACAAAAAAAACGGGGAAAAATTGATATGGCACCGCTTCCATAAAATTTATTTCATCCTTTTTAGGCGGGCGTATGCCGCCAAGCGAGAATACGGCTTGCCGGTTTCTCTTTCTCGCAGCACGAAAAAGGCAACTTCACTACTACAATTTTCATGTCGCTGAGAACACTCATGCAACTTAGCGCAACCGTTTTTCGGCCATGAATTTAGAATGGCTACGAATAAATATACTTTCCTCGGAACTCCCTGACCATTTAACAAAAGCTATTTTCAACACTATACGACGCTTCCACACTTCCTCCGAATTCCCTCACGATGAAACAAAAGCTAAAACAAAAGACTCGTCTAAATTTCTCTGGATTTATAAGGAAAAACCCAGCACTTCCCTTTTTTTGTAACGATTACGGGACGTGCAAAGGCAAATTCTCGCGATTTAACACACAAGCCGCACCCGTTACAACTTGAAACCCAACTTTAATTAGGTTATCTAAAGAAAATGTACCGTTTTTTTTAAATTTAACTTTAATTACGACATGAAATAAATTTCAAATACACAAATTCATCTTTTGTTCAAGTTTCGCTATGTGAAAAACTAATTTAAACTCTCAATTTTAATCGAATGAAAAGAAGAAGTCTTTGAAAAGGAAGACCAGCTGTCTACGAGTTATAAAGGGGCCCCTCCTCCACTGCTTCCGTCGACGTTATTCAACTTCCTTCGCCACTTGCTTCCCAAAATACTTCCTCGTCACTTTACTTCATTCTACTTGCTTCGCCATTTGCTGCTCAAAATACATCCTCATCACTTTACTTCGTTCTACTTGCTTCGCCACTTGCTTTCACTGCTTTAAAAATCCAGCCGACGCTCGTCGCTTTACTTTTCCACCTTCACTTCACCAAACCCAAGTAAAAAGAGAAGGCGCATCATTCGTCGCGCTCTTATATAATCTCCCTCTAACGGCCAATGTACCGCTCTCCGAATGAGTTCTTTGTCTCGGGTTTAGTCACCTCTTCGGAGTGGTTCTTCCTATTCCCGAGGGGTGGTTTCACTCAAACTCATCGTGATTTCTACTCCACCTTCAACAACTCTAGTGGCGATCACTACAATCACGGCTGAATCGACTGAACATCTTCTCTGACAGTTTGTACTGTCAGATCAGATTATTAATGGAAATGACGAAGCTGAATTTTATATTTATGGTCGTTCATTTAATGTCTTCATTGAATGTTTCATTGTGATAAGGAATCATTTGGGTCTTTCTTGGGTCGGCATTGCCACAAAACCATGTTTGCTCCCCAAAAGCTTTGCAAATGAGTTTTCTCGGTAAGTGTAATGAAAGACCACAACAGTTCGAGAAATTTAGGTCCCCGAGTAATTTTTCATGAAATACATTCAGTGTAGAATGTAATTAATGGAAATAAATAGCAGAAGGCGGTATCAGAGCGCGGGAAATCTTACGGTTGTATGTATGATTGATTCTAATGTTTGTTTTTGCTTACTTTAATCGTTCCGCGTAAACTCATAATACACTTTTGATCAATGCAAATTCAATGTCGTTCGCATCACGGCCTGAAACATTTCGGTCCCACAATTTTTTTAAGTGCTTCTATTACTTCATATATTTCATAGGAATTCCGTGACCAGTGAATAATCTCGTGCGCGGTCATGGGAGCTTGTTCTTCTTTAAGAAAATCAAAGTAATGGATGTTCCTATAATAAAGCAGAAAACAAAGTACTTTGGCCAAGCGTTGTAAGTCTCGCGTCGACTTCCCATAATTTCACATAATGTTTAAAATTATGCTACACGCTTGTTCAAAAAGGTGTCCTAGCCTGTTTTGGTAGGAGGCACGTAAAAGCTTTTTCGTTTTTCGCGTTCTCCTTTGACGGAGTTGTTCGATATTGTGCGATTTAACTTTTAATCAGCTTTTCACGTTTTCTGCTTTCTTATCCTCTTTCCTTACGTTGTCTTCGTCGTCATTATCGCCGCTGGTATTTTGATCAGCTTTGGATGTTGACTTGTCTCCTTAACCTTTAGCTGCAGACAATCCTTCGTCATGATACACACTATTGTAGTCGGTCGGTGCATTTCCACAACTCGTCTCATTAGGGCACTTTCGGTCTTTAAACGGTGTTGAACGTTCTCGTTCAGGAGGGTAATATTGTTGGCCGGTGGTTCTAAACATTCCTTCCAAATTAAGTTGTTGCCCGCTTAACGCCGGACCTGAAGCGGCATATACTTTCGCAGCAACCTACCTATCTCCCAGTATGGGTTATATTTATTACTACATTATTCCTACAAGTACTCATACTTAAATCACTGCTACGGATACAATTAGAAGTGTTAATCGAAACACTTATCAAGTGCGGCTTAGGCTTGCTTAGTTTAAGGAGACACGCGAGATAACGCTCACTCAATGATGGCAGTATTCCTGGCTGCAGAGTACAAAGGGAAAATACACCACACGGTGAGACTGACCTCTACCTGACCCAGCTCTTGAGCGGGCATATATGTTTTCGGTCTTACTTGCGACACCTCAACTGTAGATTCTGCCTAGGAGAGAAAGACGATGCCTACCATACATTCTGTGTATGAAAAAGACGAGACAGGCTGCACCTGGACCTCTACCCGGAATCAAGAGAGCTTTCTCAAGAAAAGTCTAGTCGGAGAGATGCTTGAATCAGTTGACAAATGAAATCATGGTGCACATAATATTCGGGCAATTTTAAAAGAATAAAAGGGGCTCATAGCATCCGGGAACGTTACGATTGGGGTGCCAATTTTTTAGCAATCCCTCTTCCTTCCTCCCCTTCCGCTGAAGGAAGGACCTTCCAACTTGAAGGCACCCCAGGGTGTAGCAAAACAGGGCTTTACCCCAAGTAATGTATCAAATGGTTCCAGTCTAGGTTCTGATTCTGAGGTTGATATGGGAGGTACTTGGTGGGTAGTGGAATGTCTTGCGCGTTTGGAAGCTCCACACTTAGGTGATAAATAGTCTGCAACTCCCAAACACAAAAAAAATAGTTAGAGTATCTCTTTCTCTTCATCGAATGTATCGGCACTCGAGATGGTGATATGTTCAGTATCATGGTTTTGGCGTATACCCGTCCACCCAGCTGCGATACATTGTGATTTTGAGCCATTATGTATCATAACTGAATGGGCTTATAGCCTGTGTGAAGAATCGCTCGAACCAAATCTTATTGTCACCAACGGGACTCGAACCAGGGACATTTGGCTTACGCAGCAATTACTCTAACCACTACACTACGCGGAGTACAATTCAGTTCATTATCTACTTGAATCTAGATAACGCTATTATAATTCCAAAAAAAATTCAAGTTCTAATTTGGACAATTTCATTTTTGACTTCATATTTAATTTTTCATTTTTGAATTACGAGTATTATATGTTCTCCTTCATTTGAATTGTTTTGAATCATTTCAAATTGAGATTTCTTAAGGCAATTCATATTCAAAGAGGAGGAAAATTGGGTTATTATGGATATTCCTGTGACTTTTTTACAAACAAAAGAATTTGCGAGACTAGCACAAAACTGATTTCCCTATTTAAAACTGAACGCAAAAATTACTGCGACATTTTTCCTGATTTCGTAAGGCAACAAAAATTCTTGAGATTTAATATTTCAATGGTCCATTGCGTGGTAAAATTTTCATGTTTCTTGATTTATTTCCTCGTCTACTTGTTCCTCTTACCTTAATCAGCTTTCTTATGTAACATCACTATAGCACACCCTTCATAACATCCAATTATCAATTAACAACCCGCACTGTACACGATTAAAGTTTCATAAAAATTAATAGAAAAACAACACAATCAAACAACACAATCACAAAACATAGTAAAAGAGAACTTATTTCCTCCTTCTCATTGTTATCCCGATAGTTGACTTAATTATAAAGTTAAATCAACTATTTCAGCAATAAAAAAACAGAAACCCTTAAATTAGATTTACATATCAAGTACGAGTATAGGGCTACCCCAGGTAAGTGAAAGTCCCGTTTGGAACATTATCTTTTCCGCGTTTAAAAAGATTTGGCACACATTAACCGGCGCGGCGCGAATGATGTAGCCACGGCTACTGTGTATCTAAAAGTGTGTTGTTCAATACTATAAGTTTGCACATACTAGCACTATACATGTATCGTTGTGAATTTTAAGCTTATGGGTATCTTTTTCTTTATTGGTTCTATTTAATTCATCCCCAAGATGATTCGCCATACGGAAAAACAGCTTTCTTTTCGTTGAATTTCGAGAGATGTTTCTGGCGCCCATTCAAATTACTCAGATCTGACTCCTAGTATTGTTTCCTCTCCCCAAATGTATCCAAAAAATAAATAAAACAAAACACAAAATTTATGCCAAATTTCAAATCTTAGCTTTTAGCGTTACACGTACGGGGCGAAATTTTCAAATTTGTGTAAACAAATGTGGAAAACTCGAATTTTCAGGAAAAGTACTGCTCAATTGAGAATGAGTACATTAACAAGAGTAAGTGCGTGGAATCAATGCAATTAAGATGTTACTTTAAGCTTCCTATGTACAGTATTTACATATATATTAACTTACATCCTATACATGCATATTGCAGGTGAATCCATCACATCAAGGCTGACAAAGACAAATGAATCGTGTCGGTGCATATTTTTATGATTATTTAGTAAAAGCTATGCAATTTCCGCTAGAAAAGCTCTGGTTTCTCTAAATTTGGGCTCTTAGCTGTCCAGAGTGTAAAAAATATGAAATTGAGGCATATTTGTAGACTTCCAACTGACACCAATTTAGAACAGTACAATCTGTTTTCTTTTTTTTTGAAATTTTCCCAACATTAAATGCACGCTGGCACCCATCAAGAAAATGGTGAAGATGACAATGGATCTAAAATTTCTTAGTAAATTTTTCAGTTGAACACTCTTATTATAATGCAAAAACAATAAAAAACCATTTTGAGTGGGCCATGGGGAAATACCGAAAATAAGATCTAACAGACACATTCGCAATAAATTTTTGAAACTACACTCGAGCATCAGTGAAAGCATTTCCTACTATAAATTTCATGCAAAAAATAAGAAAATACATTGGAAATTCGACGCAAATCAATTGATTTAATTATTTTCTGTTCTTCAAGATATTTGCAGATGTAGGTATAAATATTTGGAACGAGGATTTCTCCAGACTATAGCCTGAATGAATTATTGTATTTTTGGGAATATTGATTAATGCGTGTTCTCCTTTCTTCTGCATTTTACTTTTCATCTTTGTTTTTGATTTAGACGGTGCTTTCTTTTTAAGAAAGTCTGTCTGTATTAACTGAAATAAATGCATAGTGCGCGAGATATATATTTAAAGCTTCTGAGTGTGCGTCACTAAATCACATCTGGAAATTGTCTGAAAAACAAGAGTATCAAGACCATTCAAAATGAACTAAATGATGTAGATACAAGTGCACCAAAAGATTTGAACGGAAACTGATGAACCATGAACCGATTGAGCGAAAAGGAAATTTATGAAGATTTATTATTTTGAATACAGATGAACGATTGATAAAACTGGAAATTTGAAAGTTTAAGTCGATTGTGGACATGAATTACTCAAAAGAACTGCACAGTTCATATTTAATTATGAATAATTTTTCTTCTTTATTTGTAAAGGGTGGTCCAACCAGAAAGCATGATGTTAATTGTAAATAAAACAAAAAAGTTTTCCGAGTTGTACTTATATTTTTTATTATAATAGAAGGATCTATGACAATTATGTGTAAAACAAAATATCGCCCAAATGCTTGCCACGACTACAGAGGCATATTTCTATCCAATGGTCCATATTTTCAATGACTCTGAGATATAATTGAGGTTTAATGTCGTTAACATGCTGAATTATCTCATCCTTTAGCTCTTGAATTGTTTTTGGCTTATTGACGTACTTTTTCTTTCAAATATCTCCAGAAAAAGAAGTCCAACGATGTCATATCACATGATCGTGGCGGCCAATTATCATCGCCACAACGTCAGATAACACGACCATTGAATTTCTCGCGCAAAAGAACCATTGTTTCGTTGGCTGTGTGGCAAGTGGCACCATCCTCTTGAAAACAATATCGTCCAGATTTATAACCTCAATTCCTGGCCACAAGAAGTCCGGTATCATCTTGCACTAGCGAACACCATACACGGTAACTCTTTGGCCGTGCTCATTTTCGAAGAAGTACAGCCCGATGACGCCGCCAGCCCATAAACCGCACTAAACAGTCACTCTTTGTGGATACATTGGCTTTTCAATAATCACTCGTGGAGTCTCATTTGCCCAAGTGTGGCAATTCTGCTTGTTGACGAATCCACTGAAGTGAAAGTGTGCCTCGTCGCTGAGGATGATTTTCTTTGTAAAGTCACTTTTCCCTTCTGTCTGTTCAACCAACCATTCGGCATATTGCCGACGCTTGAAATGGTCAGTAGGCTTCACTTCGCGTTTAAATTCGAATCTTTATTCGAAATTCGCGTCAATCACAGTTTAGCACGACGACGAGTTGAGGTTGACGACTCTTCTGCCACACTATCGCGAACAACAGCAATGTTTTCCGCAGAACGAACTGGGCGAGTATGCACAGGTGGTTTCACATTTCCTACAGACCCGGTTTGCTGGAATTCGCGCACAATCCTTCCGATGCTGGACACATTTGGTCGATTATGATGACCAAAAAAATCACGAAGTGCACAAAATGCATTTTGATTTGAACGCTCATTTTCGTAAAAGGCTTCAACAACCTTAACGCGCGGCTTAACTGTGTACGTATCCGTAGTTGAAATTGTCAAAGATTGAAACAGAGAAATGTCTGGTTTATTTGGGCGAAAAATTTGACGTTAAGGTGTGACTCACAATTAACATCGTGCATTTTATATATATATATATATATATATATATATATATATATATATATATATATATATATATATATACGAATGATTTTGCGAGTTACTGTCGCAATTATTTTCACAATCGTTAAGAAGATCATGATCAGCAAAACGAACGTACTCGAAAACCCACCAAGCATCCATATCTGAAAGTGAGACACTGCTGCATTCATTACGCTGCTTGAATGTTCCCGCTAATTCACCAATGTACGAAAACTGGGATCAATGATTAGAGATTCTATATAAAGGCGAGCTGAATGAATGGGGGGATTCATTAGAACCGCGATAGTAAAAACTGCGAAAGTGTGAAGCGAATAGAAAAGCGATATTGTTCGAGTAATAGAAAAGTGATTTACGTTGATTGTGAAGTGATTTTAGGAGACAATTGCGACAGAAATTTATGAATAAGTGGAAGTTAGACTTTTAATAGCGAAAACTAAAATTGTGAAATAGTTAAGTAAGTGATTGTGCATTTTTAAGTAATTAAATAAACTCTTTTAATTTAATTAAAAGACATTGCGTTTTCACTTTCCCGGAACATTAAAATTATTGGCCGCGAACCATAACACGCGACAGTGGTGTCAGAAGTGGGATAGAAAATTTTGAAAGTGAAAAACTTTTAAACATAATATAAAAAAATGCACAATAGTGAAATGTAACGTGGAAACTGGTGGAAAAAAAATAAATAAAAGCCGAAATAATAAAAATAAATAAGTTTACCATGGCGGAGCTTAAGGGCGACGCAGAAACACCCAAACCAAAGGAACCAGAAAATGCGCTGATGCAAACGTTGATGCTGATGCAGTAAGAGCTGCGACAACAGTCATCTAATTTAACTGCGAAGCTGGACCAACAAGCAATCGAAATCAAAGCAGACATCACACAGAAGCTGGAGAAACAGTCAACCGAAATAAAAGCGGAGCTCGGTAGTCTGAACAAACAAATTAAAGGTGTCGAGGAAAAGGTTGACCAGGTCGCGGAAAAGGTTTACCAGGTCGAGGAAAGGGTCAGCCAGGTCGAGGGAAATGTCAGCCAGGTCGAGGAGAGAATCAACCATGAATTGGAAAACATGAAAAAGGAATTAAAAGCAGCGAAGGCAGTAGTAACCACCACACCAGCTCCGCTTATATCCGCAGTGCAAAGCACATCCAAAAATGTGCAAGCTCCAATATTCGACGGGCAAACGGTCTGGAGTATTTACAAAATCCAGTTCGAAGCTGCCGCTAGGATAAATCACTGGAATGAGCAGGAACGAGCAACTGCATTAATTCTTGCTCCAAGAGACCCAGCTGCAGAGCTTTTGCAGACGACCCCCGTTGAATTACACTCAAACCCGGCTGCTATAATGAATGCGCTCGACATGCGTTATGGAGACGATCATCTAAAGCAGATTTATCGGTCACAGCTACGGCATCGGATGCAGAAGTCTGGCGAAACTTTACAGCAACTAGCCCAAGACATTGAGCGACTGGCGCTTTTGGCTTACCGAGCGTACGACCCAGAACATCGAGGTGACGCAGCCACAGAAGCATTCATCAGCGCATTGAAAGACCAGAAATTGCAACAAGCCGTGCGTTTAGCTCAAAAGCAAACGGTTAAGGACGCATTGGCTTATAGTCTGAACTTTAAGGCAGCGAAATATGTGAGCCGTACCACTGCCCGGGTTCGCGAGGTAGTGACAGACGAGTGCAGGTGTGAGCGCGTGGAAATTGAGCGAGACCTGCATGAAAATGGTGCGCCTAGATGCTAGAATTGCGTTGAGAAGGGGCACTTGCAAGGAGATTGCAAGAAACGAAGAAAACCGAGCTATTATCCAGGGTGGAGGAGATCCAGACCGAGTCAAAAGCACAGAATGGAAGCCCTTCAAACTGACGGGGTCAACGTCGTGAGGCAAAGGTTGGCTAGGAGGAGCGACGTCCCCAGCACTACCATCACCGTGTCAAGACTACATCGTGGAGAAGCGGACTTATGTCTTCTGGGTCAAGTTGACGGAGAACATTGCACCATAACAATCGACACTGGTGCAAACCGATCGATTATCCGACCAGACCTAGTGAGACAGCAACAACTTCATAAGAGCGGAATTTTCTCACTACGGACAGCTAAAGGAGAAACTGCACCTGTTCATGGAGATGTCAACCTCCACATACAGTTGGGAGACCTTATGTTTCGACATAATTTTCTAGTCGCGAACATTATGGATGACTGCATTCTCGGAATGGATTTTCTGCGACCACATGGAATCACGTTGGATTTGGGCAAACGGGTATTGAAATGGCAGAATGTCGAAGTATTGTTGGAGGATCCCAGCGTCCAAATTCCCAAGATGAATGCAGTAGTATGTACCGACACTGATGTACCGAATTCCTCCGAAAGCATTGTATGGGCCAAACTTAATGATGATTCTGGAGACCACCGATCTTATCTGATAGAGCCAACGAAAACGTCCACATTGCGGAGTTTGATTGCAGGACGAAGCCTTGTAAAATCTATAAGGAACAGATACGTGGCGGTTAGAGTCCTTAACACTGCAGACTCAACCAAGAGCATCAAAGCGGGAGAAGTCATCGGCAGCTGCCAGCCTGTTTCCACCATCACCTCTTTGGAAGCCATTCACGACCATCGTTGGAAAAGGAGGCAAGAAGCAGACAAAGCCTGGGAATCCACGTCTTTAATATTGAAGCAGGTCAAATTGCCAGTGCAGCTATTCAAGCGAGCCTCTGATCTGGTCACCAAGTACAGTGGCATCTTCTCAACAAGCCCGGATGACCAAGGCCGAACGAGAATGGTAACTCACGTCATAGATACACAGGGAGCCAAGCCGATTCGACAAGCACCGAGACGTTTCCCTATAGCCAAACAAGGAGAAGTGAGCGTACTGATCTCGGGCATGGAAACACAAAGTGTTATCGAGCCTTCTGTCAGTCCATGGGCCGCGCCAGTAGTTCTAGCAAACAAAAAGGATGGTAGCACTCGTTGTTGTGTCGACTATAGGCAGCTTAACGACGTCACTAAGATAGTTACCCACTTCCACGCATCGACGACATCATGGGCACTTTAGCCGACGCAAAATAATTTTCTACACTCGATCTCAAGAGTGGCTACTGGCAGGTAGAAATCGACAAGAAGGACCGAGAGAAGACCGTATTTTCATTTGGGATCGGATTGTGGCCATTTGTGCTGATGCCATTTTGACTTTGCAATACTCCAGCCACTTTCGAACACCTGATGGAATACGTACTACGAGGCCTAATCTGGAAGACCTGCTTGGTGTACCTAGATGACATCATTGTCATCGGGAGAACGTTCGAAGAGCATGTGCAGAACTTAGAAGAGGTTGTCTCTCGATCGCGACTGGCGAATTTGAAACTAAGTCCCGACAAGTGTACCCTTTTCGCAGCTGAAGTGAAATACCTGGGACACGTCGCATCAGCAGAAGGCGTCAAAACAGACCCTGAGAAAATTGAAGCCGTGAAAAACTGGCCAACACCAAATAACAAGTGCCAACTACGTTGTTTTCTGGGTCTAGCGACCTACTATCGAAGATTCGTCAAAGACTTTGCCAAAATAGCTAAGTGTCTCCATCAACTAAACGAGAAAAATCGTCCGTATGTCTGGAATGAACAATGCCAGGTAGCCTTTGAGGCCTTCAAGGAGAAGGTGTGTGAATCACCCGTGCTGGCTTATCTGAAACCCGGGAAAATGTTTGTAGTGGACACCGATGTGAGCAACGGCGGTATTGGAGCTGTGCTCTCTCAGCAGATCGATGGCGAAGAAAGAGTCCTCTCGTATTACAGTCGAGTTTTCTCAAGAAGTTAGAGGAACTACTGCGTAACCAGGAAGGAGCTATTGGCTATAATAGAGGCCACCAAGCAGTTCCACAAGTACCTATATGGCCAGAAATTTATTCTTCGAACCGACCATGCATCGCTGAGATGGCTGCTTAACTTCAAAAACCCCAAGGGACAAGTTGCGAGATGGATCGAAAGATTGCAGTCATACGACTACGAAATTGTTCATTGGAAGGGCGGAGTTCATGGAAATGCTGACGCCCTATCTCGTCGTCCATGTCCAGCTGATTGTAAGCATTGCCGACGGATTGAAGAAAAGGAGCCGCACGTTGATCTGCGATTGATAACGGCTGAATCCGATGAAGGTTGGTCACCGGAGGAGATTTGAAGTGCCCAGTTAACCAATGAAGACATCGGACCATTGCTCGTATGGAAGGAGACAACTGCCCGACCTGAGTGCAAAAACGTTTCAATGTACGGCGCAACCCCGAAAAGCTATTGGGCACAATGGAACTCCCTTCAGGTGGGGGGTGGCGTCCTCAAGCGGAAATGGGAAACGACGGATGGCAGCTCCTATAGGATGCAAACTATACTACCCAAAAGCCGACTCCACGATGTGGTTAAGGAGATGCATGAAGGATCCTCGGGAGGCTACCTTGGTGTTAACAAGACCTTAGCGAAATTGCGGGAAAGGTTTTACTGGCTCCACGCTCGAGAAGACATGGAGGACTGGTGCCGTAGATGCACGATTTGCGCTTCCGTCAAAGGTCCAAAGTGACGACTGAGAGGACAAATGCAAACCTATAACGTGGGGGTACCATTTGAAAGGATTGCTGTTGACATCGCAGGGCCCTTTCCTGAATCCGAGTGGAGAAATTGATACACGCTGATTATGGCCGATTATTTCAGCAAGTGGCCCGAGGTCTACCCCATTCCCAACCAGGAAGCAACTACTGTAGCCGAACAGCTAGTGTTAAATTGGGTCAGTAGGTACGGCGTTCCTTGCGAACTACATTCGGATCAAGGCCGAAACTTTGAGTCACTTGTTTTTGTCGAAACGTGCAAGCTGCTGGGACTACGTAAAACGAGGACAACACCGCTGCATCCCCAATCCGATGGAATGTTCGAACGTTTCAACGGCACGCTCAATAAACACATCGCCAAGATGGTTGACGAGAACCAAAGGGACTGGGACCGACTCACCCCACTATTTTTGATGGCGTACAGAGCTGCCGAACATGCATCGACGAATCATCCCTAGCCAAAGTCATTTTTGAAAAGACTATTCATTTACCAGCTGATATGGAGTTCGAAACACACCCTGAGAAACCCCAAACGATCTCGGAGTATGCAAGTGAGCTAAGGCAACGATTGAACCAGATACATCGGACAGTGCAAAAACACCTCGAATTGGCTACTGACCGCATGAAGACTAGGTATGATCTAAAGGCAAATTCTACTGGCTTCCAGCAAGATGACTTGGTATGGCTATATAACCGGCAGCGACGAAAGGGTAGGTCTCCAAAGTTGCAACATAATTGGGAGGGACCATACCGAGTTACAAAGCGAATCAATGGCGTCGTATACCGCGTACGGGAACACCGTAAGCCAAGAGCCAAAATCAAAATCGTGCACCTGGACCGTCTTGCCCCATATTACCTCCAGGGAGAATTGACTACAACTGGCGACACATCTTTTCGGGGCGAAAAGAACTAAGGTGGGGGCCGTGTTACATGCACGAATAATTTTGCGAGTTACTGTCGCAATTATTTTCACAATCGTTAAAAAGATCATGATCAACAAAACGACCATACTCGAAAACCCATTAATCATGATCAACAAAACGAACGTACTCGAAAACCCACCAAGCATCAACATCTGAAAGTGAGTCACTGCTCCATTCATTACGCTGCTCGAATGTTCCCGCTAATTCGCCAATGTACGAGAACTGGATTCAATGACTAGAGACCCTATATAAAGGCGAGCTGAATGAATGGGGTGATTCATTAGAACCGCGATATTAAAAACTGCGAAAGTGTGAAGCGAATAGAAAAGCGATATTGTTCGAGTAATAGAAAAGTGATTTACGTTGATTGTGAAGTGATTTTAGAAGACAATTGCGATAGAAATTTATGGACAAATGGAAGTTAGACTTTTAATAGCGAAAATTAAAATTGTGAAATAGTTAAATAAGTGATTGTACATTTTCAAGTCATTAAATAAACTCTCAATTTAATTTAAAAGACATTGCGTTTTCACTTTCCCGGAACATTAAAATTACTGGCCGCGAACCATAACATGCGACAATATATATATATATATATATATATATATATATATATATATATATATATATATATATATATATATATGTATATATATATATATGTATATATATTTATATATATACATATATATATATATATATATATATATATATATATATATATATATATATATAAATATATCCCTAGCCCTAGCTGGCTTAATGGGTAGAACGCTGGATTCTCACCTGAGAGGTACCGAGTTGAAACCCCAGGGACGGCTTTTTCATCAATAAGAATGTCTGTCCACCCAGCTGGGGTAGATTGTCCATAGGAAGATGGTAATTCAGATGGACTTCCTCCCCCTCCCAAAAAAAAACCCTGACCCTCCTCCTGTCACCCACACCACACTCCTATTTCGCCCCTACCCCTTACCAAACCCGCAAAAGAGACAGCGTGGTAAGGTATCGACATGATAGTATTAAAAAAATCAACAGCCCTCATTCTCCGTAGGCCGGGGCAGTTAGCTCCCAGGAACCATCCACGAAGGCAGAGGGTGTCAAGGATCCGCGGAGGTTCAACCGCTACCAGGAACACCTAACTTCCATAAACATAGCAACCTACAATTGTCGGATGCTATCAAATCAAGCAAGACTGATCGAGCTGGAGGAAGAAGCAGTGAAAATCAACTGGGATGTCATCGGACTGAATGAAACCAGTTGAAGGAAGAAAATCTAGTAATACTTGATTTGGGCAACCTGTTATACCACCAGGGTACACAATCAGGTAGAACTAGCCGAGTAGGATTCCTAATAAACATTAAGTGGCGAAACAAAATAGTCAGTGTAACAAGCATCTCAGATCGAGTAGCCAGCCTGACACTCAGACTCTCACAGAGATACAGCATCCAAATTATTCAAGTCTACGCACCTACAACTAGCCACACCGACAAAGAAATTGAGGAGTTCTACACCACCGTCAACCAAGCTTGGAACAATAACACTAGCCACTTTAAGTACCTTATGGGTGACTTCGACGCCATAAGAGGGGAAAGAAAAGACCAAGAAGTGTTGGTGGGACTGGGACAAAAAAATGAAAGAGGAGAACGACTGGCGCAAATACCTTCTTCAAGAAGAACAAAACAGGAAATGGACGTGGCAAGCACCTTATTGGACAAGAAGAAACGAAATTGACTTGATACTCACCAAACACCAAAAAACGGTCAAAGACGGCTCTGTAATTAACAGATTAAAGACGGGAAGCAACCATCGCCTAGTCAGAGCAAGAATCACCCTTGATTTAAAGGCAGAAAGAAGCAAGCTGCTCAGAAAGCCAACAAAACCTGGCTTTAACACTGAAAACATCAAGTGTAATATAGAGAGTTACCAAACCCTAATTAACAGAGAAATAAATGCACAAAACTGGGACGCAAACCACCTAACCGTAGTCATAGTGCCGAAGCAATAGGTAGACCTTGAGTGGACAATAGGCACCACAAACTGTCAAACGAGACTAAGGCGCTCCTCAGAAAGTGCAGGGAAATGAAAGCATCCTCAAACATCGAAAGGATTGAATATTCAGAAACCTACAAAGCTAAGGAAGATGACATCTGAAGATATGGAGAAGATGCCATTACAAATAACAGAAGCCTCAAAAAGGCAAAAGGAGCACTCCTCATTGGCAAAGAACGGGTGATAGCCCTAAATCATGACAACACCCAACTCACAGATAGACAGGAAATAATTAAGGCAATCACTGACTTCTACCGGGACCTGTATAAGGCTCCAGATAACTTGACTCCCGACTTAATAACAACAACCACTTTCTCTGCAACCAACTATAATGCCCCAAATATCCTAGTGGAAGAGGTCGAGATGGCTATCAACTCCATGAAAAATGGTAAAGCGGCAGGTAACGACGGTATCACGGCTGAACAGCTCAAGTACGCAGACAGAGAAACCTGGAAACTACTGGCAGGAATCTACACTGATTGCATTAACAACAGATGCATACCTGATCAATGGAATAGTGCTAATATAATACTGATTCACAAGAAAGGCAGCAAAGAAGACATCAGGGCCTTGCGATTTCTTCCTTAGAAGCCACGTGAAAGAAAATGCCTACGCCAACAGCCCAGCGTCGATTCAAGACCTCAAAGATGGAGTTCATGAGGCTATCGAGGACATAGGGCAGCCACTTTTCGATTTGGTTATGGAAAATTTCATGAAATGGAGATGGTCCTGTAAGCGTGATCGTGGTGGTCATTTGCCTGATGTTATTTTTCACTATTAACGGCATACCTTTCTCTTTATAACGAAATAAACATCAGATCATTTATATTAAAAAATGGCGTTTTTTCGAGTAATATCAAAATAACACCTCTGTATTATCAGGTCATCTACAAATGTTAATACTGTTCCGTCCTTTATCAAATCTGGGAAAACTTCGTTAATGAATCGCCCAAACGTACTCCCACTTATACATAGACTAAATGGCGTTTGACAGAACTTATATTGGCCATCTTCCGTAACGAACACGGTATACTTTGGACTGGATTTGGTCTCAAGAACATGGAAATAAGAGATTTTCAAATCTAGTGTCGTATAAACTCGTGCTGACGCCAATCGATCAAGCTGGTACTCAAAGATCGGCATAGGGAATCGATCTCTTACAACTTTACTATTCAGACTACGGTAATCTATACAGAGCCTATGCGACCGGTCTTTTTTCTTGATGACGACCACTTAACTTGCAAAGTTGCTCAATGATGGCCGTATTATTCCTTTGCTTGACCTTCAACTACGGCCTTTTCTAAAAGTGCCAATCGTCTTGGGCGATGGTATATGGGCGTTTCATCCGTCAGTACAATAACAGTCTTAATGCCTGACTTCTGTTTCTCCTTCAGAGTGAAGCTTTCCACCAATTATCGCACAACGTCTTTGAATTTGTTCCAAACGTTGAAATCTTTTTCCCTGTGGTCGCATGAAATTCTCATCATCCAGCTGTCGTCGTTGATTGGATCGTTGACCACATTCGAAGCCGATTCTTCAACTGTTTGCACGAGTGGCTTAATCTTCCCATACTTGGGCGTAATAATCTAGTTTACCGTCTTCAAAAACTGTCTACCGATTATCATACTAACACTCATTGCGTTTGTCGCATCGCCAACACCGAAAATGTGGCGGAAGTACTGTATTCGGAAACGGAAAGTGATAACCTCTCCCAAGGATGGTCGCAAAGTACAATTGCTGCCCAGCGACATGAAGAAGAAAGGCTATTCCGAAAAGCGGGAGATGTCCTGAAAGGAATACAATCTGCATGAGACTCCCCAAAAACCAACAAAGCAGTAAAGATTGGGCTACTTGAACTAGAGAAGCTCCTAGACCGCATAGGGTATTAACGGAGGAGCTGGTTAAAGGCCGAAGAGGACCAAAAGGCCGAAGAAGATCAGAAGGCTAAAGAAGCGCTGGGGTGAAATCTAAAAGCCACGTGCAGGTAGCCCCAGCATCAAAAATCAATAAAAGAATAGCGTCTAGCCCAATCGAAGGTGATTGGGGTAAAAGAAGGAAGGAAGAGGCACTTGATGGCCATGAAGCACCAGATCAGTGCTGACAAAAGGAGCAAAGAAAAGCGCAGAGAAACTCTTTCAAAAAGTGCCAGAAACTAAAGTTCGAACGGACGCTCAACTAGAAAAAGGACCTGATGCAAAATAGGAGAGGTAGAAGCCCCGACGAAGACCCCAGCAGCAGGCACTGCTCGTGAAGCCCCAAGATGGCCGATCCTACGCGGAGGTACTGCGGGACATCAGGGGAAACGTAAGGCCCAAAGATACAAACACTGCCATGAAAGCAGTACGACCAACTTAGTTGGGCCATATATTCGGAGCAGAGGCCAACAATAAGGAAGCATTCTACGACGCAGTAAAGAAAGTCCTTGGCGAAAGCGCAGCTATAGTCTCGCTCGAGCCGATGGGAACAATCGAAATAAGAGACATTGGCTGCGTCACGGACCTGGCCAAGGTGGAAGAGGCCATCAAAAGGGAGTTCCCTAGCGTGGGTGGAATCAAGGTGAAGCTTACACCAGAAAACCATAGGGAACAACGCATGGCCGTAATTGACTTGACCGAAAAGGACGCAGAACAATTTCTAAACAAGGGCAAAGTACGAATAGGGTGGGTTGTCTGTGGGATACGGCGAAGAGCAACGCCTCTTCAATTTTTCAAATGCCTTGGTTATGGTCACACCATACAAGTATGCAAAAACCGATAGGAGTTCTTTATGTTACAAATGCGGTGAACTGGGACATGAAAGAAAGGAGGCACATTGTATTCTTTGCAAGGATGCTGATCTAAGACCCGATTTAGGACACGCCTTGAGATCAGGAAAATGTCGAGTTTTCCAGGAAGCCCTACCCACGGCAAAATCAGAGCTTCGATGACCCGGATCCTGCAGTTAAACCTACACCGCAGTTCAACCGCCCAAAATCTGCTTGAACAGTTTGGAAGGGACATGAAAACTGACTTCTTGCTGCTGAGTGAGCAACACCATGATAAAAGTTCAGCATCATGGTATCCTGACGAAACGGTACTGCCAGTTGAGTTGTGGGCGGGGGGATGGTTTTCGGTGGATTCAGGGTCCAGGTACCACCTTCTTTAGTGTGTACCTAACGCCAAACGAATCAATATCATCTTTCCAAGTCAAACTTAATGCTCTGGAGGGCGCTGTCTCGAACGCAGAGAGCAACGTGCTCGTTGGGGGAGACTTCAACGCTAAAGCCATCGAATGAGGCATGCCTTAAACAAATCCGCGGGGAAAGCGAATCCTGGAAATGGTGCCCAGGATGGCACTTATCGTACTAAATACCAAAAGTACGTTGACTTTCCGCCGTGTTGGCTGTGAAGGAACCATACCGGACGAGACATTCGCCTTGGAGTCCTTAGTATAGAGGATACACAATTTGAGGGTATTAGAGGACTATTCAGCCAGTAATCATCAGGGCATTCTGCTTGAAATCAGTGATATTGTCTCCCGAAGTCTATGCTCTCGGCTTTCTACAACTGGAGGGAACATCATAAGGATGGACGTCGAGAGGTTTGTCGAGGTGCTCACAGCAGATGAGTCGCTGCAGAGAGCTTCAGAGGGGACGAAAGAACTGGCAGCTCAAGACGTGGTGAACTCAACTATGAGCATCACCAAAGCTACTTGCAATGCTTCTATGACCCGTCGAAAAACCCGGCATGGCAACCTTTCAGCGTACTGGTGGTCGATTGAAATCGCTGAAAAGCGAAGGGTCTGTCGCAAGCTTCAGCGTGAAGTTAAATGGGAATGGAACCGTAACGAGGCATGCAACTGCTGTCAGGATGATTCAATGGGGAGGAACAACGGATGTGAATAATAACAAAAGAACGAAAATATCAATTAAACAATTTATTTGGCAATCAATTCACGGCGGATGGCGGACCTCGACTGACTCATGTCGAATGACAGTATCATCGTGTCTGCGATATTCGGTGTGTTTACACTGACAGCTCGGCCATTCCTGCATCGGAATCGTCCTCGATTTCGTCACTGCTGTCTCCGTCGATGGTTTCTTCGTCGGTTTCGATTTCCGGTGGTTTTGAACACCACGGTCGGATATAATTCGCGTAGGCAAACCGAAATAGCTCGTTAGATCAATTAAAATATTAATCACGGGTTGCATAGAGGTATTCCGGACGGGTTTTGCCGCTAGATATTTCATAAAAGGATCGAAAATTGCAAATATATACATGTTGCCCCTTTTGCTACGTTGGAACGGTCCAAAGTGGTCGATATGCAATTGACGGAATGGTATCGGTAACATCGATTCCGTCTATAAACGTCCTTCAGGCTTTCCTGAACGCGCTTTATTGTAGCAGCAATTAACACACGAGTCTATATAGTCTTTTACCACTTTACGCATTTTAGGAAACTAATAATTTTGTTGGATGCACCCCATCGTCTTTTCAACCCCGAAATGTCCGTAATTATCGTAAAAATTTTGCACTACGCGTAGTCTGACGGATTTTGGTATCACTAATTTTAGCTGCTCGTTAACCCTTCGATACAAACGGAAATCCTTTAGTTCGTATTCACTTTTGATTTGTTTAACACGTTCATCGTTTATCTTATTTTGAATAACGTTCACTATGTGCCGGAGTTGATCGTCTTTCAACTGCATAGTATAAATCTAATCGTCTGATCCACTTGTTATGGCCATGACGAGTCCTGCAACTTCAGTATCTTCGGGCGGCAGCTCGGAAGCTCGGCTGAGTGCATCGACATGTGCAAGTCGTCGTCCGGATCGGTGCACAAGCTCAGCATCGTATTCAGTCAATCGTAACATCCACCTGGCAATACGAGGGATCATTTCGGTTTTCGTCTTCATATGCGTTATCGCTGAACAAACGGTAACTACACATATGGGTCTGCCTAGAACATAAACACGAAATATGTCTAGACTCTCGACTACAGCGAGCACCTCGAGCACCTCGGCTTCGGAACAATGGCGGCTATAATAAAAGACGGGTTTCCAATTCTTTCCATCCATCGACTGCAGTAATACACCAGCAAGTCCGACTGTACTGGCGTCAGTGTGTATTTCGTGTCGTGCGTTGATATCGAACAGCGCCAACACTGGTTCGTTGCATAGACTCTCCTTGAGTTTCTGGAACGATTCGGATTGGTCACTTCCCCATAGAAAGTGTTTCGATTCCTCCGTGTATTTTCTCAGCAGTTGGGTGATCGGTTTCGAAATCAGCGAATAATTGGGTACGAATTTTCGGAAAAATCCTGTGAGTCCGAGAAATCGTCTCACTTCGGTTACATTCCTCGGCGCTTCAAAGATTTTTATCGCGCTAACCTTTTGTTCTCCCGGTTTTATGCCTTCATCGTTGACAATATGTCCCAAGTACTCGATTTCGTCGGCAAGAAAACTGCACTTATCAAGTCTCATTGTTAATCCGTAAAATTTCAAATGTTTTAAAAATTTTCGGAGCGACGATAGACCAGTTTCTATGTCTTTGCTCGGTAGATCGTCCAAATACGCAATCGCCTCTCCGGGCCCCATTTTTGAAATGATCTTGATTATCAAGCTTTGAAAAACTCCCGGCGCGTTCACCAGGCCAAAAGCCATGCGATTGTACTCATAATGTCCATTATGAGTAACGAAAGCGGTGTACGGTTTCGACGTTTCGTCCACTTCGATTTGATGGTAGCCCATCTTTAGATCAAGCGTGGTGTAATATTTGTTGCCTGCTAATTTAGCAAACTGATCCTCGATATTCGGCATAGGGAAAGGTTGCTTAATCGTTTTTCCATTTAATTGGCGATAGTCCACGCATAAACGATTTTCGCCGTTTTTCTTCTCTATGAGAACGATAGGCGAAGCATATGCGGATTCCGATGGACGTATAATATCGGCGGCGAATAGTTCATCTATGATGTTTTCGACGGCTTGTCGTTTTGCATATGGGAGTCGATATGGTCGTTGTGTAACCGGTTCGCGTGTGTTCAACGATATTGCCATCTTTACAGCCGAACATTTTCCCAATTCATGTAAATGTGTTGCAAAAAGGGTACGGAACTCAGACATAAACGTTTTTACTTGGTTTTGTTCCTTGGCTTTTAAGGATGTTCCCAATTTTAATGCCTCGTCATTTTCCAACCAGCATTCTTTCCCTCGAATTGCTAGCAATTGGCCGTCTCTATATAGCACGTCCCGACCTAATAGCATTTCGTATTCGATACAATCATCCTCGAAAACTAACACATCTACGTCGTACGTCTTGCGATCAATGTTCATTGAGACGATTACTTTGCTCGTACATTCGTATTTACCACCCGCGAATCCGCACAGAACAACATTGCAAGGAACGATATCACCTATAGTGTTCGCCAACGACGCTCTCATCAACGTTCTATTGCTCCCCGGATCCACGAATGCTCGAATCTCACGACCTCGTATTGACACCACTTTGATGATTTCCTTTCCATTTTCATTCGTCTGGATTTCGTACGTTCTCGCGCTATCCGGCGCAGATCTCATATGCGGGCAATCGGTGGTTTGATGAGTGGTACGATTGCATGTTGCGCATCTTGCACGGCGTTGTGGTTGTGGACAACGGACGGAGATATGTCCGGGCTTGAAACAATTATAGCAGACGGGTTTTTTCGGTTTTCTCGGTAATGACGGTGTTTCAGGCTTACTCGTAGAACTCGGCGGACGCATGTCGTATGATCGGGGTTTCGGTTGGATAGATTTTTTTGAACGGCAAGTGTCGGTATAGCGTCGAATTGCTGATAATAATTCGTGGCAAAAATTAAATTGTTGTGCCGATGATATTTTCCCGAAATCGATATCGCTGCAACCATTTATCACGTATTTTATGATTGCTGCGTCAGGCAATCCACCTTTCCGGCCTAACGCTAGAACTCGATAATAATATTCCTCCATCGATTCGGTAAAATTGCATTTCGTTTCAGCCATACGGAGATGAATACCGGCTATGTTCATGAGACACGGAAAATCTTTAAGAAATTTTCCGACAAACTCTGTCCAAGAATTAAAAACTGGCGACATGTCGATCCATGTTTTAGCAGCACCCTTCAACTTCGAAAACATTGAAAGCAGCACAAGACGGTCACTCCATCGGTAGGCTTCCTTTAGTTGTGTGACACGACACACAAACTGTTCGGACGTTAAAGAATCGGCGGCAAACGGGTGAAACTCCGGCAACACATCAGCAATGTCGCGAACATTCACAGACCCGATCTCGCTCGTCGGTTGATATACATACGAGTACATGCCTGTTGGCGGTTGAGCGAGATGCGGACCCATCGGAGCGGAGGCATTTGTGACCTGCATGCGCGGCGGGTGATGTGAAGCAAACGAAACATTACTCATCATCGGTCCATGTATATGCGTAGGCATCGTGTATGCGAGTGGTTGAGTCATATTGGTCGACGACGGCAACTGCGGTGGCACATACGGCTGTGTGTGTGCGTTCGTGTTTACACTTCCACTTATGAACGATTGAACGTTTTCGTCCACGCGTCGTGAAACTGTTTGTGTTACTGGCGTCGAAACGCTTTGTGGCACACCAACACTCAAATTTTACAGCTGATGGACTGTTTCTTGGAGTTCGCGGACTCTCGGCAAGAGATCACTATCTATCCCTGTCGCACTTTTATCACCCAATTCGGCGAGGTGTTGAACCAGCATGGACTTGTTCCCGGCGGTCGCCAATCCATGATATCGGCACTTCTCGCACAGCACTTTCACCGTCAATCCATTTAATTCGGTTATCAAATCCATCATCCCACTTCTGAACTGTCAGGATGATTCAGTGGGGAGGAACAATGGATGTGAATAATAACAAAAGAACGAAAATATCAATTAAACAATTTATTTGGCGATCGATTCACGGCGGATGGCGGACCTGGACTGACTCATGTCGAATGACAGTATCATCGTGTCTGCGATGTTCGGTGTGTCTACACTGACACTGGAAATGCCTTCACAAATTTATTCACAACAGCAAGATTCGCTACTGACGTGACATTATGAGCAAGGATCCGTGGGGCTTTGGCTACAAGCTAACTATGCGGAAGCTTGCATACATGAAGCGAAAAAGATGGATAAGATAGACGGGCACTGTTTCCCATCCATCCCGTCCATGTTGGCGCTGCCCACACTGAAACAGCAATCGAGAGCCTACTCTTCACTTGGCTGGAACTGGAAAAGGCAGTCCTTTCATTGAAAGCGAGGAAGACTCCAGATCCAGATGGTGTTCCAACTGAGGTATTGCAACTTGTCGATCACGATTGTCCTGGCTTGCTGCTCAGCATATTCAACGCTCACCTTCGGGACGGAGTTTCCCCGATACGATAGAGGGTTGCGAGGCTCGCACTGATCAGCAAGGGGAAGGGAGATTCCGGATCGACCTGTGGAACGTGTCTTACGACAGGCTACTGAGACGCCAGATGGATCACGTTTGATCATTTGAGGGTGATTTTGCGGCTCTAGTTGCTTGACGTAACTTTAAATAAGCGCAATTTAAGCTAGGTATGCTAACGCGCCTACTGAGACACTGGATGACTGTTCGTGGGTTCAGTCTAGTGCTGAAGAAAACCGAAGTAGTCATCTTGAAAAAAAAGCGAATCACTAGCGTAAGAATGATTAGTATTGGAAACATACCAATCGAGTCGAAGCCAGCGGTGGAGTAGTCGGGACTGCTGATCGACTCAAAGATGAATTTTTCCAAACAAATCAGGGCAACGGCTGAGAAGGCTGCTTCGGGCGTATAAGCTTTGAGTCGACTTATGGCCAGCGTAGGGGGGCCCAACCCATCTAGAAGACGCCTCTTGATGAGTGCTGCAGGGTCAGTGCTACTGTATGGAGCAGAAGTAAGGAGGTATACCGAAAATGCTTGGCACAGGTACAGAGAAGAGGAAGATTGGGGGCTGCATCTTCATATCCAACAGTCTCTGATTCGGCCGTGAGAGTATTTACAGGCGTGATACCTACTGCCCTACTCGCTAGAGAGCGCCACGCTATTTATTTGTGTCGAAACAAGGACGCGAGGCACACGAGCAGAGACAGTGCTCATTCAACGATTGGCAACAGTCTTAGATGAATTGTACGAAGAGAAGGTGGACTGCGTGGCTCATCCCGGATGTAGGACCGTTGCTAAATTGAAGGCATAGTGTAACTGATTTCAATTTGACCCTGCTTTTGAGTGGGCATGGGTGCTTTCAATCTTACCCGCACAACATGGTTACGTAGGAGAGGTAGATGGTGCCTGCCATGCATTTTTTAACTAAAAAAGATGGGACAGGCTACCTGGTGACCTCTTCAATGAACTCTGAGTATTTTCCTGGAGACTGCAGGCAGAAAGATTCTAACATCCATTGACGAATGGGCCAGCGTAGCACGTTATGCACTGAAAGATAAAACAGGCATACTTTAGCGTCACGATATGAAAGGTAGAGGATATCGTTTCTAGTAACCCCTTTTTCTCACTCCTTTCCGCTAAAAAACTGATTTCTAGATCTCAAAGATGCCTCTAGGCAAAGGAGAATGGACTATAGTCCTTCAGATTTAAGACCTATTTCCCAGCCAACTATACGAACAACAACACGTAAACGCAAGTTACAAGAGTCTACAAAACTAACGGTAGGTACCCGAGGTCTCGGCCAAAGTGGATAATTTGCCATTTATGCAACAAATAATAATTAAATTAGTATTCAGGAAAAATCTTACATAAGCCTGTAAGTTATTTGAATAAATAATAATAATCCATCCCACAAGAGTCCAAATTCGAACCACGGCGTTGAGATTTATTGTTAGGGTATCTCATTCCATGACTGTAACGGAATTTCAGGTTGGGTCAATATTACACTCTCTTTGAATAAAGATTGATTATGAATACTGATCCTGACTCAAAGAAGTCGCAACGCGTCTGCTCACACAATAAAGCAAGGCCCGACGGCTTTTCAAAAAGGAAAAAAAAAATTTCTTTCAATTTCAACAGTTATAACTAAACTACAATAACCAAAGGTATGGTATTCACGTTACCCAGGTTTCCCTTGTGTATAAGGAGTTACATATTTCTAACATTTAGCAATAAAATTAACATATAATATTGAGACTGAATCAAACTGACTAAATGTTAATATCAACGCCTGATCATTTAGAGGCTCAGTTTTATAACTTTCTCCAGGCTCTAGAAAATACATATATCCAACAATATGTGTATTTGGATAAATGATTTGGACAGGAATATCCGCAATCTTTTATCCCAGGACATATTTACTCATAGATCCAGAAAACTGGCTGCAAGTCGCTAACCACGCCCCTTGAATATATTTGAGCTAGGAAGGTAATTATGTTTCACCGTAGAAGTCATAAAACCAAGTACCTGACAAAATTACCCAGCGCTGCTATCATCAATTTGCTAGATCCTTTAGCTAAAGAGTCTATTTGCTAGATCCTGTAGCTAAAGATTCGATTGGGCGTTGAGTAATATTTGCTAATGAACAGGAAAACCTAATTAAGAACTCATTTATTAGAGCTGAAATCGGAACAATCCAAAAAATAAAAGGATATATGGATTTCCTTAGTCATAGTTAACTACTAAAGTATCTTAAAAGTTGAAAGTTATAAATCAGTGTCCCAGAAGAACATCTTTCAGTGTTACGCGGACAGTAAAATAGTCGTTTTTGAAAATGGCAGCTACGGAGCTTGCCTCAGCGGCTGAAATAGAACAGTTCTGTAAAAGTGCATTAGTGTCGTGGGTTGAGCTTAATAAATCTAGTCGTGAAATATTGTCGAATTATAAATCACTACTCAGCGGAAGAATCCTGTTCGACTTGTGGAGTACAATCGATACAAATAATCAAAATGTCAATCCACCAGAAGAGTTCGATGAAGCTGAGTTCATTACTGCCAGGATCAGGAATTTTCAATGCATTGTGGATCGTGTTCAAAAATTTTATCAGTGTGAATTACAACAAACACTTCTGCGCTTACCAGATTGTGTCATTCTTGGTATACAACCGGAAAGTAAAGCCGGCTTGGAGAACTTGCAACTCCTTTTAACTTTGATTCTTGGAGCAGCAGTGCAATGTACACACAAAGAAATGTTCGTACAACGTATTAAGGAGCTTGATATGAATATGCAGTTCGACGTAGTACAAATTATAAAACAAGTAACAGAAAGTCAGAATACTGTGCTCAGCAAGGATGTTCTCGAAGATCTTCCACGGGACACGATATACGATTGCATCAAAGTCTTGGATAGTGAGCGAAGTACATATTATTCAAAGTGGGTATCTGTAGTATTAGTTGACTCAACCGAAGTCGGGAGTATTGCAGATTGTTCAAATAGCCCACAAAAAGCGAAAAAAAGTGACGAAATACAAAAGCTCAAATCAACAATTCGTAAACTGCGGCAAGAACTTGATGAAAAGTCTGATCTCAACACGGATCTTAAAAGTCAAGTCGACTGTCAAGACAAAAAGATAACCAAACTTCAGTCCGAAAATCAGGAGCTTTTAGCTATTTCCAAGCGAATTCAAGTGTATCAAGACGAGGTGGATGATCTCAGAGAAAAGGTTGTAGATGCAGATCATATGAAATCGGAGATACAGAAACTACGTGAAAAGCTTACCAATAGTGACTTCTACAAAGCAAAGATGGATGAACTTCATGCAAATAATCAAATCCTTCAGGAAACCAAGCTTGCCCTTGAAGAGCAACTTAGACGGATTCGTCAGCGGTGTGAACAGCAGGTAGCAGCTGAATCAGAAGCTAACATTGTGAAACAAAAACTTGATGAATATCTTTTGGAGCAACGATTACATCAGGAAAAAATACGTGACCTTATGATAGAAAACGATCGCTTGCGTACGGCGAACCGTCATGAACCAATTGTCTCCGATACGGAAGCTGCAGCTGAATGCGTAAACATGAGTATCTCAGAGCAAATCAACGATTCAATGCAAACCAAACTCTTAACACTGGAATTAGAAAACAGTCGTTTACAATCGCAACTTGATCAAGTCAAAAGTACTAACACTCAATACTATCCAGAGCTGTCAAATGAAGGAAACATTGCTGAAATAGCTACAGTGGCATCTACAAGTAACATTCTACAGGATTTGCAACGACGAATTGCATCACTTGCCTGTCAACAAATGGCCAACGAAACCTTGATTATCAACCTGCGTAAAGGTATGAACCAGAAAACACTACTTTTAAACACCATCAGAACCAATTTGGCGCAGCTAGGATTTGCAACTGCAGTATTTGAATCACCCAATGATAAAACAACGATGTCGGTTGGGAAGCTTTTTACTAATACTGAAAGCTTTCACCGATTCGTCAAGCTAGTATCAGCATCTTACAGTACACAGCAAGAAAATGAAGAAACAGTCACATTTCTAACAAAAATTACTGCATTGGAATCCAAAATTAATTCAATTCAAAAACATAACTTCCAGCTGACATTGAATAAGGAAAAACTCATGGAACAAATCGAAGGATTCAAGCAAAACCATCGAATTATGTCGCGCGATCAGAACCGGCTCACTCGTCAATACGAACGATTATTATCAGATTATGAAAGTGTTATCAAAGATCGTGATCTTCTTAAGCAACTCCTGAACCATGTTAAAGAAGAAAACGTCGATTTGAAAGGCAGAGTGGTCCGGCAAGAGAAGTCAAATGCAGAGGAAGTTGCCGTTCTAAAAGCTGAACATTCAAAACTCACCGAAGACTTTTGTGGTTTATACGCAACGTGCGACCAATATCGATTGAGTTACGACTCAATAAAAGCTGAATACAGTGTACTTCAAGGTGAAAACGATCGTTTGAAAGGACAAATCAACGAGCTTAGCTTGAAAATCGACACAATTATGGCCGCAGAAAATGATTATACGTCTTTAGCTGACCGTTGTGAAATGTTGATATCTATGAATTCTGATTTGACACAAGAACGCCGCATCTTAATGGACAACGTCTCCCAACTACTGGGACAATATCATGAGCTTCTTTCTCACTCCATAGAAGATAAACAGCATTATCACGAGTCGTGTCAAAACTATCTTGATAAAGTTACTATGCTTAGCAATCAAAAGGAGCGGTTGGAGATGAAAATCATGGAACAATACAAAACTCCAGAAAGTGCTACAAAGAAAAAGGAGAACAGTCTCATCAAACGAATGAAGAAAGCAAGTTCAGATTTCATCAATAAAGTTCCAACTAGAAGCCGTAAATCTTGGACGGAAGATACCAGTTCAACCCCTTCGAAACCTGAACAAAATGATTCTGAATCAATCAGTCCGGAATCGGAGCAAACATCCGATTCTCCACAGCATAGCCCTAGAGAATTGAATTTCCCAGAACAAAATAAGGATAGATTTGAAGAAATGAGCCGCAGCCGGAGAAGCAGCTTTTTTGGTATATCGCTGGAGTCATCAGATGAGCCGATGAATTTGAATTTCATGGAAGCTGGTAATCGAAAACCGATCTATGCAAATGAAGAAAAGTAAAAACAAGATTTTTAATACAGCGTTTGAAGATTACATTATCGAATCATGTACTTGCATTTGGTGGAGTTTAAATAAAATAATTAAGTTAATTTCAAAACTTTATTCTCATTCAAATTATTATGTCTTGCTTTTAGGAACTTCTTCACAAAATTTTCTGTTGTTTCTGTTTTCTGTCAAATAAAAGATTTTTTCTAGTATTTAGATCTCCTTTGAGATCAATCTGATCATTACCAGTAGCGGAAGACCCTAGATCTGGGCTTGAGCTTTAAAAGTGATGGCCTGCAATCGTTCTTATTCTGTCACCCCTTTTTCAAACTATTAGGTAAATTTTTCGAGAGAAATTTACCTATTTAATTATCGCCGTCTTATACAAGAAGCTTTTTTAGCATTTTGGATTTTATCGTTTGTTTGTCTAGTTCCTCATCTTCAGGTGTTAGCCTGTGTTTTGTCATGGTGGAAGAGCATTTTTTTCTTCGCCAAATGGGGCTTTTCTCCTGTAATTTGGCCCAACAATTCGGCAAAATAGAGCCCTCTCACTGTTTTGCCCTTCTCCAGGTATTCGATGCAGATCATACCTTGTGAATCCCAGAAAACGGTGGCCATCACCTTTCCGGTAGATAGGATAGTCATCGCCTTTTATGGAGCACGTTCGCCGGGTGAAGTCCCCGGTTTCCGCTGCTCCTTGATCTCTGGTGTGTATCAGTGGAGCCATGCTATGTCAACGATCACGAGACGATGCAAAAACTCCTTCGGATTGCGCATAAACAGCGTCAAACACTACTTTAATGTAGTGTCACGGTTGCGTTTTTGTCCACAGTGAGCAAACGCAGCACCTATCGCGCCAACAACTTTCTTATGCTCAAAACTTCATGCAGGATACGACCCACGTAGCCTTTTGAGACGCCTAGTATCTGTAACGGTTTCCTCGTTCGATCGCAATTAGAACCGACCTCTCATCGGTTCGAGACGTGCAGTCTTGGAAGTGACAACGGGCTGTACCCTTCAGGTCAACAAGTCCGGTCACACTTAGTCTACTCCGTGGTGGCTGCTTGTAGGCTAGCTAGTTCGGAGAGGAGTGTCGGTCGCGGGTCTTACGCGAGCAGACTAAGTCCGAGTTACGTAACTCAGCCACTGATTCACATGCCCGATTTACAAACGCGTCAACAACTACTCATCCAGAACAGGAAACCTACGTTGCGTTAGTTCTGGAGGTGATCTCTCCACAGATCTCAATTCAAAATACTACAAAATCTAAAACCATAGGCGCGTTACCGAATCACCGACGCGGTACCAGAAAACAAGCTAAGCTACCTCAAGTCCAAAGTAACCTACTCTAATCAAAAAAAACGAGCGCAAACATGGGTACCGCGGACCGTAACCGACTCGAAATCAATCATTCGCAGATTATAAAAACATAACCCCCTTCGAGACTTACTTACCCTCGCGAGAATTTTAACTCGACGGACAGCTAACCGGCGAACACGTTCTGCCTGTTTGACATTTGGATGGCAACTTGTGGGAGGCATTACCAGATAGATATGCTTCGAAATGTATCAGAGTTTTACTTCAGCGGCTCACATTGACAGACAATATTTTTCCACAAATATAAATATTTGAAGAAAAATATTTTCGGCGCAATGATGGCTGCACGAAAGATAAAGTCATACATATCTGGCCAGGTGCCAGGGTTCGGGATCGGAATCACTCCGATTCCCGGGCGTAGGCGTCACATTACACATCCCCCCCCCCCAAAATCGAAGTAATTCCGATCCCAACTCCTATGTAAAAGGTCTTGGTAAGGGCCGTGGCGGGTCGAAGGTCGATTTCGAGGAATAGGCTACAACAATTTCAGTGAAGACTCGACAGTGACTATACAGTAGAGAGTCAGGTGTTACTCGGAGGTCTTCGTCCAGGCAGAAATTTAGATAAGCCATAGTTTTTCGCGTGAAATAGTTGCACTTCACCGTCTAAGGTCTTTTGCGTGGTAAATTCCCAGGGTTTTACCAGCCATGTCCACGATGAGGTATCGTGTGGGGCTTATTACTTGTAAGTCTCGACACTTCACGAATTTCTTGTCTAGTTTGGCATTGTAATGTCGGGTGGCATCGCTCTGCCGGAAGTTTCGACGGTATATTTCGTCGCCTGCCTTAAAGCCAGAAGGATGGGATCGCAAATTGTACCGCTCCTCTCCCATCCGTCTACTTTCTTCAATCTTCTCCCGCAGTTGATCTCGCAGAAGTTGGAGCTTTGCGTGCGGTTCCAGAACCACGATTGGGTCCTCTAGCGATTTCAGCTGCCGCAATAGCCGGTAAGCGCTTCCATGACAGATCATGTACTGGCCGAACAATGCGAAATACGGCGAGATGCCGGTTGTGGTGTGGTACGACGAGCGCAGAGCACTAGTGATGGCGGACAACTTGCGATCCCAGTCCTTCTGATTCGGATGAATATAGGCGCGAATGGCCGCTATGAGCGTACGGTTCAGTCGTTCGGATGCGTTGGCTTGTGGGGAATAGACGGCGGTTCGTTGGTGGATGATGCCGTATTTGGACATTAGGTCTCGGAACTTGCTTGAGGTGAACTGGACCCCGTTGTTGGAGACAAGTTTCTCCGGAACTCCAAACATATGAAAGACTCGGTTCTCCAAGAAGCTGAGTATAGGTCCTGTGTGCATGTTACGTAGTGGTTCTGTGATAGGGAATTTAGAGAGCTGGTCCAGGACCACGACAGCTCCCGTGTGACCAGAAGCAGATCGAGGGTAAGGACCGATAAGATCAATGTACAAGCGCTGGAACACGCGTTCAGGGACCTCAACCTTACCCATGGGAGGCCGAAGAATGGTGTTGGGCGCTTTAGTGCACTTGCATAGCTCACAGGAGGCTGCATACGCTTTTATCTGTTGTGCCATCTTGGGCCAAAAGAAACAGGTTTTCAACCGCCCAAGTGTACGACCGTATCCGCCGTGCGCACTTGATGGGTGGTCATGAGCCCGTCTGATAAGATCAGTGGTTAATTCTTCGGGCACCCACAACTTCCACTGGTCTTCTTCTTGTATGGGGTCTCCGGATGCGTGTCCCATCCGCTTATATATAAATCCATCCGTCACCCGCAGTTCAGGAAGCTGGGACAGTGGATTCTGGATAGTGTGAATCAGTTGGGTGTAGCTGGTTGACTTGAAGGCAGGATGGTCCAGATCGATCAATTGGGGGCTGTCGTCCTCCTGGACCAACTCGGCTCCTTCAGGAGTGAACATTCTGGATAGGGTGTCTGGGACTACATGCTGGCTTCCTTTTCGGTGGCGAATCGTGAAGTCAAATGCCTGTAATTTCAGTGCCCCCCTGGCCAATCTGCCGTTGAGATCATTCTGGCTCATCAGCCATTTCAGAGAAGCGTGGTCCGTAACGATTTCAAAGGTGTGTCCCTTCACATAGGCTCGGAAGCGTTTCACTGCCAACACCGCAGCTAGACATTCCTGCTCGGAGACCGTGTAATTTCGCTGGGCTGGGTTCAACTTGTGAGACATGAAGGCTATCGGGGTCTCCTCGCCGTCGTGCGTAACCTGAACTAAGACGGCCCCCACTCCATGTTGACTCGCGTCGCATTGGAGTGAGAACGGTCTATCAAAGTCAGCGCTATGCAATACGGGAGCTGTGGTTAGCTTCTTCTTGAGTTCTTCTAATGCTCGCAAGCTGTTCTCTTCCCAGACGAACTTACGTCCCTTTCGCAGCATGTCTGTCAGAGGTGTGGTGATGGTGGCATAATCCCGCACGAAGCGTTGGTACCATCCGCATAATTCTAAGAATCGACGCAGCTGTTTGGTGGTTTGTGGTAGAGGAAAATTGTCAATTGCCATAGTCTTTTCCGGGTCCGTTCTGATGTTGCCATGGCCAATGATGTGACCCAGGTACTTAACCTCCGTCATTACAAACTGACTCTTCTGTATGTTGATGGTTAAACCAGCTTTCCGGATTTGCAAGGCTACTTCCTGGAGCAGGCAGATGTGTTCGTCAAAGGTCTCGGTTATGAGCAGTAGGTCATCTAAATAGACGAAAACCTGATGTCGTAAATGCGGTGGTATCACCTTATCCATAAGGCGCGTCATCGTTTGAGGGGCATTACATAACCCAAATGGCATGGTCAAGAAGTGATACAGTGGCCGACCGGGGATCGTGAAAGCTGTTTTCTCTTTGGATTCAGGATCTAATGGAATTTGCCAAAAAGCGTCTTTGAGGTCCAGACTGGTAATGTAATGGGCCTTCGGTAATCGACTCAATATGCCTTCAATTAAAGGTAGAGGGTATGCGTCCTTGACTGTGACGGCATTCAAACGTCTTGCGTCCAAACATAATCTGACCTTGTTCGGTTTAACGACTAAAGTGACTGGGGAGGACCATGCACTCTGTGATTCTTCAATCACGCCTAGTGCTAACATCCGATCAACTTCGGCATATAACGACTTTTCCTTCGCCGGAGATATGGCGAAATGCCTCTGTTTTATGGGTTTTGCTTCACCTACGTCTATGGCGTGCGACACCAGGGTTGTCCTGCCAAGACCTTCCTTCTCATGCGATGGAAAAGCCGATATAGCCGAGTCCAATCGCAGCTGTTGATGTGCATTCAGAGCATGTCTTAGTGTGTGAGAAGTGTTGGTTGCGTCATGGACTGTGTCGATAGTTTCGAGTATCGGACCGGGAAATAGTGCCGGGGCTAAATTAAATTTCCGGACGAAGTCCACTCCTAAGTAAAGATCCTGTGTGAGCTGAGGTATTATGAAGAATTCCAGAGATTTTGACACGCTCTTGAAAGTAACCTCCGTTGTAATTCGTCCTCTTACGGAGTGACGGGTTCCATCTGCTGTTCGTAACCAGGTGGTAAAATGCTGAACGTCAGACGTCAGAATCTCTTCCGCAAAATTTCCGGATATGCAGTTCACACTGGCTCTAGTATCAACTAGGCCCCTCAGTCGCCTCTGTAGAAGGTATACTGACGCATAGGGCCTAACGTCATCTTTTATCAATTCGTCCAAATGTATTGCTCGTAAGGCCTTCCTGGATTGCCTGACCCTTCTCCAGAAGCTCCGCATCCGACGTGTTGATCGCTTTCTTCTGGGACGAGGTGCCGTAAAAATCTCCTCACTGAAGATACGCTGACGCGTAGCTAGATAGTCACGCAGTCTGATATGGAAGGGCTTGCGATGCCAAGGAATGTTTGACTCGCCCCCATTATTGTTTTCGTCCTGCTCGACAACGTGTGATGCCGGTGGCGGAACTTCAGGAGTAGTGTCTTTGGCGGTGTGAGTCAGTAGGGTTGGGGTCGGGTCTGGAGTTTGGTCGCAGCTAGCAACCGGTTCCGGGTCAATTTGTTCAGAACTTACGAGTGTCGACGGGTGGTAGCGGCACTCGCTGGCAAGTTTTTTCGTTGTTTGCAATCGGAGCAATCCATTGCATAAGTATCAGCTTTACCGCATCGGAAGCAAAAAAGAGTCAGAAAATATTTTTCCACAAATATAAATATTTGAAGAAAAATATTTTCGGCGCAATGATGGCTGCACGAAAGATAAAGTCTGCTTGCATTTCGAAGTCATACATATCTGGCCGGGTGCCAGGGTTCGGGATCGGAATCACTCCGATTCCCGGGCGTAGGCGTCACATTACATATCTCAGCTATCACGCACACCATCAATATTGGCGGTCTGACAGTGCGAGCTCGTGGATTTTTGTCATGTTTGAGGACATAAACCGATGTGCAACCACGTTGAAGCTCGTTAAGCCAATTTTTTACGATCACCATCGCAGGAGTCACAGCATCCAAGCGCTCTTTGATTCCGCTGCTCGATTTCCCATCCAAAAACAAGAATCGAATCATCGACCGATATGGCTCTTTCTCCATTTTTCTAAAATCCGCTGACACTTCCACACGCGGTCAAAACAAAATTACGAATCCAATTCGGCTGAAGTTATGAAAGTAGCCATCTACAGGGATGTACTACACGATAATGAATCTCTCTTATGATAGTGGCGCCATTGGGCGGTGATGCTAAGTACTTATCGGACCGCCATCATAAATCTTGTGCAACTGATTGTTGTATCGATGTCTAAAGTTTGTCCAATGCTACAACGGGCCAAAGATTCTTCTTTGTCAAGTACTTTCGTCATCACTGATTATATTTTCATAGGAGAGGTTCAGCATTTCTTTAATCTGGAGAGCAATTTGAAAATATGGACAATAGAGCAATTTCTTAATGATTTTTACAGCTCAGCTTAACTCCCTTTTTATGATGAATAAATTTGCACCAATCACCAAATAACTGCTCTTTTGCACATTTTTCCCTTATCAACCTGTAAAAAAAATTGTGTAGGTTAGTCTCTCCATTTTTAAGAACGCTTTAGGCATTTCATCAATAATGTACCTCGTCATCCTTTTGTGGTAAGGCTTAGATATATTGTTCAACTCCTGAGATGTTTGCACACGTTGTTTGAATGCCCACCAACCAACCAGTTTCATTGAAGTCATTTCCGATTCCCTGATTCTCTGCGATATTTCGTCGGTGTAGTTTTTATCATTATTTTTTCTCTATTCGTTTATCATCTAAGAATGTTATGAATAGAGATGCCAATCTCCTAAATGTAATATCAACTTGCTCTTTAACTGGACCATCTTGGCAATCAATATGATAGCGCGTAAATATAGCCCGAGAGAAAATGCTACCTGCCTCCAGGATCACGGACTGTGGCCCATGAAAAGGAGAACTCATCAGCCTCGGCAAAACCATAGTTTGATTATCATATTTTCATATTTGTTCCTTAATTTCTTCTCTTTAAATATTTTGAGTATGCAATTTCATATATCCAGTGTTTGATATCAGCCAGTACAATATTTTTTACTGAATAAAATAAAAGATTGGTTCACCGTAGCCTCCGAAAGTTGATTTTTGTGTGATGATGAATGTGCTGCAAGTATGCAAATCGTTGCACAAAGTTTATGTTTGGTATAGACTGGAAATGAGGAAGGCCAATAAGGTTCAATCATCATAGACACATACAGGCAACGAAAATTGTAGGGATTTGGAAGTGAAAACGATAAGAAAACAGGAAAAGAATGTCAATGGAGAACGGGCGGGATGAGAGGCTAGTGCCAGTGATGGATGCAATTAGGTAGAGCAGTCAAACTACTACCACAAAGAGCTCATTTCGACTGGCAAGCGAGAAAAAATTTTGATTTGTTTTTGTTACGGAAAATAGGGATGGCGGTGCTTGGTGAAAAAAGTGGTTCTACGGTTTTCCGGTTTTTTCATCTTCGGTTTAACCAGCCAGTTTTTGGAAGAACTGGTTTTTCGGTTTTTCTTAGAAAATTTTTTAAATAAAAAAATCGAATCAAAGTTAAATATATATTTTTATGTCCATTGATTGCCTTTAGGTATAAATGATTTGATTTTTTACTCAACAAACTATTCAAATCAAAATAAACTGCAGCATATTTCATCTTTGTGTTAAAAATAGGAGACTAACGTGTTGAAATTTGAGGCAACAGCTTACTGTTAAGCTTTACAGTATAAGGATGAAAGTTCTTCCAGATCGGTCCCCAAACTTTTTGCATTTATAGTGTATCGTGTACTAGTTTCATTTCACACTCCGAGTAAAATCCTCCACATTGAAAAGAAGCAAGCAACTAATACCAAGAACCAAGAAAACAAAGAAATCGGCTTTGCTCTCGTGATTGCGGTCCTTAATGATGCCTAAGTAGGGATGGCGAAAAAACTGTTGTTCGGTTCTTTGTATTCATTCGTATCCGGTTTTTTATCTAGTTCTTCAATTCGAAAGAAAAAACCGGTTTAAGCCGGGAGCGAAAATGCTCCAAAAAACCGTTTTTTTTTTCAACCAAAAACACTGCTTTTCAGCTAAACCGGTGCAGTTTTCCCATCCCTAACGGAGAACAACTTGGAATTCACGATTGTCGTGGTAGGGTGAAAACAAGGACAAACATAACGTACAAGCTAAGAAGGAGAAAAAGCTTAAGAGCTCTTACAGAAAAGTAATTACTTATATATTTTTATCGAAAGGCATCGGTAAAATCCCAGTGGAGCTCATAAAATATGGAAGCGGTCCACACAATGCCATACATCTGACAACAAGAACAAATGCCGGGCAAGTTGAGCCAATCAGTTGTATTCGCTAGTCACAAACAATAATGATAAGCTACAGTGCGAAAACTACAGAGGCATACCACAACTTTGTGCGGCACAAAAAATATTTTCGAAAATCATAGAAAATAAAGTCAGATCATATGCCAATAGTATTATTGGTGAGTATCAAGATGTCTTAAGAGCAGATAAATCGACAATCGATCAATTGTTAACTGTCATGTAGATAGTTGATCAATTTCGGGAGTTCAACATAGACGTACACCAAATTTTTGTTGACTTTAAGGAAGGGTACGACAATATTGATCGTCACATCATCATCATTATTTATGGCATAGCTCCGATTCAGACCTTCGCATCCAGTAATAATCGCCTCTGATTATCGCGGTTCTGCGACCTCATTCGCGAATTGGAAATCTCAAGCAGCAATCTTGTGTCAGCATCGATTGAATCTTCCCATCATTTCTTCGAATTCTCAACTGGACGATTCCCCTGCACTCTACCCATAAGCGTTCGTTAGGGGAGCCTGTGCTCTTCTATCCCCTCTACATGCCTTGATTATTACAGCTTGCATAGATTTACGTGTGCGGATACAGTGTCATAAATTGTAGTGAAGTCTCCACTTTGTGATAACCTCGATCTTGCAGATCGATATACCGCCGAGATCTGTCACCCCTATATATAAATGTTCCAACCAGCTGATAAAGTTGTGTGACAAATCTCTACACCCTACGCCACTGACATCGACGGGTGTTGAACGAAACGAAAACGAACAGATCTTTACACCCTACGCCACTGACGTCGACGGGTGATGAGCGAACTAAACGAAAACGAACAGCTCGCGGTGACTTCAGCGGAATGTCGACGAGAAAGAAAATGGCGGTAGCTTTTTTTTCTGATTTTCGTCGGCCGAGTAGTGAATATGTTCATTCGGTTCGGTTGTAATTTATGCCGTGTGTGCCGTAAGAAAAAAAGAGGTTTGCAAAAACAGGAACGAAAAATCTGAAAGAGAATTGTGTGCTAAACTAGTGGCAGGTCAAATTGGAGTGCTTCTGACGACGAAAAGACAAAGAAGTGAAATTTCCCTACAATTTAGTTTCAATTGAGGCTATAAGATACCATTACGAAGTAAACTCATTCAAATCTTTTACAGATTTCACGAGAGAAAGGTGGATGTAAGAAATTGACAAGTGGAAGAAATTGCTTCTGCAGAGGATAGCCTCTATAGTAATATCTTGCGAGGTAATTTCGTGTATTGCTACGATAACTTAACCTTGAACACAATTTCAATTCTCAATAGGTCGATCCGTTCTGCTTGAATGCATCTTTAAGCAAATGGTATATAACAGTACAGCCACAAACGGAGACGAGTTGTCACCAAGCACTCAGCAGCTTTAAACTCCATTATTACAGCTTACCATATCATCAATGCCATCAAATATTAGCGATAATTGTAATTATCCAAGTGAAATAGCTCAGCTTGTTCAGCTGATCTGACATTGCCACTAATTAGGAATAGCAATAGCATCCCTCAGATGTGAAGAAATACTTCTGCAAATGGATCGAGCGGTATGTTGTTGAACGATTATTCAAATAACAATTTTAATGTTCGAGTTAAAATGCTGACTTCAAGGTCTATCTAATCCCCAATGATCCGTATTTTCATGAAATCAAAATTAGTTTATCAATTCGGATGACATCGCATTTTCGTTGAATATATCGGAATTGACAGTAAAGAGGTAGAATTTTCCTAACTTTAAATTTTCATTAAATCATTCTGAATCTCTATGCAGAGATCAATACACCTCACAAAATGACATTGACCCCTTGTAAAGGGACCAACTCTCAGTGATATAACGGAAGATACATTGTTAAGTTATACATTGTACGAATGGAGTATCATCTTTCACATGTATTTCCCATTTCAAATTTGATTCGTATATTCGTATTTGTTATTGAGTCATGAATTTAATTGTATTTGTATTCCAGCTGCATCAACGCTTCCTTCATGTCTGGAATTGATCTGGGCACAATGTTAACGGCGAATTTGGGGAGTTTCATGCCCTTGCTGTCTACTGGTGTTTTCCTAACCACAAGTTCCAGATCAATATTGCAGCGTTGGGGAAAGCCCATCCCGTTATTTTGGACCTAAGTTTTATTGGGAAGCTTTCAGTCAAAGCTCCATTAACTTTGACCTGAGACTCGGTGTTTAACATTGTAACTTTGGTCATTCAGACGAATTTAGTTGAGATGTCAAAGCCAAGCATTATTCATACAAGACATTTTTGTCAACACTGTTGTATGCTTCCTTCAAGTCTACAAAGAGCTGGTATACGAGTACATTGATATTATATTTCCAGCCCTCTTTGAGCATCACTTTTACTGAAAATACCTGGTCAATCGTAGACCATCCACTTTAAAAATCACCTTGGTACTCTCCAATGATATTTTCATAATGAACGCTCCAGTCTTCGCCCAATGACTTTAGACATCGCTTTATGTAATGTGCCCAACAGAGTACATTAAATACCTCTGTAATTTTTACACCATAACCTGTTTCCCTATTTATGTGATCGACATATGATACTTTTTCGCCAGTCATCTAGTAGCTGCTTCTTTGTCCTTATCCTACATAATAACCGATGAAGAAGGTTGTGTAGGTGTATTCCTCCATCTTGGAGTAGTTCTGTCGATGTTTCGTCAATTTCAGGAGCTTTAGTATTTTTGAGAACACGAAAGGCTGTTGTTAGCATTGCCAGGTTTTTGGACGTAGAGTTTATATGCTAGATTTCTTTTGTTAACCGCATCTTGACATTCTTCATCGAACCACTCACTCTGACCATTTTTTGCCGATGCCCTGAGACCTTTCCTCTGTATCTGTGATCACACCTTTGACCATTTTCCATGTTATTTGGGTATTGTTGCTATTAACTGCCAGCTGCGAGATAGTTTTCGATGTGGTAGACTTCACTGAATTATGATTTTACTTAGGTAGATCGTAATTTCTTATCAGTGGCTATGATTGTTTTTGATATTTAGAGATGCGACATCTGAATTAAACTTTGGATAAATAATGGCCTAATCCATAGTGAGCGCCAGAGAATGAGCGTATATAAGAATGCTGGTGGCCGCTAGCTTTTCGATGAGAACGTTGTTTGTTTTTTTATGCGTGAAGCCATCGGGAGATGTCCACGTTCTTTTGTGAATGTCACGGTGCGGGAAGCAGGTGGAGTTCATGATGAGGTTTCTACCTGACGCGAAGTCTATTAGGTATTGTACGTTTGGGCTAGCTCTGCGTGTAGGCTGTGCCCTTATTTTGTTCTTCTGTGAGCCAGCTCCCGATTAATTTTGCCCTTAAAGTCCCCTGTCCGTCCGTCCGTCCGTGTGTCACACCACTTTTTCTCGCAAACGACATAAGCTGGAAACATTAGATTTTGTAGGTAGATGCGAAGTGACGCCCTCTTCAAAGTCACTTCACAATAAGAAATTAATAAGGTATTTGCGGGGGTCCCCCCATATAGGTCAGTGGGCTCTGAAAAACAAAATTTCATCGCATGTAGGCAATATCGGTATCAAATGAAAGGCCCTGATGATAACTTTTCAAACCAGGTCTTAAAATGACAAATTTTGCTTTGAGGGGTGCAGAGGAAGGGGAAACGTACGAAATTTTTTGAAAGTTATTGTATGTATTCTGAAAACTTCACAATAATTGAACGATAAACAGTTAAGTTACAGCCGATGGAATATTTAACAATTACAACAACATTAACACGTGATACTAAGGAGATACGCGTTTGCAACGGACCTAGACACTACAAATATGTAGGAATTTTAATAAAAATTTTAGAAATGGTTCATAATATTGATGTGTTATCATGACTAATTAAGCGATGGGGTCAAAACACTTGAATAAAATGGCGGTGAATTTAAAAACATCATAACCACAATAATTTTTCGAACTCAATTTATGGAATCTGTATATTAGTCAAGTTTTAATATGCAGCATATATTGCTGGATTTACTAATTGTTTTACAAAACCTTTCTGGCAGGAGCACTCTCCTGATACTTCAACTTGTTTTTATTTCCTTCTCCTCAAAAGGTTACATCGTCAAGAGGATTATCTCCCAAATCGTTATGGCCTGAAACGAAGACGTAACTTTTTGGTCTTTTAAGCACTAAGCAATAAGGGCTTCAACTTTTTACTTTCTTTTATTTTTCTGCGACAGTATACTAAGTTTTGTATCTTCGAATCTGTGGATTTAGGGGGAAAATAACGACTATTAGGAGCTTTCTGCCGTTAAAACAAGCTTCACGCGGAAACTGAGGAAAAACTTGCAGAGTTTCTGAGAGAAGATTGGGGGGACATAAAGGAGGAATTTATTCTGGATTTGCTTGCTAGTTGCAAGATGCAACTGCAACTGGCGGAAGTTTCCAGCAACATGAAGATTGACGAGGGTGAAAGTTCCACGGACAGTGGTCACGAGGAGGAGGCTGTCGTAAGACCAGAAGCCAGAAAGAGGCCAATAGGGTCTCCAACGCAGGAGCCTACTTCAAAGGTATCGAAGACCCTGGAAGTGAGCAAGCGGGATTTTCCCCAGCTCAAAAATGTAGCAAAAATAGCTTTCGTTAGTTTCTCCGGGACCATACCCAAGCTGCATGGAAGGCCGGGCCTTGAGGGTAATAAAGGGAAATTGAAGCCCCAGCAGCCAAGCGCGGCTGCTACCAAAAAAAAGAGGATGCCTCCTATAGTGTGCCATAGACTCAGCCTGAAACTTTCAGGGTAAGCGTAAAAAGGGCATGCATACGAAACTCTATAAAGGAGCCAGAGTTCAACGTGACGGTGAACAGCTCCTCCCGAGCTTCGCTCCACCCTAAAACTGGATCATACCAGCCTATTTAATCTTCTGAAGTATGCGAATGAGGCTTGCTATACCTATACTCTTTCAGGAGAGAGAAAATTGACTCTCCTTCTTAAAGGCGTGCACAGCTCATACGATAAGAACGAACTCGTGGCTGAGCTGAAGGAACATCTCGTAGAAGATATCCTATAAGCCAAAGGGTTCTCCACTATAACCTCTAGGAGGGAAAACAGCACGCTTTCATATTTCGAGTTCAAACCGAAATTCTAAGTGAAGAAAGCGATGGACATAAAGTTCCTATCGCATCACAACATGCAATGGGAATTTTTGCAGACCAATTGCACTTCCCATTACTTCAATTGGCAAAGATTTGGCCACGTCGCTTCTAACTGCGGTCTAAAAGTTAGAAGTGTAAAATGCGACAACCAACATAAGTCCATTGAATGTCCAATCTCGAAGGACGAGAAAAAAGACGGGATCTTCTGTGTGAACTGTAATGCTAAGGGACACCCTAAGAGTTTCAGAGGTTGTCCTAAGCCAAGAGAAGTTGAAGAAAGGTGGAAAAATCTCTAAAAGAAAAAAGCGGAAACAAGGGATTTCATCCCCGCCTCTGTAAAACATACAGTACGTGAAGGGATTTCGTACTCTGGCCTTTTGTAAGGTGCAAAGAAGCAGCCTGAACCTCAGCCTATACAGCAACCCAAACAGCAACTACAGCAGTCGCAGAACTACCAAAATACAGTTTTGAGCACTGGCTGCCAACAATTTTTCGGGTGTGACTTGTTCACACTCATTCAAAAAGTGGACTTTTTCATGCCTCACTATAGTAAACTCATGAAACCTAGTGAGAAAAAGCTGCGTACTTAGAATGTGTGGATCCTTGGCGCTTCCGAGAATTGCTTTAAGTTGTGTTGTCCTGCAATTCTGATGCCTTTATTTTTCAGGACGCGTTTGATTTTATAAAATGCTGCTGAAAAAGTTACCGCTGCTATTGTAGTGCTTTCGAGTGCCTTCGCTTGCTTAAATAATTTAACTGTATGTATTGCTACGTTGTCATTTTTTACTTATCATTTGTTGTATCATGGCCATGTTGTGGCCATTGATCTTCGCCGTATGTTCTATATACCGTAATTCCTTGTCGTATCTCTGCGCATTAAGTGGTACTTTCGTGAGGCGATTTACTATGTGGTGGAACGACGAAGCAGGTATTGTTCTTTGTGTTGTCGTTGGCTTGCGGTAAATATCGAGTGCGATTCCTCCATTTTCTTTAATGATCCAGAGATCCAGGAACAGGATCCTACCATCTTCCTCTATTTCCATGCTGAATTGGATACTCGTGTTTATGTCATTTATTTCGTTTAACGTTTTTTCGATTTTCTCAGTTTTCACGATCGCAATAATGTCGTCCACGTGTCGATACCATATTCTCAGCATTGAACCTTTTTCCTCTATCTGCTTCTCTAAAGCTACCATGAAAATTTCCGCTATCACTGGTGACAATGGGTGTCCCATTGCTGTCCCCTTCATTGTTTTATAATACAATGCTTACCCCTAAAAATGAAGTAGTTCTCTTGCATGTTCCCTATTTGTTTCAATTTTTCGATGAGCCACTTTGCAATCTCGTGTATAGGGGAGCTGATGTCTGCTATTTCTTCTCGCATCTTGTTGCCTTGCTTGTGAATCTTGGGTTGCCCTCGAATTCTTGGGAGGACCCCGTTGGGGACTTTGAGGCTTCCTTTATTCTGAATAACATCTTTACACTCTTTTAGTATTTTTTCCACGCGCTTAATCGATTCGGGTAGTGAGTCTTTCCTTAATTCGAAGAATCTGGGGCCTTTATCGAGATTTACCAGAAGACATCTTGGAGCCTCATCGTAAACGTAGTCGGCTTATAAAACTACTCGCAAGAATCTACTCCGCAATTTAAATATGTTCAACTGGGAATACGAACGTATTCAGCTAGTGATTACGTGTCTAAACCGAATGATCTCGAGGAAAACCACGGCTTTTGCTAACAAGCGGTTTGAACACTCCCTGGAAAGTATCAAACCGAGTCCTTGTATGTTTCTTCATATCTATAGGATAACTGGCAGAAAAAGGCTACCCGGGGTCCTCACTTATGATGGATCCATGCTCATGGATGAAAAAGCTATCACTGACTCTATCGCTAAACATTTTGCGAAAGTTCTTCAAGGAGAGAAAGCAAGTGAGGAATCTTCCATTAGTTCGCTAGTGAGCCGCACCACAACGAATTTCGACAGGACCATGAGCAATTATGCTTAACCGTGTTCTCTGATTCAAATCCCTCTGACGCACCTACTGACCATGGTCAGTTTGTCAGTCCTGAGAGACTCACTTTGTTGGCACTTGAACGAAATTCCAAAAAATCAGCAGGGGCTGATGGGATCTCCAATTATATGCTTAAAAGGCTTCCCCATGTTTTATTTGTTTTTCTCGCAATCATTCTGAATAATTGCATTAAAATTTGCTGCTTCCTTCAGTAATGGAAATGCGCAAAAATTTTTGCAATACATAAGAAGTCGGGCAGTACTGATGTAGTCGATACTCATCCAATTTCCTTGCTTTCAAATATTGGTTAGCTGCTTAAAAGGGTAATACTTGAAGCAAGAATTGTGCCGGAAAGATAATTTGGCTTCAAAAAAGCCCACTCTACGGTGGATGTTATGGCCGTGTTCCAAGCTGATATAACCAGAAGTTGGCGCAATAATAAGCTTTTTTTAACTTGCTTGATCGATGTGGAGAAAGCCTTTGACTCTGGATGGATCAATGGGCTTCTCTACAACATGGTAAGTCCAAGCTTTCCGGCCCATATTGTAAAAATTACAGGCAGCTTCATTTGCAGTGACTGGTGGAGCTAGGTCGGACCCATTTTGTATTGACTCGGGGATCTCATAGGGGCCTATATTAGGCCCACTTTTTTCAACATATTCACCTCTGATGTCCCGGGCGTAAGAGACGCATATAAGCCCGGAATCTAGGTGAACCTCTTTGCTGACGACTTGCTAGTGTGATCATCTGAGCACAATTTACGCTTTGCTAGGATGAGACTCCAAAAGTATTTGGAATCTTTTACTGCATATTACCGGAAATGGGGAATCAAGGTAACTGCAAAAAAAAAAGTGATTTAATCTTGTCAAGGACCCTCACAAAAACTTTGGTCGTCGTGCAAGAGGCATCTGTGACTTTAGGATTAAGTTGAATGGGCAGATGGTGCACTGCTCTAGGCAAACGAAGTACTTGGGGGTAGTTTTCGGCAAGCAAGCAACCTTTAGTGCTCACGTTGATAATATTTTGAAAAAAGTGACTTATGCGTACCATTTTTGTTAGGTCTTTGTAAAAAAATTTTTTACAAAGACCTACTAGTTTCGCGACCTGTCTGTCCGTCTGTCCGTCCGTCCGTCTGTCCGTCTGTCCATCTGTCCGTGCGTCACAGCTGATTTCCTCAGAAACTATAGAAGCTAGAATGCTCAAACTTTGTGAAAAGGTCAAAAGTGATGGTCTCTCAAAAGTTAAGGCCTTAACAAAAATTTAAAAAATGTTTAAGGGGGGTCCCCCCTAATAACGAATTGGCCCTTCAAAATTGTTTTTCATCAAAGGTAGTCGAGTGGAGTATCAAATGAAAGGTCTTGATTAGAACTTTTAGAATCTGAAATAAAAAAATCATTTTATGAATTAGGGGGTCCAGGGAAAGGCAAAATATACCCAAAATTTGTGTCCCCCCCCCCCCCCCCCTCGCGATTGGACACCTTTCAGCCGAAAAATCTGAAAATTATCACGAACGTGGACCTATATGAGTACAAGGGCAACAAATACCTTAGAAATCGAAATTCACTCAACTTTGTTAATAATAGTATGATTTGTAGATTTTACATTTTCGCCCATAAAATCAAAACAGTGCCTTTAAACTTTTTGAAATTTCACAATTATATAGACTAACATAAGATATATAAGTTCACAAAGTTTAATTGAGATCGAATTATAATCAAGTGAGTTATAGCCATTTCAATTATATGGAATTATACCAACAATAACACGTGTTTATGGTTGATATAGGGTTTTCCAATAAGAGGTGTTATTTTGATATTAAAAGAAAAATGCCATTTTTAATACAAATGATCGAATGTTTATTTCATTATAAAGAAGAAGATATGCCGTTAATAGCAATAATTAACATTGAGCAAATAACCACTACGACACGCTTACAGGACCATATCCTCTGCATGAAATTTTCCATAACCAAATCGCAAAGTAGTTGCCCTATGTCCTCGATAGCCTCACGAATTTCATCTTTGAGATCTTGAATCGACGCTGGGCTATTGGCATAGGCCTTCTCTATCACGTGGCTCCAAAGGAAGAAGTCGCAAGGTGTTAAATCAGAAGATCTATTCAAAATAACACCTCTTATTGGAAAACCCTATATATATTTAAAATTGACTTAGGCACTTTTATTTTCTTTCAATTTTCATGAAAATTTAAGGAATAGTGTTTAACTTGAACATGTTCAATCGGCCGAGCATTCAGAAAAATCATTTAAGCTAGATTAAAATGGCGGCTGCACTGTGCTTATGAAAGAAACTGTGCATCTTTTGTATAAATTTGAACAATTTCATATCTAAGTATTGGATGAATAATTCAAGTTATCGATTCACGCCATTAGAAAACTTGTTTCTAACCCTAAGATGTTTACAAAGACCTTCTGGTAGGAGCACTCTCCTGCTTACTCAACTTGTTGTACCTCATTTCAGGAAACATTCAACAGCGAGCAAGCGAGCCAAGGTTTGTGCGTGTAAAACCTGGAATTGAGCCCTGAAAACAAAATGGGACAGAATACGATTAGTGGAGCAGAAAATCCTTCGGGTTTGCGCACGCCTACGCAGAAGCGAGGACGGACGGTCTTACCCCAACGAGGCGCTGTACCAGGAGGCGAGAATGGAGCCAATCAAATCGTATGCGGAAAAGCTGGTGGAATCGGGAATCAGGAGAGCCAAGGAACACAAGGCGGTAGTAGTCAGGCAACCGACGGACAACCGCTCAATGGATGCAGCGAATGAGTAGTTTTAAGGTAGCCTTAAGAAAATAATGTTACTTAATTTTAAGAAACTTGTAATAACCGAGGAGCTATGGCTCTAAAAGCCAGCGCTGCCACAGGCACACAGCACAAACTCAATTTAGCAATGAGTGGCCATTCGGTCGCCTTCCCCATCGCAACACTCGTTTTTTTTCAAGTTTTCATTTTTCGTATTAATAATTATGATGTCATGTGTTAATTCTTTACAGTGCAGAGTATGAATGCGAATTTCGAAATAAAAATTTAAAGAAATAATAACTTCGACTTATAGAGCATTTTCAAATATAAATTCATTTTAAATCGTTTTTCTTGTCATTGTGCTCTACATCGTATTTCAATAGCGGGGTGTTTTAAAAAATCATTCTCTGCATTTTTCCCACTTAATTTCGCCTAATCATTATAAACGAAAATTGCTTTCAATTGATAACTTAAGCGAATCTACAAAAGACGACGTAGATTTTAAAAACAACCGAAACGAGTGTGCATTATCACCATCGCGGGTCCACCCATAGATGTCACTATTAAACGAAACTTTGCGCGATTTTCCATTGCTGTTTCGTTGCTCGATGGCTCGGCCCCGCCATTTTTTGCAACTTGGGAAAAACACGAGGGAGTTTGCCGGCTGTCCGGAGAGAACGTTATTCGGTGTTGTAGGCAAGAAGTCCTGACTGAATTGTTTTAAGTTGATTTAGTTTATTATTGCAGTTGAGTTTAAATAGAAAAGTGAGTACAGAATAATGATTGCAAGTGTGCTATTAAGGAAGACAAGTGTTTTTAAATAGAAAAAGTGGAATCTGTGAATTTCATTCGTTGGAGGATTACTTATTGGAGTAGCGGACTGAACAGGTACGTCGGGATAGGGAGCATAGCTTATCAAATTTAACCTATGAATTAATTTTTATTTATTTATTACTTAATTTTATTATAAAACAAAACGCGGTAAAGGTCGCGAACAGCTCGTGGAACGTGGAAAACAGAAGAGAGATGGGGAAAGAGCTGCGGAAGACGGAGTTGGTGTAATTACGCGCTTGGTTGTGTCGAGCGGACGATAACCTATAAATTAGTGGTTCGGATTTAGTGCATTCCAGCCTCGTAGCTGCAAACGATATTAGTGAGCTGCGATTTCTTTTTACAAAACACCCCACCCCAAAGACCGACCTCTGAAAAACAATGGAGACGGCGAACGCAGAGTCTCGGGGCTTTGCTGGCAAAAGCAAGTCGCCAACCATGTCACGATTGGATTAGCCGAGTGAACGTCAAAACAAACAAAATGTTTTCTTACATAAACCTATTCATATTATGAACTGATCTCATTCGTGCAAATCATTTTCATAACGGGCAAACACTTCAAATGACGATTTAACATAAACTTAATCTAAAACTATGTGATATTATAAAAAAATAAAATATCCGTGATGTGCGAAGAACTAATTATCTGGTTATCTGCGCGCGTGATAGATTTTAAAGTAAGAGAGTGTGTTTACGAACTTATTGGTGAGTCACATCCCGTTTGTGTTGGTGATTAGATCGGATAGAAGACACGTTCGGCACCCTCCAAACTTCATTGAGATTATCGGTTTCTGGTTCAATTTGCATTCTAATAACTTTTAATTAAAGAACTTCATTTTCGACCTATGAAAGTTATGTAGTTTTTAAGCGATTTTACATAAATAGTGACCTCAATTTCATGGTCGGCATGTGAAATTCTCAAAGTGTAAAAACAATTCAGAAGATAAACAACTTTCGTTGGGAATTATCATTTTTCTATCGTCATGTTGGAAAATTTTTGTGGCACGACAGGAGCATTGACAAGAATAAATTAAATAGAAAAACAATTGTTTGTTCGGTCGCGTCGAAATATTCTCTTATGAACTAACTTGTAACTCGAATTTGAATTTGTTATCAGTGACATATTGTTTTGTTTCCAAAATCTTATATGATTTCCTATATTCTGGTAAGTGGAAATCCATAGGTCAGAATTATCCTTTGTGAAAGCATTCAACCATTGAGTGAACGAACTTACAGCTTAAAATATTTCGTTTGTTTTGGTTCGTTGCACACAGAAAACTGTTAGAATGTAAACGGTACTCGAGTTTTCATTGATGCAAAACAAATAAAGCTATATAGATCTATGTTTGCCCACCAGGGAAAATAGCAGACGCTATTTTAGTGGAGGTGCTGCGGTTAAAATGGAACACTTCCAAGCCGCTTTCGATCCTCGAAAGCAAGAATTGTTCGAAGCGCGCTTCCTTGGAGCTAGGCTCGCACAATAGCGATTGATAAGTAAATTTGCATAATCTCGTGGAAAGTGTAGATTTAAAAACATTCCAATGAAAGTGCGGGTAAGTTCGCGAAATTGCTAAAAAAAAAAAAAAAAAAAAAAAAACTATTGCTAACCGCATACGATAGTAAAAGAAAGTGGAGAAAAAACTTTAAACTGTTACGAACTTTATTTCCCTGACCAAGTGCTCGAAATATTTGTGAAAATAGTAAAAGCAAGTGTGTTGCCACACACCGTGAACTCTGTAGTAAGAATAAACCCAATCAGAAAGAATCAAATAAGTAGCCTCAAAGCAAGTTGCAAGAGGCCTTCGAAAACCAGCGCGCATAAGGTTACACCTTAGCTCAGGTACTTGACGTGCTTCAGTCCTTCGATAAGAGTTGATAGTCGGCGAAACAGATAAATTTGGCAGAGAGCTGAATTGCAACAAGCATGTCGTCGTCTAATGTCTTACCAGCGTTGGTAGCAGCTCGCGAGTTCGAGACCAGTTTTTCGGGAATTTTCGGTCCCAGCGAAAACGCAGTCAAGACGACTAGCAAATTTTAATTGTCATTTTTGCAACTCGAGTGCTTTGTTAATTGAGCCGAACGCAGGAAAATCTTTTGGAAACTGTCGCGGCAGATACGGTCACGCAACAGCTGAAATTGCATCACCTGAGAGATCCAGCACTGGAGCAGTACTAATTAGCTGATGCCGCGTTTGGTTCGTTTTCAAGGTCTCGGCAACCGTTTGTTCGGATGATCGAACATATGTCGCCTCGTTGCCAATCAACTAGCAAGAACAACTCTAGCGGGAAGAAACAAAAGGATTCGGCGGAAGGCAGAAAGAGCACCTCTACAAACGTGGAAAAATATCGAAAAAGCTCGTACAGCTCCAGTAACCGATAATCTTCATCACTAAGAAACCTCCGCTCAACCATAAGTGAATCAGGGAATAATAGTTATAGTCAGCGACAGCCATTCAGTTGGTCGTCTACGGATAATTTTATAGCACCACAACAACTGAAGGCCGGCTGCAGAGAATGGTGTGGAATTGCTTAAACATATCATTGAAGTCGGAAATGAAACTACGCCAAATCAAACCTATCCTTGAGCAGTCATGCAGGTGAATTTCTGCACTTTATGTAACCGGTGATAAGGCCAACGAGAACTATGCAGTCCTTACTCCTTACATGGAATTTTCCAAAACCTTAGTGCAGGAGCAGCATTTATGTCGTGAAAATATCTCAAAACGTCGCATGAAGTTAGATTTAGATGCGTTGATGAAAAAATATGATATTTATCGTTCTGAGGAGTTAGAAAAAGTTAGTCTAGAAAAGAAAAGGGATCAAGTAGCTCACGATATCAAAGAATTGCAGAAATCAAAAGCAGATACGTCGGAGTTAAATGCAAAAAAAAGAAACATAACCAAATTACTTTACCGTCAAGGACTCCCAACGAATAAAGGAACCGGCAATAACATCAATCATTTGAATCGCAAAGACCTGATCGACTACAGAGATCCAACCTGTTATTATCTTATGAAGGAAGCTGCACGATTTGAATTCGATACACCTATAAATTGTGTACGATACTTCCTCGAAAATAATTTTATTCAAATTTTGAATCCTGACTTCGGTAGAACGCTACTGCTAGAAGCTGCTAGGATCGATCTAAACCGGATTGGCATCGTTGATGAGGAAGATATTAAAGCGTCAAAAGTTAATTTACTTCATTTAACAGGCGGTGGTTCAATAGCGAGTATCCTCGGTTTTATTGCTAAACTGACCATTTTTCCGACATTCTTACCTCTTCGATTTATTGCCAGCGGACAGGAATATATTTTACCAAGTGATTTTATTACTAAATTTTGTATGGCATTCGCCCAAAGAACCTCTATAGTGATAAGTGAAAATAATACTAATAGCAACAAAGCTAACAAAATTGAGAATTTACAGGACGCCTCCAGCACCCATCGAGCGCTCGACGGAACAAGCGGTGAGTCCTTTTAATTAATAAAATTTATGCCCAATATTTTCATATTAATTATTCATATTATATAAAAATTTGATTATTAATAATAAATTATAAAATTTTTTTTTATGTATACAAAAATATTTAGATACATATATTAGATTTCGACAGTAGAGTTTTGGTTTCAAATTAATTGGAAGCCTAGAAATTTAGTTGACGCGTTTTCATTAGCTGAACGTGATTACAATTAAACATTTTTACTTTGTTTGTTGAAAAGCAACTCGGTTATTTCAAAGCCTTACTAAATAATTAGGAAAAACTGGATGGAATCTTAAGTTAAGAAAAACTAACTTGAAAACATAGTATAAACATGCAACATTTGGTATTTATATACTATAAGTAATACAAGCTCTCATTTTTTTTTTTTTTACTCGGAACATGAATACCTAACGATTTATTAAACGATCGATTTTTGGCGGTCCTTGGCTTTAATTTATTTCATATCGCAAATTTTGAAATCTTTACATTTTAAAGCGAGTCATTTTACAATAAGTGGCAAATTAACATTCTTGAAGAACATGCCAATTGTAAATAAATTATTAATAAAAATGATGGATTAAACTTAGAATCGGCCTTTCCCTTCCGGTTTTTCTAATCGGGTATAGGACCCGGTACGGTGGCAGGCTTCCACCCCAAAATATGAGCCAGCCGCCGGGTACAAATTAATTCCTTCTTTTGTTTCAGGTGACTTTATGGGTTGAGTGGCCCAAGCAAAGTGCCTTTTTATGGCATAGAGTTATGCAATTCAATTGTATAATTCTATGACATAAATTGGTCACCGGGGTACTCCCTTTCTGATGGGAAAGTTCATATAATTCAAGTTGTATGAGTTTTCCACTCAGAAGAGGAATACCTGGCCACTTCAACAAGTTAACAATGGATTTATTCCGGTTGGGTGGGTATGAAGGGGCTCCACCACCACCCGGTTGCCCCTCTTTCATTTGTGGGCCATGAACTTCGTTGGGTAAAGACAAGGTTACCCCAAGTTCGCCTTTCTTCTCAGGTTTCACTTGTTCTCGAAACAAGTTATAATTCCCTCTGTGTAGTTATCTACAATTTTTGCGACTTCTGTCGCCTCTTGTTCAGCAGTCCAACTCGTGAATGCGAAATATCTTTGTAGTGGGTCCTCGTGCTTGGGAAATGAACCCGCCCCACGACACCGCAATGCTAGCCTGCCAGCGCATTCACGCGTCTCCAGACGAGGGCATTCTCGGCAGAAACCGACACCTTCCTCTGCCGAGGCAGCAGAACATCGCTGCAGTCCTTTACGGACTTTATTGAAAACTTTTAATTTCACTACAAACTCAATTTGAAATGAACTTTACACCAAACTTCTTTTAATAATCTATAAATGTTTAATGATGTTGTGGGTGTTGAAATTTTAAAGTTTAGTTTTATCGAAAAATTAATATTGTAATCAAAGCAAAGTAAATTATTATTGAACTCCGCATGAATATTGTTAGGTTAAGTTATTTATGAACTGTATATATGTAAATATTAGAAAAAATCACCAAATAAAGATCTTGATGGGTCCTAAGGCGAATAATCGGATCGAAGTTAGACGGGGACCAATGGCGAATTCGATGCAACCATGAGCTGTATGAAATTTTTGACGAACCGGAGCTCTCAACGATTATAAGAGTGCGGAAGCTGCAATGGGCTGGCTACATGAATCGTATGGACGAACAATGGATACCCAAAAGAAGAAGAAGAATTACCAGGAGATGTTGACTAGTCAAGGTCTCCCACACAACCCAGCTTGACAATTCCTGAGAAAAATTTATATGACGTACAAAAGAAAGACAGAGGTCTTAATTTTAATAAGGTTTTGTAAGGACATTATTGCAATAAACTTAAAAACATTGCGAATGCTAGACGCATGGATATTGTGGATGGCTGAAAATTCTTGGAATATTTCTTATGTCAATATATTTTGAATTACCAAATGGTAAAAAATCTATTCCAAAATACATCTGCTTCTCGCATACTTTCTTGATATTGATAAATAATATACATTATTCTCCCGTAAGAGGCACATCATGTTTGCTTATATTTCTTTTAAAGAAAAATGAAAGATTTACATTTCGAATAATGCTTTGCTTTCAATCAACTCGCAAAAGTTAAAATATTCGTGAAACAGAAAAAAGAAACATGAAATGAAAAAAAAACTTAGAAAAACATTTTGTGTAGATTTTTTGAACTGTTGCCAATAACATACATAGGTATATATACTTCGCTAACTGTGTGCTTTTTACTGCACGACGAGCATGTGTGCACACACATAAATTTAAATAAAATATGTACTTATGTGCACACTAAATCTAAATGCTTTGTTTTTCATTTGTTTTTTTTTTTTTTATTTTGTCTAAACTTATTGTGAATTCGAATCTTGTGAATTCGAGATAGAAACAAATAAAAAATGTAAATGTGCAAGGCATATGCAACATTAAGAATTACATCATGGGTGTATTGTGAAATTAGTTTGTTTTTTTAAATTTGCATAGTCCTGGTGAACAATTGTCTTAATGATTTTTTATTAATTAAATTAAGTTTTCCTTACCAGTACGTAAAGAAATTGTTTAATGCGTTTCCTTGAATATGCATTGGATCACTTATGTGTAGATCAGGGAACATTTTCAACGGCGTTGATTCTGGTTCCTCTGCTATCCCACTGTCATCTTCAGTATCAGTAGCTTCATCGTCATTTTGTCCAGATCCTCGAAACATAACTGGTGACAATTTACCGAAGAAATTCATTTTTTCACTTCACTTGAACCGATTTAAACCACGTTAAGGATTTTAAGGTTATTTCTTTTTATTTATTACGTTTTCTACAACTTACGCGAAATTAATTAAAAAATAAAGTGCAGCACTAGGAAACGTTTTTATTTTATTTAAGGTTAAGTAAGAATCACAGGTTTTTAAAATATGTCTAAAATTTAGAAGATTTCAATAGTTAAACTCATTTAAACCGTAAAAGGTGTTTTCAATATTACAATTTATGATAGTAACTTATAAATTCTTTCTTCATATGTATTTATATGTACTTAATAAATAAATAAATATATCGGATGCAGAAGCACAAATAGATTTCTTGAAAAGTCGCCCAATATCTATGCGAAGACTACCACCGACAATTAAACACTAAAAACACTCATTAGCTCTTAGTTGTTACCCCTTCGATGACGTCGCTACAAGAATGAGTGCCCCTAATTAGCTCACAGATTATGCTGCATGTCTGGCAAGGATTTGCAAGATAACATCTAACACTAGACATAGTACTCGTAAATGCAAGCGATGCTCATCAACCAAAAAAAATACTAGCAGTATCTAAATACATCTATCTTTATGCAACGAAGGAAAATATCGTTTGCTTAGGAGAAATTTATAGGGCTTGAAAGGCTTAGAATATTTGTTTTTGATTTATAGTCTGTAATGAAATAAATAAAATTATTTTAAACACTAAAACACTCGATTGACAGGTCACTGTTCAGGCTTAAAAGTTCTTTAAAATCGGTTGCTATTTAACAAACACGAATTTCGAACCTTCAAACCATATAACAAGACCTTTTTCATGATAACCCAACATTATGTAGCATTACCAATTAAGTTTATTAAAACTTCTATCATCATGCACTGTATTCGGCTTTTATTTATAAATCCTCTACAATGATACACACAAATTGCAATAAGTTTGCACATTTGGTGACATTTTGCAAACAATCCTGCTGATTTTACTCTAGAGGAGAAGGGTGCTACTATGACAAAAGTTTCAGTTAATTTTATATTCATAGTGTGGTATAAATCATTTTTGAAAAGATGCAAATGCTCAGCAAAACAGAAAATTATTCTTAAATTGAGAACTCAATCTCTTACCCGCTTCTGCGTGAACGGCTCCAATTTAACTTTCACACCGTTTCCATCCCGATAAAACCTTAGTAAGTCTCGGAGTATGTTCGAGGCTCGCACCATTGAGTTGGTCTTGTAAGTTCCGTTGAGATGGACTCTCGATTAGCGCTGGTCTGAGTCCGAATACCTGTCTTGTGCCAAAACTTGCATGGCCTCCCTGCTTCGCAAAGATAACCATGGGACCGAAAAAGTGACTACCGAACGAACGGATATAGCGGCTCAAGGGTGGATCTTATTAACCTGAGCCTGATTCCCCAAAAAAAACATACCACAGCACCAACGACAACCGCGTCAATAACTACAATACCAACGACCAAGACACTAGAGACAAGAAAAATGACAGCAATGACTAAGAACCCAAAGATGGACGAAAAACGCACGAGTGAATGTGGCAAGAAACCACCTCTTTCTTTTTAAGGTAGGGAGGTGAATGCCATTTATGCACAGAGTGTGAGACTCTCATGGGCGACAGGACTACCCACTAAACACCTCCCCTGTCAACCTGAGAACCCAGCCTGGAACCGTTTGACACATTAATTCGGGCCAGGTCTCGTTTTGTTACGCCGTGTCGCGCCTTCAAGCTGAGGAGTCCTTTTTCTAGCGGGAGGGGAGAGGGGAAGAGGAAATGCCAGAAGAGCAAACCCCAGCCCCAGCGCTCCCGGCTGCTGTGAGTCCCTTTTATATTTTAGGAACGCCCGAGCATAATGTGCCACCTGGTTCCATTTGTCAACCGATTCGAGCATCACCGCAACTATATTATCCGGGGTGAGCTTCCCCGCCTCCCTGTAGAGTTTCCTTCGCAGCCTGACTCGTTTTGTACACGCAAAAAATGTGTGACAGGCATTGTCCTCCTCTCCTGGGCAAAACCGAAAATCGGGAGACCGTGACTTACCGATCTTGTGCAGGTAAAACTGAACACACCCGTGCCCGCTCAAAAGCTGGGTCAGATAGAAATGAGTCTCACCATGCCTTCGATTCAGCCACGGTCTCACATCCGGTATGAGGCGCGCAGTCCACCTTCCCTTCGTGTAATTCACCCAAGACTGCTGCCAATCGTTGAGCGAGCGTTGTCTCTCCTCGCAAACAGTAATCTCCCTCGCATCCTCGTTTCGGCGCAGGTAAATAGCGCGGCGTTCTCTAACAAGAAGGGCGACAAGTATCAAGCCTGCAATCACTCTCACCGTCGAGTCGGAGACTGTTGGATACGAAGATGCAATTCTTAGTGCTCCTCTTCTCTGTACCTGTGCCAAACGTTTTCGGTATACCTCCTCTGCTCCATACAGTAGCACTGACCCTACAGCACTCATCAAGAGGCGTCTTCTTGATGGGCTGGGTCCCCCTACGTTGTCCATAAGTCGACTCAGAGCCGATATTCCCGAAGCAGCCTTCTCAGCCGTTGCCCTGATTTGCGCAGAGAAACCAATCTTCGAGTCGATCAGTAGCCCCAGGTACTTCACTGCTGGCTTCGATTCGATTTGTGTGTCTCCAATACTGATCATCCTTACTCTAGGGATTCTCTTTTTTGTCAAGATGATCACTTCGGTTTTCTCCAGTGCAAAACTCAGCCGGCGAGCAGTCATCCAGTCCCTCACTCGGCACATTAGCATACCTAGCCTAAGTTGCGCTTGTTCAACAGTGTGTCCAGCGACAAGAGCCGCAACATCATCCGCATAGCTGACCAAGCGCGACTCATTTGGCATCTCAAGTCTCAGTAGCCTGTCGTAAGACACGTTCCACAGATCTGGACCAAGGATAGATCCCTAAGCAACACCCGATATAATTCCCATCCTTTGTTGGCCCTGTGTCGTGTCGTAGAGCAGGCTTCGGTCCTTTGGGTGGTTCCTCAAAAGCCGCATTAGATATTCTGGAACTTGAAAAGAGTTTTCCAGCGTGTCCAGAATATTCACCCATCTAGCGGAGTTGAAGGCATTCCTGACGTCGAGTGTCACCAACAGGACGATCCGTAGCTTGGTGCGACTATGTACCTCTGCCTTTTAGACCGCGTTCACCACCTCTGCAATGGCATCAATGATAGAACGTCTCTAAAGCCGTACTGCCGAGGAGATAGGTCCCCAGCAGCACGAATCGCTTCAGTGAGTCTTCCCTTGATGATTTTCCCAGCCATGTCTAGCATGCATAACGGGCGGTATGCAGACGGCGATCCGGGATTTTCCTTCCCCTTGCTGATCAGCACGAGCCTCGCCACCTTCCATAGTACCGGGAAAACCTCGTCCCATAGGCAAGCGTTGAATGGGCTGAGCAGCAAGTCAGGACAATGGTGATAGACGAGCCGCAACACCTCAGCTGGAACACCATCTGGACCTGAAGCCTTCCTCGCTTTCAATGAGAGGACTGCCTTCTCCAGTTCCAGCTGTGTGAAGAGTGGGCACTCGTCTGCTGTTTCAACATGGACAGCGTCAACACGGACGGGATGGGCGGGGAAGAGTCCCCACACTGTCACGTCCCTGTTTTCCGCATCATGTATACAAGGCTTCCATTGGGCACCAGGTTTCCCCATGACCAGCTTGTAGCCAAGGCCCCATGGATCCTTGTTCACATTGTCCACTACGTCTTACCAGCAGCGAGCCTTGCTACTGTTGATCAGTTTGTGAAGGCATTTCCTGGCCGACTTATATGCTGCCACCAAGTTGCATGCCTCGTCATGGTTCCGTGCCCGTTGAGCCTCACGTCGAAGCTTATGACACTCCCTTCACTTTTCAGCGATTTCAGTTGACCGCCAGTACACTGGGGGCTTGCCGTGCCGGGGTCTTCGACGGGGCATAGAAGCGCAGCAAGCAGTCTTCATGATGCTCATAATAGAGTTCACCACGTCTTGAGCTGCCAGTTCTTCCGTCCCCTCCGAAGCTTTCTGTAGCGGCTCACCTGCTGTGAGAACCTTGGCGAACCTCTCGACGTCCACCCTTCCGATGATCCATCTAGTTGTAGAAGGCCGAGACCACGGACGTCGGGAGACAGCATCACTGATCTCAAGCAGAATGCACTGATGATCACTGGCTGAGTAGTCCTCTAATACTTTCCTGTTGTGTATCCTCCGCGCTTAGGACTCCGAGGCGAATGTCACGTCCGGTATGGTTCCCTCACAGCCAATACGGCGGAAAGTCGGCGTATTTCCGGAGTTTAGTATGACGAGGGCCGTTCTGGCTGCCATTTCCAGGATTCGTTTTCCCCGCGGATCCGTCCGAGGCATGCCCCATTCGATTGCTTTCGCGTTGAAGTCGCCCCCAACGAGCACTTTGCCCTCTGCGTTCGAGACAGCGCCCTCCAAAGCATTAAACTTAGCTTGGAAAGATGATATCGATTCGTTAGGCGTTAGGTACATACGAGAGAAGGTGATCCCTGAGCACCGAACCCACACGAAACCATCCCCCCTTCCACAACTCTCTGCTTGAAAGTCACTGTTCCGAACCCAGATGGCGGCAGTACCAGTTTCATCAGGATACCATAATGCAGGACTTTTATTATGGTGTTGCTCACTCAGCAGCAAGAAGTCAGCTTTCATGTCCCTCGCAAACTGCTCAAGCAGATTTTGGGCGGTTGAACAGCGGTGTAGGTTTAGCTGCAGGATGCGGGTCATCAAAGCTCTGATTTTGCATTGGCTAGGGCTTCCTGGAGCACCCGGCATTTTCCTGATCCCAAGACTTGTCCAAAATCAAGTCTTGGATCAGCATCCTTGCAGAGAATACAGTGTGCCTCCTTCGTACACTCTTTTCTTTAATGTCCCATGTCACCGCATTTGTAACATAGGGAACTCCTATCGGGTCCTTTGCATACTTGTGTGGTGTGACCATAACCAAGGCATTTAAAACATTGAAGAGGTGTTGCTCTTCGCCGTATCCTACAGACAGCCCACCCTATTCGTACTTTGTCCTTGTTCAGGAATTGTTCGGCGTCCTTTTCGGTCAAGTCAACTATGGCCATGCGTTGTCCCCTGTTGTTTTCTGGTGTCAGTCTCGCTTTGATCCTTCCCACGCTAGGGAACTCCCATTTGATGGCCTCTTCTACCTCGGCCAGATCTGTGACGCAGTCAATGTCTCGTATTTCGATCGTTGCCATCGGCTCGAAGCCCCGCTCGCTGCACTTTTGCCGAGGACTTTCTTAACTGCGTCACAGATTGCTTCTTTATTGCCGGCCTCTGCTCCGAGTTCCACCAGTATGTGGCCCGACCGCGTTGGTCGTAGTACTTTATTGGTAGTATTGGTGTCTTCGGGCCTTACGTTCCCCCGGATGTCCCACAGTACCTCCGCGTAGGATCGGCCATTGGGGCAGTGCCTGCTGCCGGGGTCTTCATCGGGGCTTCTGCCTCTCCTGTTTTGCATCAGGTCCTTTTTCTAATTGGGCGTTCGTACGAACTTTACTTTCTGGCTTTTTTTGAAGGAGTTTCTTTGCGGCTTTCTTCGCTCCTTTTGTAAGCACTGCATGGAACCCCTGATCTGGTGCTCCACGCCCATCAAGTGCCTCTTCCTTCCTTCTTCTATCCCGATCTCCTTCGATTGGGCTAGACGCCATTCTTTTATTGACTTTTAATGCGGGAGCTATCTGCCTGTCGCCTTAAGATTTCACCCCAAGCACTTCTTTAGCCTTCTGTTCATCTTCGGCCCTTAACCAGCTCCTCCGATAGTGCCCTATGCGATCTAGGAGCTCCTCTAGTTCAAGGAGCCCTGCCTTTGCTGATTTTTGGGGAGTCCCATGCAGCTTGTATTCTTTTCAGAACATCTCCCGCTTTTCGGAGTAGTCTTTCTTCTTCGTATCGCTGGGCCGCAATTTTACCTTGCAACCATCCTTGGGAGAGGTTATCGCGTTCCGTTTCCGAGTGCAGTACTTCCGCCACATATTCAACGTTGGCGGTGCATTAACGCGGTGTCTGGTCACTCTTTGCTTTTAGTGCCGTAATCTCCTCGTTGGCTTCTGGATTTTTCGTTACAATGTCGGGATTTGCGACCCTTGCATCGGTCGCTTCGGTACCGATCGCAGTAGTGACAATCGAATTTTCGGTGCTCTTTATGTTATCTTCCGCCGCTCGAACACCTGAAGTGTCCTGCAGAGTTTCCCGCTTCTCCTTAATATTCGTTCACATAATTTTTTTGCTGCGCCCGAACGCCGCAGGAATCTCAGTCTGAACCAGACTGTCTGCTATTCTCCGTTTTTCGTCCGTCTTCACTCTGTCGTTGTGTTAGTCTTAGTTTTTGTCGTTGTTAGCACCGCTTGCGATGTACTGTTGACATTGTGGCTGCAACCGCTGGTTGCGTCGTTGTTATTTTTTGTTTCGTTTTTTGGATGTTTTTGATCTTTTGATTTTGTTTGCTCCAGTTTTGTTGGGTCTCCCCTCGGAGCCACTATCTCCGTTCGTTTGGTAGTCGCCTTTTTGGTCCCACGGTTATCTTTGCAGAGCAGGGAGGCCATGCGAGGGTTGGAACAAGCCCTTATGGGGACAAGTGCTCAGAGCCAGACCAGCGCTAATCGGGAGTCCGTCTCAACCGAACCTACACCACCAACCCAATGGTGCGAGCTTCGAATGTACTCCGAGACCTGCCAAAGTTTTACCGGGACGGAGACGGTATGATAGTTGAATTGTAGCCGTTCACACACGAGTTTCACCTCGGCGCTACGGTGCAAAGCAACTAGGTCCAAACCATAATATCCGTCAGCCCAAAGCGTCAATTCCAGTTCGTTGTCCAAAGCGTCGTCCAGATCCAATCAGGATCGTTAGCTGTCATCCCAGGAGGGAACCTCACGTGACCCCCCATATCCTCGAGTCCGTGGGGGTGGCGCTCCCCAAAGAATGGTAGCCTCCAAGAGTGCTCTTGTCGACCGGCATTCTCCCTGCGGGAATTTCCTTGGGTACGTGGGGGCGGAACTCCCCAAAGAATGCTAGCCTCCAAGAGTGCTCTTGTCGACCGGCGTTCCCCCTGCGGGCCAAAACCACCTCTTATGGCATTTAGGTATGTAGTGCACTCTTCGTTTTATGTAAATAAAAACTCACCATTATGTTTTCTAATTTAGATGTAATTTGATTTTATTCTCGCGTGTACGTTCTGACTGCGCACATTAACTTCTCTCTGTTTTTATGCAAACTAGATTTTTTGTCACTGCTATTAGTACAGTGTTTTGGTTATTACTTTTAGTGCAGTTGAATAAACTGTACAATTTAGTAAAGTGTACTAATAACCTTTTTGGCAAATATTGACATGTAGAAATAAAAATGCAATAAATTGAAATTAATTTGTAGTCGCTACAGGAATAACAAGAAGCGGATGTGAAAATCGGAGCACTCGCTGTGAGAGAAGCAAGCAGCAGGGCATTCAAAATCAGAAATCGAAGAAGGAACTGGGAAGAGCAAGAGTTACCACCAATACTGAATAGACCCAGGTGCAGAACTTGAAGCAAATAGGTGACATGCCCAAGCTTTTTTTTTGTGGTAGGGAGGTGAATGCTGTTTACGCACAGAGTGTGGGAAGCCCAAGCTTGTACTGATGCATGACGTTGCTCTCTTCACCACCGAGGTGCCGAGGCACAAAACACAAGCGTCGCAGACCTCCCACCAGGGAAAATAGTAAGCAGCTTGATTGCTCTGGACAGTTCCAAAGAAGAACGGCTTATACGGAATGCGGGAATGGTCCTAAAGGGAATAAAAGCCAGCTGTAGGTGTTACACCCTTAAATAGGGATGCTCCGGCGGAAATATTCCATTGTTAAAAATGAGTGTCCCATTTAGAGACTAGCAAATTGCAGATCGGAAACGAGTATAGCAGTGAAAAGCTGAATCTTTTACAGCGTGTACTGCACAGAAGCGGCACTCTATGTAATGCCCGCAGGAATATTTCCCGATGCTCCGAAATTGCCACAAATCTTCTGGAAGAGAGATTTGTGTAACTTGACCTTGAAAACTTCCATCCCAACCTCCTACAACGTAGATTTGTTTCATATCGCGGGCGATTGTCATAGCGTCAGCATAAAATACTTTGAGGAAACTGCCAACAATGCTTATGTCTTCAGTCAAACGGATCCACTGATTGCATTTATAAATATAAGCTATGTTGGACTATCATCGTGCCCAGTTGCTATGGGTACATATTGAAAATTTAGATAATAATCACATGGTTGGGCGTGATATTGACCAATTCACCTCAAATATTGTTACGGTCATGAAATTAGATACCCTATTAATAAAAATCTCAACGCCAAGTTCCGGATTTGGACGGTTGTGCGATGGATTATTATTATTATCATCAATTTTGACCACTGAATGAAAGTATCTATTCCTAGGTAATCGTTCCTGAGGACGGTTTAGATCCATGTCAGTGTCTCTACATTTAGGGCGTAGAGTTTTTTGTATGGATAATCAGATATACCACCAAAAATGTAAATTATTTGTGATTGTGCGTGATATGTTGAAAATCAAAGGAACAAACATTTTTGAAGCCGTTCATTCTCCAAATGACACTCGCAAACATGCAAATCTCGATGGTTTTCAATGTCAACACGACCAATTAGCAATAGAATTTCACATCTGCCGCGTTTAATTACTGTTTGCACTAAATATCATGGAAAATGAATATAGTGCTTTATTCTTCTTCTTCTTCGCAGCACTACAGCCCCTCTCGGGCCTTCGCTTCCTGCAAATAGTGTCTCCAACTGTCTCGGTCCATTGACCGCGTCCTCCAATTTTTAAATCCGAGCAGCGATGAACTGTTTTTGTCGACCCAGTCAGACCAGCTTTTCCTCAGTTTCCTCACAGGTCTCCGGCCTTCAGTTCTCCCAACGAATACATTTTTGAGTATCCGTTGTCCGTTCATATTCTTGTGACGAACCCATTGCAACTTCCGCAGTCTTACAGTCGTTGGGACCTCTGGTTCGTCAAAAATTGTAAACAGCTCATGGTTGTATTGAATACGCCATTGGTTCCCATCTAGCTTCACTCCGATATTCGCATCAGGACCCGTCACTCAAAGGCGCTCAATATATTTGTGGCTATTTCAGTAAGGGTCCATGGTTCAAGTCCATAGCATACTCGTGACACAGATCTTATCACAGGTTTGTATACTTGGAGGTTTATCTTCCTGTCTATGCATCTGGTCTTCAAGATTTGAAAGGTAGGTATCAAAAATGTCCGTTCAGGACTACAGCGATGGTCTCCTGCCTCAGCGAGAGAAGATGGTAATATCAGCCGAGATTGGCCTTGTCTGGGGACGCGTGAATGCGCTGGCAGGCTAGCGTTGCAGTGTCGTGAGGCGGGTTCATACCCCCAGGACAAGGACCCACTACAAAAGAATTTCGCATTCACGAATTCCCGGTCTCAATAGAAAAGATCGACCGAAGTCGAAAAAATGTAGGTAACTAACTAAGGGGAAAATTGCTTGCTCAGAGAACAAGTCGAAATGGAAAAAAACAGACGGACTTGGGGAGACTTCGTCGTTACTCGACGATTCTCATGGCCCACAAATAAGAGTGGGGCAACCGGATGGATGTGGTGCCCCCTAGCACCCGCCCAACCGGATCAAGATCCAAAATGTTGAAGTAGCCATATATTTCCCTTTTGAGTGGAAAACTCATACAAACATACTTTGCATGAGCCTTCCCATCAAATGAGAATCATCTGATCGGATCACATAACCCTATGCTATAAAAAGGCACTTGAGTTGAAGGCCACCCAAACCAGCAAGAGGCCCTGAAACTAGAAATCAGATGGAGCGCGCCTGATGGCTAGCTCATTTTTTCTTGAAAAAGCCTTCCAACGTGCCGGTTCCTATACCCGGGCAGAGGGAACAAAATGGAAAGGCCGGTGGTGTTATTCTAATTACTAATCTCCATCTCCACCCATCTTTGATTTTAAAAATTAATGAACAAAATATTTAGATGATTTCACATTATTTTAATAATAAATTTAAATAAATTTAATAAATTTCAATTCTTTTAATAACAAACAAACAAACTTTAACTCCATGCACGCAAAAAAAAAGAAAATTCACTCAAGCATATAAAAAGGAATTACAAAATTTAAACAAAATTATCAATTATGAAGCAATTAATAAAAAAACGGTACCCTCCTGCATCCATGCCGGGCGCCCGCTGGTGATGTGGTGTGATTGCTGTTTGGTAAAATAAATTAAGAAAGCACATTAACACTCGTGACTATCTAATTAAATTTATGTTTAATCTTTTATTTTTTCTTTTTCTTTCGCCAAGAACAACAATTTTGACTTTTAGCACAACTCCGAAAATTGTCTTCTGCGGGTAAAATTATTTTTTTTTTCTTTGGCGGGAACAATCACTAGCCAATAATTCCAGCAAGATATGTAGCTCAGACAATGAACACTTTATTTGAACGCTTCAATTAGGGCTTTTCGCTCCGTCAAATTAGGAAGATTGATGTAAAACCATGAAAGCCTTTCCGCGATTTACTCCTATTGACCATTACAAAGCATTTTTCTCATTCTACGATTAACCATGGATTTGAACAACGTAGCCAGTCGAGAACGATATTGCACCTCTCTTCCACAAAAATTCCGAGTCTGATTCATTCAAGGTTGTTTAGTATCAACAAAAAAAGGTTGAATTAATTCGAACTGGATTCGAAAAAAGGAATCGTCTAGAAATTCAACTGTTCTTTTATGTTTTCTGTTGAGATGTACATCTTTTCATTCAACTTATTAATGCATATATCTCTGTTCTACTAAAATTACGAAAATGTCTGTCGTTAGTTGCGGAAGCTGGGAAACTCGCTTCGAGCAGTCACTGGCAGCACTGCTTACGAACAGAATAAGCAGATACAGTTTGCTTAACATTGATGGATTCCACATTCACCGGCCGAATAACATAACTTTCTGGCGGATCTGTTTACGCACAGAGTGTGGGAAGCCCAAGCTTGTACTGATGCATGACGTTGCTCTCTTCACCACCGAGGTGCCGAGGCACAAAACACAAGCGTCGCAGACCTCCCACCAGGGAAAATAGTAAGCAGCTTGATTGCTCTGGACAGTTCCAAAGAAGAACGGCTTATACGGAATGCGGGAATGGTCCTAAAGGGAATAAAAGCCAGCTGTAGGTGTTACACCCTTAAATAGGGATGCTCCGGCGGAAATATTCCATTGTTAAAAATGAGTGTCCCATTTAGAGACTAGCAAATTGCAGATCGGAAACGAGTATAGCAGTGAAAAGCTGAATCTTTTACAGCGTGTACTGCACAGAAGCGGCACTCTATGTAATGCCCGCAGGAATATTTCCCGATGCTCCGAAATTGCCACAAATCTTCTGGAAGAGAGATTTGTGTAACTTGACCTTGAAAACTTCCATCCCAACCTCCTACAACGTAGATTTGTTTCATATCGCGGGCGATTGTCATAGCGTCAGCATAAAATACTTTGAGGAAACTGCCAACAATGCTTATGTCTTCAGTCAAACGGATCCACTGATTGCATTTATAAATATAAGCTATGTTGGACTATCATCGTGCCCAGTTGCTATGGGTACATATTGAAAATTTAGATAATAATCACATGGTTGGGCGTGATATTGACCAATTCACCTCAAATATTGTTACGGTCATGAAATTAGATACCCTATTAATAAAAATCTCAACGCCAAGTTCCGGATTTGGACGGTTGTGCGATGGATTATTATTATTATCATCAATTTTGACCACTGAATGAAAGTATCTATTCCTAGGTAATCGTTCCTGAGGACGGTTTAGATCCATGTCAGTGTCTCTACATTTAGGGCGTAGAGTTTTTTGTATGGATAATCAGATATACCACCAAAAATGTAAATTATTTGTGATTGTGCGTGATATGTTGAAAATCAAAGGAACAAACATTTTTGAAGCCGTTCATTCTCCAAATGACACTCGCAAACATGCAAATCTCGATGGTTTTCAATGTCAACACGACCAATTAGCAATAGAATTTCACATCTGCCGCGTTTAATTACTGTTTGCACTAAATATCATGGAAAATGAATATAGTGCTTTATTCTTCTTCTTCTTCGCAGCACTACAGCCCCTCTCGGGCCTTCGCTTCCTGCAAATAGTGTCTCCAACTGTCTCGGTCCATTGACCGCGTCCTCCAATTTTTAAATCCGAGCAGCGATGAACTGTTTTTGTCGACCCAGTCAGACCAGCTTTTCCTCAGTTTCCTCACAGGTCTCCGGCCTTCAGTTCTCCCAACGAATACATTTTTGAGTATCCGTTGTCCGTTCATATTCTTGTGACGAACCCATTGCAACTTCCGCAGTCTTACAGTCGTTGGGACCTCTGGTTCGTCAAAAATTGTAAACAGCTCATGGTTGTATTGAATACGCCATTGGTTCCCATCTAGCTTCACTCCGATATTCGCATCAGGACCCGTCACTCAAAGGCGCTCAATATATTTGTGGCTATTTCAGTAAGGGTCCATGGTTCAAGTCCATAGCATACTCGTGACACAGATCTTATCACAGGTTTGTATACTTGGAGGTTTATCTTCCTGTCTATGCATCTGGTCTTCAAGATTTGAAAGGTAGGTATCAAAAATGTCCGTTCAGGACTACAGCGATGGTCTCCTGCCTCAGCGAGAGAAGATGGTAATATCAGCCGAGATTGGCCTTGTCTGGGGACGCGTGAATGCGCTGGCAGGCTAGCGTTGCAGTGTCGTGAGGCGGGTTCATACCCCCAGGACAAGGACCCACTACAAAAGAATTTCGCATTCACGAATTCCCGGTCTCAATAGAAAAGATCGACCGAAGTCGAAAAAATGTAGGTAACTAACTAAGGGGAAAATTGCTTGCTCAGAGAACAAGTCGAAATGGAAAAAAACAGACGGACTTGGGGAGACTTCGTCGTTACTCGACGATTCTCATGGCCCACAAATAAGAGTGGGGCAACCGGATGGATGTGGTGCCCCCTAGCACCCGCCCAACCGGATCAAGATCCAAAATGTTGAAGTAGCCATATATTTCCCTTTTGAGTGGAAAACTCATACAAACATACTTTGCATGAGCCTTCCCATCAAATGAGAATCATCTGATCGGATCACATAACCCTATGCTATAAAAAGGCACTTGAGTTGAAGGCCACCCAAACCAGCAAGAGGCCCTGAAACTAGAAATCAGATGGAGCGCGCCTGATGGCTAGCTCATTTTTTCTTGAAAAAGCCTTCCAACGTGCCGGTTCCTATACCCGGGCAGAGGGAACAAAATGGAAAGGCCGGTGGTGTTATTCTAATTACTAATCTCCATCTCCACCCATCTTTGATTTTAAAAATTAATGAACAAAATATTTAGATGATTTCACATTATTTTAATAATAAATTTAAATAAATTTAATAAATTTCAATTCTTTTAATAACAAACAAACAAACTTTAACTCCATGCACGCAAAAAAAAAGAAAATTCACTCAAGCATATAAAAAGGAATTACAAAATTTAAACAAAATTATCAATTATGAAGCAATTAATAAAAAAACGGTACCCTCCTGCATCCACGCCGGGCGCCCGCTGGTGATGTGGTGTGATTGCTGTTTGGTAAAATAAATTAAGAAAGCACATTAACACTCGTGACTATCTAATTAAATTTATGTTTAATCTTTTATTTTTTCTTTTTCTTTCGCCAAGAACAACAATTTTGACTTTTAGCACAACTCCGAAAATTGTCTTCTGCGGGTAAAATTATTTTTTTTTTCTTTGGCGGGAACAATCACTAGCCAATAATTCCAGCAAGATATGTAGCTCAGACAATGAACACTTTATTTGAACGCTTCAATTAGGGCTTTTCGCTCCGTCAAATTAGGAAGATTGATGTAAAACCATGAAAGCCTTTCCGCGATTTACTCCTATTGACCATTACAAAGCATTTTTCTCATTCTACGATTAACCATGGATTTGAACAACGTAGCCAGTCGAGAACGATATTGCACCTCTCTTCCACAAAAATTCCGAGTCTGATTCATTCAAGGTTGTTTAGTATCAACAAAAAAAGGTTGAATTAATTCGAACTGGATTCGAAAAAAGGAATCGTCTAGAAATTCAACTGTTCTTTTATGTTTTCTGTTGAGATGTACATCTTTTCATTCAACTTATTAATGCATATATCTCTGTTCTACTAAAATTACGAAAATGTCTGTCGTTAGTTGCGGAAGCTGGGAAACTCGCTTCGAGCAGTCACTGGCAGCACTGCTTACGAACAGAATAAGCAGATACAGTTTGCTTAACATTGATGGATTCCACATTCACCGGCCGAATAACATAACTTTCTGGCGGATCCTTTATTTTTCTTTGCGGTACAATTCGATATATTTACAATTGAAAACTCGACCTAAATTTCATAAATTGCATTTCGCACGCAAATTTAAAATTACATTCCATCCCAAATAAAATTAAAAAACTGAATAAATTTAAACAGTGCTTGCTTCAATTATTTGTGAAAATTCGCGGCGCACAGACAAAAAAACGTGAGATAAGCTCAGGTAAACAACACTATCACGTTCGAACAACTCTCACAGATTGCTAGCAAATCCATCTTATGGGCCATGTTTAAGGAACGAGCAGCGGACTCTATTCCACTCGCGTGTAGTTCATCATACGCGACGGTTTTTTCCTCGATGTTCACTACGTGGCCCACCAAGCCGAACTCCCGGTACGGGATCTCCACCGGCATTCTTCTTGCGTTCTTTATTCCTCTCATTTCATGTGGCTGCTGCAATGGGCGTTGCTGCTGCAATGCTTTTTGCTGCTGCAATGTGTGTTGCTGCTGCAATACATGCTGCAATGCCTGTTGCTGCTGCAATGGATGTTGATTTGGTTGATCTGAGTAATGTTTTGAGGGGTTCTGTTGTGCTACCGTTACTATTGTAATTGCCCGTTTTATAATACCTAGACATTTTTCAATGGGATTTTTCTTTTGGAGGAATTTTTCTCTTGGTTAGGACTCCAACTTCTTCTTCCCTCTCTATCTTTTACTATTTATATTGCGATATTTAATGCAATCAGGGTCTTGTATGATCGATCAAGTTTGATTGCTTCTGCGTTGATTGATTGATACGTTTTTTTCTATCTATCTTTTTATACTTAGCTCATTAAACTGAACTTATTGACTAAAATAGTACCGTTGATTCTACATATCAAAAATTATCTTCACAACAATAAACTTTGCTTTTCGTCTAAAGAGATCAACCTTTTCATTGCTTTTAGCCATTTCTTTCGCATTCTCGACATCTATCGGGATAAGAAAAAAATAACTTTTCCGGTGCACTGGTAGTTGTGCTTATACATTTTAGCACAACACACGATGTCCTGGTGTTTTGATAACTGGGTCCCTTTCTACTTCTAAGCATACTGAATCTTTTGAAAGGCGAAGACATTTTAAAACTTCTTTTGTTGTGTACTGATGCACATCTATTTCGTTTACTTTCAGTCTATGAATATTTTGTTTTTCGGTAGATTTCTTTTACCATGGGATCCAACCAACTGAGATCAATGTATGTTGCTGGACATTTTGATATGTTGGCGCTTGATGAAGGAGATAGGAAGGTTTTCGAGCAGTTTGATAGTGTAACTGCTCGATTACTACAGATTGTCAAAACTGAATAAAATATTTATTTGCGAGCTGTATTTTTCGGCGTATTTCGTCTCTTTCATTAGCGGTTTGGTACACGAATTTACTCGGTACACGAATTTACTCACGTTTTCAATACTGTACTCGCCAAGTGTGATATTTTGTGTATTTGAGGTATATTTTTTCGGCTGTGTCATGAGCTTTATTTTATTCTCATTGGTTTGTAGCCCTACTAGTTTTGCTTCACTGTCGCGTTTCAAGAAGAGTTCTTTGGCAGTTGTTAACGACCGTGACAAAATGTTGATGTCGTCCACATAGGCTACTACTTGGCCCGACTTGTAGAGTCATGTACCTCGTGTATCACCAGGTAGCTTTCTTATGACATACTCCAGAACTAAATTGAATAGCAGTGGGGCCAGTCCATCTTCCTGCTTTAGTCCGATATTTGTGTCAAAGGTAAAGTTGCTTATTGATGCAGACTTGGGAGGTCATCGACATCATTGTCATTTTGGTAAAACGGACTTATTTGGCTGGGATGCCAAAGCAAATCATTATTTGGTACAATATGTTACGATCAATACTTTCGTATATGCTTGCTTAAAGTCAACGTTTTATTACAAAACGTTTTAAAGTAACGCCTTGGCGCAAACATTTATAATAATATCAAATAACTTAATCCAGCTTTAACTTGGAGGAAAATACTCCGATTAAGTTTGATTTCCAATGCGTGCATATAGATTGATTCTTTATATGAAACTGACTAGTTTTCAAATGCAAAGAAGTACCGAAATTTTCCAATAAAGAAATGAAATTCAAACAAAGGATTGCGGTACTTTACTTTTTACCAAGTTGAGTTGTCTCTGCCTATTATCTACTACGCACAGAGTGTGGGACTCCCATGCTTGCAAGAAGGTGACAGGACTACCCCCTAAACACCTCCCCTTCAACCTGAGAACTTAGCCTGGAGCCGTATGACACATTACTTCGGGCCAGGTCTCGTTTTTTTACGCCGTGAGGCGCCTTTAAACTGGGGCATTCCTCTTCTTGCGGGAAGGGAGAGAGGAAGAGGAAGTGCCTGACAAGCGGTCCCCTAGCCACAACGCCTCCAGCTGCTGTGAGTCCCTTTTATCTTTAGGACTGCCCGAGCATAATGTGGCACCTAGTTCCATTTGTCAACCGATTCGAGCACCGCCGCGACTATATTATCCGGGGTGAGCTCTCCCATCTCGCTGAAGAGGCCCCTTTGCAGCCTGTCCCGTTTTCTGCACGCAAAAAATGTGTGGCAGACATTGTCTTCCTCTCCTGGGCAATACCGACCATCCGAGGGCCGTGACATACCAATCTTGTGCAGGTAAGACTGAAAACACCCATGCCCGCTCAAAAGCTGGCTCAGATAGAAGTCAGTTTCACCATGCCTTCAATTTAGCCACGATATCACATCCAGGATGCGGCGCGCAATCCACCTTCCATTCGCGCAATTCACCCAAGACTGCTGCCAATCGTTGAGTGATCGCTGTCTCTCCATGCGGACAACCGTCTCCATCGCATCCTCGTTTTGGCGCAGATAAATAGAGCAGCGCTCTCTAGCAAGGAGGTTGACAGGTGTCACGACTGCGATGACTTTCACCACTGAACCAGAGACTGTCGGATATGAAGATGCAATCGTCAGCACTCCTCTTCTCTGTACCTGTGCCAGGCGTTTTCGGTATGCCTCCATACTGAGAGCGTCGCCCCATACCTCTGCTCCGTACAGTAGCACTGACCCTACAGCACTCATCAAGAGGCGTCTTCTTTATGGGCTGGGTCCCCCAACTTTGGCCATAAGTCGACTCAGAGCCAATACGCCCGAAGCAGCCTATTCAGCCGTTGCCCTGATTTGCTCAGACAAACTCATCTTTGAGTCGATCAGTAGTCCCAGGTACTTCACCGATCATCCTTACTCTAGGGATTCTCTTTTTTGTCAAGATGACTACTTCAGTTTTCTCCAGCGCTAAACTGAGCCCGCGAGCAGTCATCCAGTCCCTCACTCGGGGCATTAGCATACCTAGCCTAAGTTGCGCTTGTCCAACGGTACGTCCAGCGGCCAAATTTGCAACATCATCCGCATAGCCGATCATGTGCGACTCATCTGGCATCTCCAGTCTCAGTAGCCCGTCATAAGACACGTTCTACTGATCTGGGCCAAGGATAGATTCCTGGGCAACACCCGATGTAATTTCCATCCATCGTTGACCCTGTGTCGTGTCGTGGAGCAGGCTTCGGTCCTTTGGGTAGCCCCTCAAAAGCCGCATAAGATATTCTGGAACTTGAAATCAGTTTTCGAGTGTATCCAGAATATTCACTCATCTAGCGGAGTTGAAGGTGTTCCTAACGTCGAGTGTCACCAACAGGACGATCCGTCGCTTAGTGCGACCATATGCCTCTGCCTTTTGATTCACGCTCACCACGTCTGCAACCGCATCAAAAGTAGAACGTCCTGTTTTGAAGCCATACTGCCGAGGAGTTTCTCTGGCACTTTCCCAGCCGTGTCCAGCATGCATAACGGGAGGTATGCAGACAGCGATTCGGGATTTCCCTTTCTCTTGCTGATCAGCATGAGCCTCGCCACCTTCCATCGTACCGGGAAAACCCCGTCCCGTAGGCAAGCGTTGAATGTGCTGAGCAGCAAGTCAGGACCATAGTCATATACAAGCCGCAACACCTCAGCTGGAACACCATCTGGACCGGGAGCCTTCCTCGCCTTCAATGAAAGAACTGCCTCCTCCAGTTACGGCTGTGAGGAATGAACACTCGACTGCTATTTCCACTGGAAAACGTCAACACGGGTGGGATAGGTGGGGAAGAGTGCCCGCACTATCTCATCCATCTTTTCCGCACTATATATTTAAGGATTCTGTAGGATGCCAAGCTTCCGCATAACTAGCTTGTAGCCAAGGCCCCACGGATCCTTGTGCACATTGTCCACTAGGTCTTGCCAGCAGCGAGCCTGGCTATTGTTAATCAATTAGCGAAGGCATTTCCTGGCCGACTTATATGCTGCTATCCAGTTGCAAGCCTCGTCGCAGTTCCGCGCCTGTTGAGCCTCACGTTCGAAGCTTGTGACATTCCCTTCGCTTTTCAGTGATTTCAGTTGACCATCAGCACACTAGGTGTTTGCCGTACTGGGGTTTCGGATAGGGCGTAGAAGTGCAGCAAGTAGTCGTAATGATGCTCATAGTTGAGTTCGCCACGTCTTGAGCTGCCACTTCTTCCATCCTCTCCGAAGCTCCCTGCCGATGTTCCATCCAGTTGTAGAAAGCCAAGAGCATGGACATCGAGAGACAACATCACTGATCTCAAGCAGAATGCACTGATGATCACTGGTCTCCAATTGTGTATTCTCCATACTATGGACTCCGAGGCAAATGTGACGTTCGATATGGTTCCTTCGCAGCCAGTATTGCGGAAAGTTGACGTATTTCCAGTGTGTTGTACGACGAACGCTGTCTTGGCCACCATTTCTAGGATTCGTTTTCACCGCGGATCTGTTTGAGGCATTCGATTGCTTTAGCGCTGAAGTCTCCTCCAACGAGCACGTTATCCTCTGCGTTCGAGTCAGCGCTCTCCAGAGCATTAAGCTTGGTTTGGAAAGATAATATCGATTCATTCGGCGTTAGGAACACACTAAAGAAGGTGGTCCCTGAACAACGAACCCACACGAAACCATCCCCCCGTCCACACCTCTCTGCTTGGAAATAACTATTCAGAACCAAGATTGTGGCACTACCAGTTTCGTCAGGATACCATAATGCGGAACTTTTATCATGGTGTTGCTCACTCAGCAGCAAGAAGTCAGCTTTCATATCCCCCACAAATTGCTCAATCAGATTTTGGGCGGTTGAAAGCGGTATATTTTTTTGCTGCAGGATGCGGGTCATTTAAGTTTTGAGTTTGCTTTGGCTAGGGCTTCCTGGAAAACCGGGCGTTTTCCTGATCCCAAGACATGCCCAAAATCAGGTCTTGGATTAGCATACTTGTAAAGAATACAGTGTACCTCCTTCGTACACTCTTTTCTTTTAAGTCCCATTTCACAGCATTTGTAGCATAGGGAATTCCTATCGGATCCTTTGCAAACTTGTGTGGTGTGATCATAGCCAAGGCATTTGAAACATTGAAGAGGCGTTGTTCTTCGTCGCATCCTACAGACAACCCACCCTATTCGTACTTTGCTCTTATTCAGAAATTCTTTTTCGGTCAAGTCAATTATGGCCATGCGTTGTCCCCTATGGGTTTCTGGTGTCAGCCTCGCTTTGATCCTTCCGACGCTAGGGAACTCCCGTGACGCAGTCAATGTCCCTTATTTTGATCGTTGCCATCGGCTCAAGCGAGGCTATTGCTGGGGTTTTGCTGAGGACTTTCTTTACTGCTTCCCTACTCTCGGCTTCTGCTCCGAATTCGACCAGTATGTGGCCCGGCCTTACGGGCCTTACGTTTCCCTTGATGTCCCGCAGCGCTCTCTAGATTTCGCTTCCAACGCTACTGTAACCATTTGCTCTTCTTCGGCCTTCTGGTCGTCTTCGGCCTTTAACCAGCTCTTCCGATAATGCCCTATGCGCTCTAGGAGCTCCTCTAGTTCAAGGAGCCCAATCCTTACTGCTATGGTGATTTTTGGCGATTCGCATACAGATTGTATTCTTTTTAGAACATATCCCGCTTTTTGGAATAGCATTTCTTCTTCATGTCGCTGCGCGGCAATTGTACTTTGCGGCTATCGTCCTTGGGAGAGGTTATCGGCTTCTGTTTCCGAATACAGTAGTTCCGCCACATTTTCGACGTTGGCGATGAAATCACACATCACCGCTTTATTTGCCTGGCCACTCGTTTCTTTTCCTGCCGTAATCTCCTCGTTGACTTCAGGATGGCTCTTTACTAATTTGGGATTTACGACCCTTGCTTCAATTGCTTCAGTAGCGATCACAGCAGTGACCATCGAGTTCTCGAGTTTCTTTATATTTTCTTTCACCACTCGAACATCTGTCCTGCAAAGTTTCACGCTTTTCCTTCATAAGACGCTCTGGCATTCGCATCATTTTTTTACTGTGCCCAAACGCCACAGGAATCTCAGTCTGGACCAGACTGTCTGCTAATCTCCGTTTCCCGTCTGTCTTCACTGTCGTTTTTGCCGTCGTTAGTACCGCTCCATATGTGCTGTTAACATCGTGGCTGCAGCCGCTAGTTGCGTCAGCGTTATTGTTATTTTTGCATTCTTTTTTTTGAGTTGTTTGATATTTTTTAAGGGTTTTTGGTTGCTCCAGTTTTATTGGGTCCCCCCTTGGAGCCGCTATTTCCGTTCGTATATGTATTCACCTTTTTGGTCCCATGGTTACCTTTGCAGAGCAGGGAAGCCATGCTAGGATAGGCACAAGACCTTATGGAGACAAGTGCTCACAGCCAGACCAGCGCTAATCGGGAGTCCGTCTCAACCGAACCTACACCACCAACCCAATGGTGCGAACTTCGAACGTACTCCGATGCCTGCCAAAGGTTTTACCGGGACGGAGACGGTATGATAGTTGAATTGGACCCGTTTACACACGAGTGTCACCTCTGGGCTACCGTGCAAAGCAACTAGGTCCAAACCATCATATCCGCCAGCTCAAAGCATGGATTCCAGTTCATTGTCCAAGGTGTAGCCCAGATCCAATCAGGTTCGTCACCTGTCATCACAGGAGCGAGCCTCACGGCACCCCCCATATCCTCGGGTGCGTGAGGGCGGCATTCCCCAAAGAATACTAGCCTCCAAGAGTGCACTTGCTGACCGGCATTCCCCCTGCAGGGATTTCCTCAGGTACGTGGGGGCGGAACTCCCCAAAGAATGCTAGCCTCCAAGAGTATTCCTTTCAGCCAGCATTCTCCCTGCGGAAATGCGCTGGGTTAGAGGCTGGATGACTGCTCACGGGTTCAGTCTAGTACTGGGAAAAACCATCCTGACAATGAAGGAAATCCCCAGAGTTCAGGACCATCAGTATTGAGGAAATACTGGTCCACCGGAAACCATCATTAAAATACCTGGAATTACTGACACACTCGAAGTTGAGCTGATAAAGCTGCTTCATCCGTACTGGCTCTGAGTCGGCTTATGGTCAACCAAAGTGGACCCAACCCATCAAGAATGTGCCTTTTGATGAGGTCCCTAGTGTTGGTGCTGCTGCACGGAGCAGAAATATGGGGCGATACTCACCGCAAGGACTGTACCGAAAACATTAGCACAGGTATAGAGAAGAGGATCACTGAGAATTGTATCTTCATATCCAAACGTCTCTGATTCGGCTATGCTAGTCATCGCAGGCATGATACCAATCACCCTCCTCGCTAGAGAGTGCCTTACTATCTATCTACTCGAAACAAAGATAAAAGGATAAAATTCCCCGTGTGGAGTGGCAACGCTCACTCAATGATCGGCAGCAGTCCTGGATGAATAGCATGAGGAGAAGATGGATTGAACGCTTCATTCTTGAGAAGACCTCGACTCAATCGAACGCACAGTGGGACTGACTTCTACTTGGCCCAGTTCTTGAGCGGGTATAGAGGTGTTCAGTTTTACTTGCACCCAATTGGTATGTCACGGTCTCCCAAATGTAGGTTTAGCACAGGAGAAAAGGATGATGTCTACCACACAGTTTTTGCATGCAAAATATGGGACAGGATATGTTAGGACCTCTACGGGGAAACAGGAGAGCTATCGGCGGATAGTGTAATCGGGGAGATGCTTGCATCGGGCAGTCCTAATAGATAATAAAGACTCACAGCAGCCGGGTACGTTGGGATAAAGGGATTACTTTTCTAGCAATCCCTCTTCCTCCCCCTCCTCCCACTAGAGGAGGGATCAACCAACAACCAAAGAGGCTTAGCCCGAAGTAATACTTGTATGTCAAACCATTCCTGACTAGGCTCTCAAATTAGCAGGGAAGGTGTTTGTATCTGGAAGCTCCACTACTTCTTCAGCCAATATGTTATCAAAGTGTTCCTGCATGGCAGGAGAAAGTGGATAGTATTTTTGTTTGATAAAGCCTGAACTCATTACGTGCTCCACCAAACTCCTGCACTTCAATCCTTCCTGCATGCTCTCAAATGCTTCCTCCACTAGCTTGTTCAGCTGTTTTTCATCAGTGTGCTGCAATACCAATCTACTCTGCAAGTGCCAACCCACTCGTGTCACTTCCTCACATACAGAACCCCATTGACCCTGCTTTAAATTCAGCCAAACCCAACAAGCGCAAGAAATCGATTCCCAGGATTAAAATAAACGGAACTGAACAACTAAAGCAATTAACATTTATATTCCCCTATGAAAACTTATTTTCCACCATGTCTTCACATCTATTCAAGTTTCATGCTTAATCCAAGATAATTTACCAATAACAAAGGAGATTAATTGAAATTAGCTGTAATCAATAATTAATTATGATTAAATTTATTTTATCACGTTTTTCAAACGTTTCATGTTAGATTTGAGAACCGTAAAATTTATAATATTGATAAATGACTTCAAAGAGTAAGAACCCGTCAAGATGTACAGTGGGAAGTTAGCAGTGTTGACTGCTTCACTATTAGTGGTCAGCGTTCGAAGTGATTATGAAAGTAGAATTCCAGATCCGTTAGATCCAAGGATCGCTATAGATCCGATTTGGTCTCCAAATAGCGAGAGGGATTCTAAGGAAACTGTACCCGTGTTGAAAGATGATGGCGAGGATGAATTGCCCGCGCTCGTTATAGATCCTGTTTGGAGCCCGGAAACAGAACGTGTAAGCAATCGTGCAGGAAGTAAGTTAATACTCTATCAGCAAGTAGTTTTTCTTAGAATTTTCGTTTACCAGTTTGCTCGATTGGAACAAACAATGGAGATCTGCCAATGATGCAACCGATCCTTGTATCACCAGTGAGCCGGCAAATGCTGCAACCTTTCAAGGATAGTTTTGTAAGGGTCAATCCAGGAGAAATAATAGACATGTATTGCCCAGGATCGTTTGTTAGTCCGTTGATGGGAAAGAAAATCAGTGCTACTTGTGTTGAGGATAGTGTTTTCATGGTTGACGGAAAAATCTACAACTTCCGCGAATTCCAATGTTCATCCTTGGCCGGTAATTTAGTTCGCAGGACATCTCGTACTTGCTATGAAGATAATGTGATTGTTGAGATTGGATTCGATTTGGTCGATAATTTCATTCACTTGATGGACATTTGCCATGATCCTATAAAGCAAACTAGTCATTGGGTTCACTATGATATGGGTCCTTATTTGGGAGGATATCAAAGCGGGATCTCAAGGCCTCTTTTTATTACCGGAGGATTTTATGGAGGGGTTGATGTGAACCGACTTTACACTCAAGTGGAGCAGAAAAGAACAGTTGATAAAATCCTTGGCTACGATTCGCAACGGTACTTCAACATTGCTCAAGATGTTTACATGGCAAGAGGACATATGGCTGCCAAGGTTGACTTCGTCTATGCGCCGGCTCAATGGGCTACGTTCTACTTCCTTAACGCCGCCCCTCAGTGGCAGACATTCAATGGTGGCAATTGGGAACGAATCGAGTATGGAGTTCGTAAGTTTGCTGCAGATCGGGATGTGGATTTGGACGTTTATACTGGCAATTGGGGAGTTATGTCTTTACCTGATGTTAATGGGGAACCCAAAGAACTTTACCTGAATTTCGATGAAAACGGTAATGGATTGATTCCAGTGCCAAAAGTTTATTGGAGAGTGATAATCGATAAAGCTTCGAAGTTGGGAGTCGCGTTTGTTGGAGTGAATAATGTGCATGCTATACAGGAAGAAATTGACGAGGAGTACATGCTGTGTAATGATATTAGTGACGACATTGATTGGATTCCATGGGACAAGAAAAATATTTTGAAAGGATATTCCTATGCTTGTGAAGTAGACGATTTGGCGGAGACTATTGGAACACTACCAGCCCTGGAAGTTAGTGGTCTTTTATTGTGATTTTCAGATATAGACTAGTTTCAGTGCATCCAGACAAATTTATTCAATTTCATATACATTCACGCATTTTTGTTATAATTCATTTTTAATTTGACACTGATCTTTAAAAAAATCCTTATCATCTTTCCTACTTGTGTTTTATTTTTTTTTACTTCAAACATCTACTCTAGGTGCACTTTTACTACGCCACACGTTACTACCAAACAATTATTCATTTTTGAGTATAGAGTAGTTTTTTGTTGGTTAATTGAAACATTAATTCAGTTAAGCTTTTTAGTGTTATCGGCTGTTAGTTTGTTTTTATGACTGTGAGAAAAGAAAACAAAAAACAATGTTAATTTTTTCCGAGAAATTCTCTAAGTGAACACGTTGACTGATTTCATTGTGTTTTCTTATCTCATTTGGAAGTAATTATTCAATGTCGTATTATAAGTGTTAATGATTATTGGCAATACTTGGCGGTAGTTCTTTTTATCAGCAACTGATTAATTATTGACGCGCGTCTCGGTAGGTAAAGGATAAATGGATTATATCGAAGCAGTTGTGTCTTAAACATGCATAAATTAAATTGGATGATTAAGTAGAATGTGAAGTATGTCAAGAAAGGTTTTTTTGTAGATTAAGCCGAAAAAAATATGAAGAGGAAGATATTTTTTTTTTTAAATGTTAATTGCTCGGTAGGTACTTCACTTTAAGATAACTATTTTGTTGGTTTTAGTATCAAATCATTATTGTGAAGTTTGTTTCATCATTGCAATTAATCTGGTAAAATTGATTTCATTGAGTTCACGATCTCGAATTTCATACAATCATTCTAGATTCAGGGACTCAAGCTTGAAAACTACACTATACACGTAGCCAGTTTGATTAATATTTGAGGGGTTCCTTTGTCGAACTTTAAGCCTCTGTTGTGTCCAGAGCTAACGTCGTAACAATTTATGCACTTAAGTAGACTCTCGCGACCCAAGCGATAGAAGCAAAAGGGCTAGGAAACGGGGGCCTCTCCCAAGAGGTGGCGCCAAATAACTCAATCGCCCTTGACCGCGCCGAAGAGGAGCGGCTTACTCGGAAAGCGGGGACTATCGTCAAACAACTGAGGGCTGCCTGCGAAGTGCAGAAAAACATAGGCAAGAGTGTCAAGAATGGCATTCTTGAACTGGAGGAGCTTTTTAGCCGCACAACGCACTACAGGCGGAGGTGGCTTGCAACCCAAAAGCACCAGAAAGACACGCACTCCCTCGAGGCATCAGTGGGTCCTAGCAGCAGCAAAAGAATGGCCGGTAGCCCAATTGAAGGCGACCGTGAGAAAAGGAGGAAGGACGAGACCATAAACGAAGTTGACACTCCAGGCGAGGAGTTTCATGTGGTGCGAAACAAGGCAGCGAAAAAAGCGGCCGAAAAGCTACTCCTAGAAAAAACAGGCAAAGAGCTCAACCACGAAAAGAAGAACAAAGAACCCTCGATATACCGCAGAAAACAAAGAGCGAACCGCGGCGCAAACCCTTGCGAGAGGCACTGCTTATCAAACCCACTAAGTGCCGAACCTACGCAGATGTCCTCCGTGAAATTCAAGGAGCGGTCAAGCCAGACGACACCAAAACTGCCATCAAAGCAGTTCGACCAACCCGGACCGGTGGCCTGCTGGTGGAATTCGGACCAGAGGCCACAAACAAAGATGCATTACGTGACGCGGTTCAAAAGGTTCTTGGAGATGCGGCAACCGTTGCCTCGCTCGAACCAATGGCCACCCTGGAAATCAGGGACCTCGACTGCGTCACGGACAAAGCTGAAGTAGAGGATGCCATCAGGAGGGAGTTCCCCAGCTTAAGTGAAGTCAAGGCAATATTGACACGTGAAAACACAAGGGGGCAACGCATGGCTATTGTCGAACTAGCTGATAAAGACGCCCAGCAAATCCTGGCGAAGGGCAAAATTAAGATAGGTTGGGTGATCTGCAGGATACGGAGAAGAGCGATCCCTATCCGCTGCTTCAGATGCTTCGAATACGGACACACCGCGTATGGCTGTAGGGGACCCGACAGGAGATCTCTGTGCTACAAATGTGGTGAAACGGGGCACAAAAGGAAGGAGTGCACGAACGAGGCAAAATGCATTATTTGCAAGGATGCTAAGCTAGCACCCGGCGACCTCAAACATGAGCCGGGGACAGGGAGATGCTGGGTTTTCAAGGAGGCCCTAACTAAAGCCAAATCGATACTCAAATAATCCGTATCCTGCAGGTCAATTTGCACCGAAGCACAAACGCCCAGGACCTACTTGAGCAGTTTGCGAGGGGTAAGAAAGCTGACCTCCTGTTGCTGAGACTCGCAAGCGTGGTACCCTGACAAATCTAGTACCTCGGCCATCTGGGTTCGAGACAGCGCCCGCCTTCAGGTGCAGGGCCATGGACGCGGGGGTGGTTTTGTGTGGATGCGGTGTTCAGGGATAACATATTTCAGTATTTATCTGACGCCTAACGAGGCAATGCGATCTTTTCGAACCAAACTCGATGCCCTGGAGGACGCTGTCTCGAACACAGAGGGCCACATGCTGGTCGGGGAAGACTTCAACGCTAGAGCCATTGAATGGGGTATGCCAAAATCCGACCCAAGGGGAAAGCAAATCTGTGACATGGCGGCCAGAACAGCGCTTTTTGTCCTAAATACTGGTAACACCCCTACTTTCCGCCGCTGGGGTTGCGTAGGAACCATACCCGATGTGACACTCGCTTCGGAGTCCCTGGTACCTAGAGTACACAACTGGCGAGTACTAGAGGACTACTCGGCTAGTGATCACCAGTATATAGCAGTTGAGATTCACGACAGTGCCACTCAGCGTGCATATGCCCAAACTTCAATCCTCGGATGGAGGACTGGGAGGATGGACGTTGAGAGGTTCGCTGACGCACTTATGGCAGGCGCACCGTTGCTGGGAGCTCCGCCAGGGAGTGGAGGGCCTACAGCCAAGGACTTGGTGAACTCAACTATGAGTACCATCATAGCTGCTTGCGAGTCTTCCATGCCCCGCCGGAGACCCCGACACGGTAAGCCTCCAGTATACTGGTGGTCAAACGAGATCGCCGAACAAAGAAGCGAGTGTCACAAACTTCGGCGAGAGGCCCAGCAGGCGCGAATACGGGAGGAGGTAGACACTAAGCTAGCAGCATACAGGTCCGGCAGGAAATATCTTCGCAGGCTTATTAACAAGAGCAAGGCCCGATGCTAGCAAGACCTCGTGGACGATGTTAAAAAGGGATCCGTGGGGCCTTGGCTACAAGCTGGTCATGGGGAAACTTGGTGCCCCACGGAAGCCTTGTATACATGACGCGGAAAAAATGGACGCAATAGTGCGGGGACTCTTCCCCGCCCATCCCGTCCGTGTTGACGCTGTCTATGGTGAAACAGCAGTTGAGTGCCCACTCTTCACACAGCTGGAACTGGAGGAGGCAGTCCTCTCCCTGAAAGCGAAGAAGGCTCCAAGACCAGATGGTGTTCCAGCTGAGGTGTTGCAGCTCGTCTATCACCATTGTCCTGACTTGCTGCTCAGCACATTCAACGCTTGCCTACGGAACGGGGTTTTCCCGGTACGATGGAAGGTGGCGAGGCTCATGCTGGTCAGCAAGGGGAAGGGAAATCTCGAATCGCCGTTTGCATACCGCCCGTTATGCATGCTAGACACGGCTGGGAAAGTGCTAGAGAAACTCATCAAGGGAAGACTCACTGACGCGATTCGTGCTGCTGGGGACCTATCTCCTCGGCAGTACGGCTTTAGAGCAGGACGTTCTACCATTGCAGCGATTGCAGAGGTGGTGAACGCGGTCCAAAAGGCAGAGGCATATAGTCGCACCAAGCGACGGATCGTCCTGTTGGTGACACTCGACGTCAGGAATGCCTTCAACTCCGCTAGATGGGTGGATATTCTGGACACGCTGGAAAACTCTTTTCAAGTTCCAGAATATCTAATGCGGCTTTTGAGGAACTACCTAAAGGACCGAAGCCTGCTCTACGACACGACACAGGGCCAACGAAGGATGAAAATTACATCGGGGGTTGCCCAGGGATCTATCCTTGGTCCGGACCTGTGGAACGTGTCTTACGACGGGCTACTGAGACTTGAGATGCCAGATGAGTCGCGCTTGGTCGGCTATGCGGATGATGTTGCGGCTCTGGTTGCCGGACGCACCGTTGAACAAGCGCAACTTAGGCTAGGTATGCTAATGCGCTGAGTGAGGGACTGGATGACTGCTCGCGAGCTCAGTTTAGCACTGGAGAAAACCGAAGTGGTCATCTTGACAAAAAATAGAATCCCTAGAGTAAGGATGATCAGTATTGGAGATATACAAATCGAATCGAAGCCAGCGGTGAAGTACCTGGGGCTACTGATCGACTCGAAGATGAGTTTCTCTGAGCAAATCAGGGCAACGGCTGAGAAGGCTGCTTCGGGAATATCGGCTCTGAGTCGACTTATGGCCAACGTAGAGGGACCCAGCCCATCAAGAAGACGCCTCTTGATGAGTGCTGTAGGGTCAGTGCTACTGTATGGAGCAGAGGTATGGGGCGACGCTCTCAGCAAGGAGGTATACCGAAAACGATTGGCACAGGTACAGAGAAGAGGAGCACTGAGAATTGCATCTTCGTATCCAACAGTCTCCAACTCGGCCGTGAGAGTGATTGCAGGCGTGATACCGGTCGCCCTCCTTGCTAGAGAGCGTCGCGCTATTTACCTGCGCCAAAACAAGGATGCGAGGGAGATGGTTGTCCGCGAGGAGAGACAACGCTCGCTCAACGATTGGCAGCAGTCTTGGGGGAATTGCACGAAGGGAAGGTGGACTGCGCGCCTCATCCCGGATGTGACACCGTGGCTAAATCGAAGGCATGGTGAGACTGACTTCTATCTGACCCAGCTTTTGAGCGGACACGGGTGTTTTCAGTCTTACCTGCACAAGATCGGTAAGTCACGGTCTCCCGATTATCGGTTTTGCCCAGGAGAGGAGGACAATGCCTGTCACACATTTTTTGCGTGTACCAAATGGGTCAGGCTGCGAAGGGAACTCTACAGGGAGACGGAAGAGCTCACCCCGGATAATATAGTTGCGGCGATGCTCGAATCGGTTGACAAATGGAACCAGGTGGCACATTATGCTCGGGCAGTCCTAAGAGATAAAAGGGACTCGCAGCAGCTGGAGGCGCTGGGGCTGGGGGATCGCTCTTCTGGCATTTCCTCTTCTCCTCTCCCCTCCCGCGAGGAAAGGGACTCCCCAAATTGAAGGCGCCCCACGGCATAACAAAACGAGACCTGGCCCGAAGTAATGTGTCAAACGGTTCCAGGCTAGGTTCTCAGATTGACAGGGGAGGTGTTTAGTGGGTAGTCCAAGGGTATCCTCCATGGGAGTCCCACACTGCCAGACTCGGCGGGTGTAAATGCCTTCACCTCCCTACCACAAAAAAAAAAAAGTAGACTCAGACTTGTATTTTTTCAAATGTTTTCAAAAGCCGCTCTGCTAAACACATGCAACCATTACCCAAAGCCTGAATCAGAGGTAACCTACCTCAAAATATCCAGCAAACTTATTCGTAAGTTGAATACAATCATTAGTTATTTCCTCACGCTGAGGAAACTCCGGCTGTGGCAGTAACTCGGGTGGAGACGAGCATGGGCACCCGTCGTTTTTGGCCAGGGGGTCCCAGAACAGCCACCAACCAAATGTTAAAAACTCTCCACCATGCCAAGCTTAAAAGAAAAACTTCCACATAAAAAACCAGAACAAATCGCGCGACTAAACAAAAATGCAAAAAAAAAGCTTCCACAAGCTCAACCACATAAAAAACAAAACAATTGGTTTAGCTAAATAAGACCATTCCTTAAACAAAAGCATCCACAAGCAATCCAACATACAAAAAATAGAAATAAAGCAAAGTAATACAAGTACCGCATGGACTACTAAAAAACAAAACAACACGTAGCAGAAAAACTTACAAGTACCGCGTGGACAAAAACAAAATAAAAACAACACGTAAAGGGAAGCCTCTGTGAAGCTCCATATGGGTAACAAAAATAAAACAACACGTTTACATTGCAATACATTACCTGGATGAAATGAAAGAAAGTGGCAAGTGGCGACCTTGTCAAGAAAAAAAAAAACAACACGAACAGAATTAGGTGAATCAGCTATAGAAATTACCCGTTAAAATTTCATAACAACACATATGGGGATCGCAGGTGGTAATTAGTGGAAATGCTGATATGCACTTTGTGACCGATTTACGAGTTGGAATGAAAAAAGTAATGAAGTTGCAGATTCGATGTAAATTTCGCAATAAGCAAATCATAGACGTAGTAAATTATGCAATTGGGTATAAAATTATAGATTAGGCGAAATGTTGATACAATAGAAAGTTATACTACAAAATTGACGTGAATACAGGGTCACTAGGCGCAAACCAAGGACACGAGACAGTTCAGTCGTTCTATTTACATGAATAAAGTGTCACTAGGTGTATGCCAAGGAGACGGGCCAATTCAGTCGTTCTTTCTACGTGAATACAGTGCCCCTAGACGTAAGCCGAGGACACGGGCCAGTTCTGTCATTTTATCTACGTGGGTAAAGTGTCACTAGGCGTAAGCCGAAGACAAGTGCCCGTTCAGTCATTTTATCTAAGTGGATACAGTGTCACTAGGCGCAAACCGAGGACATGCGCCAGGTCAGTCATTTTTATCTACGGGCTCAGTGTCACTAGGTGGACGTCAAGGGCACGGGCCACTTCTACTACGAGATTGCAGACCGTCCCAGATATCCATCCTTTGCCGGTTACCGTCACCAAGAACTGCAGTTAAACCCACGTTCCACTGAGTCACCGTAGTGTGTTTCACGGTTCTTATCCGCAGTGCTTCCGATGGTGAGAAAGCACTTGACCGGACGAAATTCCTAGGCAGGTAACAAACAGACTAATTCAAGAGTTTGTATATTTACCAAGCATACTCCTACCGCGGCGCCTTCTCCCGTTAAGTTTCCGGTATCACGACTGCAAGCGGGGTTCTCACCCTCCGGCTGCCACCTTCCCATCCCACTGTTCGAAGCCTGGAACAGGCCCTGGCCAGTAACCCCCGTGCATGGTCCTGACCGATCACGCAAGATGAGTACAGGGCGAGGCAGAAGAAGCCCCTGAACGAAAAAAGCTCTCACCAGGCAGAAGTAGGGGAGCCACGCTAGCTCGCATGTTTGACGGTTACCGCGGATGAGCGCAAGCAGTTCAAGGACTAGGCCCGTGAAATTCAATGACAGTTTCGGAGGGAGGTCAAGAAGAAGGCCCGCAGGTGGCGCAGAGAGCAGGACTTCACTGCCTGTTTTGAATGCAAATAAATTATTTTTCCCAAGTTCTTTTACGAATGCATTGTTAAATCGGTAGAGGCTTTGCTTTGAAAAGGGAGAGGAAGTCGTGATTTAGTGGAGTAGGGAGGAACGCAGAGTACCACTGGAAGTGGTCAGGGCTACACTGGAAACAAAAGTATAGCACAACAAACCCGGCTCAGAATACTACACTCCTTATCTATCTAACTACACTTTCTACCAATTAATTCACATCGCTGTCTTTCCGGAAAATATGCCCTCACAACTGTCCTATTCCATTGTCCCCACGAAAGAGAAGAAGCTTTCGACCACTATGATTTTTTTGCCCACCAAACGAGATTGCTCACACTCTTTCTGCAATTCACTTCCCATCAAAGGGATGAAATTCTGTCCACTATAAATTTCAACCAAAACGAGATCAAATCAATTTACTCCCCCCTGCAAAAGAAAAATACCTATCTGATCACTGGTGGCAGCGCTTATAACCTCCAATATCCTTCGTTCTGGTGGCTGGGTACTCAAACACATACGAAATGGTTAAAGGCCACCCGTCTTTGGGGAGTACTGCCCCCACATACCTGAAGACATGAAGATTGCCGTGAAGTTCCTCCTGGGATGATAGGTAATGACCCTGACTGAATTTGGACTAGGCTTTGGACAACAAACTGGAATTGTTGCTTTGGGCTGGTGGATATGATGGTTTGGACCTAATTCCTTTGCATGCTAGCGCTGAGGTGACACTCGTGCGTGAACGGCTGCAATTCAACTATCATACCGTCTCCGTCCCAATAAAACCTTGGCAGGCCTCAGAATACATTCGAAGTTCACACCATCGGCATGTTGGTGTAGATCCGGTTGAGATGGACTTCCGATGAACGCTAGTCTGGCTCTGAGCACATATTCCCATAAAGGCTTGTGCACACCCTCGAATGGCCTCCCTGCTCCACAAAAATAACCCTGGGACCAAAAAGGCGACTACACACACGAACGGAGTCCCAATCAAGCTGGAGAATTCTCAACTAAAAAACTTTAAAAATAGTTCCACAAAAAAATAAAAAAAAAAGGAATAAATAGAAATAGCAACAACGACGATGGAACCAACAGTTACAGCCACGATGCTAACAGCACATTGGGGACGGTACCTCCGACGACGAATACAATGAAAATAAGACGGACGAAAAGTGGGGATTGGTGGACAGTCTTGTCTAGGCTGAGATTTTTGCAGCGTTTGGATGCAGCGAAAAAACGACGTGAGTGCCAGATCGTCCAAAGGAACGAGAGCGGAGGATTCTGCAAGATGTGCTAGATGTTTGCGTGGTAGAAAAAAAGATTTAGAATATCTAGGATTCAATAATAACTGCTGTGACCACTACCAAAGCAACCAAAGCAAGGGTTAAACAAACCATCCTGAGGTCCATAAAGTGTGAAAAAATAAAAGAGTGGCCACACAAATGACACACCTTTATGTGGTTTCATCGCCGCCGTTGAAAATGGCGGTGAATTATTTACTTGAAAACAGAAAACTTCTCCCAAGAAAGAAGCTTACAAAATGCAATGGCCGTCCAGCGGCACAAACAAGAAAGCTGATCCATAATGAGGAAAAAATCAGCAAAGGTGTTGAGAATGGGAGCCTTGTACTAGAGGAGCTCCTAAGCCAGATAGGGCACTACCTTAGGAGCTGGCTGAACGCCGAAGGGGATCAAAAGGCTAAAAGGACAAGTAGAAGGCAAAAGAAGCGTTGAAAGCTAAGTCTTAAGGGCACGCGCAGATAGCTCTACCATCAAACATCAATAAAAGAATGGCATTTAGCTCATCCGAAGGAGATTGAAATTAAAGGAGGAAGGCAGAGGCACTTGATTGGCGTGAAATGCTAGATCGAGACTTCCAGACTGTATTGATAAAAGGAGTGAAGAAACCCGCAAAGACATTCCTTCAAAACTTGCCACAAAATAAAGTTCACACGCACCCCCAGCACAAAGAAAGACTTGACGTGAGACAAGAAAGAAAAAACCACGAAGTGGACCCCAGTAGCAGGCACTATTCGTCAAACCTGAAGATAGCCTATGCTACGCAGTAGTGTGGTAGGAAATTAGAGAAAATGTAAGCCCCGAAAGCACCAACAGTGCTATTAAAGTAATACGACTAACCCAATTGGGCCGCGTGCTGGTCGGACTCGACACAGGGCTAACAATAATGAACATACTACGATAAAGTAAAGAAGGTCCTCAGCAAAAGCGCAACTGTAGCCTCTCTTGAAGCAATAGAAATGATCGAAATAAAAGACAGTGACAGCATCACGGACCTGGCCGAGGTAGAAGAGGCCATCAAAAGGAAGCTCCCTAGTGTGGGCAGGATGAAAGCAAAGTTGACACCAGAAAACCATAAGGAACAATGCATGGTCATCATTGACTTAACCAAAAAGGACACCAAACGATTTCTGAACAAGTGCAAAGTTAAAATAGGATGGGTCATCTGCTCTTCAATGCTTCAAATGCCTTGGCTATGACCGATGGGAGTTTCCCATGCTATAGATATGGTAAAATGAAACATAAAAGAATAGAGTGAACAAAGGAGGCACACTGTATCCTTTACAAGGATTCTGGTCCAAAACCAGATCTTGGGCATATCTTGAGATCTGGAAAATGTCGAGTTTGATAGGAACGCCTAGCCAAGGCCAAATCAGAGCTTCGATAAAAGACCTACACTGCATTTCAACCGCCCAAAACCTGCTTAAGCAGTTTACGAGGGACATAAAAGCCAACGTTTTGCTGCTGAGTTAACAGCACCACGGTAAAAGTACGTCATCATGGTATACCGATGAAACTGGGGCCGCCAATACCTGGGTTTAGCTAGCAGCACATAAATCAGCAAGAAAATGCCTTTGCAAATAGATCCACAACAGGAAGGCTCACTTTTAGTAAGACCTATTGGACAATGTGAACAGGGATCCATGGAACCTTGGCTACAAGCTAGTTATGCGGAAGCTTGGTGGCTTTGCACACATAAAGCGGAAAGGATGGATGAGATATTTTGGGCACTTTTCCTCGACAATGTCATTCGTGTTGTTGTTATCCACGGTGAAACAGCAATCGAGTGCCCACTCTTCAGGCAGCCGCAACTAGAAGAGGTCGTCCTATCATTGAAAGCCAGAAAGGCTCAAGGTCCAGATGGTGCTCCAGTCGAGGTGTTGCAACTTGTCTATCACCATGGTCCTGACTTGGTGCTCAGTACATTCAACGCTTGCCTACGGAACGGAGTTTTCCCGGTGCGATGAAAGATGGCGACGCTCGTGTAGGTCAACAAGGGTGAGGGAAATTCCAGATTGCCATCTGCATACCGCCCGTTATGCATGCTTGACACGGCTGGGAAAGTGCTAGAGAAACTCATCAAGGGAAGCGTCACTGACGCGATTCGTGGTGCTGGGGACCTATCTTCTCGGCAGAATGGCTCAAGAGTAGGTTGCGCTATCATTGGTGCAACTGCAGAGGTGGTGAGCGCGGTTCAAAAGGTAGAGTCATATAGTCATACCAAGCAACGAAACGTGATGTTTGTGGCACTCGAAGTTAGGAACACCTTCAACTCTGCTTGATGGGAGGATATTCTGAATACGTTGAAACCCCCCTCTTTTAAGTTCTACTTGTAGAATGTCTTATGCGACTTCTGAGGGACTGCCTGAAAAACAGAAGCCTGCTTTATGATACAACTCAGGAGCAACGAAGAATGGTAGTTGCATCGGGGGTTGCTCAGGAATCCTTGCTTTGTCCAAACCTGTGGAATGTGTCTGATGACGGGCTTCTGAGACTAGAGATGCCAGATGAATCGCTCTTGATTGGCTATACGGATGATGCTGCAGTGCTGGTTTCTAGACGGACCGACAAACAAGCACAGTTAAGACTTTGTATGCTAATGTGCTGGATGGCTGCTCGCGAGTGTAGTCACACCGAAGTGATCATCCTCATAAAGAAGAGAATCCCCAGAGTAAGACGATCAGGCTTGGAGAAGTACTTGGGGAATTAAAACCATCCGTAAAGTACTTGGGGTTGGTGATCAACTCAAACATGAGTTTCTCTGAGCAAATCAGAACAGCAATTAATAAAGCTACTTCAATCATAGTGGCTCTGAAATAAATTATGACCAAAAAAGGGGAGCTCAAACCATCAAGAAGATAACTTTTGATGAGGTCCATAGAATCTGTGCTACTGCAGATTTTCTGCTACTGCAGAGTCTGTGCTACTGTAGAGTCTGTGCTACTGCAGAGTCTGTGCTTTTGCAGCAGAAATATGGGGCAATATTCTCAGCAGTTGCCTATCAAGAGAGACAACGCCTACTCAATGATTGGCAGCAGTCCATGCTAAACAACACAAAAGGAAGACGGACTGTACGCCTCATCTCTGCTCTGGGACGATGGCTCAATCGAATACATGGTGAGACTGATTTCTACCTGATCCTGCTCTTGACCAGGTACGAGTGTTTTCAGTCTTGCCTGCACAAGATTAGTAGGTCGTGGTCCTCCACCTATACGTTTTGCGCAGGAGAGGAGGATGACAACCACCACACATATTCGACAGGCAGGTTGCACGAGAATCTCTACGAAAAACCAAGTGACGTCGCGTGGGAGAGAACTATGTGGCACATTATCTTGGAGCAATCCCAAAAGGTATAAAAGAGCTCAAAGGAGCCGTAGATATCTGGGTTGGGCGATCACTTTTCTTCCCCGTATAGGAAAGATTTCCCGTCTTGAAGACACCTCAAGGCGAACGAAGACGAGTCTTACCCTGAAATGATGTGTAAAATGGTTCCAAGCTAGGTTCTCAAGCTAACGAAGGAGGCGTTGAGTGTGTAGTTCAGACATCTTCCGTGTCTGGGAGCGCCACATTTAGGGTGTAAATAGCCATCACCTCCTAGCCACAAAAATCAGAGATTTTGTAGACAGAAACAAATGGGATGGCATCATCTCTCAGGAAAACAAGAAGGTGGTCTAGAGAGTACTTTTGGCTGCCCTTAGTGATTTGTTCGAAACTAATCCCCGACCATCTTCAAGGTATATTGATGTCGGTTGGTGTCAAGGCTGAGCCAAGCTGAAAGCTTAATAAACTAGCAGTAGCTAAGCTGAATGAAGTATGGCCAGACGTTAAGCTAGAGGTCTTGCATAGGCAAGAAACTCCGAACAAGCAAAGATCTAGAGCCTGGGAAAATTCGGAAAGTTTAAGGAAGTCAAGGTTAACAAGGCCTTCGTTGTAATTAACGATTTTGAAATTTTGATTGGGTATAGGTCTAGTTACATCACAGTAAATGTCTACAGAAATAGCTTCTAGACTTCGACAGTGGAGAATCCGGCTTCTAGTGCAGTCACCATGGAAGAACTAGCCAAAGCATTTACTTCGGAAGACGAAAGTAGCGAGGCAACCATCTTGATCTTCTACATCTTGTATCCAGAAAGAACTAGATACTAGATCTAACGAGAAGAATCAGGACAAAGCTTTCATCTCAAATAAGTCCAAAGGTTCTCCACCACTCTAAGGCAGTATGTGCTACTCTTTTCCTCTATCTGTCCAAGAACAGAGAGGAGATATTCAAATCCAAGAACCATAAGTCATCAAGGCTGAATCTATAAATTGCACACCTGCAAATACAGAATGAATGCTCAAGCAAACCAAGAGGCTAAATCCTTATTAGAGAGACCATAGAGGCCCCAGCCTTCACAAAACTTCAGTTACAAGAACATTGCATTGATTCGTGCTACATGACGTATGATGAAGGTCCGCCATTTTCAAGGATACTATTGGGAAGATGACGGCAGCCATAAATATTCGGTGGACCCCTTGATGAAAGGCACACATGCAAATACCTTTCATCAGATGAAGAGCAGTTTAGACACCTATAAGAGAGGTGAATTCTTTTAAAAATTCATCTTATGTATCAATCTTGCCCTACCAAACCTGCATAATAATCCTACGTTTCAAATCTTCAACAGAAAAGATTCTGCATACCCTCTCACAAGATGAAAGGTCCTGGAAAAATATACGATCTCTGACCAAATACACATAACGATTGCACTGGAAAAATGCAACAGAGAAAAACTTTTCTCAAATCAAATAGGACTACATTTTGACAGCAAACCTTAGAAAGAGTTGTAGAGTATTGGATTACTAATTCCAATAGCTCTTCTGTAATTTCAAAATGACAACATGCCAACACAAGAAATGAATCTGTTGAAAAAGCCTTACTTACACTTGTGGAGTAAGTTGGAAAACTACTTATATGCAAGTTAAGAACTTGAGCTGCATTTTTTGACATTGAGGGAGCATTCAATAATATATAACCCCCATTCATTGTGAAAACTCTCTAAAACCTAGGGGTCGAGTGGGACCTTGTTGGATTTATTCACTAGCTGCTCAGGAACCGGGTGCAATTCTTAGGCTTAAATCGCTCAAATATTAAGCGGGTAGATAATCCAGGCACTCAATAAGGTGGTGTTCTATCTCCTTTACTTTAGGATTCAACAGTGAATGAGCGTCTATGAATTTGTACTGCCATAGTAGGTCCAAATCTACTGTACAGGGTAGTATTGTGATGACCTGATATTGTTAAGGCAGTAAATCAGACGGTGAAAAAAAAGGTACGAATTGGTAACCCCATCACAGGGGTACTCCATACTACCCCTACAAAACTACTCCTATTGCTAGTTAATTGTTTTACAATTAATTCACTCGTGCACAACAGTGAGACAACATTGCTTTGACCCATGATACAAAACCAACCACGGCCATTCAAATATTTTGGTTCAGGGCAAATTTGTTTCTACAGACGTCGATTATGTTGCCACCCAAACATCTTTGGTTAAAGGGTTTAAAACTCAAACCCCTACCAGAGCTAGGGCTAATCTAACATCTGCAGAAACAGATACAGTAGATTATATACCGATAGCTCTAAACTTAAACTCTTAAATTTTGGAAGGGAGTCCCTTGACACAACAGTGCGCGTCTCAAATAGATATTGTTTATTTGGCAGGCATGCTGCGCAGATAGGTAACCCTTGCAATGACTTCTGTCAGAAGTGTAGATGCGAGGAAGAGAATGAAACAGTCATTCACCTCGTATGCGAATGCTCGGCTCTTGGAAGAAGAAGAATGCAGTCTCGCGGCTCCTACTTCTTCACTGACCTAGCCAAAGTACCATTGGTGAATTCAAGGAGAATCACTGAGTTTTTTAAGAGTGTACAAACACATCATGTGATTTCAATGTATCTGAATTCAATTCCATCATCATTTCTCATAATACAATTTATAAAATTTCATCATACAATGTATTTTAATTCTTTCTCACAGCGTGCACAAGTTCCATATGTAGACATATTGTCAGCATTTTTGTCAACAATCGCCTGCACTGACGTGTGATCATATTCTAAACTTTGAATACTCTAGCGCGCGAGTTGGATTTGCGTGCTATGCACTTTTTATGTATTTAATGTTAAGGAAGGAAGAAATACAGTGACTTGTCGGTCGGAATCAAGAAAATTTTGTTGTATTTTTGTATTGGGGATTTTACTGAAGGGCACATGTTCAAGTGCGTGCGTAATTGCAACCATTTATAGTCAATCAATAAAGAATTGATTGACTCAAGTTACTATCCTGTGTAAAGACTGCTCCAGTGCAATCTAGCTGTCTTTGAACAAAAACATATTATTCACGCAAAACCAATTGGCTAAAGTGTCACTTGGTTTCCATCGCGTCATTCAATTGGTGTTGCACCAATTGATTATCAGCCACAACAATTCTGTAACTTTCATCAAATTCAACGAGGGCCGATGCAACGCGTGCAATCAATTAGTGTTGCACTAATTAATTTAGTGTCGCGAAGGACTCGACATTGGTGACTCCGACGTGATTCATATTCACGTTACCTGCATTTTACAACCTGTGGATTCTGTACGCATCATTCTTCATGGCCAAGTGCTTCGACTTGGGAGGCCAAAGCAGACATCAGAGGGAACTTCTAACCAGGATTTAGCAGCCGCCAAATTTACAATTTCAAATGGAGCAGCTCGCCATAGTACAAACGAAGACTGGCGAGGAGATTCAGTTGCTTATCCGAAACTATAAAAATGATAGCAACTCTCGCTAAACAAATGCCTATTCGGAAAAAAAAACTGGAGGACTTATCAAGTGCTTGGAACCGGTTTGACGCCACTGACAACAAGATCCGCACACTAGAAAATATTCCATATTTACGATCGGAATATTGTAAGGAAATCTCAGATCTGGCTCACAACTATCAACAGATGTTTGAAAAAAGGTAGTCTCAGATAATTGAGCAGGACGCCAAGGTCTAGGCCACCACAGGGCCAAAGGAACTGCATGATCCGATCCCAATTGGATCTTTTAAGGACCAGCCTTTCCAGAAGCCAGAACTAGCACAAATACCAACCATGACTTAACAACAAAAGGCCATGATTGCCACCATCCAGCGCCATTTAGCCAGTGTATTAGATGAGGTGAATCCCGAATCTATACGCGTGAACACCAGCAGCATCACCAAATTATGGGATCAGATTGAAGATCTGCACTATTCCATCCTGGAACTCAGCGATGACCAACATGAATATCAGCAAGATTTATTCATTTAAATGGAGAGCCTTGTGCGAGAAAACTAATTGAGGATAGCTACGCTGCAGTTTACACATCAAAATCAGGCTTCTTGTGCAACAGTCGGTCCTTTTATAAAACTTCCCAAGGTCACCATCCCAATTTTCGGTGGTGACTACCTGAAATGAGGCCAGTTTTGTGACATGTTCACCCAGATAGTCCACAACTAATCAATACCCACGATCGAAAAATGTGGTACCTGATGACGAATCTATCTGGTGAAGCTGACAAATTAATAAGACATCTAGCTTTAACAGAGCAAAACTATTCCTCAGTCTGGAATCTGATTCAGAAGCGCTACAACAACATCAGAGTATTGACGTCAGCCATAATCTCCAAGGTCATGAGCATCCCATCCGTAGTAAATGAGATCCCATCATCTTCAGCTGTGAAGAACCTTCACGACACCATTCACGAGGGTCTTTTAGCACTGAGCAACTTGGAAGTAGATGTCTCGTCCTGAGATCAACTGCTTCTTCACTTCCTCGTCAAAAAGTTGGACTGGCAAAGCCATACGTTATATGAGCAATCCATCAAGAAGCCAAAGGAAAACCAATCTATACGATCTTTTCTTGACTTCTTGGAGTTCCGACTCCAATCACCAGAACGAAAAATCGAGCACTGCGAAAACACTAACCTCAACAACACCTAACAAGGGAAAGACATCACGCATAATTTACCAGCAAGCAGCTCATCCATTATATACCTGCAAACAGTTCTTGCAGATGTCGGCTGCAACCAGATTGCAGAATGCACAAAAACACAGGTTGTGTGTAAATTGTTCGTGAGTTGGGCACAAGGCAGGTGCCTGCACATAGTGAGCTTGTACTAGGTGCAACTGGAAGCACAACACCTTGCTGCACCTGGACCTAGCTCAGGGTAATGGAGCCAAAAAGGATGCCTCTAAGCCAATTCAGCTAGGAAACCAGATATTCAAGCCTTTATCTCTTGCAGCTTATTCTGATTATGCGCGCCATAGCTATATACTCCTTGGTACAGCAAATTTACTAGTCAAGGTTTGCAACGGGTGGACCATTGCGTGCAAAACATTGCTAGATTCCGGCTCTTTGCAACGGGCGGACCATTGCGCGCAGAACATTGCTAGATTCCGGCTCTCCGGTAAATTTGGTGATGGAGAGACTGGTCAAGCGACTCGGTTTATGTCCTAAAAAGGCAAGCTTGCAAATTGAGGGGACTGGAGGAGCATCAAGAAGCGCCAGGCAAAGAATCAATCTAGAGGTCCAATTACGACTCACGCAGTTTTCAACAAGACTTGAAACCTTTACCCTGCCTGAAATTGTATCCAGGCAACCAGCTTAGCACGTGGATATCAGCTCGTGGCAAATCCCTAAAACCGTATCGCTGGCAGACCCTACATTCAATCGACCCGAGCGCGTGGGCTTACTTTTGGGAGCTTAATTTTATCATGAGCTCTTAACTCCAGGTCTGCTGAAGCTATCTGAAGCTACTCCCATTCTTCAAAATACTTTATTTGGATTGGTAATGTCTGGAAGAGTTGATCAGGATCATGTGGGTCATGCTACTTTCACTGCAGAAGAATAAATCACCAACGAGCTGGTCGATTAATTTTGGAGGATCGATGAAGTTACTGACAATCAGCCAGCTCTACCAATAACGGACAAATGGTGTGAGGTCCATTTTCTGGAGAATACCATCAGATTGCAAAACGGTCACTTTTCGGGACGATTGCTTTTCCTGGATGACCCATCAACATTAGGGGTGTCTCGAAGAATAGCATTCAATCGGCTGTGTGCTCTCGAAAAACGCTTGGCTTAGGACTCAGCCTTAAAGGAACAATACAAGGAACTCATGAAGGAGTACGAGTCTCTGGGTTATATAGCTAAAATCAATTCCAAGGATATACTAGAGAAACACTATGTGATACCACAACATTGTATACTGAAGCTGGAAAGTACATCCAAAAAACTGCGAGTGGTGTTTAATGCCTCACCAAAAACTAATTTTCGGTCATCACTCAATGATATATTGCAAACGCGTCCAACAGTCCAACCTGAGTTATTCACCATTTTGCTACGCTCGCGTGTACCAACTTATGTCTTTACTGTCAACATTCAAAAATTGTATCGGAAGATATTCGTGCATTTAGAGGACCAAATCGTATTATGGCGCAACAATCCATCAGAACCAATGCGCTATTACCAACTCAACACCGTCACATACGGAACACAAGCAGCACCATATATGGCAACCAAATGCCTCCAAAACGTTGCAGAAGACAACCACCAGAGGTAACCGTTGGAATCAGTTGTTCTTAATGATTACTTTTATGTGGATGATGGGTTGGTGGGCTTTAATTTATTTGTGGAAGCTCTTGAAATTTAAAGGCAGTTAACGAAATTGCTGGTTTCAGCCTTTGCAAATGGTGTGTCAACCACAAGCGACTCTTGGATCACATTTCATCGGAACTTTGGAGGACATGCAAGCCAATTCCATAAAAACATTGAGCATGATAAGAGTAAACCTGCAGACATTTGACAGGATAACCAAACGCACCATCACTTCAAAGTTAGCCAGAATTTTTGACACATTGCGAATATTCGCTCCAGGTGTGGCGACTGCCAAAATATTCATCCAAAAGCGGTGGCAATTGAATATTTCCTGGGATAATCCATTGCCCCTAGATCACGAAAAAACTTGGAGACCATTTTCCATAGTCAAGCTTGTTTGCGTGAAATCTCGAGTAGTCCCTCTGAAAACTCAGACTCTGCTTCGTTTGGAATTTTGTGCAGCGTAGTTAAACAGGATTTAAAGTTTGGCAGTGACCCAAAATTTTTCTAAACTGATTCTCGTCAATCTTCCACACACTTATTGCAAATGGGGTGTCAAAAACCCCAGGAAAGCTCACACGATTCCCAGTGGTGTCATAATCGATCTGCAGACAAACCAGCTGACATAGTATCGCGTGGTCTACCGGCTCGATCATTTGCGTCATCAAACATTTGGTTTTATGGGCCTCTATTCTTGCATGGGAGGATGAGCTTGTGGCCAACACCTTTCGTGGGGAACATTGGCTAGATACCCTGCGGACACTCTTCAGAGCTGAAGAAAGAACGACCAGAGGCAACGGTTGCTACCATGTATCGATCGGATGATGTAATATACAAGATCAACCACAGAAACTCGTTCACTCGGTATCAAAAATGAGCGCTTGTGTGCCTAAATGAGCATTTACCGAAGCGTAATCAATTTTTTTAGTACGTTACTTATCAATTTGCATTTGGTGCCCGTAGTATTTTGTGTTTCTTATTTTGTAAAAGTATAAAACTGACTTAGTTTTGCTATTCACTACCTTTCCTAAAATATATAAAACCTAAAATTCACTAAACTATTTTCACCTGAGGTTTTATTAAGGTGTATTTCTGCTGAAATATCAAAGGGATCTTAATTTTTGCTTGAAATATTAAAATCCAAAAATAAACCCTGAAGAAAACACCCCACTTTTGAAACTAGCAAAGGACATTGGAAGAATCCATTTTATCTTGTTCTACACGAATTAAATTGCTTGGTCCATTAAAATCTCTTGGTGAAACCTCTCCTAGTTGTCAAAAACAGTCAGGAAATATGCAGCAGTACTTTCATCATTCTTCGTTATATTCGTATAGTATGAGGTCGCACTTGTTGTAATTTTGTCTACTCAAAAATTGTAGACATCTACCATGTCCGTATTTAATTAACTCACCAAGCGTTACTTGTCAAATACCAACACGATTATCTAATAAGTTGGGGAAAATTTGATTTGCGTAAGTCTGTAGACAACCAAGCCTGAATAAACTGTTTCCGCCCTAATGTTAAAACTCTTCGTTAGTGATAAGATCACCTAAAGATATTCATATTTTGATGCGGCCGTGTGTCAAAAGCATATTCAAATTTGCTACAACAACATTCGCTTGATGAGTTCTAAAAATAAGTCAATGTTGAAACCTATTTCTATATATGCAATATGCCAAATTAATTAAAAACAGACAGAAAAAACAGAACAAAATTACAATAGTTACTACACTACCTATCTCAATATGATAATAAGGAAAGTGAGTCTTCACAAAGATAAGCTTATCATCAAAGTTCACGGTATGAAAATTAGTATAAAAGCCATTGAAGGTATCATCCAAAAATGGTTGAGTTTCACAGTCTAAAAGAAGTAACTGTAACAAAATGATGTCTGTGAAGTTCACTTTCCTACTTTTGGGAGCAATTTTGGCTGCACAAACCAGCTTGGCGGCCGTTGTTGGAGGATTAGAAAGTCTCATTGAAAAGAAAGCCATACTTTTAAATGAGGCTATAGAAAGTTACCAAAATGAGGTGATTCCACCTCGTGTTGGTATTTCTAGTCGTGCTGGAGGTATCTTTGTACTTGAATACAAATTTCAAAACTCTAATATCTTGTTCCATTTATCTAGACTGCACAATCGGCATGAATAATGGTGACCTAGATGCCAAGCAGCCTGTCATCTTAGAAGCTGGAACAACTAAGTTCGTTTCACCATCACCTTCTGGCTTTATTACTTTAGGTAATGGTGAGTCTATTGACTTGTACTGCACATCAGCGTTTGCCGCACCACTGTCTGGCCGTAAAGTGACAGCCACATGCGATGGAGGCAATGTCTTCAATGTCAACGGCAATCTACTAAGCATCCAAAATATTGTGTGCACTTCTGCTGTAGGACACGACGCCCGCAAAACCACAAGGACTTGCTATGGAGGCGCTTCTGTATTAGAGATCGGTTTGAACCTTGATGTTGGATTCATTCCTACCATCGAAGTTTGCCACGACCTCGACCAGGAGGTCAGCTTATACAGTCGTTACAGTTTGACTCCAGCAAATGTTGCTTTCCAAAAATCAGTATCACGTCCTAGTTTCATACCTGGCTCATTCTATTTTGGACAAGACGTCAACAAAATGTACACACAAGTTACCCAAATGGAAACCTTTGCTAAGATTCTGGGACCTGGATCCACCAGGTATTTCAATTTGCCTAAACAAGTTTTCTTAGCTCGTGGACATATGGCAGCTAAAGCTGATTTCATCTACGCTCCTCAACAGTTAGGCACCTTTTACTTCATCAACGCTGCTCCCCAATGGCAAACATTCAATGCAGGCAATTGGGAACGTGTCGAGGATGGTGTAAAACAGTTTGCAGCGGCACGAAATGCTGATTTTGATGTTATTACTGGTACTTGGGGTGTTTCGACCCTCCTTGATGATAATGGCATTCAACAACCATTATATTTGAGCTTTGACGCTAATGGCCAAGGGTTGATTCCTGTGCCAAAATTGTATTATCGCGTTGTTATTGATAAAGCTACCAATTTGGGAATCGTCCTGATTGGTGTGAATAATCCACATATCACTTTGGAGGAAATTCAAAGGGATTATATTATTTGTAATGATGTTAGTGACAAAATCACTTGGCTTGGATGGGATAAGACAAATATTTTGAAAGGATACTCATACGCTTGTGAAGTGAATGAATTTGCCAGCAGGATTGGTCAGTTGCCATCATTATCAGTTAGTGGATTGTTGTATTAGGCAATGCCTATGTTTATGTAAATAGAAATTTTTAATATTTGTAAAATATCATTTTGAGTTTTTTTTTTCTTTGATGAACGGTAGCTGTTCACAGATTTGCTTTCCTGATTTCAAATAGTATGTTTAAGTGGCTTCTTATGTTCAATATGGCAAGGGTAGATTTTCACATACGAGTAGCAGAATGTGAGATTTCTGCATGACATACATCTTGGATGACACTTGCTTGCTTATACTGATGTTACCTCAGTTCAAAGGCAAAATAGTGTGCGCTTCAAAAATGGTAAGTATCGAAATAGCACAACCGACTTAGTTTTGCTATTCAACGCACAAACTAGATATACCCGTGCATATAGGGTGCGTCTGAGAAATTTGGAGAAACTCCACATTGATTTGTTACTGTAACTTCACATTAATTCGTCACTTCAGTGGGTCTCAACGGCAGCAGTCGTTTGTTGTCATTTCAACTGAGTAGACGTGTGTGCGCTCGTACTTGAGTTAGTGCGATCGAGTGTGGAATACAATCGAAGAACGGCGGTTACTAAAAGTCTTCTCGCTGAACGGTCGCCAACAGAAACTGTAAGGTTTTTCGGGTATCAGAAATCCTCCTAGTCCAGCAAAGAAAACTCATGCGAAGGAGAAGACGGCAAGGACCCTGAAAGTTATTTGAAGGGTCCAAGACCTCACTTAGAAGGGCCCTGGGAGTTCACTCAGAAAAATGGCGACCATCTTGGGTGTAAGTCAGACTTTCATACGTCAAATTGCCGAAGAGGATCTGAAGTAGACGTCCTATGTGCGGCAGATGATATCCAAAGCTGCTAAAATAAAAAGAATTGCCCGCTGTCACTTGCTTCTTTGTTCACGAAAAAATCAAGCTGTGGATTGCATCCGGGTTTTCCCTCTCAACTCCTAGATTTAAATCCCCTGGAATATTAAGTGTGGAGCGTTATTGAGCGAGTCACTAGCGAGTCCAGTCATCCTAATGTGGCATCCCTGCAGGCCGCTGTTGAAGCAGCACTCATTAATTTACTACGAGAGCAGTTAAAGAAGGCGTGCTCGCAATTCAGGCCGAGAATTGAAACGATGATTGAAGCTAGCGGGGGTTACATTGAGTAATGAATTTAAGGAGAATACTCAGAATTAAGATATAATAGCTTTTGTGATAAATGTTAATAATTATTATTGTAAGCTGCATGCTCTTTCCGAATTTCGCTGATGTACTCCTTACATCAACTAGCAGCTGTCTGATTTACTGCCACGAAAGAACAAATTTGTTACGCCAGCAACATCCCAAATAATTTCTAGATACTGTGTAGTAATTGAGCAGTCATCTAAGCAAACTGCTCGAAAACCGACATAACACCGATTCAAATTTTAATTTCAGGTTTGAACAATTTAATTATTTAAATTTATAGTTTTATATTAAGTTATAAAATATTTTTTTATTATTGGGTGTACAACTAAATAACCGTAATTTCACGCAAGATGTCCGTACTAACAAATGTCGTGAAAGCTCGGAATTTATACAATATATATGTCATTTTGAAGGTACATTTGACAGCTATCAAAATCAGTCAACAAAACAATTTTATCTTGTGTGCATCATTATTATTTTTCACGATGAATAACTTCGAAAATTGGAAAATAGGACAGAATTTACGGGGGGTTCTGTTGGGTCATTTTTTTGCAAAAAAAAAACTGCTGCGGAAAGTCATCGTTTGCTTGTAAAAATTTATAGCAACGATGCTTTAGCATAGTGTTTTCAATGGTTTCAACACTTCAAGAGTGCCGATTTTGACATCAAAGACAAAGAACGCCCAGGACAGCCAAAAAAGTTTGAAGACGAAGAATTGGAGACGCTACTTGATGAGAATTCGTTTCAAATGCAAGACGAACTTGCCAAATTGTTGGGAGTAACTCAGCAAGCCATTTTGAAACGTTTGGAATCCGCCGGATACATTCAGAAGCAAGGTAATTGGGTCCCCTATGAGTTGAAGCCGAGAGACGTTGAACGACGCTTCTGTATGTCTGAAACGCTGCTTGAGCGCTATAAAAAGAAATCATTTTTGCATCGGATCGTGGCTGAGGATGAAAAATGGATCCATTATGATAATCCCAAGTGCAAAAAGTCATACGTGAAGCCCGGCCAACCACCCAAATCAACGGCGAAGCCAAATATCCATGGCGCCAAAGTTATGCTGTGTATTTGATTGGATCAGAAGGGGCCGTTATATTATGAGCTGTTGAAATTGGGCCAGACAATCACAGGTGACCTGTACCGAACACAATTAATACGTTTGAAGCGTGCCATCATCAAAAAACGCCCGGAATATGCGGCCAGGCACGAGGCTATAATTTTACATCATGACAACGCTCGGCCGCATTTTGCAAAACCCGTGAAAAACTATTTGGAAAATAGTGGATGGGAAGTTTTGGCCCACCCGCCTTATAGTCCGGACCTTGCTGCGTCTGACTTTCATTTATTTTGCTCAATTCAAAACGCCCCCACCGGAATACGCTTCACTTCAGAGCAAGGCATCCGATGTTGGATAGATTCGTTTTTGGCCGCTAAGCCGGCGCAATATTTTTGGGATGGAATTCATAAATTGCCTGAAAGATGGGGAAACGCTGTAACTTTCGATGGTTAATACTTCGAATAAAAGATATTTTAAGATTTTCCCACAATAAAGCATCAAATTTCGCTAAAAAAATTCCGGTTGTTAAGTTGTACACCCAATATAAATATAAATTTTGTATTATCTTTTTTCCCTCTACGTTAAATTTAAATTTTGTTACATTATTATCTTCTATTAATTTAAAAAAATCTAAATCTGCAATTGGAATTCGGATACGCAACCCCTTTACAACGTAGTTTATTCACGAATTGCACTCCCGCTCTGCAATCTAGAGTGGGTGGAAGGCTCGCCAACTACCGTTGCGACTAGTGCCGCAAGGTGACGATTGAAAATGAGGTGAGAAGATTCAATTCGTATCATAATGGAGTGGTAGATAAGAAGAAGAAAAGAAGTAGTTGAGTAAAAAGAAGAAAAAAAATGCTCGCAACCAGTGTACTAACCCTTATCAAATAATTATCGAATTTTCTCACTTCGCGAAGTGATAGTCAGAAATCTTTCCTGGTTTTCATTTTTGGTGGTAGAGTGATTGCACAAATATATAACATTCAAATGATTCATGTGGGGAAGTTCAGACGATTTACGGCTCTTTAGTGCAGTGATTAAACAGCCATTTGTGCTAAAGGAATTGCTCCCATAGAAGCCATACCCAACGGATAACGAAAAACAGTTGAAGGCGACCGACCAGCCGGCGGTGATTCCCAGAACATAGCTTCGCTTTACAGCATTTGAGAAAACGGAAGAAAAAATAAACTTGCAGTTGCAGAAAAATTACGCAAATTTGGTTTTATAGGGATTTCGTGTTCTGGTGTGCACCGTTCACTATCCTAGGAGCAAAGCGTCAATAAATGTGTGTTGCATATTCAATGGCAACATAATAAAAGTGGTTGAAGTGGTGTGTGGTCAGAAGTTAATTCAATTATTTTCGATTTAGCTTCTAACTGCAATCATTTAAGCAAGGGATCCGTAGATTATATGCAATACATATCAGTTTACAGTTTTAGGGGTTTTTATACATAATGGTAGAATTTTAGTAAAATAAACATTTTATTTACCAGTGCGATTCACTGAAAATTTTTAAAAGTGTGCTATCCCAAATTTATTTAGATAGTCAAGTGATCGTGAGGAAACTCTTGCTCCGATTAGATTTTATAGCAAAACGGCTGTCTTGAATTTTTTCTGTGGCAGCGCCAAGACGGTATATCAGGAAACCGGGCTAAACCGCCAGTGAGAAACTTAGCTGGGAAAATTCGGTCAAAAACTGTTGCAGAACCTATTGAAGAAAACTACTGTGCAGCTGTAACTTGGGAACAACATCAAATGGGAACGTTGGCAAATAAAAGGATAGAATTATAGTAGCAGTTTTCTCTTGTTCCAACACGCATGTCTAGTCAGTTTAGCTGCGAATCCTAGTCTGACATCAAGAGCATAAAGATTATTGCTGAAAATCTTCTATCTCGGTTTTGACCTATCGTATAAAGCCTGTTTATTTTTCAATTAGCCTGTGTGCCATCCCTTGTGTGCCGTCTCTATTTACAATTGATATTCACAATACTTCTTCTGGACTTGCCTCCTCAGTTATCCAAAATGTAATTGAATTTGCAAAACTGCCTATGTCTTAATTCCCATTATAGTCTCTTCTAGTTAGTCTTGCAGTGACCAAAGCTACAGGAATTACTTTGATTTCACCTGCTTGTCCCCGACTCCAAACTCACTCCTGGTTCCCATTATATACAACAGATGTTTTTCTTACTGCCTTTATTCTATTTCAGCGATATCCATAAGCAATTGCAACGTGTTAAACTGCTCAGCGAAAACAAGGAGAAACGAGAAAAAAAAGGTGGGCCAGAACAGCCCAAGGGACATCGTAGAGACCGATCTTCGGTAAGCTAACCTACCAATCGATAGTTCAATTATTATGGCTTCTCCTCCCAATGACTACCACCTCTCTTTAATTTGAACCCACAAAAAAATAAAACGAGGTCCTACGGCCAAAATAAAAGCAGGATGAAGAAAGAGTAGTCTGTGTGGTCTAGTGACTAGAGCATGAACGCATAAGCCGAAGGTCCCAGGTTCAAATTTCGTTGAGAGCAACGTGATTTAGTTCAGGGGATTTTTCGGACAGACTATGAATGTTCACGCACTGGTGATATGTACTGATTGAATCAGATCATATCATAGCTGAGCAAACACACGGGAGCATGGTTCTGACCAAACCAACTTCCGAAAAAACCAATACGGTCATTAAAATGAGATACTGTAACTATCTCTAAGCGAAGGCCCGAGATGGGCTGTAGTGCTACACAGAAGCAGAAGAAAAGAAAGATAAAAGTAGTCGAGATCATCCGCCCAATCCACTACAAAACCGAGATGTGATCCACGAACAAAACCGAGATCTGATCCCCGAGGGATGAAAGACGCGCGCTGCCTGTCAACGGCTCTCTTATTGTAATGATTTGGACTGACTTCTCATTTGCTTGAATTGTCCTGCAAATAATTATTTTTAGACGCTAAATCATACTACCCACCTCCAACTAAAATAACCTCCACCAACTTATTCACTGAGTTAATAACTAATTCCCCCCACCAATTTATCAAACTTAGTGTCTACCACTCCCACCTACTTTATGTGATGCCTCTTTAGCTCACTTTAAACCTCTCATTATCAAAAGTCCCAAGCATAATAGGGCTCATAGTTCTAGATAACATAGGCATAGCTTGAGGTCCTTCACGTGTCATGCTCTCATATTTTCCCATTTTGGTGATGATAGGCTCCCGAAAATTGTACCTCAACTAGAAATGGACCCACATATTCTGGAGCCAGCTTGGCCATAAATTGCCGAGCCGCATGGGATTCCGCAAAATTTCTTCGCCAAACTTTATCCCCTTACTTGAATCTTTCAGTACGCCTGCGTAAGTTATCGCTGGAGGTAGCTCCATTTGCTGAAGTTTGCAGTCTCCCCACCGTTTCCTGCCTAAGTCTTTTTAGAGTGGCTGCTCTGCCTTTTGGCTCCAACTCCTTCCGGCCCTCCGCGGGGGGTAAAGGTTCTTCGCGACAAAAGTTAAGGAAATAAGGAGTCATCCTCATGGACTCGTGCTTGTATGTACGTAGAGCATATCCCAACTTAGCTAACTCCACATTCCAGTGATGATGATCCCCCTTGACGTAGGAGTGATATAATATTTTGGTTGGCTCATTCAGTGAGATTTGCTTGTGGGTGATAAAATGGTGTAGACACAGCCTTAAAGCCATAACATTGGAGTAATTGCTCAAATTTGTTCAAGCGAAATGACACCCGGTTGGCATAAATCACCTCCGCAGAAACTTTGAGTACCAAGAACACTCGCTCCTCCAAAAAGGTTGCCACCTCTTTGGCTTCAGCCTGTCGCAGTTAAAAAACCAAGGTGAATTTGGTGGCATAGTCCACTACGCTGAGTATCTGTGTATGACCTGTGTTAGCTCTGGGGAGGGGCCCCACCAGGTCAATGCATATGGTCTCTCAGGGCCCCGAGTCTTTCCCGTTCAAGATATCATTGTCCCTCATGGCGCTTTTCATTCCACCTTAACCGACTGGCAAACTCGACACTTGTTCAAATATTTTTTTTCGTCAGCACGCATTTTTGGCCAATAATAACGCTGGGCCAGTCGATTATTGGTTCTTGAGACCCCTCATGTGCCCTGCCTGAGGATCATCATGACACTGGAATAGCACCTGCTCGCATTTTGAGCAGGGAATAACCCGTCACCAAGCACGATCCTCCAAATATGGGTATCGACTAGGAAGTTGCTTTCACAAGACGCCTTCTGATACCATCCAGTCGGAATACTGATCGGTCTGTGTAGTAGCCCTGTCCATCATTCCCTGATATCACCAGCAATGGGGCTTCTGCACTCTCAACCATGGGGACAGATCTGGGCAGCGCATCAGGAACTAAGTGTTCTTTTCCTTTTGATGCACCACTGCAAAGTCGTATTGTTGTAGCCTCACCGCACATCTCGCCAGCCTTCCTGTGGGATCCTTTAGATTACATAGCCACCCCAGGGAATAATGGTCAGTAACTACAGTAAACATTGTGCCCTCCACATATGGCCCAAGCTTCTTGATCGCCCCGAGAGCAGCTAAGCACTCCTTCTCCATTTGGAGAGTACTTGCGGCCAGCTCCATTGAGGAAACGGCTCAGTTAGCAGACGACCTTTTCCTTATATGCATGCATTCATGTGAGCACCGCTCCTAATCCCTAACCCAAGACAACAGTCTGAATAAAGAATGGTAATTCATAGTTCTGGCAAGTCAGAATCGGAGCCAAAGCCAAGTGATATTTAGCCGACTTAAAGGCAAGGTCACATTCATCGCTCCAATGAAACTTCCGATTTTTCTTAAGAAGACCCGTCAGTGGAACTACTAGGCTGGCATAATCCGGTATAAAACTAGGGTACCACGGAACCATTCCCAGGAATTGGCAACGCTTTTTACGTTGATTAGACGGGGTATATTTAACATCCCCGCAACGTTTTGAGTGGTCCACGTGTAGGCCTACCTCATCCACAACGCAACCGAAGTATTTCAACTCTGGACGACAGAGTTCATATTTTGTAGACCGAACGGCATCCTTCTAAACTGGAAGGATGACTCCTTGGCCATCGGGACTTGCCAATAAGCCGACTCAATATCCATAATTGAAAGATAATATGCATTCCGCAATTTATCCATTGTCGCGGAGACATACAGAAGGGGATATGCATCTCGTTCTGATACTCGATTAAGCTTGCAAATGTCAACGCAACACCGAAACTTCCCATCTTTTTTCTTTATCAACAGGATAGGCAAAAACCACGAGCTTGAAGAAGGTTCCACAACTCCGGCTGCGAGCATCTTCTGCAGCTCTGCATCAATATGTTTCTGTACTGCTGGCGGGACTGGATAGTATCTAATGACATGTTCCACCATTGCGGTGCCACCGCTCCTCTCACCTTTTGACTTGAATTCCTCCTCAAGCAGTTCCTCGAGCTGTTGTTCCTCTACAGGAGTCAACCGAGTCCATCCCCGTAGCGCCTCCACACCGGCTACCTACTTAAAAGACGAGAAGTCCCATTCTCCTTCCCTTGCGTCAATCTGAATTTAAACGCTCGGATGGAATCCACTCACAAGATTAGCTCGTGGGGTATTGAGGGCACCACCAAAAAAATTCACTATCGCATTTAGCAGTTTCACTGGAATTAGCACAATCCCAATGATCACCGCCCTAGCATCATTCTCCAGCCAAATGGAAGGAATACTGGTCTCACGCAGGGACACCCCTTGAGACTGCAGTCGTTTCCAGCTCTTCTCCCTAATAATTGAGTCCGTGGCCTCAGAATCAACCAACCCCAGATACTTGGGCCCCAAATCCCCTAACCATCAAGTGGCCGAGTTTCTCCATCTTCCGGCCCAGTCATAAGCCGGCATTACACCACCCCATAAGTCATATATGCAAAAGGATGAATTCACTGAATCATTGATCAAACTTGGGCTCTTGGAATCTACCAACATAATCCAATATGACGTAAAGTTGGATACAACAAGTTGAGTAAGTAGGAGAGGGGTCCTACCAGAAGATCTTTGTAATCACCCTAGGCAGAAGGTCTTTGTAACCACCCTAGGCTTGCTTCGAAACTTAAATTATTCATCCAATACCAAGATAAGAAATCGCTAAAATTTATGCAAAAGATGCAGAGTTTCCTTCATAAGCACGTTGCAACCGTCATTTTGTTCCAGCTTAAATAATTTTTCTGAATGCTTGGCAGATTCAAAATATTAAAATTTGACACTATTCCTTAAATTTTCATGAAAATTGGAAGAAAATAAAAGTGGCTACGTCAATTTGAAATAACATGTATCACCCATCAACAAGTATTATTGTTGTTGTAATACCATACAATTAAAATGGCTATAACTCACTTGATTATGGTTGGATTTTCATAAAATTTTGTAAGCATAAAGATCTTATATCAATCTATACATTTCAAGAAGATTAAGGATACTGTTTAGATTTTACGGGTGAAAATATAAAATCTACAAATCATGCTACACACAACATTTTTTTATTTCAAATTTTAAAAGTTCTAATCAAGACCGTTCAGTTGATAGCCTACTCAACTACCTTTAATTAAAAAAACGTTTAAGGGCCACTTCGTTATTAAGGAGGGGCCCCGTTAAAAAATTTTGAAATATTTGTTAAGACGTAAATTTTTGAGAGAAAGCATGTCTGGTCTAGTGGTTAGAGCATGAACGCATAAGCCGAAGGTCCCAGGTTCAAATCTCGTTGGGAGCAACGTGATTTAGTTCAGGGGATTTTCGGACAGACTATGAGTGTTTACTCAGTGGTGGTATGTACTGATTGAATCATATCATATCATCGCTGAGCAGGCACACGGGAGCGTGGTACTGACTAAACCAACTTCTGAAAAAATCAATACGGTCATGAAAATGAGACAGTCTAACTAGCTCTAAGCGAAGGCCCGAGAGGGGCTGTAGTGCTACAAAGAAGAAGAAGAAATTTTTGAGAGTCCACCATTTCAGACCTTTTCACAAAGTTTGAGTTTTCTGCAGTTTCTGAGGAAACTTGCTGTGAAGCACGGACAGACAGACAGACAGGCAGACGGGCAGAACGGCCACAAAAATAATATGTCATTGTAAACAATTTTTTCACAAATACCTAAAAATGAATTCGTTTGAATATAAAACTGTCAAATTCAATCGAATCAAAATTTTGTGCAAATCGTCCGATTGTAGCCAAATTTCACTTGTCAAAGAACTCTTTACGTCTGTTGCATTCTTGTTTGGCTGCACTACCTGCGCAAATAATGCTAACTACATACCAACCAAGTGAACGCGATGTACGAACGCCACCACTGAAAGTGATAGAGCTATTACATAACCAGTATACCCTATGTATACTGGCATGAACTGGAAGCTCAATCTGATGTGTATCCTATATACTCGTATAGTACATCATCAAGGCTCTCCGAGAGAGAGAATTCTTATTGCATAACACTTACCTGCTACTCCATCCATCTAAACTATGTAAATCAACAAAAACAAGGGTTAATTTGATTATTTGTTTTATTTTATTATTAATTTTTCTTAACATTTAAATTATGACCAAATTGATTAATTAAATCTTCACATGTTATATTATTGGAAACCTCTAACTATCAGTATTGCGTGAAGCGCTTTTCACATTCACCTTGACTTGTCGCGCTTCACATGTGAGCGCCAGCCTGTAAAGGGAATCCACTAAACGAGCTAATGGATCAGGGTGGCCACGTGGCGTGAACGCCAAAAGGCCGGTTGAGGTTCACAGCTCAAGCCAACATCCCACCCCTTACTATCTGGTTAGCACGACATACGCTTTATCAAACACTTTGAACGCGAATTTCGCATAACTACTCGAAAATTGAAATTAATGAACTGGTAGCAGCACGCTCTTTTAGAGACTCGAACACAGACTGCCTTCCATAGTTCGCCCAAGAACTTTAAATATCGTTCTTTCGTAAGCTTTTAGCCTTAATTCTCCAGAAAAGTGCCTCCCCGATCCATCTTGCTTGCTCGGATGGTGAAAATCAGTAGACGAATATGCAAAACTGGGGAAATTGAGCGAAGGAATGCTTTTCGCTTAAGTTTTCAGTTTTCCCACGATCCTTTGGGATATCGAGCGAGAGAGTATTTTCACTTGAGCTTTTAGCTTGCCCTTCAGCCTTACTCTATTGAAAGCACACCCAAAGCTTGTCGTCAACAATGTGATAGCTCGTGTGAAGCGCATTGCGGATTGATCTTGTAGCGTCCACATGCTCACCGCAAGGAGCGCATCAAGTAGTTAGTGGATGTTCACAACCTCCGACGAGTCAACATCTCGTACGCCAACATGTAGTCCTTCAGTACATTCAATTCTATATATATAATTCTGTTCTTTAGTTTCGCCAATAAAGTTATATTTGTGTTTAGTAAAGAAATATTCTTTCTTCTCATGAGGATCGCGCATAGCTTATAACCAATCCCCATAATCTCTTACTTATTGACTTTTTTGCTTGTTCATTGAACGACAAGTACATGCTTCGATGGCCACGAACGTATGTGCTTGCTTGCTTAACTTTATTGGCGAAGCGCGAGTATATAGGCAGTATTTTCTCGGCCGCAACCATTTCAGTAATGAAGCCTAAGTATGCATGCGATATTTGTTCGCTCGCAACAGACCCACTTTGCGAAACACTGATGGAATGCGCATGTTGCAATCAAGCTCCAATCGACCGTGAGTGAAAGACGAACCGGAAAAAAATTATGGCGGTAACAATGAAGGCGAAGTGTAAGCTGGAGAAGGTGTTCGAGCTCTCTTTTGACGCTTAAACATCGAGCAAGACAGATTTTTCGGAGCAACGAAGCAAGTCAGAAGGAAGAAAGACGGCTGGCAACGAAAATCAAATTTAAAACTAGAATCAACAAACAAACAGTCGGATAATCAGGGGCACCTCTAGGAACTAAGTCAAATAGCAAAGAAAGTAGGAAATAATCTTGGTAAAAATTTGGCAAAAATTCTATCTTGGAACGAAGCACGATTGCCAAACTTTTGGAGGAAGAATTGTAAACTTGGCTCGGATGCGATGTCGTAAGTCAGCATATTTTTGCTTATTTTTGAAAAAGTTTCTGTATCCAATAGTGCCAAGGCTCTGGTGGATCCAGTGCTAGTTAATAAGTTCCCAAGTGCTTAGTAAAATTTTGCGAGTGGGTAGGGAGCCCCCAGTTTTAAGGACTGTGGCGAGTCGCTTAGCTAACTTGAGAATTGTTGGTGCGTTGGATCGCGGTCCGCTTTTGTATCATTGATATCTAAGACTTCTCATTTCGGCTTAATTTATGTCGTATAATGCCAGTGTATTCAGTGTGGTCTAGCGGTGTAGTCAGTGTAGTCTAGTGGTTAGAGCATGAGGCGCATAAGCCGAAGGACCCAGGTTCAAATCTCGTTGGTGAACAACGTGATTTAGTTCAGGGGATTTTTCGGACAGACTACGAGTGTTCACTCAGTGGTGATATGTACTGATTTAATCAGATTACATCATGGCTGAGCCGACACACGGGAGCATGGTACTGACCAAACCAAATTCCGAAAAAAATAATACGGTCATGAAAATGCGATACTCTAACTATCTCTAAGCGAAGGCCCAAATGGGGCTGTAGTGCTAAAAAGAAGAAGTAATGCCGGTTTATGATTCAGTATTTCAATAATCACACCATTTATTTGACTCGTTGCAAGTTAAAAGCAAAATTGAAATTCTTTTCAACAATTACGATCATCTTGTTTAGATGATATATTTCTCAAAATGAGAATATAAGCGCAAAGATTTAAAATTAGCTGCTCAAGATTTTGGTGAATGGTACCTCGTTTGTTTGCTAGGCTCGTATCACAATATGCGGATTTTTTTCGTCCTTATAATTTCAGATGCTATTGCTATCTGCCCGGATACGCCTCTCATTTCATGGACTTCTTACATGTATAATACAAATTTTAATTAATTATCCACTGCTATTAACCGACGTTCCTTTGATACATCATATACTGATTGGGGTTGGCAGCCAAATGATGTTCGGTTCACTATATCAGCAATTCCTTGATTGATGGGGCTTGCCGTTATGTTCATTGTATACTGGCTATCGTTTTTGAATTTAATTGATAAATCTGAATGTGAACATTTCAACTCATTACATATTTTTCCAAGTGAATTTATGATTTCTTCTATAATATTTGGTAATATTTTCAATGAAGAAATGACATGCTTCAATTTCATAGCATAGTCAGACCAAGCTCTAGATTAAATGGGCCTCTTTTCACGTGCTTCCGTCCACAGCTTTCATGTCCCTCGCAAACTACTCAAGCAGAATTTGGGCGGTTGAATTGCGGTGTAGGCTTTTTTTTTTGGTGGTAGGGAGGTGAATGCTATTTATTCACAGAGTTTGGGACTCCCATGCTCGCAAGAAGGCGACTTAATTACGCACTAAACACATCCCCTGCCGACCTGAGAACGTAGCCTGCAACCGTTTGACACATTATTTCGTGCCAGGTCTCGTTTTGTTACGTCGTGAGGCGCCTTCAAGCTGGGAGATCCCTTTCCTAGCGGGAGGGGGGAGGGGAAGAGGAAGTGCCAGAAGAGCGATCCCCCAGCCCCAGTGCCCCTGGCTGGTTTTTTTTTTTATCTTTTAGGACTGCCCGAGCATAATGTGCCATCTGGTTCCATTTGTCAACCGATTCGAGCATCGCCGCGACTATATTAGTATCCGGAGTGAGCTCTCCCGTCTCCCTGTAGAGGTTCCTTCGCAGCCTGACCCATTTTGTACACGCAAAAAAATATGTGGCAGGCATTGTCCTCCTCTCCTGGGCAAAACCGACAATCGGGGGACCGTGACTTACCAATCTTGTGCAGGTAAGACTGAAAGCACCCATGCCCGCTCAAAAGCTGCGTCAGACAGAAGTCAGTCTCACCATGCCTTCAATTTAGCCACGGTCTCACATCCGGGATGAGGCGCGCAGTCCACTTTCCCTCCTTGCAATTCACCCAAGACTGCTGCCAATCGTTGAGCGAGCGCTGTCTCCCTCGCATCCTCGCATCCTCGTTTCAGTGCAGGTAACTAGCGCTGCGCTCTCTAGCAAGGAGGGCGACAGGTATCACGCCTGCAATCACTCTCACCGCCGAGTCAGAACTGTCGGATACGAAGATTCAATCCTCAGTGCTCATCTTTTCTGTACCTGTGCCAAGCGTTTTCGGTATACCTCCTTGCTGAGAGCGTCGCCCCATATCTCTGCTCCGTACAGTAGCACTGACCCTTTCCATCAAGAGGCGTCTTCTTGATGGGCTGGGCCCCCTGCGTTGGCCATAAGTTGACTCAGAAACGATACTCTGGAAGCAACCTTCTCAGCCGTTGCCCTGATTTGCTCAGAGAAACTCATCTTCGAGTCGATCAGTAGCCCCAGGTACTTCACCGATGGCTTCGATTCGATTTGTATGTCTCCAATACTGATCATCCTTACTCTAGGGATTCTCTTTTTTGTCAAGATGAACACTCCGGTTTCCTCCAGTGTTAAACTGAACCCACGAGCAGTAATCCAGTCCCTCACTCGGCGCATTAGCATACCTAGCCTAAGTTGCGCCTATTCAAGGGTGCGTCCAGCGACCAGAACCACAACATCATCCGCATAGCTGATCAAGCGCGACTCATCTGGCATCTCAAGTCTCAGTAGCCCGTCGTAAGATACATTCCATAGGTCCGGACCAAGGATAGGTCCTTGGGCAACACTCGATGTAACTTCCATCCTTCGTTGGCCCTATGTTGTATCGTAGAGCAGGCTTCGGTTCTTTATGTAGTCCCTTATAAGCCGCATTAGATATTCTGGAACTTGAAAAGAGTTTTCCAGCGTATCCAGAATACCCACCCATCTAGTGGAGTTGAAGACATTCCTGACACCAAGTGTCACCAACAGGATGATCCGGAGCTTAGTGCGACTATATGCCTCTGTCTTTTGGACCGTGCTCGCCACCTCTGCAATCGCATCAATGGTGGAATATCCTGCTCCAAAGCCGTATTGTCGAGCAAATAGGTCCCCAGCAGCACAAATCACGTCATTGAGTCTTCCCTTGATGAGTTTCCTTAGCACTTTCCCAGCCATGTCTAGCAGGCATAACGGGCGGTATGCAGACGGCGATTCGGGATTTCCCTTCCCCTTGCTGATCAGCACGGGCCTCGATATCCTTCATCGTATCGGAAAACCCCGTTCCGAAGGCAAGCATTGAATGTGCTGAGCAACAAGTCAGGACAATGGTGATATACAAGCCGCAACACCTCAGCCGGCACACCATCTGGACCTGGAGCCCTCCTCGCTTGCAACGAAAGGGCTGCCTCTTCCAGTTCCGGTTGTGTGAAGAGTGGACACTCGACTGCTGTTTCACCATGGACAGCGTCAACAGGGACGGGATGGGCGGGGAAAAGTGTGTGCACTATCTCGTCCATCTTTTCTGCGTCATGTATACAAGGTTTCCGTAGGGCATCAAGCTTCCGCATAACTAGCTTGTAGCCAAGCCCCACGGATCCTTGTTCACATTGTTCACTAGATCTTGCCCGCAGCAAGCATTGCTGTTGTTGATCGATTTCCGAATGCATTTCCTGGCCGACTTATATGCTGCTGCGCGGTTGCTTGCCTTGTCCCGGCTCCGTGCTCATTGAGCCTCACGCCGAAGCTTCTGACACTCCCTTCGCTTTTCAGCGATTTCAGTTGACCACCAGTACACTGGAGGCTTGCCGTGCTGAGGTTTTCGACGGTGCATAGAAGCTTTGCAAGCAGTCGTGATGATGCTCAGAGTAGAGTTCACCACTCTTGAGCTGCCAGTTCTTCCATCCCCTCCGAAGCCCGCTGCTGCGGTATACCAACTGTGAGAACCTTAACGAACCTCTCGAGTCCATCCTCCCGATGTTCCATTCAATTGTAGAAAGCTGGGAGCACGGACGTCGGGAGACAACATCGCTTATCTCAAGCAGAATGTACAGATGATCACTGGCTGAGTAGTACTGTAATACTCTCCAGTTGTGTATCCTCCGTACTAAGGACTCCGAGGCAAATGTCACGTCCGGTATGGTTCCTTCACAACCAATACGGCGAAAGGTTGGCGTGTTTCCGGTGTTCAGTACGACGAGCGCCGTCCATGCCACCATTTATAGGACTCGTTTTCCCCTCGGATCTGTTTGAGGCATGCCCCATTCGATTGCTTTCGTGCTGAAATTCCCCTCAACGATCACGTTCCCATCTGCATTCGAAACAGCTCCTCCAAAGCCTGAAGCTTCACTTCGAAAGATGATATCGATCCGTTCAGCTTTAGGTACCCACTAAAGAAGGTGGTTCCTGAGTGCCGAAACCACACAAAACCATCCCCACGTCTACAGCTCTGCGTCTGGAAATCTCGAACCCAGATGGCGGCAGTACGAGTTTGATCAGGATACCATGATGCTGAACTTTTATCATGATGTTGCTCACTCAGCAATATAACGCCGGCTTTCATGTCTTTCGCAAACTGCTCAAGCAGATTTTGGGCGGTTGAGCTGCAGTGTAGGTTTTGCTGCAGGATGCGGGTCATCGAAACTCTGATTTTGCCTTGGCTAGGGCTCTCTGGAAAACCCGGCATTTTCCTGATCCCAGAGCGTGTCCAAAATCGGGTCTTGGACTAGCATCCTTTTTGTTTTTTTTTTTTTGTGGTAAGGAGGTGAAGGCATTTACGCCCGCCGAGTCTGGCAGTGTGGGACTCCCATGGAGGATACCCTTGGACTACCCACTAAACACCTCCCCTGTCAACCTGAGAACCTAGCCTGGAACCGTTTGACACATTACTTCGGGCCAGGTCTCGTTTTGTTACGCCGTGGGGCGCCTTCAAGCTGGGGAGTCCCTTTCCTAGCGGGAGGGGAGAGAGGAAGAGGAAATGCCAGAAGAGCGATCCCCCAGCCCCAGCACCTCCGGCTGCTGCGAGTCCCTTTTATCTTTTAGGACTGCCCGAACATAATGTGCCACCTGGTTCCATTTAACCAACCGATTCGAGCATCACCGCAACTATATTATCCGGGGTGAGCTCTCCCGTCTCCCTGTAGAGTTCCCTTCGCAGCCTGGCCCATTTGGTACACGCTAAAAATGTGTGACAGGCATTGTCTTTCTCTCCTGGGCAAAACCGACAATCGGGAGACCGTGACTTACCGATCTTGTGCAGGTAAGACTGAAAACACCCGTGCCCGCTCAAAAGCTGGGTCAGATAGAAGTCAGTCTCACCATGCCTTCGATTTAGCCACGGTCTCACATCCGGGATGAGGCGCGCAGTCCACCTTCCCTCCCTGCAATTCACCCAAGACTGCTGCCAATCGTTGAGCGAGCGTTGTCTCTCCTCGCGGACAACCATCTCCCTCGCTTCCTCGTTTCGGCGCAGGTAAATAGCGCGGCGCTCTCTAGCAACGAGGGCGACAGGTATCACGCCTGCAATCACTCTCACCGCCGAGTCGGAGACTGTTGGATACGAAGATGCAATTCTCAGTGCTCCTCTTCTCTGTACCTGTGCCAATCGTTTTCGGTATACCTCCTTGCTGAGAGCGTCGGCCCATACCTCTGCTCCGTACAGTGGCACTGACCCTACAGCACTCATCAAGAGGCGTCTTCTTGATGGGCTGGGTCCCCCTACGTTGGCCATAAGTCGACTCAGGGCCGATATTCGGACTAGCATCCTTGGAAAGAATACAATGTGCCCCCTTCATACACTCCTTTCTTTTATGTCCCATTTCACCGCATTTGTAACATAGAGAGCTGCTATCGGGTCCTTTGAATACTTGTGTGGTGTGACCATAGCCAAGGCATTTGAAACATTGAGGAGGCGTTGCTCTTCGCTGTATCCTATAGACAACCCAACCTATTCGTACTTTGCCCTTATTCAGAAATTGTTCGGCGTCCTTTTCGGTCAAGTCAACTATGGCCATGCGTTGTCGCCTATGGTTCTCTGGTGGTCAGCCTCATCTTGACTCCGCCCACGCAAAGGAAATCCCTTTTAATGGCCTCTTCCATCTTGCCCAATCTGTGACACAGTGACTGTCTCTATTCTATTTCCATCGTTGCCATCGGCTCGAGCGAGGCTAATGCTGCGCTTTTGCCGAAGACTTTCTTTACTGCGTCACAGAATGCTTCCCTCTTCTCGGCCTCTGCTCCAAATTTGAGCAGTATGTGGCCCGATCGCGTTGGTTGTACTGCTTTAATGGCAGTGTATGTCTTCGGGTGGTGTAGGCCTAGTTGGAGGATGCGGGTCATCAAAATTCTAAGTTCGCCTTGGTTAGTGCCTCCTGAAAACCCCAACATTTTCCTGTTCCCAAACTCCGCTCTTGAACCAGCATCCTTTCAATGAATACAGTGTACCTCCTTTGTACACTCTTTTCTTTTATGTCACATTTCATTGCATTTTTAGCATAGAGAACTCCAATCGGGTCCCTTGCATACTATTCTTACTTTATCCTTATTCAGAAATTGTTCGCTGTCCTATTTGGTCAAATCAATGCTGGCCAAGCGTTGTCCCCTATGGTGTTCTAGTGTCAGCCTTGCTTTGCTCCCGCCCACACTAGAGAACTTGCTTTTGGTGGTCTCTTCTACGTGAGTCAGGTTCCTGACGCAGTCAATGTCACTTATTTTGATCGTTGCTATTGGCTTGCGCAAGGCTATAGTTGCACGTTTGCCGAGGACTTTCTTTACTGCGTCGCAAAATGCTTCTTTATTGTCGGCCTCTGCTTCAAATTCGACCTGTTTGTGATCCGACCTAGTTAATTGTACTGCTTTTACAGCACTGTTCGTGCCTTTGACGTTGCATTTTCCCTAATTGCCCGTAGCTTTTCTGCGCAGAATCGGATATCTTGGGATTTTACGAGCAGTGCCTGCGGCCGGGGTCTTTGCTTTGGCTTCTTTCTCTCCCGTTTCTTTTCCAGTCCTTTTTTGTGTTGGGCGCCTGTGCAAACTTTATTTTCTAGGATTCTTTGAAGGAGTTTCTTTGCGGCTTTTTTCGCTCCTTTTTCAAGCACTATCAAGAACCCTTAATTTTGCGTTCCATGCCCATCAAGTACCTCTTGCTCCCTACTTTTATGCCGATCTTCTTCGATTGGCCTAGACGCGGAGTGGACGTCGAGCCATCTGTGCGTGCCCTTTGAACTTAACCCTCAGCGCTTTTTGGACTTTCAGTAGCTCTTCCGGTAATGTCACATGCAGTCTAGGAGCTCCGTTAGTTATAGGAGCCCAATATTTACTCCTTTCCTAATTTTCAAATTGTTCATTTTAGAACATCTCCTGCTTGGTGGATTTGCCTTTATTCTTCATGTTGCGCTAGACGCGTGTTCTTTGCGACTTTGGAAGAGGTTATCAGCTTCCATTCCCGAATACAGTACTTCTGCAATATTTTCAACGGGGGTGATGGAATCACACAACGGCGTTTTATTTGTCTGGTCACTCCTCTTATTTCCAACCGTGATCTCGTTGTGGACTACAGGATGGTTCGATATTATTTTGGGATTCACGACTCTTTTTTCGGTCGCATCGGTAGCGATCGCAGCAGCAACCATCAAATCCTCTCTGTTAATCTCCGTTTGTCGTCCGTCATCACTGTCACTGTCTTCATCGCCATTTTTGTCATCGTTAGTACCGCTCCCGATGAGCTATAGACATTGTGGCTATTGTTGTTATTTTTGATTTCTTTCTTGGGTTTTTAAACCTTTTTTTAGAGTTTTTGATTGAATTTGCTCTAGCTTTATTCGGTCCCCCCTCGGAGCCGCTATCTCCGATCGGGTGTGTAATTGCCTTTTTGGCTCCATGGTTATCTTTGCACAGCAGGGAGGCCGTGGGTTGGCACAAGCCCTTATGGGGACAAGTGCTCAGAGCCAGACCAGCGCTATTCTGAAGTCCGTCTCAACCGGATCTACACCACCTGCCCAACGGTGTGAATTTCGAACGTACTCTGAGGCCTGCCAAGGTTTTACCGGGACGAAGACTGTATGATAGTTCGATGAGAGCCGTTTAAGCACGAGTGTCACCTCGGCGCTACCCTGCAAAACAACTAGGTCCACACCATCATATTAGCCAGCGGAAAGCATCAATATTAGTTCGCTGTCCAAGTTAGGTTCGTTACTGTCATCCCAGGAGGGAACCTCACGGCGCCTTCCATATCCTCGGGTATGTGGGGATGGAAGTCTCTAAAGAATGCTAGCCTCCAAGAGTATTCCTGTCGGCCAGCATTCCCCTTGCGGGGACAGGTTAATCAGTTTAAGAATATAATCTCTTAATTTGAAAGCATACCAAATATTTAATTATCAATGCATTCAAATACCCCAACTTCCTGTAAGCCTCAAATAATAGTCAATAGATAAAAATTTAGCACAAAAAGATTTTTGTAGATTAAAAGAAAGTGACAATCACTCCAAAAATAACAACGTATGTTAACAATGATGATCTAATATAATGCCAGCAATAAAAACAAATTTATATTCTCACAGAAGTAGTAGCCGCTTTTAGGTTGTGGTCACATGAATTGCACGTGAAATTTTATTAAGATTTGATTCACATAAACAATGTCTGGAGTATGTTCAACACTCTGAGCTGACATAAGATCAAATATAAAATTGGTGCATTGTTGTATTACATGCGTGAATTTTGACTTGAAACGCATTTGTTGTTTATGTTCGTAAAAAAGTGATTTTTCAACATTTTCCAGGTAAACGATATCCAATCGCTAGGAGAGACACACACCTATCGTACTTTTAGACGTCTTTGTGCACCACAATATGGGTATTGCAATCTTAGGATCTAATTCCAAAGCCTTATCTAAGATCTTTTATTTGACATGCATTTCGACTACCTTTAACAAAAATTTCTTGAGTCAGACCCAGTAAAGCGCTGGCCAATTTTGGTGTAGTTTCCAGCACTTCTGGCCTTACCGCAAAGTGTTCTGGTCACGGGTTGTATAGTTCTATACAAACTTACCGTAACTCATGGAAGGGTAGATTTGCTGAAAAAACGGTTAGGTAATATGTCTTTGCAAAGTTATTTTTTACAAACCCCTAGGTATGTACTTCATCATACTATAATTGAGTGTTTTTACCGATAAAACCGAAAACATCTGATTTTCTACCTCAGCTCTCATTGAGAGGAAAACGCACGAAATGTAGGGGTTATCAAAACTATAAGGTAATACACTTTCAACGTTACTAATACCCTCCTACTTACCCTGGTATCAAATTTAATAGACTGATCAACTTTTAAGCACTGTCATTTTATTGAAAATTATTTCAGCATAGAAAAAACATTCCCCGATTAAACGAAACAATGAACGTGTGGTGTGATTGTATAAAATCTCAGTTGTTCATTAAAAAAATACAATCTTATGGGATTACCTTATCATTCTGTCAACCATTCTCCAAAAAGAGTATTTAAGGAGATGGTTAACCAGAATTTGCTAAGTTCTTACTTCACACTGTACTGAGATAAGTTAAACAAAAAGTCATGACTGGAAAGTTAATTCCATTGTTTTTGGCAACAGTCCTTATCGTGTTTGCCCATTCTGCAGCATTAGACAATGCTATCGATGAGATTCCGTTCGAAGAAGTCTTCGAGGATCCAGAAGGGTCTGAAGCGGTAGTGCCTGCATTCAAAGAAGTCTTTGAAGATCCCGAAGCTCCAGAATCGCCAGTAGAAAAGCCTGAAGTCTCTATTCGCGCTGGAGGTAAGTGAAACGTTTTCAATACACTACTTCCATAAGTTTCAAAATTTACTTTTCTTATACTTAGATTGCTCTATTGGAATGAACAATGGAGATGTTGGATCCAAACAACCTCTTTTTGTGAAGACTGGTACTCTTACTATCGAGCAACCATCATCCTCTGGCTACCTCAATGTTGGTAATGGAAAGACTATCGACCTTTATTGTACGTCAGCTTTTGCTGCTCCGTTATCTGGAAGGAAGGTCACTGCTGCCTGTGATGGAGGAAGCATTTTTGTTATCAATGGCATCCCAATGAACATTAAAGATGTTGTTTGCACCTCAGCTGTTGCGCATACTGCTCGCTCTACTGGAGCGTCTTGCACTGGTGGAGGCACCATTTTGGAAATTGGTATTAATCTCGATGCTGGTTTTATTCGCACTATCGAAGTTTGCCACAATCTCGCCAAAGAAGTTACTCTTTACACCCGCTACAATATGTCACCCTCAAACGTTGCCTTCCAAAAATCCGTGTCACGTCCAAGTTTTATTACTGGAACCTTCTACGGAGGTAAGGACGTTAACAAAATGTACACCCAAGTGACTCAACAGGAAACCTTCGCCAAAATCCTTGGAGCTGGATCAACTAGATATTTTGACATCAGCAAAAATGTCTATTTGGCTCGAGGACATATGGCTGCCAAGGCTGATTTCGTTTATGCCCCAGAGCAATTGGCGACCTTTTACTTCATGAATGCTGCCCCACAATGGCAAACATTCAACGGTGGCAATTGGGAACGTGTTGAGGATGGTGTCAAAAAATTCGCACAAACTCGTAATGCTAACTTCGATATCATCACTGGGACTTGGGGAGTTTCCACTTTGCCAGATGATAGGGGAATCCAACAACCATTATACTTGAACTTTAACGCTGCTGGACAAGGGTTAATTCCAGTGCCAAAACTATATTATCGTGTTGTTATTGATAAAGCTACAAGGGAAGGCATTGTTATAATTGGAGTCAATAATCCACATATTACTTTGGACGAAATCCAAAGGGATTATATAATTTGCAATGACGTCAGCAGCAGAATTACCTGGATCGGTTGGGATAAGACCAATATTCAAAGGGGGTATTCATATGCTTGTGAAGTAAATGAGTTTGCTAGCAAAATTGGAGAATTGCCTCCACTGTCTGTTAGTGGACTGTTGTATTAGGCAGGTCAGACTTTTAGATAATATTTGGAATAAAAATTGTCGTTAATATTTAAATGTTGTTTTCAGTAATTAAAGCTGTGATAATATTGACATCTGTCAAATTGCAGGTTAGTTTGTTTCCATCACAGAGGTTCATATCATAAGGTTGTTTATCCTAGCTGGAATTTAATTTTACTATGTATTCGATATATTTTGCGATTCCTAAAATATGCCACTGCCCGAGTGAACTTGAAAAACTTGTTCATGCTGAACTGATTTTTCTGACATTTTCTGACATTTTGGACTTGAGAACCAAACACTCGCGAGTATTCTTCCACCAACGTACGTAAATGTTTGGTGGAGAATGCGATCGAGTAAACAACCGAGTCGAGGTATTGTGAATTCCCAACGACAGGGCAGCCATAAACAGTTAGCACTCGCAAAGCACAAACCATAAATATATTGAAAAGAATAAATCAGACTTACCAGTATGGCGGCAATCAAACTGAAAAGGACACAAAATAAAATCAGATGGGTCCCAAAATCAAATGATCACTAGCCACAAAATTACCAAAACATACCCATGTTTGTTCTGGCAGATGACAACTGCCCTACTGTCTATTGATGAATTCACCGCTTCACACAGGTAAAATTATTGTTGACGTAGAAAGCCAGTTGAAGCGTACTGAAGCAGGAATGAAATACAGTGGTTTCAACTTGCGAAGTCTCGAAAGAAAGAGCCACTAAGCGGAGAGAATACACTCGTAAGTCTGAAATTTTGGAGTGCGTTTGGTTGGTACTGTATATTCTTCCGGGACAGGTAGACGTGGGGTGTGTAAATTAACAATTCAAAAAGAACCTGGGTAAAAAATCAGTTGCAATCAGTTACAATGCAATATTAAGTCAATACTAAAACTTTCGCCAAACATACAATTTGATTTATAGCATGGAAATTGCTGACGCTATGTCTAGCATTTGTCGTGTGAATTTCTGGTTTGTGCAATCCCAGGTTGCATTGCTTTGCAGTGTTGATTTCGATCTATCTGGGAATTATTCATTAACTCCTCCCCGCTTAAATGCAATTGTCCGTAATTGTTCGAAAATATCAGAAGCACGGACGGTCATTGATGCGGTTAGAGTTCCTTTTTGGGCCGATTGACACGGATGATGAGGACTGAATTATCGTGGGCTGAGATCGCATTGGTTCTTCGTGCTTTTTCTCTGGAATATATGAATGAACGGTTATTTTTACTTGGAACAAGATCCCCAGAAAAGCGCTGTACAGGTAAGGACTCCTAGAATAACGATAAAGTTGTATGAGACGAATTGATGCTACTGCTACTTGTTTGGAGCAGCTCAATTTTCCCGATGTTGTTGATGTGGAGTTCGCTGATCATTTCTAGCGACAAAAGTTCTCGGTAGGCATCACCTTCTCGTACTGGTGTTACAACCGAGCAAGTGGAACTTGCGCCTACCGTTTAGCGCTAAAAGCGTCAGGTAATGACGCCAATGTACATTACGGCAAATAAACAACACCATGCCAACTATGTACGTTGCGGCCAATATGCCGCTGTGAAGTTTCAGCATATGGATGTACATTACGGCCAATAAACAACTTAGGAGATAGCATGGGTAGCTAGTACATGATAGCCATGTACGTTGCGACCCATATGCCGCTGTGAAGCTTGAACATATGGATAACGCATACACGGCAGCGATTAACCACAAGCGAGAAGCTCTATGTATGAGCAAGCTAATGGAATACCGATCATGTAAAAGCTTTCGCCAGCCGACTGAGAGCTGCGGCGAATATGGGGGGCGAAGACTTTCCTCGCTCCTATGCAAAGTATTTCATCCAAGCTGGCTACGATAATATCGTAAATATTGCAGAATGGCTCTCATCATCTACAAATTGATAAGGTGAAGCGGGGAGAGAAGTTCCCATCAAATGAGAACTCACGTTCTCATCGTCTCCGCGATTTTAGCGGTAAACTAGATCAAAAGCTCGTACTGGATTAATATTTATAGTCGTGAAGTCTTATACCAGTCAGTCGGTTTTCAAATCCAGTAAGGGAGCGTGCTGCTACCGAATTATGATCTACTACATTTAAATATTCGCGTTTAAGTTTAAGTTGAAAGTGCTGTCCAGTGTCCGAAGAAATGGAGAGGGGTGAGGCGTTGGCTGTGCCGCGGTCATCAATCGGCCTTTTGGCGTACCACGCCGTAAGGCCACCCCGATCCATTATGTCGTCCAATCGTTACACTCTTCAGAATGGCTGATGATTGGAGGTTTTTAATAAATGAATAAAAGTGAAATATAACTGATCAATTGGATTGTAATGTAAATGTTTTGCTAAAAATTAATAATACAAATAGAGTTAAATCCTTTAAAATAAACTCTCGTCTTTTTGTTGATTTGGTTTAAATGGACAGAGTAGCAGGTAAGTGGTGTTACAGCGAGTTCTTTCTCCGTATACAAATATAGGATACGCATCAAATTGAGCTCCCAGCTCATACCAGTTTACATAGGGTATACTGGTTATGTAACGAAATTGGCACAGCCGGTAGGACTGAATCAACCAAGACAAGAGTTAACTTTAAAGCATTTTTTTTATTGTATTATTATTAATTTTTAAAAATATTTACATTACAATCCAATTGATCAATTATATTTCACTTTTATTTATTTATTAAAAACCTCCACCTATCAGCTATTCTGAAGAGAGTAACGATTGGACGAGCTAATGGATCGGGGTGGCCATACGGCGTGGCACGCCAAAAGGCCGATTGAGGACCACGGCACAGGCCAACGCCTCACCCTTCACCATTTCTTCGGACACTGGACAGCACTTTCAACTTAAACTTAACGCGAATACTTAAATGTTGTAGATGATAATTCGGTAGCAGCACGCTCCCTCACTGGGATTGACAACCGACTGACTGCTATAAGACTCCACGACTATAAATATTACCAGTATATCCAGTACGAGCTTTTGATCTAGTTTGTCGCTAAAATTGCTGAGACGATGAGAACGTGAGTTCTCATTTACTGGGAACTCCTCTTCCCGCTTCACCTTATCGATTTGTAGATGATGAGAGCCATTCTGCAATATTTACGATATTATCGTAGCCAGCTTGGGGGAAACACTTTGCATAGGAGCGAGGAAAGCTTTTCGCCCCCCATATTCGCCGCAGCTCTCAATCGGCTGGCGAAAGCTTTTACATGATCGGTATTCCATTAGCTTGCTCATACATAGAGCTTCTCGCTTGTGGTTAATCGCTGCCGTGTCTGCGTCATCCATATGTTGAAGCTTCACAGCGGCATATTGGTTGCAACGTACATGGCTATCATGTACTAGCGTTTACCCATGCTAACTCCTAAGTTGTTTATTGGCCGTAATGTACATCCATATGCTGAAGCTTCACAGCGGCATACTGGCCGCAACGAAAAAGTCGTTCAGGAGTATAATGCCGCTTGAAATTGCGTCGGTTGTAGGGGGTATGATGCCCAGAAGTTTCCTTGCAGGTGGCGTTTGAATCTCTGAGCAATCTTGGTATGCAACCTGAACTTCTTAGGTCTATAACATCTTTTTCTGTGCAAATTGAAAATTGGTTGAGTTTTTTGCAATTTTTGTTACAGCATATATTTTATCTTTACATTCCAAAATTTTATAAAATACAATTTCATTTAACCAAATTTCTTTTTTTGAAAGGTGTTTGCGCACTATCTAAGCTTTTGTTAAATGAAATAATTGCGGGTTCTCCAATTATCTGAATACTATTTCTAAGAAAGGATGGACGGCACTTAACAGAGGATTACCTGGGTCTCCAACAATCTTTGATGCTATCACAATCCACTCAATAATGCTTTCAATTTACTGAACACATGTATAGAATCACTGGGTATTCGTTATTGGAGGTTCGGGTGGTTCGCGTTTTCACTATTTGCGTTTTCCGTATTTGCGTTTTCCGGAGTAATTTTATTTTAAGCGGATTTCCCGATTTTACTATTTTACGTTTTCCGGAGCTGATTCATTCGCGACGCACGCCATGCGTTTTCATGCTTGACTGACTTGAACTTTTTCACAGTCGAAGTCTAAAACCTTTGTCCGTTCAATGGTTTGATTGGATGTTGTTTCCAGCGGTGCTCCAATTCACTCAGAGGATAACACTATCGTTGTTCGATTATCATGTGCTAGATCACATGAAGCACCCATCAAGACGATCGTCCTTCCCAGGTTAGAGCTTTGTGCAGCAAAATCGGCTGCAGAACTGGCAGATCGAATCAAACAGATCCTCAACATGACTGACGTTCCAACTTATTACTGAACTGATTCTCAAATAGTTTTATCGTGGAGACAATCGCAATTATCAGACTTTCACACATTTGTTGCCAACCGCATTGGTGCAATTCATGAGCTTTCAAATCCGGAGCAGTGGTGGCACGTAGAAACAAAAAGAAATCCAGCTGACGTTTAAACGCGACTCATAGCACCGAGAAAACTCAAAACCTGCGAGCTGCTGATTCTTCGTACCGAAGCGATTAGAAGTTATGCCCAATAAACATTATTTAACATATCACATCACAGCTGATTTAGTTATACAACATTTATAGCAATTTGGTAATCCACTTTAGCAGCGTCAAGCAATAGCCATTCGCGGCGCACTACAGTGAATTGTATGGACGACCAGCTGAAAGACAAGCAACAGCAAGCAAACACGTGAATTTCATTATCGTCACTGTTTGGTATCCACACATCACTTGCAGCCATCCAAAAATATTGGTTTCCACTCCTTGTCTTTTATTTATGTAGTTTATTCAACACTGTCCTTTAAGTTAAGTTAAAAGAGTTCATCTACTAAGAATGCACAATCATTAATCAACTATTGTACAAATCACATTAAAATTTAATTTTTACTGTCTATCAACTTATATTCCAACTTTCTATGTTATAACACGAAAATCACTTCACTCACTTCACTATCGATCAATATTGCCTTTACTTCGCGCTCCATTCTTTCGCAGTTTTACTATCGTGGTTTTGCTATCCTCCCCATTCATTCAGCTTGGCTTTATATAGGGTCTCTAGTCATTCAATCCTTTTCTCGTACATTGGCGAATGTTCTGACGAGAACTACCTGGAATATCCGAGCAATATCGAATGGCCGCAGTGACGTCACTTTCAGATGTTGATCATGGATCTACTTGATCCATTCTTGTGCTTTCGAGTACATTTGTTTATTGATCATGATGTTATTAATAGTTGCGACAACAATTACGACAGTAGCTCGCAGAATTATTTGGACATGTGACAATATCAGAAGGCCGGCGGCCAGTGGGGAAACCGTGGAAACGCTGGTCTGACTCGGTCGACGAAGACAGTTCATCGCTGCTCCGATTTTGGAATTGGATGACGCGGTCAACGGACCGAGACAGTTAGAGGCGCTGTTTGCAGGAAGATAAGGCCCGAAAGGGGCTGTAGTGCTAAGAAGAAGAAGAACAATATCAAAAAATTAAGCTACGCCAAATCCTTAGTTTCATCCAGCTAACCACATGTCACACTCCTCTGGTGAATAGCACAACAAGAAGCGAGGTGTTGTTTATTCTCCTTGTTAAGAACAAACTATCAAGGTGTCACCCGCAAGGCTTCACTCCTTTAAGACACAATGAATCCGATAAGCATATATGAAGAATTGTCTACCTCGAGAGTTTGTCTTTCCCAGACAAACGCACCGTCAGCATCTTGAATAGTCATGTGCACATGGAATGTCTCTGAATGTTTGGATTCAGATCCATTTCATGGCCACATGAATATTAATATTTGCATCGTGTGCACATGGAATGTATCTGAATGTTTGGATTCGGATCCATTTCATGGGCACATGAACGTTCCCACAATGGGATTTTTGCCGAGTGGCAAAAGCACATGATATGTATTCGAATGTTTAGATTCGGATACATTTCATGTGCATGCGAATTGCGGATTGCGATTTGGAGGAGTTTTGCGTGGTGGACATTTATTATTAGTGAAAGGGAGTCAGTCGAGTCACCATCATTCAGACATTTTGCGTTGTATATTTTAAATTGATTCGGGACAATTAAATGTGTTTAAAGATACGTAAGAATATTTTAATTCTTTGGGAACAAAAATAACCTGCCAGGACAAAGGAGCCCTGACTTCAAACATTTGGAGGCCTCGGCGAGATTTTAAGTTGGATTTCGCGCTGTTCTTCAGTTTTGGGGATATCGGATTTTTCGATTGGCGAGGCTTCGATTCCGGTAATATTGGATCACGCTAGAGTTGCTGCTGCCGAATTTGGATCCAGTGTTACGTGGTTTTAAGTTGGATTTGGCGCCGTTCTTCAGTTTTTGGGGATATCGGAGTTTTCGATTCGCGATTGGTTGGAAAGCGTCATTACCAACTACAAAAAGGATTCAGCGGATCGGAAACAAGATGCCGGGTATTACGAAACAAGGCTTCAGCGACTCGAGTCTGCGTGGGATGCCTTCAAAAAAGGGGATTCAGAGATCCGCGAGTTGTCGGAAGTGCCAATGTCTCATGACTATTTCACGAGCGCCTTGTACGAGACAACGCAATCAAATTATTTGCTGTTTCAACAGCACTTCAAAGATCGTATGCTGGCCTTGAAGAAAGCTGCTTTACCAACTGGTGGCCCGTCGACGCAGAGGAAATTGCCCATTGAGGATACCAGCGAAAGGGTGGCAGATACACCATTACCAAGTGAAAGCAGCATTACAAGGATGTTGCGACGATATAATGCAATGGCAGATTCCCTGCTGAGAACGATTTCCCGTTTGGATCACCCAGAGCTGTCAAGATCGTGGTACAAGGCCAAAATCGCTTTGGTACAAAGATACTGGTCACAGTTAGAGGAGTGTCACCACTTGATTTCTGAACTTTGTGACGATCCCGGTGGACAAGGTTTCGATGTCGCTCGGCACGTCAAGCTCGAGGAAGTATCGCAGGACTGGCTGATCCAGTTAGAAACTAGGCTGCAAGAATTCGAAACAGCCTCAGCGACACCAATTCCAACGACAGCGGGCCCCAGTTTGCGTCTACCGAAGATAACGCTCCCAACCTTTGGCGGAGAATACTTACGCTGGCGACAATTTCACGACTTGTTCTTGCAAATGGTGCACAGCCAACCAATGTCGAATTGTCAAAAGTTATGGTACCTCAAGGCTAACCTCACAGGAGAAGCTGAAAGACTTATTCAAAATTTTACGCTCTCTGAAATTAATTACGAGGCAGCGTGGAACACCTTCAAGGAGCGGTATGATAATCGACGACTATTAGCCACTGCACTCATCAATCGTTTACTGAGTCAACTATCGCACGCGGGTCAGAAATCTTCAGCGACAGCTGTGAAATCTCTACATGACACTACCCAGGAGTGTCTCAGAGGCCTCGAGAATATGGATGTAGCCACTGCTGATTGGGAACCACTACTCTTGCACCTATTAATCAGGAAGCTAGATCAGGACACTCACGCACTGAATGAGCAATCGTTGACCAGCCCGCGAGAACTACCACCTTTAAAAGGTTTTTTGGATTTTCTGGAGACACGCTTTCAGGCTCTCGAGGCACTCGGCAATGTATCAAAGGGGCCGTCGGAGAGCCGGACCAAGGGTGCCAAAGCTACAATAGCTACCGCGGTGACTCTTCAGTGCCTGATGTGCGAACAAACGCACCCACTGTACTACTGCCCAGATTTCCTCAAGCTCAACGTCGCGAAAAGACTAAAATTCGTCCAGTCGAAGAAACTTTGTGTCAACTGTCTCCGAGAAGGACATAAGGCTGCGAATTGCTCGTCCAGAAGTTGCAAGGAATGTGCGAAGAATCACAATAGCCTACTACATTTGAGTGGAGATACCAAATCAAATCCAGCCAAGGTGATGCCCCCGCGTTCGAAAGCGTCTAAACAGGAGGTAAAACAGCAGTCCAAGGCACCATCGCTCGCTCTAACTACTCTGACAACACCACGGTCCAAGCGATACGTACTCCTGAGTACGGCCCTGGTAAAGCTGACTGGCAGCAATGGACGGACAACAGAGTGCCGAGCTGTATTAGATCCGGGCTCACAAATAAATTTGATTGCGGAGCAAACAATCCGAAAACTGGGGCTATCATCAACAAGTCATCCCACGTTCATCGAAAAGGTTGGCGGTAGTACAGAAAGGGCGCAAAACAGGGTGAATATTGGCCTACAGTCCCGATTGACTGGATACGCCACGCAATTGGAGGCCTATGTGATGGATAAAATCATCTCACCGCAACCCTCTCAGGAGCTTGACATTTCGAAATGGCCGATTCCAAAGAACATTAAGCTGGCAGATCCGAACTTTCACCGAACGGAAAGAATCGACCTGTTGGTGAGCGCCGAACACTTTTACGAGATTTTGGCTATCGGGCAGATAAAACTGGGCCCCGAGCTCCCCGTGCTCCAAAATACGCTTCTTGGCTGGATAGTCGCTGGAAGAGCGGTCCAACCTCATGCTTCCCCAGTGACTTGCGGGGTTCTAGCAGAAGACATCAAGCTAAACGAGACCATCAAACAATTCTCGGAAGTGGAGGAAGTGCTCAACACGAAACCACAGCTTACATTGACGGAAAAGGCTTGTGAAATACATTTTTGCCAAACGATGCAAAGGCAGCCTGATGGTCGCTTCCTGGTAAGACTCTCCTTTTGCGACGACCCCAAGAAGCTGGGCGATCCAAGAGCTATTGTCATACGCTGATTACTGGCCATAGAACAGAGGCTGGAAAAAATGCCGAACTGAAACGTCAGCATAAGGAATTCATGGATGATTACCTCCGTCGTGGGCACATGGAAGAAGTCACCTTGCAGATGGACGAGAAGTTGCAGTGTTTCTTACCGCACCATTGCGTGTTGAAGCCAGATAGTAGTACCACCAAGTTGAGAGTGGTCTTTGATGCCTCCAGTAAAACGACGACAAATATTTCATTAAACAACATCCTATACACCGCAGCTACGATTCAGGACGACTTGTTCGCAATCTTGCTACGTTTTCGAATGCCCTGCTTTGTTTTCACCGCCGACATCGAGAAGATGTATCATCAAATAGTGCTTCATCCCGATGATCGCAAGTATCATCGACCAAATGTCTTCAGGTGCTGGCACGGGACGAGCAGCACAGGCATCCCTGGGTAGCTATGCATTGCAGAACGACTTCTACATCGACGACGTTATGACTGGGGCGAACAGCTTGGTGGAGGCAATTTGGAAGCAGGAAGAGTTGATCAAAATACTCGCTAGTGCAGGCATGCCCCTGCGCAAGTAGTGTTCCAATCATCCTCAACTGTTGCAGAGGATAAAACTTGAGGACCAGCAGTTACAACTGGATTTTAGCAACCCGTCAGAAGACTACATCAAAACTCTTGGCGTAATCTGGCTCCCGAAGGCAGGCGAGTTCCAGACCCACATCAATCTGGAGCCAAGCGGTCCATGATTCACCAAAAGGACGATCGCTTCTGATATTGCCAGGATGTTTGACCCGCTGGACCTCCTGGCACCGATCATTGTAACTGCCAAGCTTTTTTTGCGGGAGATTTGGCGACTGCAGTTGGAATGGGACGCCGCCTTGCCTGCAGAAATACACACTCACTGGTCCGAATTTCGCAGCAGTTTGCCATCGCTACTGAAGGTTCGCGTTCTTCGACACGTTCACGCTGGAGAGAAGCTCGTGCAGGTTCAACTGCATATCTTCTGTGATGCCTCAGAGAAGGCATATGGGGCGGCAATATACGTCAGATCTACCCTGAGAAGTGGTCAAGTGGTGGTCAGATTGTTATGTGCCAAATCAAGAGTTGCCTCAATCAAAACGGTGACTATTCCACGCCTGGAGCTGTGTGCTGCCAAACTAGGAGCTGAGTTAACCGATCGAGTCAAAACTGCGCTAAATCTGCAGAGCATTTTCCAGATCTTCTGGACTGATGCTGAAATCATTCTCACTTGGCTCAATTCAACCGCATCGTCTTACCAAACTTTCGTTGCTAATCGGGTCTCAGCCATTCAGACGCACTCGAGACCAAACCAATGGCGCCACGTTAGCTCCGGAAACAATCCAGCCGACATTCTATCACGGGGCATAGCGCCAGCTGAACTGAGTAGCTGTGACATGTGGTTACAAGGACCACCCTTTTTGAGTGAAGCTGAATCAACCTGGCCTCCCGAATACAAGAGGGAGGGACCCTGCGACTTGGAGAAAAGGCAAATCAAGGTGACAATGATGGCGACAACCAGAGCGGACATGCATTTTATTCATGGAATTACACATGGGAACTCCTTCAGAAGGTTGCAACGAATAGTCGCCTACGTGTTGCGTTTTGCTGATAGTTGTAAACCAGGTTCCCAGAACCACCACCCGCAGAATGGAACCCTCTCGAGTCGAGAGCTTTCCAATGCCCCCGAGGTTATCATCAAGTATGTCCAGCATGACGATTTCCGCGAAGAAATACGGGACATTCGTTTAAAGAAGCAGATCAATAAAAACAGTCCTCTGGTCGGGATGGTCCCCTTCCTGGACTCGGAAGGAATCTTGCGCGTCGGTGGGAGGCTGGAATTGTCCAAACTTTCGTTCGAAGCCAAGCACCCCATTTTGCTGCCGTTCAAACACCCACTCACCAAGCTATTGATGATGGACATTCACCGCGTCAACTGCCATCTTGGGACGCAAGCCCTGCTCACCACTACGAGACAACGTTTTTGGCCTATAAGAGGAAAACAGCTAGCGAGATCAATTGTGCGGCAATGTATTGCATGTGTTAGAGCAAGGCCTCAACTATACTCTCAAATTATGGGAAATCTGCCGAGCACTCGCGTTCAGCCTGCGCGCCCTTTCATCAATGCGCGAGTTGATTTCTGTGGGCCCATCATGATACATTGCTGTGGTCGAGGTACCCGTCCCCAGAAGGGTTACATAGCCATCTTTTGCTGTTTTGCCACTAAGGCCGTCCACATGGAATTGGTGAGCGATCTAAGCACCGAAGCATTTATTCGTTCACTGAAGCGATTCATCGGAAGGCGAGGTCATTGCCGAAATCTATATTGCGACAACGCCACCAACTTTGTCGGAGCACACAACCAATTGCCGGAATTATCATTATCGCTCTACTCAAAAAAGGCGCAGCACGAGGTAACGGCTTCATGCAGTACCCGAGGAATCAACTTCCGTTTTATACCGCCGCGCGCACCCCACTTTGGCGGTTTGTGGGAGGCAGCCGTTAAGTCAGCCAAAACTTTACTCCGCCGAAGCACGTCGTCGGCAACTCTCTCATATGAAGAGCTGCATACGCTGGTAGTCGAGGTGGAGGCCATCCTCAATTCAAGACCGCTAATCCCGATGTCAGATGACCCTAATGACCTGGCAGCCTTGACCCCCGGGCATTTTCTCATTGGAGAACCCCTCACGGCTATAGTGGACGTTCGTACGAAACCAGTCGCTAACGGTCTTCACACTCGGTGGAAGCTGATAAACCACCTTAAGCTCGAATTCTGGAGACGATGGTCACGTGAATACCTTCATCAGCTGCAACATCAGGTCAAGTGGAGGCGGATCCACCCAAACGTCCTCCCAGGGACGATCGTCATCATAAAGGAAGACAACACACCGACAATGTAGTGGCCACTGGGCCGAATTGTGAAGACCTACGAGGGCATTGACGGTTGCGTAAGGGTTGCAGACGTAAAGACCACGTCCGGAATACTGAAGAGACCGATCCACAAACTGGCCCCACTACCAGTGAACGATGACCTACCAGCTGATGAAGCAGCACCAAAAGCGAGCAATCAACCATTGGCAGGAGAGGAAGGTCAAGTGAGCATCGACAGCAATCCGGCGACGAGGCAGAAATTGGTGCAAATGGGGACATCGATTGTGACCCTCCTCTTGGTGTGCCTGCTAATTCCTACGGTGAACACGGCTCCAGCACAGGTTTCACCGACTGGCCCACATCCTGGTCTGCATTTCCAATCATTGGGCAAGGCGTACCTATCTTCGAGCGAATGGAGGCTGGTAATCTATTACAATCTGGGACCGTATTGGACGGAATTGGCCGTGCTACAAAATGGAACTCGCCTGTTACAGCAGTTGTGTGAGAAGGGAACGCCGTCAACAAATTGCATGCATCTCATAGATCATTTTCGACATTTTGATCAAGAGTTCTCCAACATCAACCAAATCCTGCGAGTCAGAGCTAAGAGGGGGGCTATAAATGCAGTCGGTGGCCTCGCACGATCGCTGTTTGGTATTCTGGATGATGATTACGCCAACCAGATGGCCCAGACCATCAAAACCGTACAAGGAAGGTAAGACAAGTTGCATTCACTACTGAAGAATCAGACCTCGATCCTAGACTCGACGCTGAACATCCTTGGTAAGAGCGAGAAAATGATGCACAAAAGGTTTATGGCAATAGAGCAGGAGCTGGCTTGATTATTCAATGACGTCAAGGCTCCCTACATGGAAGGAACTCAGAATCAGGTGCTGGATTTGATCACAACATTGGCATTTCAAATGACGCTCATCACCATCAACCTGCAGAGAATTCAATCTTCTCTCACAAATGTCGTCGCAAATACCCAGCACGGGCAATTCAGCGCATTGCTTTTATCACAACAACAATTGAGCGCGGAATTAACCAACATCAGGGAACACTTGCTCGAGAACCAGCGCCTGCTCATAGACCATGACAACTTTCTACAACTGTTCCAAATAACTTCAGTCCGGGCCAAGGTGACCGCAGATTTCGTCGTCTTTGAGCTAAAGTTCCCACTGGTAGCTGCAGTAACGTTCGAGCTCTACAGGCTTCTTCCGATACTAATGGTGAAGCACAACCACCTGACCGCCATACTACCAACATCACGATATTTGATCGTTACTCCGCATCGCGACCTCTATTGTCCACTATCCGAATTGGAATACGCTTCCTGCATACCGATGGAACCAAACGCTCACATCTGCCGGCAGTCACATCCTTTGTATAGCAAAGAATCCAACGTGAGCGGATGCGAAGTTCTATTGCTGAAAGGAATTCCATCCGCAGCCGGATGCAGCATCGTTCATCTGCCCACTTCATTTACCTGGTCCAACATCCCACATTCAAATGAGTGGATCTATGCGCTCATCAGCCAGACTGTTGCTCACATCGTGTGTGGCGGCAATACCTCCACGCTGATACTACAGGGGTCCGGCACACTCAAGCTGGAACCGGACTGTATTCTCAAGTCCGATGCTGTAGCCATCCAGGGACATCGCGTATACGAAAGCCAGGTAGGCGTTTCACATACTGCGATCCATTCGGGCCTAGAACTTAGAGGACCAGAATCCATCCATGGTCTCAACTTCTCCAGCCAGTTCAACACATCTGAGATCGACGAGTTACGAAGGCTGGTGCAGGCACAAGATCTTACTTGGACCAATCAGATAAGCACACACGACATTCATCAATATACCATCGGCTACCTGAGCATCACCGTATTGGGTATACTCATCGGCTACCTCGTTTTCAGGTTCTACAAGCGGCAGTGCCACGCCCGCACCACACCACCAGTACCACTACCTAGACGACACAGCCTGCCGCACACCCTGGAAGAGGTTGACCGGAGCGTTCAACTGGGGGGTAATTGTTAAGAACAAATTGTCAAGGTGTCACCCGCAAGGCTTCACTCCTTTAAGACACAATGAATCCGATAAGCATATATGAAGAATTGTCTACCTCGAGAGTTTGTCTTTCCCAGACAAACGCACCGTCAGCATCTTGAATAGTCATGTGCGCATGGAATGTATCTGAATGTTTGGATTCAGATCCATTTCATGGCCACATGAATATTAATATTTGCATCGTGTGCACATGGAATGTATCTGAATGTTTGGATTCGGATCCATTTCATGGGCACATGAACGTTCCCACAATGGGATTTTTGCCGAGTGCCAAAGGCACATGATATGTATTCGAATGTTTAGATTCGGATACATTTCATGTGCACGCGAATTGCGATTGCGATTTGGAGGAGTTTTGCGTGGTGGACATTTATTATTAGTGAAAGGGAGTCAGTCGAGTCACCATCATTCAGACATTTTGCGTTGTATATTTTAAATTGATTCGGGACAATTAAATGTGTTTAAAGATACGTAAGAATATTTTAATTCTTTGGGAACAAAAATAACCTGCCAGCGCAAAGGAGCCCTGACTTCAAACACTCCTGCTTATTCGAAAATTAGGATAGAATGAAACCAATTCTAAAAGAATTTTTAGCTTACATGACACTTCCATGAAAAGTCAACCTTCAGATTCTCAGAAGTGGTCTACAGATCGCCATTCAATAATCAAAGTTCCCAGCAAGTCGCAGTGGATAAGAGGAACGGCATCAACATTCCAATCAAGAAATGCATTAGCAAAATTAACTAACAATTCACTTTATACGCTATAAGTGCACGTCCATTAGATGACGCTATTCTGAGAGGTTTGGACAGGTTAATCACTTTAAGTTCATAATCTACTATGTTGAAAGCGTACTAAATATTTAATTATCAACGCATTAAAATACCCCAACTCCTGGTAAGCCTGCAATAATCGTCAATAGATAAAAATCACAGTTAGGACGATCTGATTAATCTAAAAAGATTTTTGTTGATTAAAAGAAAGTGACAATCACTCCGAAAATAACAAAGCGTGATAACAATCATGATTTAATTTAATGCCAACAATAAAAATAAACTTACAGTTTCACAGAAGTAGTAGCCGCTTTTCGGATGTGGTCACATGAATTCAACATGGGAAACGACTGTTCAATAACAATTTAAAACCTACTTGCACGTGTTATTTGTTTTAGATATGATTCACATAAACAATGTCTGGAATATGTTCAAAACCAAGCTGATTTCAAAATAGGCAAAAATAGTGAGTTTTGACTTGAAACGCATTTGTTGTTTATGTTCATGAAAAAGTGATTTTTTAACATTTTCCAGGTAAAAGATATCCAATCGCAAGGGGAAATACATACCTATCGTACTTTTTTACGTCTTCGTACACTACAATATGGGGTTTACAGTCTTAGAACCTAATTCCAAAGCTTTATTCAAAAATCTTTTATTCGATATTCATTTTGACCACCCCTAATAAAAAGTGCTTGAGACAGACCCAGCAAAGGGATGACCAAGTTTGGTGTTGTTTCCAGCACATCTGGTCTTACCGCAAAGCTTTATGGTCATGGCTTTACAAACTTACAGTAACTAGTGGAAGGGCAGATTGGCAGAAAAGACGGTTAGGTAATATGTCTTTACAAAATTATTTTTTAACAAGTGAGTGTCTTTACCGATGAAACCGAAAACAACTGGTTTTCTACCTCACTTCTCATCGAGAGAAACGTGCATTAAATGTAGGGGTTATCAAAACGATAAGGTAATGCACTTTCAACGTTACTAATACCCTCCAACTTACCCTGGCATTTAATTTAATAGGCTGATCTATTTTTAAGCACAGTCGTTTTATTGAAAATTATTTCAGCACAAAAATAACATTCCCCGATTAAACTAAACAATGAACGTGTGTTGTGATTGTATAAAATCTCAGTTATTCATTAAAAACTACAATCTTATAGGATTACCTTATCATTCTGTCATCCACTCTCCAAAAAGAGTATTTAAGGAGATGGTTAACCAGAATTTGCTAAGTTCTTACTTCACACTGTACTGAGATAAGTTAAACAAATAGTCATGACTGGAAAGTTAATTCCATTGTTTTTGGCAACAGTCCTTATTGTGTTTGCCCATTCTGCAGCATTAGACAATGCTATCGATGAGATTCCGTTCGAAGAAGTCTTCGAGGATCCAGAAGGGTCTGAAGCGGTAGTGCCTGCATTCAAAGAAGTCTTTGAAGATCCCGAAGCTCCAGAATCGCCAGTAGAAAAGCCTGAAGTCTCTATTCGCGCTGGAGGTAAGTGAAACGTTTTCAATACACTACTTCCATGAGTTTCAAAATTAACTTACCTTGTACTTAGATTGCTCTATTGGAATGAACAATGGAGATGTTGGATCCAAACAACCTCTTTTTGTGAAGACTGGTACTCTTACTATCGAGCAACCATCATCCTCTGGCTACCTCAATGTTGGTAATGGAAAGACTATCGACCTTTATTGTACGTCAGCTTTTGCTGCTCCATTATCTGGAAGAAAGGTCACTGCTGCCTGTGATGGAGGAAGCATTTTTGTTATCAATGGCATTCCAATGAACATTAAAGATGTTGTTTGCACCTCAGCTGTTGCGCATACTGCTCGCTCTACCGGGACGTCTTGCACTGGTGGAGGCACCATTTTGGAAATTGGTTTTAATCTCGATGCTGGTTTTATTCGCACTATCGAAGTTTGCCACAATCTCGCCAAAGAAGTTACTCTTTACACCCGCTACAATATATCACCTTCAAACGTTGCCTACCAAAAATCCGTGTCACGTCCAAGTTTTATTACTGGAACCTTCTACGGAGGAAAGGACGTTAACAAAATGTACACCCAAGTGACTCAACAGGAAACCTTCGCCAAAATCCTTGGAGCTGGATCAACCAGATATTTTAATCTTAACAAAAATATATTTTTGTCTCGAGGACATATGGCTGCCAAGGCTGATTTCGTTTATGCCCCAGAGCAATTGGCTACCTTTTACTTCATGAACGCTGCCCCACAATGGCAATCCTTCAATGGTGCCAATTGGGAACGTGTTGAGGATGGTGTCAAAAAATTCGCACAAACTCGTAATGCTAACTTCGATATCATCACTAGGACTTGGGGAGTTTCCACTTTGCCAGATGATAGGGGAATCCAACAACCATTATACTTGAACTTTAACGCTGCTGGAGAAGGGTTGATTCCAGTGCCAAAACTATATTATCGTGTTGTTATTGATAAAGCTACAAGGGAAGGCATTGTTATAATTGGAGTCAATAATCCACATATTACTTTGGACGAAATCCAAAGGGATTATATAATTTGCAATGACGTCAGCAGCAGAATTACCTGGATCGGTTGGGATAAGACCAATATTCAAAAGGGGTATTCATATGCTTGTGAAGTAAATGAGTTTGCTAGCAAAATTGGAGAATTGCCTCCACTGTCTGTTAGTGGACTGTTGTATTAGGAACACCAAACTTATGGATAATATTTGGAATAAATGTTGGTTTTAATATTTAAATTTTTTTAGTAGTTTAAGCTTTGATAATATTGACATCTGTCAAATTGCAGGTTAGTTTGTTTTGGTGGCCCATTCTTTACTCTAGTTCCGACCCAAAGGTAGCTGGAATTTTATACTGTATATATTTTGTGTCGGCACTCTTTTATTCCGGCATATTCACCATATATTCAATTATAATTCAATGAAGAGTTTTTACAAAGGCATTTCTGATAAAATCACGTTTAATATAATTTTTTCACATTCTGTATTCACAAAACTCGGATCAAATGCTATTTCATAATAATAATTTAACCACGTCCAAACTCATAAAAATTCAAAATTTAACACACTCGCTGTAATGCACATTAATTTCCAATTGTCTTAAACAAACTCAACCCTTTTTCTGATCACGCTAAAGGCCTTCAATGTTGTTTAACTCTCAAGCGCAAACTAATTACACAAGACTGCCGCGCCAAATTCAATAACTTCGAATCAAATGCAACATAATTGCCGCAAGTCACGCAAGCACAGATGCTCCCACGATTTGAGCTTACCGTGCGTACACCTGCACTCATCGCATGCAACCACAGCGCGATACGATCATAGCAAATATTTGCATTTTGCCATATTGAATCCAAATGATACCATGCAATGTATACACATGTGGACGTTGCATACATGATGGGTGGCCATGTAGTCGATACGGGCAATGAAATGCTAGTATCGGTTTCATGGCAACTTGTGACAGCAAACATTGTTGCAATAAAATATGCAAGGCAAAGCAAACTTAGAATTCAACATCCACCCCCCGTTGGACGCTCAGTTCCAACTCCTCAAGTGTATGTGGTAAGCTGTGACGTCGGGGAAGTGGTTATAGGTTTCCTGGGTCGTAGTTGACACCGTCCATCTCTTGAACTGCACCAGAGGTAGTTGATGAGCTTGTCAAGCGCAATGAGGCTCAGATATCCGACGATATATTGGTGTATGTCGTGAGCATCAATAGGGTTGTCCCAGGACAAATCTTGGGCTTGTAGTTGACTTCGCAGGGCATCGATCTCCGTGGAATACTTCTAGAATTGTGCAGGATGGTTGCGGAGTGGTGTGTAGATTGGGCTGGTGTCTTCCACGCGGTAGTGTGCTCTCGAGTGCTGCGTTTGTATGGTGCTCTCAAGGATACGATGACCCTGAATTGTCATCAGATTTGAGGGTGCAATCTGGCGCCAGCTGCAGAACTCAAGACCCTTGCAGCGTCAGTGTAGTCTTATTACCACTGCGTACAATGTGAGCAACGACGCGATTTGTGGAGGCATAAATCCACTCGTTCGAATGCGAAATGTTGGTCCAGGAAAAGGTTGCAAGCAACTCAATCAGGTCAGGTGACACTCGGCCGCGGACGGCATTCCTTTCAACAACGCCACCTCACACGTGCTCATGTTGACCTCCTTGTGGTACAGTGGATGAGACTGTCGGCAGATGTGGGTGTCCGGCTCCATCCAGCTACAAGCCGAATACTACGCTTCGCTCAATGGATAGTATAGATCGCGATGTGGGCTGATGATGAGATATGGTGATGTAGGCAGTATAGCAATGAGGCGATCATGTCGTTCAATGGGTATGGGTAGCATTCGATACAGTTCAAACGTTGATGTACCAACGAGCGGAATCCTTAGCTCAAACATGATAAACTCGTCCTTCACCTTGGCCTTGATTGACGTTAATTTAAATAGCTTCAAAAATTCTCCTGGGCCATCGGCAGGCGTTGATCCTCGAGTAGATGATCCCTGATATGTGTCATCTCCGAACTTAGCTGTAGTTGTGATAGCAGCAGCGGATTGAAGTTCCCATGTTGGGTATCCGTTATTATGTCCATGATGGATGACTGAATTTTCTGCAGCTCGAGAGTGGTTAGGGTCAGGTGAAATGACAATGTAGTGATCAAGCTTGTGACTCCTCCCTGACTTCCCACTGGTTGAGGAGCTCTAGCCTTATTGGAGAGTTTAGCCAGCTCCTGCTCTATCTCTGGGTGATTTTATCGGGTTTTCCGAGGATATTCAGCGTTGAGTCGATAATCTAAGTTTGGTTCTTCAGCAGGGAGTGCAGCCTATTTTGATCCCCTTGCACAGCCTTGATGGTTTGGGACATCTGATTGGCGTAGTCGTCATCTAGGATGCCAAATAAGGATCTAGCGAGGCCGCCCACGGCATTTATCGCTCCTCTCTTGGTTCTGATCTTCAACATCTAGTTCACGTTGGAAAGCTGATCCCTCCAGTGATGGAAATGTTCAATTAAGTACGAGCAGTCAGTCTGGTGGGACTCCCGATCGCATAGCTGTTGCAACAAAGTCGTACCATATAGCAGCATGTCTAGCTTCGTCCAATACGGTGGTAGATCATAATAAACTAAAATCTTCCACTCGCTTGATGACAAAAAGGCATGGCCCAGTGACTGAAAGTGCAGGCTGGGTTGGGTGCAAGTTGACGTCACCTTGATAGGGTTGGTCATCACTAGAGGAATCAGCAGACAAGTCAACAGCAGTGACAAAATTGAAGTCCTCTTTCTTCTCGGATGATTAATTGGTTGGTGATTGATGAGGGCGACTGTTTGAGATTCCACGCAAGAAGACGGTTGTGCCTCCGGTCCGAGTTCTACTTCTTCGGATGGTGTGTTCTCCAGCACTGGCAACGGAGCCAGCCGATGAATGGGCCGTCTCACAATTCCTGTAGCGGTTTTTATGTCAGCCACTCTAACGTAGCCGTCTGCTCCTTCATGAGTTTGTACGATACGCCCCATCGGCCATCTCATGGTGGGTGTTTTGTCTTCCTTCACGATAACTATTGTTCCGTGAACCACGTTTGGTTGGATCCGTCGCCACTTGACCCAATGTTGGAGCTGTGACAGGTACTCACGCGACCATCGATGCCTGAATTCGTTTCTGAGTTGATTTACACGCCTCCATCGAGCACGGAGACTGCTGGTGACTGGCTCCGCTTCAACATCCACCAAAGCCGTGAGTGCTTCTCCGATGAGGAAGTGTCCCAAAGTAAGCGCTGCCAGCTCGTTAGGGTCATCTGACATCGGAACTAAGGGTCTCAAATTGAGGATGGCCTCCACTCCAACCACCAGGGTATGCAGCTCCTCATAAGTGAGAGTAGCCGATGAAGCGCCTCGGCGGAGCAAGTTCTTAGCCGACTTGACCGCGGCTTCCCATAATCCGCCAAAGTGAGGCGCACGAGGTGGGATGAAGTGGAAATCTATTCCTTGGGTACTGCATGAGCTGATCACCTGGTGCTGAGCCTCTGCCGAGTAGAGCGATCAAGAAAATTCGCGTCACCGATGAAAGCATCAGTGCTGAGATCGCTCACCAATTCTAAATGATTAGCCTTGGTGCGGCCGCACACCTCTGCCACGGTAGTGTATTAGCAGGGGCCCGCAAAAGTCGACTCCTGCGGTAATGAAAGGGCGTGCAGGTCGTACACGAGGACCAGAAAGACTTCCCACAATTTGGTTGAACAGCTGTGGCCTCGGTCGAACACATCACTTGCATCATCGCACAATTGATCTTGCCGGCTGCTTCCCATTGACAGGCCAGAAGCGTTGTCTTGTCATGGCAAGCAGCGCCTGAGCTCCAAGGTGGCAGTTGTCGCGATGTATTTCTGTCATCAGCAACCTTGTAAACGAATTCGTGTACGGCAGCAGCATCGGATGCTTGGTCTCGAAAGGGAGCTTCGAAGCCTCCAGCCTTCCGCCAACGCGCAGGATTCCATCCGAATCCAGAAAAGAAGCGAGCCCTGCCAGTGGGCTATTTTTGTTGACCTGCCTCTTGAGTTGAATATCCCGTAAGTCCTCGCAGAAGTCGTCTCGTTAAATGCATCTCACTATGACTACCAGGGCTCTGGAAAGTTCTTGACTTGTGACTGCTGGATTGCGCCCTTGGCGAAGCTAAGAGTTTGGTTTGCTTCACTCCACAAAACGCAGCACGTAGGCTGCTACCCATTGCAGCCTTCGGAATGAGTTGCCGTGTTGAACCTCGTGCATGAATTGAATGTTCGCCTTGGCTGCCGTTAGTGTGGTTGCCTTGATTCGCTTTTTCTCCAACTCACTGGACTCGTTATGCTTGTAATCGGGCGGCCACTCGGGTCTGCTCAGGAAAGGCGGTCTATGTAGCCATAGTTCACAACCACCTAGTTCAGCTGGTGCCAAACCACAGGATAGGATGTCGGCAGGATTGTCTCTTGAAGCAACGTGACGCCATTGGTTTGATCTCGACAGCAATTGAATGGCCGAGACACGATTTGCAACGAAGGTGTTGTATGCCGAGGCAGTAGAGTTGACCCACGCTAACACAATTTCAGCATCCGACCACAAGACATGGAAGACATCTGTTAGGTTGAGTGCCGTTTTGACTCGCTTTGTCAGATCTGCTCCCAGCTTTGCAGCACACAGTTCCAGGCGGGGAACCGTTAGCAATTTGATTGGGGCTACCCTTGATTTCGCACACAGCAGCTGGACACTAACTTGACCACCCCTTGATGTTGAGCGGACGTATATAGCGGCACCATATGCCTTCTCGGAGGCATCACAGAAGGTATGTAACTGCAACTGGGCTGGCTTCTCGCAGGTGCTAACGTTTCGGGGAAAACGAACCTTCTGCAATGATGGTAGCTCACTGCAAAACTGGGCCCACTGCGTTTGGATCGTGACTGGCAAGGCTGCGTACCAGTCCAAATCTAGACGCCACAATGCCTGCAGGAACGTGGCCGTTTCGCTGGACGCGTCGAAAACCACTCTCAATTGAGTGGTCCTACTCTCCGGCTTCAGAACGCAGTGGTGTGGCAGAAAATAATGTGCTTCCTTGCCTGCTGACCACTTGGTTTCTTCCATGTGCCCAAGTCGTTCGTACTCGTTCATAAATTCTACGTACTGTAACTTAAGCTCGGTATCCCTTTCCAGTCTGCGTTTGATTGTAATGAATCTGCGTATGGCAACGTCCTGCAACTCGCCCAGCATTCCAGTGTCCTTGTTGAAAGGAAGGCGAATCATGAGACGACCGTCCAGCTCCCGTTGCGTTGTCTGTACAAAGTGTGCTTCGCAAGCGCTTTCGGTGGTTGTTAATTTGTGTGTTGAGTCTGGCACTTCTTCCACCTCCCAGAAACGTTTAATGGTCTCGCACAAATCAGTGTCTTCTGACAGGTTTCCACAACTGATGAAGTCTCAGGGTTGCCGACCTTTCCTGCTACAATCCAATCGAGCAGTGTGTTCTGATGCACTGGAACTTCGGGTCCCAACTTCATTTGCCCGATGGACAAGATCTCGAAAAAATGCTCAGCACTCAATAATATGTCGATTTTTTCGGTCATATGAAAGCTGGGATCTGCCAGCTTAATATTCTTGCGAAGTGGCCAATGGGACACGTTCAGCTGTTGAGCTGGTTGCGGTGAGATTATTTTGTCAAGCGCCTGCACCGCCTCTTCCCTGGCATATCCAGTAATTCAAACTTCACTGTTCCTTGCGCTCTCTCTGTTGTACTGCCGACTCGTTCAATGAGCGTTGAATTGCGTATGGGATTTAGCCAAAGTCTTCGAACTGTATGCGTTGTTATCAAATTTATCTAGGAGCCTGGATCCAGCACAGCTCAACATTCCGTTCCTCTTCCATTGCTGCCAATCAGCCTTACCACAGCTGTGCTCAGGAGTACATATCCCTTTGAACGCGGATTCGATACTGTAGTCAGAGAGAGTGCAGGTGCCTCCGCTTGGTGCTTGCTTTCCTGTTGTTGTGCGGCCTTGTTCGGAGTATTCACCTCAGCTGGTTTAGAATTGGTCTCTCCACCTAAATGCAGCAGGCTGTTGTGTTTCCTGGCGCAGTCTTTGCATCCTCTGGTGGAGCAGTTGGTGGCTTTGTGTCCTTCTCGAAGACAGTTGACACAAAGTTTTTTGGCCTGTATAAATTTCAATCGTCGAGTGGCGTTGAGCTTCAAAAACTTCGGACAGTAGAAGAGCGGATGCATCTGCTGGCACATGAGGCATGAAGAAGCCGCCACTGCAATTACCGTGGTTTTGATTACTTTCTACCGGCTGTCAGGTGCCTTTGATTGATGTCCAATCATTTCGAGGGCCTGGAACCAAGTCTCCAAAAATTGCAAAAAAGCCTTGGGCGAGGGCAGTTCTCGAGGACTAGACAAGGTTTGCTCATAAATTGCATGAGTGATCGAGTCAAGCTTCCTAGTCAACACTTGCAAAAGCAACGGATCCAACTCATCGGTAGCAACATTTAGATTTTCCAGTCCTCGGAGGCATTCTTGGGTTGTGTCGAGTAAACATTTCACAGCAGCGGCTGACGGCCTCTCGCCGCAATGGGAGGACTGTCCCAACAATATATCGAGGAGTGCAGTGACCAAGAGCCGTCGATTGTCATAACGCTCCTTTAAGGTCGTCCATGCTGCTTCGTGATTCTCTTCCGATAGAGCAAAATTCATTATCAACCGCTCAGTTTCTCCAGTGAGGTTGGCCTTGAGATACCATAATTTTTGGCAGTTGGATATGGGCTGATTATGTACCATTTGTTCAAACAAGTCCTGAAAGGGTCGCCACCGTAAGTATTCTCCATCGAATTTCGGTAGTGTAATTTTGGGTAGATATAGCTTGGGACTCGTCAAATCGAGCGTAGGTGCTCCGGGACTGGAGTCGCAGGCATCCAATCTGGTCTCTAGCTGGACCAGCCAGTCCTGAGCAACTTTTTCAGGATCATCGCTGAGCTCGCAAAGCTGATAATATTGCTCCTCCAATTGAGCCCAGCTTCGTTGGACCGACATAATCTTGGCCTTGTACCACTGGCTTGAGCGTAATTTACTGCTGATTTTGATTAGGCCATCACTTTCCCAATCTTGACTATCCTTCCCATTGGAAACTCCTCCTTTGCCAGAATGAGCAGTGCTAAGCTGAATCCATGAGCAACCATCCAGTCTCTCACTCGGCGCATTAGCGTACCTAGTCTAAGTTGTGCATGTTCGACTATGCGTTTAGTGGCTAGACCCGCAACATCATTCGCACAGCTGATCAGGTGCAACTCAACTGTAGCTCTAGACTCAGCAGGCCATCGTACAATGTGTTCCGTGTGAGACTATCGGTCCTCCATCGGGCACATTCTCAGATAGCCCATAGAGGGCACTGTAGTGAATTATGGAGTGATATCAATGTCCACAAAGGACTGCAGTGATAGTTTGCTGCCTCGGCAAGTAAAGATGTTTGTGCTCGCCGAAATTAACGTTGTCTGAGGACGCATGAATGCGTTGGCAGAATAGCATTGCGGTGTCGCGGGGCGGGTTCTTCCCCCCAGCACAAAGGCCCACTACAAAAAATTCCGCATTCACGAATCAGGAGATAAAACGACTCGGTTCGACGGTGTCGAGGCCGAGGTAATATACTAAAGGGATAGATTGCCAAACCAAAACGACTGACTGGGCTTGGCGAAAGTAAGCGAGACAAAAGAGGATCTTGACTTTACTAGGCATACTTACGGCTCCCAAGTAAGAGTGGGGCATCCAGGTGGAAGCGATGCCACCTCGTACCCCCCATCCGGATCAAGATCTTTTGTAGACGTGGCCAGATATTTTCCATTTAAATGAAAAACTCATACAAATATAATTCGTTTCAAATTTATGTTATAGTCTTATTCGATGGAATCACATAATACTATATCATAGATAAGAAACTAAAGCGGAAAGTCACTCTACCCCGCAAGAGCAACTGTAACGCAAAGAGAAGGGGTGAGCTCACCCGATAGCTAGCTCATGACTGGAAGGGACAGCCATCGTGCCATAACCGGTCAAAGGTCGAGTGAAATAGAAGGACCTGCTTTGGGGTTCAATTATCCTTTCATTTGCTTGTTTTTATGGTTACATACAAGGTGAGTTCCAAAATAAACGAGACTTTTGTTTTGGTGGCGCCAGCTGTGAATGAGATAGTGCGTTGAAAAGTTCCATCCCTTTCTGACTTCCAGTGAAAGATTGTTGACATTCAGTTCAGTGGAAGCGAAGTTATTGCGTCTAAAGTGACAGTATGTTTGTGTCATCGGTACAAAAATGAGTTTCGAACAAAGAGCTAATATCAAATTTTGTTTTAGAATCGGTAAAACATTTACCGAAACATTTGGATTGATGAAAAACGTTTATGGCGATGATTGTCTATCTCGTGCCAGAGTTCATGAGTGGTTTACAAGTTTGAGAGATGGTCGTGAGGACATAAATGACGGTGAACATACGGACCGGCCAAAATCAGTGATCACGGAAAACTCCATTGAAATTGTGCGTGAATTGATCAAAAATGAGCCGAAATGATCGTTGAAATTCATGGAATTGGAGTTGAATATCTCGAAAACATCAATTTATTGCATTTTAACCGATCATTTGGACTTACGAAAGGTCTGTCCACGTTTCGCTCCGCACAAGTTAACTGACAAGGTTCGATAAGAAAAAAAGGAGACTTCTGTCATAAAAATTTTTTAGGCCTTACGCTTTAACGTCATCAAATTCTGAGTTTACTATATCTCACTGGCTGCATTTAAGAAATCTCTTCAATTCGCACAACTTTTCTCCGTTTGCCGATAAATCCTAAATTACCAAATATTTCTCCGTTACCCAGCATTAATTTATCACGCGATCCACGATGTTGATTGAATACTGCATTTAACCGTTTTCAACAAGTGAGGCTCGAAAGTATATTTCACCTGTCACCTGGCCCACTTGATCTATCTATCTAATTCTCAGATAAAATATCATCCGGAACAATCAAACGCGTAAAGACAAAATAAAAGTCCAAAAGTCGGCAGAGATTGCAATACGGCAAATAATTCAGGTCGCAGAACTTTTGCACTTTCGCATAACCCACACGTGAACTTAGATTTGTGATGGAAAAATGATTCAATTGCCGGCGGGGATCACAAATGCTCGAAAAACGTTATTCAATGTCGTCAACTGCGTCAAGACTATGTACAATGCATATGTAAGTATTTTAGGGATTTTGAACAGATTATGATATGAATAGCTATAACAAGAACGAAGCACGATTTTTTTCGGATGCCATTCTAATGAAAACTTCCATTGCAGATGAATTCTCTGAGCTTTCCTTGCTTCTTCCAAGCTTCTTCACCACTTCGTACGACCTAACCCACTCGTAGTTCAAAACAAGACTCCCCATCCCGCAACGGTGGTTTACTAGACGAGCCCTCTGCATGCGGTCAACGGTGGTTTCTTTCAGTCGAGAAAAAACGCAATGCATTCCATAAAGTGCGTTGAAAAGGGGGCTGCCGTCATGGAATTTCGGTTGTAATTTTTTAAATTTAATATTTTCATATTAACATTTTTTCATCTTTTTATTTTTAAATAACAAATTAAAATTAAATGGTATTTAAGAGTTTTGAGTTGAGAAAAAAAAGAGGGTTTTATGTCCGGGAATATTTTTCGAACAGTTAGCCCAGGCGACTACTCGATAACTACAGGGCAGCTAATTTTCTCGCGAATCTGGAGGGACGAGGATTGCAAAAAAGGGGCTGAAGGATTTTCAGCCGATCGTTTACGGAGCAAAAACGAGAAGTAAAGGCAACAGAGAAAAGCGATTAGCGGACGGACAGACTGACGCAAATAATTTTGACTTGCTGTAAAAACGGGGAAACCAGTGTATGTGATTGAATGTAAATACGGACGGACAAAAGAGACATGTATGCTTGAGCTATCGACCCAAATCTTTTGCGTGCTATACACCCACTTCCTTCCCAGAGCGATCCATGAAGAGATACCGACCAGGTCCTACAACCTTATGTACACGGCTTCTCAAGAACCGACGGAATTCACGTCGAAAGGCTCATCCCCTTCGCTAATCTTGGAAGGTCCTGATCTTAGATTATAGTGCGCTTCATTTGTATGTCCTGCTTTCCTTATCTTCCGTCTGATTTTTTGCGGAGATCGCCTAACCTTTTGTGAGGCTCCAGCGCAATGACGGGACCTCCCAAACATTTTAGTTGCTATAATGTGCTGTTCGAAGGCGGCAAAGTAAGGTGAGACACCCGTGATGAAATGATAAACCGATCACACAGCGCAAGTTATGGCAGACAATCTGCGGTCCCAATCCTTCTGAGTTGAATGGACAAAGGATTAGATCGGAGCTAATAGGGTCCGCTTCAAACGTTCTGATGCGTTAGATTGAAGAAAGTATATTGGCATCAGTTGGTGATCAACACTGCACTGTTTGAGTAGACTCTTAACCTGCCGAGATCTGTACTCCATTGTCCGAGTACAAGTTTTCCGGTACACCAAATACAGGGGATACTCGGCTCTCTAAAAATTTCACGAGTCGTGAATTCGCGAATAGGTTCCACCAGCGGAAACTTAGGTAGCTGATCTAGAACAACGACAGCTCCAATGTGTCCCATAGGAGAACGAGGGTGTGGACGGAGTAGATCTACAAGTATATACAGACGCTGGAATACGCACTCCGGAACGTTGAGTTGACTCATTGGAGGTCGAAGAGGCTGGTTGGGAGCCTTAGTGCCTTTGCATGCCTCACAGGTGCTTAAATACTCCTTGATCTGAGATGATATTTTAGTCCAAAAGAAGTATTCCTTAAGGCACCAGAGCGTCCAACCGTAGCCACCGTGGGCATTTAGAGGATGGTCGTGTGCGCGAAGGATCAGATTGTGAGTCATCTCTTTCTGCACTCAAAGTTTCCAAGACTCTTCTTCCTGCAACGAGTCACCGGTTGCGTATTCATTACATCGGTAAATATAGCCGTTGACCACTCTCAAATCCGGCAACTGTGTTTGTTGGGTTACGATGATTTGCCTCAACTCGTTTTAGCTGTCTGAATTGACCTGCGGGCTGTCTGAATCTATCTCGATGAGATCATCATCATTTAATGCTAATGCCGCTCCCTCGGGTGAAAACATTCGTGAGAGAGTATCGAGCACAATGTTTTGGGTCCCTTTTCGGGACCCAAAAACGCTTGCAGTTTAAGAGCCCATCAGATCAGACGTTCGGTGTATGTCCGCTTGGTTCATCTGCCATTGTAACGAGGCATGGTTGGTGATGATTTCAAACGGGTGGTTTTCTATGTACGCTCCTAATTTCTTGACAGCCATCACCGCTGCCAAACATTCTTGTTCAGATACAGTGTAGTTCCTCTGGGCCAAATTCAGTTTACTGGACATAAAAGCAATGGGAGCTTCTTCTTCTTCTAGCACGGCTCTAACTCCATGTTGATTCGCATTGTAATGAATGGATGTCAAGGCTTGCTTGAGCTCTTCGAATGCTTTCCGCTAAGTTTGGACCAGATGAACTTACCTTTCCGGAGCATGTCCGAAGAGGCTCTGAAACCTTCGGTACCTTCGGTACTAGCCGCACACTCCTAGAAAACGTCGTAGCTGCTTAACGGTCTTCGGTAAGGGGAACGCATGCGAGAGAGATAGTTGTCCGCGAGGAGAGACAGCGCTTGTTCAACGATTGGCAGCAGTCTTGAGTCAATTGCACGAAAGAAAAGTGGACTGCGCGCCTCATCCCGGATGTGAGACCGTGACTAAATCGAAGGCATGGTGAGACTGACTTCTATCTGACCCAGCTTTTGAGCGGGCACGGGTGTTTTCAGTCTTACCTGCACAAGATCGGTAAGTCACGGTCTCCCGATTGTCGGTTTTGCCCAAGAGAGGAGGAAAATGCCTGTCACACATTTTTTGCGTGTACAAAATGGGTCAGGCTGCGAAGGGAACTCTACAGAGAGACAGGAGAGCTCACTCCAGATAATATAGTTGCGGTGATGCTCGAATCGGTTGACAAATGGAACCAGGTGGCACATTATGCTCGGGCAGTCCTACAATATAAAAGGGACTCCCAGCGCCCGGGGGCGCTGAGGCTTGGGGATCGCTCTTCTGGCATTTCCTCTTCCCCTCTCCCCTCCCGCTAGGAAAGGGACTCCTCAGCTTGAAGGCGCCCCACGGCATAACAAAACGAGACCTGGCCCGAAGTAATGTGTCAAACGGTTCCAGGCTGGGTTCTCAGGTTGACAGGGGAGGTGTTTAGCGGGTAGTCCAGTCACGCATGGGTGTCCCACACTCTGTGCATAAATAGCATTCACCTCCCTACCACAAAAAAAAGGGGAACGTTTCAATCAAACATGTTTTGTCCGGATCCGTTTTGATGGTACTATGTCCGATGACATATCCTAGAGATCGGACTTTGGTCAAGACGAACATGCTTTTCTGGACATTGATGGTGAGTCCGGCCTTGCTTATATGCAGGGCTACTTCTTGCTGCATTAAAATATGTTAGTCAAACGTTTCTGTGATGAGTAGAAGGTCATCCAAGTAAACGAACACTTGGTGTTTCAGATGAGGTAGAATTACGTTATTCATCAGACGGATCATCATTTGCGGGGCGTTACACAGGCCGAAAGGCATTGTCACAAACTAGTATAGTGGTCGTCCAGGCACTGTGAAAGCGGTTTTATCCCTCGACCCTTCATCGAATGGAATTTGCCAGAAGGCATCCTCTCGTAAATCTTCCCAACATTCCATCGATAAGCGGAAGAGGGTAAGCGTCTTTAACGGTCACTACGTTGACTTTACGAGCATCTAGACAAAGACGAACCTTACCTGGTTTTACCCCCAATGTTACTTGGGAAGACCAGGCACTTTGCGATTCCTCTATAACCCCCAACTTTGGCATCCTGTCCAACTCTGCGTACACTAAGTTTTCCATGGCTGGCGAGATGGCGTAGTGTCTCTGTTTTATCGGCTTGCTAAGGCCAACGTCAATAACATGCAAGACCAGAGTAGTGCAGCCAAGGCCTTGCGTAGCATAAGATCGAAAAGCAGCAATGGATGCTTCCAGACGTTGTCGTTGGTTAGGAGTTATTCATGTCTATCGGGCTTAGAAGTTCAGATGTGCATCCACAAATTAATCTGTGGCCAAGCTAAATTGTAGGACGAAATTGACGACAAAGCACACGTTCTGAGTCAGTGAGAGGATGATGAAAAATGTAATATCCTTAGTTTGACCTCTAAACATGACGGGTGTTGTCAATCTACCCTTGATAGAATGTTTGGTGCCATCAGCTGTGCTGATTTCAGAGCGCCAAGGTTTTACCAACGTAGGGTGTTGGTGGAGTACCTTTGAGCCGAGGCTTGCGGCAACGCAGCTTAAACTTGCACCCGTGTCAATTAATGCGACAGCGAGTTCGCCCAACTAGTGTTATTGGACGTTATTTGACGGGTGCGCACCCTCTTGCAGAAGCTCCACCAACGACGAGTGAACCATTTTATTTTGTGCGAGCGAGAGATGATCTCTTCTAATGCAAAGATTCGCTCTCGAGCCGCACGGTACTCCTGCAGTGAAATGTGATATGGCCTTAGTGCACAAATTTGTGGCTGCCGGGGATCTTCAGGCAAAACCTGCGGTGGTCGCTTCAAAGAGAGGCCTCCGAAAGAGAGAAAACCCTGCAATCATCATTGTCAAGGCCGGTGTAGTGTTGTCATTTAAGATGTTCGTAGTAGCGGTTGAGCTCTATAGTACCACTGAGGAGGTCGCGTACTCGCTCGTCTGTTTTTTTAAGTGGCGCAATCTGAGCAACCTGGGAAGTAGGTACATGAAAACCGTGCGCTCTGCTCAACACGCAACAAATCGATGTCCGGTTTGTCTGCAGTTCCAGCAGGTCATGAGGTTCCCCACCGTGGCTACAGTGAACTCGTCTAACTCCCCGTCGGATTCTTCCCAATCGAGAGTGTTAGTCTCCTGCGCCACTTCCGAAATATCGCACCGCGGACCAGGTCTCGTCACCAGGTGTGGCCGTTCTCGTAGGTCCTCTTTAACTCCTTCCTGTCTACTGACGGCTTGTTAAAGCTTGTGGTGGTGACTGCAATTGGTTTAAGGTCAAAGGCTCTGTCAGCTGGTCGTTGAGCCGTAAAATATTGGCTCTGGTTCGTCTGGTCGTTGTTATCTGGCGTGAATTTTATTCAGTATCCTTTCGTCCATGTTGACAGTACGATACTCCATACGGAGTACTTCCTTCAGCCATGACCAGCGATGGGATGGAGGAGTGGCATGTATGCACCAATAAGTTTTGAGCACTACTTCTCGCAACAACAACCGCAAGTTGCCGACCAGCGCCGTGTGGTCTCCCGCAAGCATCTGACCAATTAGTGACTCCACCTGCGCAAAAAAGACCTCAACGGTGATAGAGTTTCGTTCTCCACTAAAATGGAGATTCCAGCCCTGTATGATGCAGGGAATTTGAGTTGGCTTCAACCGATATGGTAGATGTTGAAGTCCACGTTGATCCAAAAGAGCCACGGGACCTAGTGTCAGTGGTTGCATCTGGCTCAGTCTCGACCGGTATACTGGGGCCAGCGGGTTCTTTGACATGGGCTCAAGTCTCGGAATCACCGGGAAATCCCAAAGATTTAGGTCCAAATCCCACAGCGGAGGCGTTCGGGGAAGTGTGTGGGAAGTGCTACTCAGTTGGTCAAGCTATGCAGCAGTACCATCATGTATCTATAAATACGTTTGTCCTCTGCCCTCCAATAGACGGCATCATTCCAGCTCCTTCCATGTCATCAAGATCACCTGGTAGTGAAGAGCCTCGGTCCCTGCAATAATTGTTTTCGGGCACCGCCCTTTGTGTGGCTGGTGTCTCGTCAAGTCCGACTGGTGGTATGCCAGAAGTTGCCGATTGTCGAGAAGGTGGGCAAGTACGGTTGTTCGGTAGGTGTTGAGCCCGGCAAGTTTCATGAAACTGAAAGCCACACTGTAGCATCATTTCGTGCCTGCTGGCAAATCACGCACAGTGCCGTCGGTCTTGCATCTGAACGCAAACGACGTTTGTCTGGCGTGCGCTTCATTGACATGGTTCCTGATAAAAAAATTAAATGCTAAATGTATTTATTTATGAATAATCCGCGTGGCTTAGTAGTTAGAGCACTAAGCCCGTAAGCCGAAGGTCTCTGATTCAAGTTTCGTTGGCGTCGACGAGATTTAGTTCGAGTGGTTCTTCGGACGGACTATAAGCCTGTTCAGTTATGATACGTGCTGGTTTAAAATCAGAACGTATCTGTAGCTGTAGGGCTACTAAGTAGAAATATTTATTTATGCTTATTATATGGATAGTATATACAGGGTTTTCCAATAAGAGGTGTTATTTTGATTATAAAGGAAAAATGCCATATTTCAATATGAATGATCGGATGTTGATTTCATTATCAAGAAGAAGGTATGCCGTTAATATTGGAAAATAGCATCAGGCAAAAAAAGACCACGACCACGCTTACAGGACCATATCCTTTTCATGAAATTTTCCATAACCAAATCGCAAAGTGGCTACCCTATGTCCTCGATAGCCCCAAGAATTCCACCTTTAAGGACTTGAATTGACGCTGGGCTGTTGGCGTAGACCTTCTCTTTCACGTGGCTCCAAAGGAAGAAGTCGCAAGGTTTTAAATCACAAGATCTCCGTGGACAATTGTGATCACCTCTTCGAGAGATAACACGGCCCGGAAACTTTTCCCGTAAAATATCAATGGTTTAGTTGGTTGTGTGGCACGTAGCGCCATCTTGTTGAAAGTTAACATTGTCCAGATCAATACCATCCAATCTCGGCCATAAAAAATCATTGATCATCTCTCGATAGCGCAATCCATTCACCGTAACGGTTGCTCCAGCCTCATTTTCGAAAAAATAAGGTCCAATGACTCCGCCAGACCATAAGCCGCACCAAACAATCACTTATTGAGGATAGAGAGGCTTTTCAACAATAACTCTTGGATTTTGCGAGCCCCAGATGCGACAATTTTGCTTGTTGACGAAGCCACTGAGGTGGAAATGGGCCTCATCACTCAATATGAATTTTCGATTGAATTCTGGATCATTTTCATGCATTTCAAGGATCCAATCAGCAAAGACACGACATTGTTGATGATCGACCAGCTTGAGTTCTTGTGTTAACTGTACTTTCTAAGCCTTAAGACCCAAATCTTCATGTAAAATACGACGTAACGACGTTTGTGGAATGCCTAATTCCAAAGAACGACGAGGAATGGACAAACCTGGGTTTTCTTCAGCACTTTCGGCTACAGCAGCAATATTCTCGGCTGTTCTTGAGTGACGTGTACGGGTTTGATTCTTATCATCACTAAGTTGTCCCAACAGCTCGAATTTCCCCACCAATTTCTTGGTTCACAACGACCTAAAAATGTTCAAGTTTTACGAACCGTCTCTGCCATATTTTCACCATTTTTATAGTGAATTTTAATAATTTCAATACATTGTTGAAGCATGTATCGTTCCATTTTTATTAATAGCGAGGTTTCTACTTGTCAAGTGTCAAAAAATGACAGCTTCAAAAGTGACATATACCGAAATAGCGGGCTATTCAAAATAACACCTCTTATTGGAAAACCCCTTATAATATTTATGACTAATGCAAAAACATGAAAACAAAAAAAAATTTCAGAAACTATACAGTGGCCGAAAGTGGCAAACTGTAGACACTCCCACAAAAAAAATTAGAAATAAATATTAGCAATATGATTTTAAGATAGATTTAAAAATAAAATAAATTTTTTATAAATGTCAAATTCAATTATCAATATCAAATTTGGTCTTACCATTTACTTTCCCCCTTCGCAGGCAGGGACACACGTTATAAGTACTACTCTCTTGAGGCACCGAAAATACCATAGTTCGAAAATGATCTCTTGTACACTTGCATTAACCAAGTATAGTTTGCTGGGCCAGGGTTGATTCCGACCCGCAAGCAGCGTTTGTCTTACCATGGATAGTCATGGACTAGCTAAGCAGCCAATCACGTGAAATTACAAATCCATGCACTGGAACACACTAAGGCACCACTTGGTTTGGGTTGCAGATCAGAATCCGCCGCAAAATGATGTTAGGCAACATCTTCCGGGTACATGAACGGACTCTAATATCATTTGGCCTAGGTAATTATAAAATGGTGGTAAACTACCAATGTATAAATCAAAAGCAGGTTCAAACGATATTATTGTTAAGGATACTGGCGCACGTTTAGTGCAACATCCTTCAGAAGTTACCTACCCTCCAAAAATCTGAACACATGGTAGGGTAACCTAGAGACGATGATCTATCTCATGCTCTCGACTGTTGATACAACCGGGGTTTTCGGGCCCCACGTTGGGCGCCATTTGTAGTGAATTGTATAGAATGGAATATCAAATGTCTATAAAGGACTGCAGCGATAGTGCGCTACCTCGGCGAGCACCAACATTTTCGCTCACCGAGGCAGCACACTATAATTGGCCTTGTCTGAGGACGCGTGAATGCGCTGGCAGGCTAGCATTGTGGTGTCGCGGGGCGGGTTCTTTTCCCCAGCACAAGGACCCACTACAGCATCTAATCGGCTAGCCGGTGGGTATGTGGGAAATAAACCACCTCTCGTGGACCAAAAACCGACTAAATCGAAGCGTTGACAATGATCCACTTAGGATTTACTTATCATGAAACCAGGACAACAGCCTTGGATCAGATTGGATAAACGGCAATGACTATTGTAACGTATAAAGGACTATTCTTTTGGAACTTGAACAGACTAAGTGCACTGTGACAACTTCTGAGTGAAATAAAGAAATATAGAACCAACATCCTCGCAGTACATAAAAAAAAAAGCAAGAAAACAACATACATAAAAAAAAACAAAAAAAAATATACGTGATGAATTGATAACATTATTCCCTTTGGAAGTCGGTTGAAAAACTCATAAGTTTTTTTTATAATGTTATCTTATTTAGAGTAGCTTTGATGCAATTGCATGTTTTGGTTTGTTTTTTTTTTTTTTAATTATAATAAATCAATTTTTTTTCTTTTTGATATTTTCTTTTATTTTACTAGTAGCTTTAACGAAGCTTCCTTCTGAAATAATATTATTTAATCATATCAAATACGTTTCTAACAAATATTCATTCATTAAACATAGTTAAAAGTCTATTCTAGGAGCTACTATTTAAGAATATCACAATTTCATTATTTTATAAAATTACTTCCTTTACTTCATTCCTATCTAATAGTAATTTCATTACATATTGCTTGTATTGCATAATTAATGTGTTTGCATTACTTTTTTCATTGAACCGCAGAAGATATAAAAAACAAATTACTCAATTCATTCTAGAGTTTTCACTAAATTCCTTTATAGTGAACGTAGCACATGTAATAAAACTATAGTCATTCTAAATATTAGCAATGCTATATGTGTTGGTTGAGTGTACTACAGGTCTAATGCTCCTCGCACGAATTGCTCTTTTTCAGGATCATTATCATCAATGAGGTGACAGATGAAGAATAGAGCTCAGCCTTTTGGATTTTCGTTCCATGAAACGTCCTTTCACTCACGTTTTAGTTTTAGTAAAGAAACAATTAAATATGTGGTAAGGATACCTTTAAGCTTATAAAATGAACTTCTTAACAAACTTTGTTAATCATTCGTACTAAAGATGTGTATAGGATACACTTGCGGCTGCGTGGTTTACAAATTTCTCTGTGATCCAAATGTAGACCGCATACTTGGCCAATGCCAGGATCTGAAATTAAATCAAGTGAAAAATACTAAGCTTTGGAGTAAAATAACTTTGTATAATTGTTAGCAACGCATGCACTTTCAGTAGCCATAGTATAACATATATCACCATTTCGTGCAAAGATAGACATGAGAAATGATGAGAGGAAATTGAATAACTCGTGAGAAAATGCGAAATTATGAATGAAAGTATATTTACATACGAGAATGATTGATTAAGGATGATGAAGTTATTAGTAAAGTTGGACAAGCGTCATACTCGTACATTCACTAATTTTATACTTTAATTCCTTTCGCGCAAACTAAAATTTGAGAAAATGTGGGTTTTATGCCGCTGGGAATATTATGATGCAATGTATTGACTGTTTCGATGCTCGGTATCAAAAGCTAATGATTAGAGATAGATTGTTGGAGATTGCCCAGTCGGAATGAGGAACTATTTTTGCAACCAGTCAATCTTACTACGACCTTCGACACGTTCGGTTCGCCTCTACGCTTGCACATTTCCTAATTTAATAAATTTGAACTCTGTAATACAAAACGTACTCGTTTCCTATAAGATCCTTTCAAAATCCCAATTATTGGTCGAGCCAGATTCCGCTATGGAATCGGATATGTGGGCGACACGTGTCGAGAAGTTCGTCGCGAATACCGGAAAAACCGCGAAAGTGATTCGAACGGTGAATTTTCTGCGCGCACGAATCGAGTTGTTAGAACAATACTGGTGCAGTTTCAGTACCCCGTACGAGCAGCTAGTGCAAGAGGCTACACCTGAAGAAATTAGTGTGGAAGAAATTTTCAGCGGCAATCGTTTTTCTGCGGTCAAAGTGGCGTACATCGAAGCGAAATCTTGGTGCTTGCAAGAAATCGCCACTCAACAGCCGACCGCACCGAACGAAGGCTCCCGTAACCCAACACCGCAAGGTTCCCAAGCCGGGATAAAGCTGCCCAAAATAGAACTCCCAACCTTCGATGGCGAGTTTCTAAGTTGGCCTTCCTTCAAGGACTTATTCGAGTGATTGGTCCATACGAACTCTCCATTATGAGATATGCAGAAACTTCATTATTTGGAGTCGAGTGTCCGCGGTGAAGCGGAACTTCTACTCAAATATGTAGCGGTAACGACGAACGTCAGCTTGAGATTCGATGCTGTCTCGTTTCGACAACAATAGAGAGCTTTGGTCTATGGCAATTTACGTGCACTAGTGTCTGTGCCTACCATGAAAACTGAATCCGCCGATGAGATGAGACGTGTATTAGACAACTTCAGCCAACATGTAAATTCGCTCAAAAATTTCTCTTAGCCGGGTGATCATTGGGACAACTGGCTAGTGTACTTCATGACAGATAAATTACATCCCAACACATGCAGAAACTGGGAAACGTTTTTGCGCAAATACTAAAGTACTTGCCTTTAATGAACTCAAAGAGTTTCTTGAGTGCCGCATGCAGGCACTACACGTCATAGGCAGGGCACATTGCTTGATCTCGCACACATCCAAAACAACATCTACGCAACCAGCCGCTTCGATCAGTACCGCTAGGACGACTAGATGTTGCCACTGCTGCCAAGGCAATCACTTATTGCTATTTTGTCCGCAATTTCGCGCGAAAACAGTCGACTAACGTATGCTCTAGTAGAACAAAGAGGCATTTGCTAAAATTGCTTGAGAGCTGGTGATAACGCGTCAAGCTGTCCTTCAGAAAAACGTTGCCAACAATGTCAACAACGTCATCATATGATGCAACATACACAGGGAAGAATAACTTTTTCACATTCAGCATCTACTTCATCAGCTGATCTGCTATCGAGTGCGGTGCCGACGGGTGTTGTACTGTTGGTGACAGCAAAAGTGGAAGTGACAGCAGCTAACGGTGACGAATTCATTACGACCGTCTAAGACGGTGTCGGCCAAGTGAAAGCAGGGACTGCGAATTCCATCATGACACACAAAATCACACGGTTTTTAGTGCTGCCGTCACATAACCAATTAATTCCGCTAAATTTTTTCAAGAAATGCGAATGGCTCTACATCAAGGACCTAAAATTAGCAGACCCGGGATTCAGAAAGCCGTCCCGCATCGACATGATAAGTTTACGCAGCAATTATTAAAAACAACATCCGAAGATGCCCTCCCGGAACACCTTTTGCACAGGCGAGCCTCGGCTACGTATTGTCAGGACGAGCTGAACAGAATCAATAACTTTCAAGTGAAGCCCGGAACATCGTTAGCTTTCAGACATCTGTAAGAGACACGGATGATTTTCTTCGATACTTCTGGGAGATAGAAGAGCCTCCTAAGTCTAAGACACTCACACTTGACGAAGTCAACTGCCAAGAAATTTTTATGAGGACTCATCAACGTTCTGACAACGGCCGATAAGTGGTCCAGCTTCCGCTAAAGAGCCCCGCAGAGGCCGCCACCTACTCGTTTCTACGCCTAGAAAAATGTTTCCAGCAGGACGAGCAGTTGAAACGTTCTTACGACGGATTGAGGAAAACATCGAACTAAAACATATGAAGCTCGCTCCTGGAAATGAAGAAGCTTCATTTTAAGAACAACCAGCACAACTAGCAAACTACGGGTTTTGTATAACGCGTCGCAAAAACTACGTCAGGAAAATCCCTGAACGATATTCTTCAAACCCGTTCCAAGCTTCTGAACGATATTTTCGCAATCCTCATACGTTGGAGACTATTTCCTTTCGTCCTTTACGCTGATGCGGAAAAAATGTTTCGGCGAATTTGGATTGATAAGAACGATGTCAATCTACAGCGTATCCTATATAGACGCCACTTTTCGGATTCAAGCCTCACCTTTCGAATACTCACCGTGTTATTTGAATCAACATGCGCTTCCTACTTAGCTTCCAGAGTGATGCTGCAACTAGCAATAGACCATTAAACAACACACCCTGAAGCAGCTCGAATTATCAGGGAAAATTTTTGCGTTGTTCAGTTCCTTCGACGATCAAGTTATTGCTTTAATGAAGGAAGGAGGATTCAAACTTCGGAAATGGTCGCGAATTCCGAGAAGCTTGTCGCCAACATTGCACCGGAAGACATCAAAAAACGTGCGACATCAAGGCTCTAGGCATAGCCTGGGACCCGGAAGCAGACTGTTTCCAATTAAGTGTAAGTCCTGATCCTTATCAGACTCCTGTGACGAAGAGAGCCGTCTTATCGGATGTCAGTCGAATATTTGATGGTTACGTCAGTCGAAAATCTTCATTCAACGTTCATAAAATAGACTGGGATGATAATTTGCCTGAGGAATTAGAAAAACAATGGGTAAACCTGCACGAAGAATATGCAGAATTGCACAGAGTTAAGGTCAACCGTTTTATTGGCTCCACCAAGTTGCAATTGAGCCTAGAACTACATGGATTTTGCGACACTTCTATGGGCACGAAGGTTTCATCCTCATGTAGGATAATGCATGACCTCACACGCCCCGATCCTGTGTGGCCTACCTACAGCCTTTATCTGAATCCAATTGAACACTTTTGGAATCAATTAAAATGTCTTGTCGGGGCAGCTAAAGAAGATGTGTACAACCAGCAACAGCTGATTCAATTGCTCAAGAGGAGTATATATCATCACTAGCGAGAAGAAGTGTGAGTTTAAGAGTATTCAGCATGATTCTAGTACCTAGTATGTAATCGTTAGAAATTTGATCGTTCAGATTTATGGCTGAAGCCTGCGGAATAACCGACAATTTTCCTCGATGGCCGTTCAAAATGCTTCATAAGGATACTCGGTGACCAAAAGTTTGACTCAAGCAGAACCTGGATTTTTACTGGTACTGTTATTTTAAACAAGGCCAAAATAAAATTTAGTTGATTTTCTCACGCTAATTTTTTACAATGCAAAAGCTGTGGAGAGTAGCCTGGGTATTTTAAATGCACGACGTGACACTAGTATTTAAAGTCGAGGTGATACCACTGTCAACAAGTGACCACCAATACATTGCGTTTGCGATCGGCAACAATCCACCTCGACCAACAACCCGTTCATCCAATACTGGGTGTAGTGCCATGAAAATGGATATAGAGGGGTTCATCAACGTCTCGTGAGTGATGAGCTTCAGCCATAGTCTGCTTCAGGGATTGGAAGAATTGCAGCTGAGGCATGACAAAGTCTACCAGGAACCTTACCACGTCTGTCTAGGGTTCTTCTTTACTTCGACACCGACCGCGGTACGATATGGCTGCTATGTAGTGATAGTCTAGAGAAATTGCTGAAAAAAATTCGAGTCGCAAAGAGATACCTTTTCTAGGAATGCGACACACACTTCAGCAAAAAAGGAGCTAGGTAGACTGATCAGTGCAAGTAAAGCTCGCTATTGACTGGAGCTTTTGGAAGATATGAACAGAGATCTATGGGGCCTGGAATATAAACTAATCATGGGAAAATTTAGTGGTCATTGGAAACTGTGCAACTCACCCACTAACTTTCTTCAGAAAATCTAGAAGAAGAAATGCTGTAATGCACTGAAAAATGAAAACATGTCGCACATTACGGTCGGTTGCTTTTTCAAACGAAGAAAGTGTAATAAACCTAAGCAGTCGAGCAGCCCCGTTGTGATCAGGAGTGGCTGCTACTGAAGAGATAAAGTGGTCACCCCATCGAAACTGCTTAGTTTGTTGTTTTACAAGATTAAAATTAACTGCATCCATCAAGTTTCCATCCTTTAGGCAGAGATGAGTGGATCATTTCAGCCACTTTAACATCTTTAGGTTTGACATTCCTCTTGTAATGCAACCACCTTCTTCGGAGAAAGTAACGCTTGCTTTTTGTAGAATATTTGCGTTTGTCTCAAGGCTCCGTGGCAACTAACTTTAAGTAGACAAAAAAAATTTTCAATTACTGTATAGTAGCTTATTTGACACGTAATATAACATTTCTAAAGATAATAAAAATTGATCTTTGTAGTATAGCTTCGTGACTCGACAAGAACCTGCCTCATGTGATCCCGCAAATAGCTAGTCGACAAGCGCGCGTACGTGGTCGTTAAGCGAAGCTAGTCAGCTGAGCTCGGTCTTGTTTATAGCTCGCAATCGGCACCCGTGTCCTACACGGATTTTGAGAAAAAAATTCATTACAAATGGCGTTCTGGATCCCTTTAAGATAAAAATGGCGAAGGCAATGTGCCAAACAGTCCTAGGCTAGGGTCCAGTTGGCAATTTCTATTGAGACCAAAAAATGCTGAATTTGGACACAATAACAGCCTACATAACGTTTCACTCTACCTACATATTATTTTGTTTCTTTCTTTAAGTCCGATTATGATGGACTAAATTCGAGACAAAGTCAGTTATGCACGTTATTTAGGATAAATATCAAATGAAACGAGCGGTAGTGGCAACACCGTTTTTCTATACAACGTTTTGTAGGCCGAGTGCGGCAGGCTGTAAATTGGGAGCGTTGAGTGTGGCTGGCACTTGAATGACGAATAGTGCATTTCATTCAAATTCGATATTGGGGATACGTTGCATACGTAGTTTTTTCCTAACATTTTTGGTGCCTCCTGTGAGGAATTGAATTTAAGACACCTGTGGCTGTTTTTTTCTGTAATTTTCCGGACAAAGCGCGTGTTCTGCAGTGGCTCTCTTGATGGCGCTTGGACATTTTTTATACACACATACAGACATTTCCGTGGTCGTGTGTGCTTGCATTTTGCTTAGAACATTCTTTTGCAAGTTATTGAATTGTGGCGTCGTATATTCTAGTGGTATTTTTTGCATTCGGATTGTTCTTCGTGGCTCATATTGACATACTTGCATATATTGAGCGCTTGCGTGTGTGGATTTTCCCCGAACAGTTCGCGTCGTATATCCCAGGGGCATTTTTTGCATTCGGATTGTTTTTCGTGACTCGTATTCACATACTTATACATGCTTTGATTCGTGTGAGTGTGTGGTTTATCGGCTTGAGTAGCGTTTTTTGGCTAGCATCAAGTTGCCGGCAGCACTTTCTGTTTTTTTTGTTTTATTTGAGAAGAATTGCTCAGAGAAAAAGATGGTGGACTTGAATACGCATACAGCGGCAATGGCTGCTATTCGGCAGATAGCATCGGCGGTACTAGCCGACACTTATAATCAGCCCAAGCAGGAATTGGGCCAAGAGCTGAATTCTTTGCAAATGCACTTCGACAGGTTTTTGCTGGCACATGATGGCTTGTTGCCGAATGCCAATCAAGTGGAGATGGATACCCATAATGAGCTCTTTGCAGTAGTCGAAGTGAGATATAGTTTGGCGGTGGCAAAGGTGGATGGTGGTGACACTGACTTTAGAGGATGCGGCTAGCTCCGTACGGTCAAACGTAGTTAATTTGCGATTGGAGCTACTGGCCGTGCCCATTTTCGATGGGACATTACGTAACTGGCTGGCCTTAAAAGACTCATTGAAGACTCTGGCCCACAAACCAGATTATCCAGAGGCGTATAAATTGGTGAAGTTGCGTGCGACAACTTGCAAAGTATGGAAAGCATTAAAGGCGAGATACGACAGCCCAAACAATTGGCAGAGATTCATGTCTCACGGTTGCTCACGATCAATGCACAAGTACAAGAGTCATTTTCGAATTTGCTGACTATCGTTGATGCGGTTCGAGAATCCCTGCGAGCATTAATGGTTATGAAGCTTCCGGTGGAACAATGATATGTGTTAACATTGCCAATCGTCACATCGAAACTCTCACAGGCTACTCAACAGGCATCGCGTATGAGTCTAACCTCGAACGATATACCCGCTTTGGAGGAATGGCTGACGTTCATCGAGAAGCGTGGACACAGTTTGGCAGTGGATGGGTTGATTTTGCCAGCCACCAGCAGCGCTCCGTAGGCAGACACTCGACGACCTTCATTGCCACCGAATTTGTCGCCAAGATAGATTAAAACCTATTTGGCTTCAACGAAACTTGGCCAGTGTGACTACTGCAATAATGCAAATCATTCAATTGGAAATTGTCTTTAATTGCCAGTGTTTCCAGTGGTAGAACGTTTTCAGCGTATCAAAGGTTAGAATTTATGTTTTAATTGCTTGAGACAAGGTCAGTCGTCAAAAGTGTACCAATCAAGGAATTGTCGCAATCACAATGGCAAACATCAAACTTTGCTGTGTCGAAAGTTGACTTCAACTTCATCGGTGGAATCAGGCCCTGGCTCAGTTCCGACGAAACTAGTGGCATGGAATAATGTGGCCATACTTCCTTGGGTTCCTTGCAACCCACCACGGAATCATTTTGCGTAACTGGCCGACGCAGCGAAGAAATTTATGCTCGTCAGCAACCAGATTGTTCTTTTGGCAACAGCACTCGAATACATTACTGATGGCTTTGGCAATCGACCCCGATGTCGATTATTATGTGATCCTAAATCTCAAGTCAGCTTCATAACTTCGCGATTCTTCAATAACTTGGCAGTCCGTAAGAAGCAATACGAGATTCAAGTAGATGGCGTTGGTTCATCGTCTCCGATATACACCCATGGTAGATCCAAGTTCCAACTATCATCGACCACTCAACCAGCGGTCACATTGGAGGGCAAATTTCACATTCTTAACTCAATAACCAGTGGCTTGGATTGCGGATTTATGTTGGAATCATTTGCGTTCATTACCATTGGCTGATCCAGCATTTGGAATTCCTCACAGAATAGACGCATTGATTGGTGTTGATGTTTGGGGCTCAATCATTCAAGATGGCATAGTACGCGGTTCATCCGATGAACCTTTTGCGCAAGCAACGCTACTCGGCGGGGTAAAGTTCGGTCCAGCTTCAATAGACCCGGACACTTTTGCGCCTGTCCATTCATTACATGTACAGGCTGGCGACTGTGATCAACGTCTCGACGATCTTCTCCGTCAGAGATCGAAGAGGCCAACTTATGTTACAGGCGTTGCGATAAACATACTGGATTATACATGGCCGGTCTACTGTGAAACAGTGCATTTACCGCTGTTTTACCTATCAACAACATCAGCAGGCTATGTCTCGTCAGCAAATGGCATCGCTACCGAAACCACGTGTTTCCTCCATTTGCATCTTCCGGTGTGGACTATTGTGGTCCTTTAAGTTATTTCACAAAAAAAAAAACACGGACGGTGATCACGATATACGTGGGTATCATTGTCTGTATGGCTACGCAGGCTGTGCATATTGAATCGGCGGATGACTTATCTTCGCACGCCTTCTTAAACGGTATTAGTCAACGTAGCCCTTGTCATCATCAATACAGTGACAATGGGACTGCGTTCGTTGGCGCTAACAAAATTATGCAAGAGGATTTGGTGGAATGGCATTCTACTCACGCGCAGCAGCAACTGGCAAATGGCGGCACTACATGGCATTTTATCCCTCCTGGAGCACCACACCAAGGCAGCCTCTGGGAAGCTGCGGTCAAGTCAGCGAAGAAGCATTTATTCCACATTGTTGGCAAACAATCTATGTTCTTCGACCAGCTTAGCACTTGTACGCATTGCGGCGTGCCGTAATTCGCGACCGTTACTGGCTTTGCATGACGGACATAATGATCATTTGTACTCAATTCGGCCGATTGTTGATTGCCGTGCCGGAGGCACCCACATTTGTTGAAGCAAGCTGCCAACTTAAGCAATGGCAACAAATTCGTCAGATGCATCAACTTTTTTGGCAACGATGGCATGACGAATACCTGGTTTCATGGCAAACTAGGAACAAATGGCATCAAGAAATCTTGAGTTGAATGACATCGTGGTGGGAATGACAATTTATCACCCACACAATGGCGCTTGCGTAAAACCATTGCACATCTGGGTTGTTACTATCAGACACATTTGTTATGCAATGGCAATAGTTTTTGTAATAACGTTTACTTGCACTACGTAAAAACACACAATAATCATATAGACAGGAAAATCTTTTATTTAGTAGTTGTGACGCTCCGATGCTTCGCGTGTGACTCTGTTCTCTCAACCACTATCTTAACTCGAATGTCTGGCGGTGAAAACAATAACTATGTGTCATATGGGAAACGCTACACTGCTCCCTCTTGAGTGACACTCCCACTATCACGATGGCGCTTTGCAGGCGGATATGTTCTGACAGCCGTATGAGGTCATGCTATGATCGGTTCACATGTAATTGTTTTTCTTTTTTCGGGTGTAGAAACTATTCGCTTCGTTACGGAGTCTGACGGAGCTTCGGTTGGCTGAGTAGTCGCGACGGTAATGGAGGCTGGCTTCAGTCTCTCGGTGGACACGTTTATTTGTCTCTCTTCGATGTCAATCGTAAACAGTACATCTGAAATTCGTTTGATCACTTTGTGTGGTCCTGAATACGGTTGACATAGCGATTCCCTACGGCGTCAACTCTTAAGAAGACGTGTGTACGTGAATTAAATTGATGATGCACGATGGTCGTTCGATCACTACGGTGGTTAATTGGAACAGGTCGCAATTCACGCATCTGCTGTTTTAACATGGATCCAAAAGCGTGCGGATCGAACAGATTGTCATCGCTCACAAAGAATTCTCCAGGAAGTGTAAAAGTTGTTCCGTAAACGAGCTCCGCGCAACTTGCGCCTAGATCTTCCTTTTATAAGTTTCGGAGTCCTAGTAGAACGGTCGGTAGGATGCGAGGCTAGTTGGAATTCTGCTCATGGCACATGATGGCGGCTTTCAATCTGCGATGCCATCGCTCTACCAACCCATTGAATGCTGGGTGATATGGCGATATTCGCATACGTTTACATCCCGAAATTTGGAATAAGAAGAGAAAAGCGCGGACTCAAATTGAGTTCCTTGGTCAGTAGTGATTATGTGCGGTGCTCCAAATCTCGATACCCAGTCAGTGTAAAATGCACATGCGACAGTTTCAGCTGTTTACTCGCAAACAGGAACTGCTTCTGGCCAGTGTGTAAATCGGTCAACCATCGTTATGCAGTAGCGATAACCGTTGGCTGTTATCAGTGGTCCGATAATATCATGCTGGATTCGTTTGTCCGGTTTCGAAAACTGCTGGATATCGTCTCTTATATGCCTTCCAATCTTTGGTCTTCGACATGGTATACAAGTGCGTGTGTAGGCTCGAATATTTTTCTTCATGTCAGGCCAAACAAACTTTCTTTGTACAGGTCAAATCATTGTGCGGGCTCCAAGGTGCGAGCATTTGGGGAAGGTGTTCATAACTCGATTACGTAGAGTTGATTGTATGTATGGCCGAATATTGTTCGTCGACGTATCACAATATAAACTTTCATATTCCTCTGTAGGCTTAAGCGATGAATTGTTTCCAGAGAGAAATGATTGAAGTGCAGTGTCGTTGCGATGTTCATCTATCAGCTCGTGGGTGGTCAATGAAGATGGCAGGTTGATCGCATCGATTCTTGATGGCATATCTACTGCAATATTTTCCTCTCCATTAAGGTGGATGATTCGGATACAAAATTCCGATACAAAACTTAAGAGCCTAATTTGTCTCGGCAAATTTAATATGCCCAGGAAACGGCGTAGTTGTTTGACGGTTGTTGGTAATTGAAAATCACGTATGGCTTGAACTCGCGAATTAGGTGGCGAAATGCCATATTTATTTATTTTGTGTCCCAGATACTCAATTTCCTTGACGCCAAAGACACATTTTGCAACGTTGATTATCACTCTGTATGTTTTAAATCATTAAAATACGATACGAAGATGGTCCATATGTTTTTCAATTGAGTTAGATGGTAAAAGAATGTCATCTAGATAACAGACACAAAAGTCCAATCCACGTAACACTTCGTCAACAAACCGTTGAAAGGTTTGGGCGGCATTCCGGAGGCCAAGGATTATTACCGTAAATTCAAATAGGCCAAACGGTGTTGTCACTGCCGGCTTTGGGACATCCTCATCCGCAACTAGGATCTGATAGTAGCTCGAAGCAAGTCTATTTTAGAAAACATACATTTGCCTGTGAGATCTGATGTAATGTCCTGAATGTGTCGCGCGGGATAGCGATCGGGTATGGTAAATGCGTTTAGTTTACGATAATCTCCGCATGGGCGCCAGGAACCTTCCTTCTTGGGCACAAGATACAAAGGGCTAGCCCATGGGCTGTTCGATGTGCGGCAGTAGTTCTTTTCCATCATGTACTGGAACTCTGTTTTAGCTATTATCAGCTTGTCCGGTGGTAGTCATCTCGGGCGTTCTGCTACCGGGGGCCAGTAGTGATGATATGGTGTCGTACAGAGTGCTGTGTAATGTTCGCTAGAGTAGGATTCGTTACTTCTGGGAATGATTTCAGTAATGCGTGAAACTGCGATTCTTCGTTCAATGTAGAGATAGATCCTGTGGGTAGAGTTGATACGACTGCTGCTGTTGTAAGTTTCGTTTTCGAGTCTACAAGACGTATGTTTGTAATATCTACAGAGATACCGTGTTCTTTTAGAAAATCAGCACCTATAATTAGCTGTGCAGTGTCTGCTATTATAAATGGCCACGTAAATTGTCGAAGTAAATTGAGATTTAATGTAAGCAACTTTTCACCATAAGTGTCGATCGGAGATTTATTGGCCGCGTAAAGCTAAAATTCTGTTTTTGTGTTGATTTTAAGGGATGGAAGTCAAGGTATGACTGACACGTCTGCACTTGTGTCGATTAGAAACTTAAGTTGTATTAGTTTGTCAGTGACAAAAAGACGGTTTGTTGCGGAGCGACTGCGAGCCATCTCAACACGCAAGGCTCCTAGGCGTTTTCCGACATCGATGGGGCATGAAAGTTACATGGTTTGGTACAATGACGAGCAACTATTCCGAATTTTCGATGATAGAAGCAGATTTTTCTTTCGTTTTCTCGATTGCGAGAACGGCTTCGACTTCTGAAGTGTCGTGGTGATGTGAAGCGTCGAGCAGGCAGTATTCGTAATTGTTGGATTGATCCGCGATCTGTGTAACTAAATCTGCAGTATTGGTCGAAATGCCTTTTGGTATTTGGCAATCTGAGACTTCACAAATTTCGTTAGGCCTTTTGACATCTAGAATTTCTTCAGCCATTTCTGCGAGGCAGATGAGATCCGTTGTTTCCGCGATGGCGAGAATCGATTGTACATCAGCGGGCAGCCGTTGTAGCCAAAGTGATTGCAAAAATGATTCACTTACCTTGCTTTTTGCAACAAAATGCATGCACCGTAGCAATTGTGACGGCTTGCTGTCACCTAATTCCATGCCGGTGAGAAGAGTTCGAGCTTGAGCCTCTTCGGACGGCGCGTAGACATTGATCAATATTGCTTTCAGCGCTTCATATTTGCCCGTTTCCGGCGGTTTCTCCACGATGTCCGCTATAAGGTCCAAGCAGATACAATCAAGTTCACTGACGATCTTGTCAAACATGGCGGCGTCTGAGCTTATTCTGCACCCTCGCAATTTTGCCTCAACGCGGACGAACCACAGCGTTGGTCGAGTTGTCCAAAATGGTGGTACGTGAACATATGCGATGTCGTTTTTGCTAACTGGTGGCTCCTGTATTATTCTGGTGTCCTGTGGTGGGCTCGGTTCCAGTAACAGTTTCGGCTTTAGTGGCTTTTATATTTTCTGCCTTTGGCTTTTTATTTGTATCACGTTCAGGTTTTCCTTTAGCAGACATCACGTCGGGGTCACCAATGTTATGTAAAGGCAATAGTTTTTGTAATAACGTTGAGTTGCACTACGTAAAAACACACAATAATCATATACACAGGAAAATCTTTTGTTTCGCAGGTGTGACCCTCCGATGCTTCACGTGTGTCTTTGTTCTCTCAACTGCTATATTAACTTGAATGCCTGGCGGTGAACACAATAACTATCTGTCATATGGGAAACGCTACGTACTCATGGCATATACACCCGACCGGTTCAAAATGTATGCAAGCTATTCCCGACGATCCTGAACTCTCCGGTCCAGCCGGGCAGAATGTTTAGGATAAACATCAAATAAAACGAGCGACAGTGGCAGCACCGTTTTTTCTATACAACGTTTGATAAGTCGAGTGGGGGGAGGCAGTAAATTGGGAGCATTGAGTGTGGCTGGCGCTTGGATGGCGAATAAAAAAGAAACCTTTCAGATTGATAAAGTGCGTTTCATTCAAATTCGATGTTGGGGATACGTGGCATAGTCTTTTCGTAACACACGTATTTATACTATTTCAATGTATAGCTGTTTATCGCTTTATACAAGATGAAAAGATTTTAATATAAATTTTCAATACCAATTTAAGAAAGCGTGATTAAATATGTTATTGTACAATTTGCCATACCAAAATTGAACCACCATCGAATGTTACCTAGTAACTTCTGTAGAGAAAGAATGCTTTTGAACAGATGATGCCACGAGTTATGAAAAATTGTTTGTGAATGTAATACACCTATTCGCACCAAAAATTAATATTACAAATCCCAGAGTAACAAACAAGCGATAATCTCATCTTATAATCATTCATAACAATTTAAATACAATACAATACAACAATATTTACATATCAAATTACTAACCTGCAGAATCTACACCAACAATTCGTAAATATAATACAGACATCAATGTCAAAGCTGTTTCTACGAAACTGAATACATCAATCTTTAAATGTCCACTGTGATAGAGCGATAAAAATCGTTGATGCAACTCTAAAATTCCCGGGCAATCTGTAAGAAACAATTATAAACATTTCCTCTCAATCTCTTCAAATTAGTATAGTACAGCGTTTACTTTTCTGTATTTCCATCAGTTCAATGGATTGTCGCAAAAATGGCAAATTAAAGTCAGCCAGAGGTGATCCACGATGTGGAACCGAGTAGAAGAATACCCCTCTTGAAAATTTCCACAATGGTGCGGCTGCTACTCTACCACTTTCCCATGCATCAACTAGGATTTGCTTTATGAAAATTCCACCTTTGGAGTGACCAACCCATACAATAGGATGACCATAACCGACACGATGTTTTATCAGCAAATCTGTCATCTCTCTTGCGCGCTCTGATAATGAGGAACGATTCCGTTTCCGCACCCATACTGGACGCCATAAATAAGGATCTGTTGTGTAGTTTAATGCAATCACTCGAACCCCAGGACAATCGACTGGTAACCAATCACGTGGCCAGCATGCTGACCATTTCTCATCAACTTCAGGTGGGTTGCTACTGCTGTTATGTTTATGGTACTCTGCTAGTGTAAGAGCGTTTGTGGAATGATTAAATCCAGGTGAAGGTGATCGATCACGTCGATCGTCAAATCGAAGTCGGAAAGTTGGAAAACTATATTCGACGTCGTCACAAAATTCAACCGAATCAGGTCTACTTGCTTCGTATGTGAAGCTCCTAGAAAATGAGAAAAAGTTAAAAGATGTTATAACCGTTAAAATTTTAGGCTTTTTACCTAGCGCTCTTGCTGTGCAGTTCATCAGGTACAAACTCTTCATCGGAATTATAAACAATTGTGTCACTCGATTCGCAGTATCTCGCTCTTTTCCTTAAATGTGGCGGCCGAATCATAGATGATCGCGAGTGACGAGGTCGTTTCGGAGGTCTAATTGGAGGCCTAGGTGGTCTCTCGAATTTCACTCGCCTTCCTTCCGACTTCCAAACTCCTTGCTTCCATGTGTTCACCAAGGATCCATGCAAGCCATGAATAAATACAATATCAGCCCGAATGGGCGTTCCTGGAGGGGGTTCTGTCAACACATTCAAGGTAACACTTTTCTCAGTTGCTTGCGGCTCACACTGTATGCCTCGATTCATAAAAACTATTTCTGGTTTGCGTTCATTACTGTCATCGATGTGCTTATTCGTAGGACTCTTTTTGAGTTTCATGATTTTTAAAATAGGATCGATCCGATGGACCACTACAACAGAATAAAATATATTTTACTAAGAGATCATTTAATAGCAACTGAGCATTTTAACATACCTTGCACGGAAGAAAGGCTCATAGATACCGTATTTGCTGCAAAAGCGAGCATATTGGTCAACGTTTGTCTACTCGCCTGAATATTTCGTAAAGCTCTTAAAAGCCGAACTCCTCGTATCCCTCGCCAACCACGAACGAATCCATTGCAAAGCGGAACTACCAAACGTATCAAAACACCTAATGCTATACGCATTCTGTTTTGTTGTGAACTGGAATGATAAGTTTAGATTAAATTTTCCGAACACTTTTTTTTAAATACTTGGTTAGGGTTAAAAGTTTACTTCCCTAACCGTTTTTTTCTTAGCACCATGTACTTCACTCCCTACAAACTCAACGATAAATTGCAACAAGATCGCTATCTGGTCGATTTAAATGGCAAACTAATTTTCAATTGAGTTTTTCGAATCATTTCTTTATCTGACCGGTGGCCAACGAACAGTTTATCATATTTGTATGTTATTACTTCAACGGCTTTTCAGCTAACAGCAATTGAGCAGCAAACCTGCACGCAATACATTTAACAACCGCTGAATATGGATCGCGAATTCTCATCATGCAAGAGCATACTATGCGTCTTTTACGTCAATTGAAAACAGACGAGCAACATGTATTTTATTATAATAATTGATATAATTGATTGGAGTATGAACAGTTTATTTATATAAATCTAAATTGAAATCGATTGAGATTTTTCTGCATTTTTTGCTGTCTGCAAGGATCATACGATTGCAGAAAGAATGTGTCTTTGAATGATACTTATGATGTGGATATAGGAAAAAACCCATGATCATGTGAGAAAATTTAATTTAGGAATGGTCAGTATTCTTTCTTGTAAATATTTTAAGGGGTCAGAGTCCACACAGAAGGAAAACTTCGAATAAATTCGCGTAAATGTCTTGGAGACCTTGAGATACGTAAGATCTCGTCATACCATACAAAAACATGTTTTAAACAACTTAAAAAGTTGAAAATTAATGGTGGCCAATCTAAACTATGTATATTAAGTCCCGAAAATTATTGAAGAAAAATTGGAAAATGGTGGTTTTGATGTGTGCTATGATTCAAGGGAATTTAACTTCAACATAATTCATGGTTGCAAAGCCAATTGAGCTCACCAAAAGAATTAATTGGATGGTATGGACACAATATAGTTGTGTATAACTTGTGCGTATTAAGGGTCTAGTGATCGCTTAAAAGTTTCGCACAAGAGAACTACTCGTAAATGAATTGATAGCACCTGAAGCCACATGGTTGAATTTGAGGAGATACAAAGTTTACCTTCTGAGTATATATATTCTGTGTTCTCGAGCTTCTCTTTCAAAATAACATGAAAATATACTACTAACCTCATGACTAATGTGCTTCCATCGCATATTCCCACCGTTTGAGATCCGTCAATATGATTAGAATTTCGGTCAGTTTTGGAATCATCATTTTGCGAAACTTCCATTTCATTTCCTATTGCCTCTTTGGTTTCCGTCATTATTATATCACAGTCACTGGTCTCTATCATTTGAAAATCACCGGAAGATAAATATCCGTCCTCTTCCTGCTCAATTTTACTTGAACAGATGGAGGATGTCTCCATTGCTTCCATTTTTAGTATATTTGTATCCTGAACCATATTTAGAAATTAATTATTGGCGTGTGGTGTGGGTACTTTTTTGCCTGTTGTGTAAACCTTATCGTTTTATTATTGCTGGTAGGATTGTCGGCATTTTCGGACATAGTTGTCTAGGTTGTGCATCGTAAAAGTTGAATTTTGCTGAAATTATCAAAGAATATCTATTATTTTAAATTATTAAGCAAATAATGCAATACATCATTTATCTATCTACTATGAATGTGTTTTAGCAAAAGTTTCGTGGTACGAGTATAATCTTATGGCCAATCGATTGGCTGCTATGTCAACCTCTGGAAATATTCTACTGTGACCATCAATTTAACTGATATTGTTACATGCACGAATAATTCTGCGAGCTACTGTTGCAATTGTTTTCACAACCATTAAGAACCTCATGATCAACAAAGTGAACTCAATCGAAACCACGAGAACCCGCCAAGCATGATCAACATCTGAAAGTGACGTCACTCCATTCATTAAGCTGCTCGAATATACTAGGTACCTCTCGGCAGAACGTTCGTCAGTGTACGAGAAATGGGTTGAATGGGTAGAAACCCTATATAAAGGCGAGCTGAATGAATGGGGGGATCATTCATTAGAACCGCAATAGTAAAAACTGCGATAGAGGGGAGAACGAGGTAAAGGCGATATTAATTGAGTGATTGTGAAGTGATTTTAGAAGACAATTGCAATAGAAATTTATTGACAAGTGGAAGTTAGACTTTTAATAGTGAAATTAATAATTGTGCATTCTTTTAAATAAACTCTTTTAAACTTAATTGACAAAGACATTGCGTTTTCACTTTCTTGGAACATTAAAATTATTGGTCGCGAACCATAACACGCGACAATATCATTCAAACACTCCTCGGAAGAGGCCATGACAACTTTGCTCAAACAAATTTTACATTAATATATTTGAGATACAGAGGGTTACACCGAGAGAGGGTTGAACCCCTAAATCGAGGATCGAAAAACCATTATATCACAACGGACTCAACAATTAAAGTTACATGTATCAAGAAATATGCTCATTTACTTGCAGACACCAGACGAACAATTTAGAATTTATAAGTGATTATGCAGAGACAAATCATAGCAAAGATAAACAAAGTTTACTTTTGGACTTATGGTAAAAGAATCAAATATTGTAAATGAAGAATAGAAATTTATTTTTACTAAAGGAAGAAGTAAGTTGATTGTACTGTTAAAATGTATAGTTAAAAAAGTTAGAACTGATAATATGGCAAAAAATAAATAATGGCAATAATGGCATCAAATTAATAGAAGACATTGAAAATGACTCATTTTTTGAAATGAATTGAAAATATGCTTTATTTAAATCATTCCTAACATTTGACAAGCATAAAGTAAATTTAAACATAAATTATATTAAAACTTAATGGCTTCGAGGTTGTAGTGAATTTGTGGACTTATCAATGTCCGTAAAAGACTGCAGCGATGGTCTGCTGCCTCGGCAAGCAAAGATTTTGATGCCCACCGGAATTGACCTTGTCTGAGGATACGTGAATGCGCTGGCAGGCTACCATTGCGGGGTCGTGGGGCGAGTTTGTTTCCCAGCACTAGGGCCCACTACAAAAAAAAACTTTGCATTCATGAATTAAGTGATTGTAGGACTCGGTTCGACGGTGTCGAGGCCAAGGTAACCTTTTGAAGGGATGTATTACCAAAGCAAAACGACAGACTGGGCCTGACGAACATGGACGAGACTTGAGAGGATCCCGTCTTTACCATGTATACTTACGATCCCCAAATAAGAATGGAGCATCCAGGTGGAAGCGGTACCTCCTCGTACCCCCCGATCAGGATCAATATGATAATTCGCATGAATTTTTCTTTTAAATGAAAAATATTAACATTTCACTCCAATCTTTCGGCATATGTTCTTGTTCCCAAATATGCTGGATGCCTTTGTGAATAGCTTTATGAACACTGCTGCCACCATATTTGATCGGCTCCACTGGAATCTCATCGATCCCCCACGCTTTATTATTTCTTGGGGCTTTGATGATGGAACACACTTCCTCCAGAGCTAGTGGGGTCAATGGAAGCTCAAACATCTATAGACTCCAATGTTATGGAGCTATGCGGAAGATTAAGGAGTTTCTTGAAATATGATGCCCATCTTTCCTTGATCTTGATTTCATCAGCGATGATATTGCCAATGTCATCACGACAGAGCGTGGTTTTGGGCTGATAACTTCGTTTCATGCTTTTCAATACTTTGTTTGCTTGTCTTGTGTTGTTGCTCACTAAACTAACATCTATACTTCTCAATTGATCGTCATAGTATTTTCTTTTCTTAATGCTAGTTGTCTTATTCGCTACTCTTTTGAGATTTTCATAGTGTTCTCTCTTCGTCCTGGTTTTCCTACTACCTAATCTTTGTACGCCAGATTCATTTTGTCTAACGATTCTGGCACTCATAATCGAAGCAATAATTTCTCTTGCACCGGGCTTGATGTCCGATTGTCTGTTCTGCCACGGTCTTAATAGTCGCTTTCACTTCCATCCAGAGCTCGTTGCTTTCTTCAACGCTGCGTCTTATAATATGGGAGCTAGCTGGTTGTCGAGGGTCTCCGTGAAATTTTTGAATCCAGACGCCATTTGGAGCCTTTCGATGTCAAATAACTGTAGTGGGCTGGTCTTCGCCAAATATTCCTTGGACATACGACATCGATAGGTTAATTTGATCAAGTAATGATCTGAGATACCATTGGCTCCTCGGTATGTACGGGCGTCAAGTATGTTCGAAGCCCAACGTTGTTGGACCAGAACATGATCGATCTGGTTTTGTGTTTTGCCATCCGGTGATACCCAGGTCATTTTATGAATGCATCGATGTGGGAAGCAAGTCGAACGTTTGCCTAGATTTTTGCTACATACAAAGTCGACCAGGCGCTGGCCGTTGTCATTTATTTCATCGTAGAGGCTATATCCTTCAGCTGTTTCCCGATGAGATAGCTCATTGCCAACCTTAGCGTTGAAAGCACCCAGAATTATTATTGTGTCGTTGATAGGCAATGAGTCGACTTGTCTTTCCAGGTGATTGTAGAACGTTTCTTTCGTTTCTTCGTCCTTTTCTTCGGTCGGTACGTGAACATTAATCAGCCAGATTTTGAAGAATTTCGGTTGTATACGGATTGCACACAACCGTCTGTTTATTGCCTTGAAATCAATTACGTATCCGCAATAAAGGCCACTCCAAATTCTCGTTTTCCAGTAGGCTTTCCACTTTTGAAGATGATGTGCGATTTCATGTCTTGAATATCGTTTCCAGTCCAGTTACATCAGCTACAAAAAATAGTTTCCCGTATAACATATTGCACATCATGGCGACAAGGTGTCTGGGGAACCTGCCCTGAAGAAGTTTAAACATTAGTCCATCTAACCACACCTTATCGAAGGCTTTCTCCATATCAATGAGAAATGCTCCAACACATTCTCTGTTGTTTAGTTTCAAAGAGATGTCTGAGGTTACTTTCGTTATCGAATGCCCGGCACGAAAACCGAATTGGCAATTTGGCATCAACTCATATTCCTCAATGTGAGCGTTAAATGCTTTGTTTAGTACCACTTCAAGCACCTTGTTGATGTTAGGCAGCAAGCTTTTGGGGCACGACGATTCTTTTCCTTTCTTCAAGATAGGAAATACCTTAGCCTTTTTCCACTCATTTGGGAAGTATGAATTGCTCAACATGTTGTTGAACAATATGCAATTATTCCTAATAGCAACTTCAGGCAAATATCGCAGAGCTACATTTGGAACACCGTCAATACCACATGATTTTTCGTTGTTTATCCTGCGAAATATGAAACACAAGTCTTCATAGGTGACAAAATAATCAATAAGATTCATGCTTGGTATGAAGTCAGATGTCAATTGAAGAAGAATTGATTCGTTGTTCAGGCTTGATTTGAAGTCGGAAGTCCTTCTCTCAGGGTTTGGTACGAACCAGTTTAAAATGTGTTCCAATCAGGGCAAGTTTCTCCAATCCATCACATTTAATCCTGTTTCCATTTCTTTCCGGAGTCGTACCACCAATTTCAGTGGCGGCGGTAAGAGCCCGCGAGTTCATAATTCTTGATAAACTTTAATTTTGAAAAGCTTCTTTCTGCCGTTGCAGTCGTCACTGGTAGGGTGGCGTTATGGCAAGGCTTAAAAAGCTACTTAAGAACAAATTGTTTTCTTCAATCAGCAGTTTGCTGACAACAATGACCTGAACGAAAATATTTCTCTCGTTAGCTCGTCATTGATGTCATCAGGATATTCATATATGAGAACAATTGCTTTTTCTGTAATATCTTTCTCAGGAAGTTTTGTCAAGTTTTCCGGCCTCAAAAAAGAAAAGTTTTCGACTGCCATTTGTAAACTAGAGAACCTGTTTTGTATCTGATTAATTACAATATCCAATGAGTCATTAAATATTTTTATTTCATACGATTTTACAGGGTTGTCAATTCCATGATCAGACGCTCGTTCATCAAAAACCCGCTTCACAATTCTCGGTCGCTTTTTCTTCGTTTCAGTAGAATTATTACAACTTTGTGCCAACTGCGTTGATTCAGAAAGAAACTCTGAGAAATTTGCCTTTAACTCTTGTACACTTTTCATTGCTCGGTTCAAAAAGTGACAGGCTTTGTCCAGATCTACTGACTTATGCTGCAAACTCTGCGAGGCCGTACTAATAGCGTTCAAAATTTTGGTTTCAAGGGTCAGTATTAGAATGCAGTCCAACGAGTCAATGTGTTTTTTTAAAGCTACAGCTTCAACCAACTCTTGGTTTTTGTTTTGGACTAAGCTGAATAATTTTGGTCAACCATTTGACTATAGCTTGGATGTCGTTTGTCATAGCCAAGAGACTATCATGTCGTGGCGCCCACCTGTAGGGCATACTTTCTTAAGTTTCAACTTTTTTTCAAAGACTCCTCTTCCATAGTTTTAGTTAGGCTTTGCCAACGAAGTAGACTTCCACTGAACTAGACATATATTTGTTGAACTAAGTCATAAAACTGACTCACCTCAGAGATATTGGAGACTGAATCGTTAAGGACAAGGTTCAGGCACAATGTACATAGTCAGCTGTTGGAGTTATATTCTTGATCCTCGTTTGCAACTCATGGTTGATGCATCGTCATAATTCTGTCCACGACACTTTTGAATATCTATTCCCTTATCATCGAGGAATTTTAGAACTCTATTTTCAAACCCTTCGCTACTTTGGTTACAGATTTCAGTGAAACCCAAAAACGATTCATTTATTTCCAGTTTGTTCTCCCCAAAACTCTTTTCTGTCAGCGTGATGAGAAATGTCTTGAGTTGTGTCTAAAATTAGTGTGTTAAATGGCGCAGAAGTTATTTTACATAGTAAAGTTTTCAATACAGAACGTGCAAGCAAACCAAAGATTGATTCTGGACTGTCACTTAATAGCCAACATGACTCACAATAAGCAGCATTTAATTTTGGAGAGTAACATAACCAGCATCTGTCCTCCTTCTGCCCAGTTGAAGTTGTGTAACTATAGTATTCCGCGCTGAATGATCGCTTGGATACTGCATCCTTTGGGAAGGAACCGCATGGACGGCATGGTTCCATGGATAGCACCTTTTGTTTAGTTTCCACAGAAACAGGCCCTGGAAAAAAGCAATGTTCATTGATATTGAAAATATCAGTACTCGGTGTTATCATCGGTATATTTTTCTGGTTCCACAACAATTAAACTGTTTCGTCACTGAAAACTACTTTTTTTTCAATGTTAGATGTACTAGGTGAATTTATATCAATTGGTTTTTTGAGAAAAAAGTCAATCTTTTGAAGTTTACTTTTTTTTCGACCCTCTCTTTCTGTAGTTTTCTTTTTTGAGAACAACTCAAGTGTTTATATGACTGCTGTTCCATAGCTAAAAAAAGGATTTTCTGTTAAATAATATAAAACGTAAGCACACGACACTGTTCACACACTTTCCCACGTTTGCCACTCGGAACGCACGCAAAAAATCGACCGTACCGTTCCACAATTCGACAACAACTAACAAATCACCAATATGAAAGTTGATTTATTTACCTGATGCTATTTTTAATCTAATGGACCAATTGTTTATCTTTTTGCCGGCCGGCGAGCCACCCCAATGGGCGACGCAGATATAGCTGCATTACTTACGATAAACAAGACACATACTTCGTATTATGACATTAAATAATAAATACTGCTCTCTAAAAAATAATGACTATTGCAGTTTTGGGTGCACAATCATGTCTGCAGACATTTATCATATTTTCGTATTTTTTTTTTACAATACTTACATAAATATTATTATGATGGGGGGCCCCCTGTGGCGGCGCGGTTCCCGTCGTGGGTCCACTGAGGGCCCGGTAAAATTTCCCGAAAAAACCTGGTCTTTTCCGCTTTGTCCGAACACATTGATTGGCGGAACTTTTTGTGGCTTTTTCGGAGGAACCAGCAGAACTGTGAGCTGGTTTCTTCACCTTATTTTTATTTTTTAAATACTGTATAAAATTTGCATCATTATCTTGATTAGAATTAACTTCGATGCTTTCTTCGACTTCGATTTCTTCGGTTAATCCGTCCAGCACTGCAAAATAGTTTTGACTCTATTTAGAGTCACTTGGGATTTCTTCTTCTTCCTTTGTTTCCTGTTGCACTTGATTTTGTGCCTGCGACGTTTGAGGCTTCATCCCTTTCTTGAATAGATCTTTGAGGGACTATATCTCTAGCCTTAGTTCATCATTTTCTTTTTGAAGTTTGATTATTTGTTGATTGTCCACTATTATTTGTAGCTTGCATCCGCCATCTGCGGAATTTTCTTTATTATTTTTGTTGATTATCGACAGTTTTGTATTCGTCGTTTCCCCAGGTTGCCCCAGCGTTGGGAAGCCGTCGGGCTCCTCCATACCAACGGTCCTGAAATTTTCTTGGGTCTTTCACTTTTCTTTACTAATCGAAGTAAAATAATATTCGATAGAAATTTCCTGAATCGATTGCTTCGATAATATACGCTTTTTCTGAAAAAAATTAACTTCGGACTGACGTTTTAAAAAATAATTACACTTTTGACAGGCGCGACTTCACGCAAGTCTGTACGAAACGAGTACTAGACATAGAATCTTAAAAAGAAGCAAGTCCCTTAGTGACGAGGACCAATGTTCAATTTGACAGCGCCATGACAAAGCCAGTCCATCAACACGAACGGAAGACGACGTTGAGAAGAATATCAACAAGTGAAAAATGTCATATGTAAGGTGCCTGAGTCAAATTTGGCCAGTTGGTCACCATTCTCTTAAACCCAATCTCATAAAAAATATCAGTGAGTCGCAAACACCACGTGTACGTATTCGAAGGCTTTTGTATGCATGATGAAATAACATAGTTATGAGCCGCCAGTCTGTCAACATCATTCCACCATTTCAGCGTGAGAAAACCTCACGCGGCTGTTAGAAATTTTGGATTGCAAATTTTTGTCGATTTCTCGTGCTATAAATTTGTTAAAATTGCAAAAAGTTGATTGCGTTTGTGTTTAATTTACTGTTTATGATATACCCTTGGACACTTTTTAGATACTGTTGAATATCTTTATATAAGGTGAATTTCAGAATACCAAACAGATGCCTGAAAATATGGCCACCAAGTGGCCATACTTTTCATATGAAATTTTTCATATTTTATTCAATTTTATTTTATTTCCATTCATATATTTCTATTTAAGTTTTTAATATTTTGATTTTTTTTATTCAAATCAGCGCCGCGTTATAAATCAAGGGAAATCCGAGGTACTTGGAGTAAAGCCAATATTAAGTCGATGATGACAGCTATTGAATGAAGGTTTTAACAGCATCCAAACACTTCAAGATTCCTAGACGAACACTGCGACGATATCTTGCAGATAAAAAGGAACGGAACCGAAGTTAAGAAGAAAAACGCTTCTAAACATTCAAGAAGAAAAAGACTTAGCAACGCATATCATAAGACTAAGTGATGTCAGACTCTACGTGTACTTCGCGTGTACGCGAAGAAATATTGTAAAACAAAGAATATGATAAACAGCAGTAAAAGCGCTTTGATTAGCAGAGATTGGCTTCGAGGTTTTATGAAACGGAGCCCGAATATTTGTAGAAGGGTGGCCCAACATTTAAATCCAGCTAAGGCTCACAAGTTAAATAAAGATATTTTTTGAAACTCGAAAAGCTGCTGGAAAACAATGAGCTCATATTTAAGCCAGGGAGGGTATGATATTGAAGGTAAAGGTTGTCAGCTTAAGTTACATAAAACACCTGAAGTTTTATCCGAATGCGATCAAAAAGGGTACACCTAGTCGCTCCTGAGCATGCCGAGAACATAACTATAGTCTCTTGTAGTAGTGCTATTGGATACGCAGTCCCTCCAATGATTTTATTTAAGGGCAAACGTATGAAACCGGAATGGTTAGACTCATTACCAACAGGTGCAGTTGGCAAAAAGACCCCTAAAGGCAGTATGACCGTGAACGCTTTTGTCTACTGGATTCACCATTTTGCTAGGTATAAGCTTCCTGGACCATGTATATTGATATTTGATGGTGCAAAATTTCATTTGGATGATTTGATCGTTAATGCTGCGGAAATATTCCAGATAAAGAGTTTCCGCCTCCCAAGTAACACGACCCATGAGCTACAACCAATGGATAAATCCGTATATCCTTTGAGTACTACTGTAATACTGGAGTACTATTGAAATACTGGTCACAACTTCAAGACAGAAGAATCACAAAACAGAGATGTGGAACAATTGTTTCCAAAGTTTGGGACAAAGCTCTAACTCCGGCAAATATCAAAGCTGGATTTGAGGCTACATTTCATTTGATCCTACGAGGATTCCCGAAGAAGCATATATGCCAAGCATTCCAACTCATCGCCCTTCTCCGATAGCTCCTGAAAGTTGCACAGAATTCAATTTATCACCGTCTACTCAAGCAAATGCATGCGCTAGTGCAAATAAATCCAGTGATAACGCACCGGCTGTATTTTATGATATGTATGACAGTGAAGATGATGAATTTTCGAAAAAGAATGGAGTCCAATAGTACGAGCGAAATAAATTCACATTTTGATAGCCCATATTCAATTTTTGAAATGCTGCCGACTCCAAAAAAGTTATCAAGTCCAGTAATTGCACAAAAACAGGCTGTTAATAGTCTAGCACTTGAGTTTAACAATAGGAGCTTCTCCATTAACAGGGTTACGACCCGAACATCCAAAACTGTCCAAAGAAAAAAATCGGATTTCAGTAAGCAATGGATAGGGCGCCAAAAATGCGGACGCGCTACTACCAATGAAAGCTGGTATTGTTTTGTTTATGATGAAGACAAAGTCGCTTATATGAGGCTTTGTATCAAATGGGCCGCATATGCCCACGAAGAATGTGTTAGACTTACTTCTCAGGACAAAGAAAACTTCATTTATTGTGTCTGCAGTTTCGTTGAATCATTATTTATGTTTTGTTAATTTGCTTTAAGGACTCATTTTATTTATTCGAAATGCAAGGATGGCTCAAATATGATAGAGACAAACGCTGTAGATGGCACGCATGTATGTTTTGAAGGTCGTGGCTTCAGTATGTGATAGCTGGGTCCCTTACAAATAATGTGACATAGTTTTCGTCGGGAGTGCATGTTTCACGCGCGTGCTACGACCGTGAGTGAAAGTCATGTGCCGACCGCCGTGGCGCAACGTATTGTCATTCGTTTTTTAGTGTGGGAAGGCATTAAAAACAGGGAAATTTTTCTTTGTTTGCGAAATCAGTTCAGTAGTGAGTGCCTGAGCAGAGCTGCTGTGTTTAAATGGGCCAAAGCATGATTCGCGACCGCGAACCAGCATTACACCAGACAACATTTGCCGCGTACAACAACTCATTTTGAAGGACCGTAGGATGAATTTTCGAGACCTTTCGACTGAACTCGGCATCAGTATTGGTAGTGTAGAGTCTATCATCCACGAACACCTTTAATATCGCAAAATAACGCTCGAAACTGTTGTAATCGAGGAGTTATGGCTCAAAATGCCAGCGCATTCACGCGTCTCCAGACGAGGGCATTCTCGGCAGATATTGTCATCTTCTTCTGCCGAGGCAGCAGACCATCGCTGCAGTCCTTCACGGACATTTTTGAACATTCGAGATCACTACAAAATCCTGTAGTAATCGAGGAGTTATGGCTCAAAATACCAGCGCATTCACGCGTCTCCAGACGAGGGCATTCTCGGCAGATATTGTCATCTTCTTCTGCCGAGGCAGCAGACCATCGCTGCAGTCCTTCACGGACATTTTTGAACATTCGAGATCACTACAAAATGGCGCCCAACGTGGGGCCCGAAAAAGCCCGGCTGTATCATCAGTCGTGAGCACGAGACAGTCCATCGTCTCTAGGTGTCCCCACAAGGTGTTAGTATTTTTGGCGGGTAGATAACTCCCGAGGGTAATTGCACTGATCGTGCCCCAGCAAGTAATAACTGCCGGACGTGTGTTGTCTTTGGACATCAATATCGTTTGGTCCTGCTTGTGATTTATACTTTGGTGGTTTACCACCATTGTATAACTAGTAAGGCCAAATGATATTAGAGTCCCTTTTTGTGTTCGGAAGTTTTTATCCCAACAACTATTTTGCGGAGGATTCTGATCCACTCCCCAAACCAGCGGTGCCTAGGTGTCTTAAATTACATGGATTTTGATTTCATGTGATTGGCTGATTAGCTAATCCATGACTATCCATGACAAGACACGCGCTGCTTGTGGATTAGAATCCAACCCTGGGCTGACAAGTTGTAACTTGAGAAAATTTGCGGATGAGGGATCACTTCTGAACCCTGATTTTCGTGGTGCCACAAGAGAGTGTCCCTGAAACGCTATAGAAGGATTGTGCCATTGGTGTCCATACTTGGAAGGAGGGACGGAAAGGAAAGACCGATTATTTTTTTTTGATAAAGTAAAATTTTTTTTGATAACTTGAAATTTTTTCTGAAAACGGTTACCATACATCTTTTTTTCATACCGTTTTTTTTTGAGGATTTTTGAATAGTTCGCCACTGACGGCCACTCGACAATTAGGTAGTAAATCATTTGCACATTTTTCTCTTGTATATATATATTCTTTTACGTATTATTCATAGTTAAATTTTAGAAATAAATTTTGTTTAGAATGTCGACCAAACGCAAGCCAGACAAGCGCAGGTTGCGTTCGGAAGCAGGGCCCACGGCATTGTGTGTCATCTGCCAGCAAGCACGAAATGATGGAACGTCCGTACAAACGTTGGCGTGCGGACATGAGTTCCATGAAGCCTGCGTGACCCAGCATTTACTAGTCAGCCGGACTTGCCCTCTATGCCGACAACCAGCCACCTCAGCGGATCGACCTTCCAGCCACCTAGAGCTTCCAGCTGCTCAAGGGGCGGTGCCCAAAACAAAGGACCGGCGGGAGCAGGTTCCAACAGCGGCTGATGAGCCTGACTTAATGGGCCGAGCCGAAGCAGTTCCGCCTGCTGAAGAGCCGAGACCCACTGTGGCTGTGGAAGCGACAGTCCTACAAGATTTAATGGCGCTCATGCAGGACCTGACCACCCGGGTAGCCTCGCTGGAAAGCCAGAAGGAGAATCCAGTACCACCTCGGCCAAGAACGCCTCCGATGTGGGATTCGGACCCAAATCCGTGGGATTTTCCGATAGACTCGCGGCGCGATCACGAACGAATCCGGCCCGGTGCGGCAATGAATCCGTTGGCTCCAGTGTACCGGCCCCGACTGAGCCAAGCACCGCCACCAACTCAGGCTCCAGTGATTCCGCCGGACCAACGCATCCATCCACACGCTACGTATCGGCTGAAGCCGACGCAGATTCCCAGCATCATCCAGGGCTGGAATCTGCATTTCAGCGGGGAACCCAACACTATAACGGTGGAAGTCTTCATTAGTCGGGTGGAGTCACTGATTGAGCAGATGCTAGCAGGAGACCACACGGCGCTCGCAGGATACTTGCCAATGCTGCTTAGGGGAGCAGCACTTGAGTCATATTGGCGAATACATTCGGCCCCACCATCAATACGCTGGTCACGGTTGAAGGAGGTACTCCGCATGGAATACCCTACGGTAGACATGGACGAATTAGTACTGGACAAGATTCATGCTAGATGGCAGCGTCCGGACGAGTCTTTCCATCAATATCGAGCCGATATTCTTCGGCTGAATGACCAGTTGCCAGAGCCGATGTCCTCTACCCAATTGCTGCGTCTGCTGAAGCGCAATCTAAGGCCGGAGCTCCGCCGCCATATCGTGTACTCCGATCCACAGAGTATGGAGGCATTGCTGAGAACTGTGCGTCGCCTAGAAGGGTTTGAAGAAGACCTCCGGGACCGGCCATACTTACTAGCTAGGACGGGTTCTCGACGAGGAATCGCGGAATTGGCCCCAGATTATACCACCATGGATCTGGAGGAAGATTTGGACCAGGACCAACTTGCTGTAGCAGCAGTGGGAAGTCTTACGACCTGCTGGAATTGCCATCAAACCGGACACCGGTTCATTTCATGCCGAGCAGAGCGTAAGGTTTTCTGCTACGGTTGCGGCAAGCCGGACACTTACTTCCCGGACTGTTCTGAATGTGCCGCGCGAAAAAACGGCCAAAAGAGTACCCGACCACTTCAGCGGTACTCGAAGCCCCCGCAGTAGCTCCTCAGCCAGCTGCTAACCCCAATAACCCTGACGTTAACCCACCAGCCATGACCACTACGACTGCGGATGTTCACTCTCTTCCGGAGACCTCGCCAACGACAATATTAAAGCGACCACCGCAGTCACTGCCAGAAGAACCCCGGCAGCCTCAAATACGCACTCTAAAACCTTATCATGTTCGACTGCAGGAATATCGGGTGGCTCGAGAGCGAATATTTGCTTCCGAAGTATTCACTTCCCGCCCGCGCACGACAAAATGGTCAGCCCGTCGTTGGCGGAATTTCCGCAAGAGAGTACGCATCTGCCGTCAAACCTTAAACTCTTGTAACATCTCGGAGGTTGCTGAGAATGAGATCAGACCTTATCATCCAATTAAAGTGTTGGGCGAGACCGTGTTTGCATTGATTGACACGGGTGCCAGTATCAGTTGTCTTGCCTCGAGCTTTGGCTCGAAGGTGCTCCAAGACTATCCGAACTTGATTAAATCCTGGCGCACTGAAATCAGTACAGCTGATGGCACCAAACACCCTATACGAGGTAAACTAACCACACCCGTGACGTTCAGGGGTCAGACGAAGGATATTACTTTCTACATTATTCCGTCTTTGACTCAGAATGTGTACTTTAGCGTCGATTTCGTCCTTCGCTTTGGACTGGCCTCCGATTTATTCACAGATTTGACTTTAAACACCAGATATGTCAACGAAATCACTTCTATTCCAGATAGGCATGACCTGACGCCTAACCAACGGCAACGCCTGGAAGCATCCATCGCTGCTTTCCCATCTTACGCTACCCAAGGCCTTGGCCGCACCACTCTAGTCTCACACGCCATCGACGTTGGCGATAGTAAACCGATTAAACAGAGACACTACGCCATCTCACCGGCCATGGAGAAATTGGTGTATGCGGAGCTGGATAGGATGCTCGAGTTGGGGGTCATAGAGGAGTCCCAAAGTGCCTGGTCATCACCGGTGACCTTGGTGGTGAAGCCAGGTAAAGTCCGCCTCTGTCTTGATGCCCGTAAGGTCAACGCGGTTACCATCAAGGACGCGTAACCTCTTCCACTCATCGATGGAATACTAGGGAGACTGCCGAAAGCCAATTATATCACCAGTCTCGACCTAAAAGACGCCTTCTGGCAAATTCCACTCGATGAGGGGTCGAGGGACAAGACCGCCTTCACAGTGCCTGGACGACCATTATATCAGTTCGTCACAATGCCCTTTGGCCTGTGTAACGCGCCGCAAACGATGACTCGGTTGATGGACAAGGTCATCCCACCTCACCTGAAACACCAAGTGTTCGTGTACCTTGATGATCTGTTACTCATCACGGAAACGTTCGATCAACGCCTCCTACTTCTACAAGAAGTAGCCCTGCACATCAATAAGGCGGGACTCACCATCAACGTACAGAAAAGTAAGTTTGTCATGAAAGAAGTCCGATACCTAGGACATGTCCGAGGACATGGCACTATCAAAACGGATCCAGACAAAACTCGTGCGATTGATGAGTTCCCCTTACCAAAAACTGTGAAGCAGCTACGACGTTTCCTTGGTGTGTGCGGTTGGTACCAAAGGTTTGTTCGGAATTATGCAACAGTTTCAGCGCCCCTGTCAGACATGTTGCGGAAAGGGAAGTTTATTTGGACCGAACTCAGCCGAAAGGCATTTGAAGAGCTAAAACAAGCCCTCACGTCAGCTCCTGTCTTGCACAGCCCCAACTTCAGTAAGCCCTTCTCCATTCATTGTGACGCAAGTCAACATGGAGTAGGAGCCGTGCTGGTGCAATTGACCGATGAAGGAGAGGAAGCTCCCATTGCCTTCATGTCCAATAAGCTGAATTCGGCCCAAAGAAACTATACTGTATCCGAACAAGAATGTTTGGCAGCGGAAATGGCTGTGAAGAAATTCCGAGCTTATATTGAGGGCCACCAATTCGAGATCATCACGGACCACGCGTCACTACAATGGTTGATGAACCAGGCAGATTTAAATGGACGCCTAGCAAGATGGGCTCTGAAACTGCATTGTTCAAGTTTTCCATCAAACATCGGAAAGGAACCCAGAACATCGTACCCGACACCCTCTCACGGATGTTTTCCCCAGAGGGAGCCAAATTGACAATAAATGACGAGGACCCCATCGAAATAGATTTGGACAGCCCACATTTCGAATCAGACAGCTACAAAGAGTTGAGGCAAACCATAGCAACCCAACAATCACAGCTGCCTGATTTGAAGGTAATAGACGGCTACGTGTATAGACGAAATGAATACGCCACTGGTGATCCATGGCAGGAAGAAGAGTCCTGGAAACTCTGGGTACCGGAGGAAATGACACAACATCTGATCCTCCGCGCACATGAACATCCTTTAAGTGCCCACGGAGGTTACGGTCGGACGTTACGGCGACTCAAGAAATACTTCTTTTGGCCTAAAATGGCATCGCAGGTCAAAGACTACGTAAGCGCCTGTGAGACCTGTAAAGGCACCAAAGCGCCCAACCAGCCTCTTCGACCTCCTATGGGTCAACTCAACGTCCCAGAACGCGTATTCCAACGTCTATACATCGATCTACTCGGTCCATATCCTCGGTCTTCCATGGGACACATCGGAGCTATAGTCGTTCTAGACCAGCTTTCAAAGTTCCCACTGGTGGAACCTATCCGTAAATTCACAACTGCATCTATTGTGAAATTCTTAGAGAACCGGGTATTCCATGTGTTCGGGGTTCCAGAGAGCGTGTACTCAGACAACGGAGTACAGTTCCGGTCTCGGCAGTTTAAGAGCCTACTTGAGCAGTATGGCGTTGAACACCAACTGACGCCCATATACTCTCTTCAGTCTAACGCCTCCGAACGGTTGAACCGCACCCTATTGGCCGCAATCCGTTCCTACGTCCACCCATCTCAAAAAGATTGGGACCGGCGATTGTCTGGCATCACATCCGCCCTGCGATCCTCGTATCATTCCGTCACCGGTGTCCCCCCTTACTTTGCCGCCTTTGGACAGCACATGATTTGCCACTGTAAATCATACCGGCTGTTACGGCAATTAAAGTGTTTGGGAGACCCCGTCGTTGCGCTGGAGCCCCACGAACGTTTAGGAGACCTCCGCCAACAAATCGGACGGAAGATTAAGGCCGCAAGAAGTGCAAATGAAGCGCAGTACAATCTCAGGTCACGATCTGCTAATTTCAAAGAAGGAGATGAAGTTTTCCGGCGAAACTTCCGCCAAAGTGACGCCGCGGGGCATTACAACGCCAAGCTGGACAGGCGATTCTTAAAAAGCCGCATAAAGAAGGTAATGGGACCTAACCGTTACCTGATAACGGATCCATCGGGAAAAGAAGTGGGGATATACCACGCGAAAGACCTGCGCCGATAGAAAATTAGTCACGTCTGTTTGTCCGTCCGCATATATTTTCAAAAAAACGCGCAAGGGTTGTATACTTCCGTCCAAACATAAACATAAGTCAGTCCGTCCGTCTGTCAATTGTGTTTTTCTTTTATTGTTCGACATTTCTAGTCCCGACGCCGAAGCCAACCCATGCTACACAGAAAGATCCTTCAGCTCCTTTTTCGCAATCCGCATCGCCTTGGGATCGCGAGAAAATTAGCTGCCCTGTAGTAATCGAGGAGTTATGGCTCAAAATGAAAGCGCATTCACGCGTCTCCAGACGAGGGCATTCTCGGCAGATATTGTCATCTTCTTCTGCCGAGGCAGCAGACCATCGCTGCAGTCCTTCACGGACATTTTTGAACATTCGAGATCACTACAAAACGGAGGAGCATTCCAGCACAAAGTGCGATTCTTCTCCAGGATAACGCACGCCCTCATACCGCGCGTCTCACGCTCGATACAATATCGAAACTGCACCCCTCTACAGTCCAGATTTATCACCCTGCGACTATCACATGTTTGGACCACTGAAAGAAGCCCTTGGAGGTCAAAGATTCAACACCGACGACGAGGTAGAGGAGTTAGTGCACAACGAATTCTTCGTTACCGGCATCAAAAAGCTTCCGGAAAGGTGGTGCGTAACTTGCAAGGGAGAGTACCTAGAAAAACTGTAAATTTTGTCGAAAGTAAATAAACGTGTCAGAGCATTTGTGTCGATCATATTTGAACCGCTCTCGTACACTGCATTCAGATACTATATAGTATATTAATTTTATTTGAAATAACTACATTCTAAATAAGAAAACTCTAATAGTGATTGCCATGTAAAATATGGCCACTAAGTGGCCGTATTTAACTTCTTCTTCTTCTTAGCACTACAGCCCCTTTCAGACCTTCGCTTCCTGCATGTTTAACTACACTAGCAAGAATATGGCCACTTTGTCTGTTTAAAAAAAACGTATTTAAGCCCAATTCTTCAATGTTTTCTTTGTGCCTGGTAGATAATATATTACGAAATAGAAAGGGAATAATAACTGCAAATTATAATCAATGCAAGAAACCGAATGTCAAGTGTTAAGGTGACCATATTCGACCTAGGTACCTTAATATAGGTAAGAAATATCTTATTAATATAATTTTTTAAGAAAATAAATTCACCGGTACCGCTAGTACGTTTCCCTCGCTTAATGTCGTGAGAATCTGATTGAAACCTTTCATATAACGTCTCACTTTACTACATTTGATGAAGGTTTTTGTAAGGTCACCACCTTATATTGGGAGGACCCCCCTTAAAACACTTTGAAAGATGTTTTTACCCTAAAACTTTTGATAGATAAGTACTTGCGACCTTTTCACACAGCGACACACAGCAGACGCGGACACAGGTCGTGATTTCAATAGGGTTTTGTATTTTACCACAAAATCCTAATACCTAAAAACTGCGTCAAACCATTCCGATACATCTTATTCAAACACCTAATATTATAGAACCAACCTCTGACCACGAATTTATAACAAACTTAATCCTATTACCTTTGTAACATAACAAAAGCTTAGTTTGTCTTGCATAAGCACTTTCTTTTGTGGCAAGGAATTTCAAAGAAAAGCCATTATAGGTGCCATGAACTTGTTCTTTCTCACCTTTAGAAAATCAACGAGACACGTTTATTTTTGCTATGTTCACGTCATAAGCCTAACACACGCTACCTTCAACAGATAAAAATCGATCAATTGTTTACACTTTGTATAGGTAACAAACTGTTACTATTACATATTGAACACATTTAGTCACATTTGTTTTGCTTTTACGTGTGCAATTCAAAAACGAATTAACGAAAGCGAAAGTTTAACTGAAGTTAATGGAAATCGTTCATTGAATAATCATCCATCGTTATAATAGTAATAAAACAATTTTTTTTTCAAACTAGCCACACTTTACGATAAAACTTGATGCCTGTGAAACGACAAAATTATGTTTCAAAGCTTTCTAAATTGTGCGAATACCGAAAAGCTTTTAATTCTTACCAAATTTACACCGTATATAAAAACATTATAAACACATTCTAGAAATTCACTGTTAAAACATAAATTAATATTCAAATGAAAATAAATTAAATTTTAAATAAACACCGCGAGCTTATGACCGTTACACGTTCATTTAGTTAAGTTTCCGCCGACTAAATGTGAAAAGCTTTCGCAAATACATTCCGCCTGGTATCGTTCAGATTCAGATAAACTTACATTAACATACCATTAACATTTGTGAATTGCAACGCGCATGAACCGTAGGAATTGCATTTGCATCGTATCGAATAGTTGTTACTCAAAATTTCGTTCTAGATAATATTTCTGGATGCATTATCAGACTCTCGTTGTTTACAACTTAATTTCACATGTGTGCAATTTCTAGTTAAGAAAGTGATTATTTATTAGGACGAGTAAATTGCTCATCGTTTTATTGCGACGGAACTGAACTCGATTCGTGGAATGCCAGACCGTATAAGGGTTTAGCGTATTAGATAAATAGTTTATTTGAATTATTTATTATTCATAGAAAATTGATTACAATTTAAATTATTAGGGATGAAAACAATGCAGTATTTGACAATATATAAAAATTAAAAATTAATTTTCATCCAGACGTTAATTCTAGAAAAGCTTAAGTACAGATATTTTTCAACAACTTAACTGCAATTTCCCGAGAATCTATTCAAATTTATAACTAATTTTGTATGTAAATTCGATTTCAAACTGCTTTGATTTTTGTATTTTTTAGGTCTTTGTAAAAAATTTTTTACAAAGACCTACTAGTTTCGCGACCTGTCTGTCCGTCTGTCCGTGAGTCACAGCTCATTTCCTCAGAAACTATAGAAGCTAGTATGCTCAAACTTTGTGAAAAGGTCAGAAGTGATGGTCTCTCAAAAGTTAAGGCCTATACAAAAATTTAAAATTTTTTAAGGGGGTCCCCCCCTAATAACGAATTGGCCCTTAAAAATTTTTTTTTATCAAAGGTAGTCGAGTGGGGTATCAAATGAAAGGCCTTGAATAGAACTTTTAGAATCTGAAACAAAAAAATCATTTTATGAATTAGGGGGTCCAGGGGACGGCAAAATGTATCTCAAAGTGACTCCCCTATGTCCTCGATAGTGTAGTAATCGAGTAGGTATGGCTCAAAAAGCCAGCGTGCGAGAGTTTTTCTCGTTACAATCCAGCCGGAACAGGTTTAATTCATGAGGACATTCCATTTCCTATTTACTACGTCGGTGATGATGAAAAGATTACAAAAATTGTTGATTGTTATGAAAAATTCAATAATTTTGATATGCCAAATCAGAAATATCGATCATTATGCAGCATTCAAGTGAATGCGCTGATGTCGGCAGCTGTGACCTCAGAAGTCTGCATGCTGTTACAATTCGATTCCGCCGCCAATATAACCATCCACTACAACCTACAAGATGTAGGCGCTGCGTTCCTCCGAGGGGGCCTGCGGTTCCGGCAAGCTCGTCCGGAGACGGGCGTAGGGAGCGCCACTCGTTTGTCCTGGGCCCCCAAGAAGCCGTCAAACGAGAAAACGGCTCGGAGGATCCACTTACGATCGGCTGGTGGGGACACGTACGTTTGACTGGATCGCGCGCGTAGTTTTTCGCTAAATGCGCTCCTAACACACTACCTCAACCTTGGGATTAGGGCCAAATCTTCACTCACCTTCCTCTATTCTCAGTTTGCACTGATACGATCGCAGGGCTAATCACCTGGTTCTCCACCACAACCACGGGCGCTGGCGATCTGGAAAGAACTACTAATTCCCGCATTAACTTTCCCGCGCGTCCCACCGCCTGAGCCGCGCACACAATAATTACTACGCTACTACAATTATCACTCGAGAATTTAGTGTAAAATCCGTTTTAATTCACAATCTTACAACAATTACAGCAATCTTACAACACTTTTCCCTTTACGTGAATAATGCAATTCAAATATACAATAAAAGAGGTACCTTTTCTCCTGAATTACTTAATGGGTTAACCTGCGATTGGGGCCCCGTTGCATCCGCCAGAAGCCGCCGGCTCGTAGCTCGCAATGTATTCGAGGAATTCTAATATTCTTCTCCGTCACATTCGAATCCCAATGGTATGCATGATCTATCAGCACATGTGTATTCGTATTTCGCGTCCTCCCTGCTGGAGTCTACTTTCTTGGGCATTTCACTTTAATATCGATCGAGATTGCGTAGAAAGTGCTACTTCAATACTCAACACGCGATTAAAACGTATTCACCAATTTAAAACAATAATTAAATTTAACTAGCTCACAATAGTACAAATTGGTTTCGGCTCTGAACACGGCCACCTCCCATTAACACTTAGCGAAAAAAAGAGACGTCCGTTACTCGACTGACCTTTTTTATTTCTTCCTAGTTAACGGGGCCTTTTTGTCAGGGTCGTACTCTTCATTGATTTCTGTGACTCTTAAATTATTCTCTTCAAGCTTATTCCGCCGCTGTTGGTTGGCACACCCGTTCCCAGGTGGGCAACTGTTGACAATCCAATTGGTAATGATTTCTTCACCCGTTCTTCTTCTTCGAGAAATCATGTAATTACGCTGCAACTTGTAATCTCTCGCCATGGACGGTGGATAGTCGAGAATTGTTGTTAATATATATACTATTTCTTTTGTATATTGTACTCTATAAATTCGATGGATCTTCGTTAAGAGGTTAGCATTCTGCATTGGAATTATTTCACGAAACCTCGCTAGTGCTTCAAGTACTGGCAATGCTTTGTAGGCGTAGGAAGGTTTGGGGTCGTATTTCAATCAGCCAACTGAACCGCATATCGTGTCGTCGGCAACCATGATTTCGGGCAATGCGTTTTTCGATACTACCCAGATCTTGTTCCGTGAGCAATACAAGTATCCACAGCTTCAGTTCGTGGTGTTCGTTGGTACGTTGTAACACTTCTGGCGGTCCCTAGCTACATGGCTTAACACTAATCTAACTTAATATTAGACAAACTAATTTCCAAAATTACTTCGAATGTTCTACAATGCCTTAAATCTAAGCATAATTACCTCGCAGCTCAGGTAGTCCCAGTACGTGACTTAATAATCCTTGAATCTGCACAGCTTCCCCAGCAGTTGTGGTGGTGAACTCTGGTAGCAGGAACGAACTAAGACCTAATCCTAACACTCCCCCCCTACTTTGAGTGGTTTTCCTTGAAATCCACTACGAAACAACTTCCTCTGTTCTCATTGCCCAAACGAACCAAAATCGAGGAAGAGGCAATAAAACGCTCCTAGTTCGAAAGCTTGATACCTACCACATAGTCTATTTGTAAATTACAACCATCAACTGATTCTAGTATTCCCTACTTTGAAAGCTTAAACCTACTTCATAACCTATTCCTACATTACTACTGATATAGAATCAGAAAATCTACGAGCAGGAAAGAGACCGAAAAAAAACAATGGAATCTAAAACAACTCTGACCGACATATCGCACACCTAAGTCCAATCGTAATATTCAGAGAGCGAAAAAGACTTCATCGTGTTGACGAATATTATAGATTGGTACACAATTTTTTTTTTGTTTTGTTTAAAATACTGCCTGACAACTTCCTTCCCCTATCAATATTTGATCGGAAACCCATGCTCTATACCTAATTCCAAACCTGCAGACTGCTCAGCGTAATTCTCTCCTATCATGGTGCTTGGTTTACTGTCTTAGATATTGTATAACCTAACTACTTCCGAGACTACCCACTACCTGTAAAAACCTATTCTAACCTACTTCTATTAACTTTTGGACTAAAGTTGCTATCGCATCCTACCTTGAGATGAGCATCCAACCAAACGCTACGATGAACCTAACTCAACTTCAAGATAGCAGCTTGAAATCAAGACGAGAATCACCCGGAGCGAAGGGAAACGAAAACAAAAGGGGTCACTCAAACATAAAATGTGGCGACGATTAAGCAGAAAGGGAAAAAAAAGAAACGCAATCGATTGCTATCTGAAACACGAATTCTTTTCGTGTTGGACCGTATAATGTTCTTTAACTCCTGCTCTATTGTAACCGTTCTACGGTTCACCGTATCTTTGTCTTGCAAAGAAACGGGACCTACCCATACGATTCTGATCCGACACCTTACTTTTCCGGAATCCCTCGTCTCCCGGAAGAAAGGACACGATTTGTCTTACTTAAGCTAACTATCCACTCTAAATAGGTAGTGGGACAGAAACCATGGAGCCCTAAACCGTACCGCGTGAGCGCAGCGACACGCCGTGTAGGTGCCTCGCACTAGGCCACTTAAAAAAAAAACTCCCGCGGTACACTCTCTCTTCCTTATTTTACTGTCCCACTTTCTTCTCATGCCACGTGCGATTTCAAATCCTTGGCATGCCAAAGGCCCGCGTCACGACCATCCTCATGCACCAGCCTATAGGTGTAGGGCGATTCCTTGTTCGAAATTCTAAATGGTCCACCGTACTCCGGTGCTAGCTTTGCTGCAAAGTATTGGGCTGCATCCGAGACTGGGAAGTTGCGCCTCCACACCTTCTGATCGGCCTGAAACGGCAGTTCCCGCTTCCGAAGGTTATATCTTTGTGCGCCCTGCTGTGCAGCCTTTTCCAGACGTTGTTTGATGTCTGTTCGCATTTGCTCCATCAACTCAGCTCGTACCCTTGGATTTTGCTGGCTGGTTCCCTCGACGCAAGGTAACAGCCCCTTGCGTGAGACAATCATGTTTCGCCCATAATTTGCGAAGTATGGAGTAACATCCATAGCTTCGTGAGTGTACGTCCGCAGTGCGCACCCGATCCTTGGTAGCTCTTTGTCCCACTTTCGCTGATTGTCCCCTACGTATGATCTCAACATGCGTTTTATATTCTGGTTAATACGCTCCACTGGATTTGCCTGTGGGTGGTAGTATGCCGTGTATTGAATGATAGTTCCATAAGACGCTGCCAACTCTTGAAGCCTCTTCGATCGAAATTGGACCCCATTATCGCATACTACCACTGCGGGCACCCCAAACAACAGGAACACCTGTTCTTCCAGTATCCGCGTTACTGCGGAAGCAGTCGCTTGTCGAAGTGGGATAATCAACGGGAGCTTGGTGAAGTAGTCTACTACCGATAGTATATAACAGTTGCCCTGCGTTGATCGTGGGAGAGGGCCAACCAAGTCGACGCAAATCATTTCCCAGGGTTCCTTTACTTGGCTGACCCTGGAAACCATGGGGCCATATGGTCGCGTCCTTTCCACCTTTATGGACTGGCATACTTGACACCTTGCCACGTATTTTTTTATATCAGCGCGCATTTTTGGCCAGAAGAAATGCTGGATTACTCGGTCGTATGTTCGCCGGACTCCCATATGTCCCGCCGTGGGATCGTCATGGCAACGCTGGAGTACCCTTAGTCTATCCGGTTTCGGCACTACCTGTTTCCAAGAGTCGCCACCTAACTCCACGTAGCGGCCTGGAACATTTCTCCAGAGGGTATCGCCCTCAGTACGCCAATCCGGGAACTTGTCGGGCCTTTTATTTATTTTATGCCGCATACCTGCTAGCCATTTATCCTCTGGTGCCGTCAGACACCCAACTACATTGACCTCTGGCACCGACCTCGATAGCGCGTCTGGAACCCTTTTCCCTTTTCTATGAATAACGTCGAAGTCGAATTGTTGCAGACGGACTGCCCACCGTGCCAGTCGCCCATTTGGATCGCGTAGATTATTCAGCCATACCAGAGAGTGATGATCTGTAATTACCCTAAAGCGGGTCCCCTCTAGATATGGTCTTAATTTTTCGACCGCCCACAACACTGCGAGACACTCTTTCTCCGTGGTCGAATATTTTTTTTCTGCTTTGGAGAGGCTTCGACTTAGGTAGCAGACCACTTTCTCTCCCTCAGGGTGGTTCTGGCTCAGTACCGCTCCTAACCCGGTATCCGAGGCGTCGGTCTGCACATTAAAGGGTAAGGAAAAATCCGGACAAGTCAGAATCGGAGCCGTTGATAGCTTCGTCTTACATTTGGCGAATGCTTCTTCACACTGTTGTGACCATACAAATTTCCTATTCTTTTTAAGAAGGTCTGTGAGTGGTGCCGTCAGGGTAGCATGATCTGGGATGAAGCGTCGATACCACGACACCATTCCGAGGAATTGTCGCACCTTTTTAACATTCGTCGGCGAAGGAATCTGCAACAAACAGTTGACTTTCTCGGGATCTACCTGTAACCCCCTCTCGTCTACTACATATCCCAAATATTTCAACATTGGTCGGCAAAACTCGCACTTCTCCTTCGAGACACGCAAACCCGCCTCCTGCAGTCTCACTAGTACTTCCCGCAGAATCTCCACGTGCTTCTGGAAGTCTGCGGTCACCACGACAATGTCATCTAAATATACGAACACGTATGGTTCCAACTCCGGACCTAAGACTCTGTCGATGAGACGTTGCCAAGTGGCTGGGGCGTTGTGCAGTCCAAACGGCATTCGTTTAAACTGAAACAATCCCCGTCCAGGGATTGTAAAAGCAGTTAATGGTTTGGAGTCTTCCGCCATAGGTACTTGCCAGTAGGCGGACTTGATATCCAGCGATGACAAGTACCTAGCATTGCGAAGCTTATCCAAGGTGGCTGACACATAGGGAATGGGGTACGCATCTCGCTCCGATACCTGATTCAACTTCCGGAAATCAACGCAGAAGCGAAATTTCCCGTCCTTTTTCCTCACCAATAGTATTGGTGACGACCACGGGCTAGAGGAAGGCTCCACGACGCCCAACTGCAGCATCTCATCCAGTTCGGAGTTTATGTGTTGCTGCACCGCTGGAGATACGGGGTAGTAGCGTTGTTTTATCGGCGAAGACTTGGTCTTGATCACGTGTTCGACCAGACTCGTACAGCCGATGCCATCGCCCATCAGTCCAAACTGCTCTTTTAGTAAGGCCTCCAATACTTCGTGTTCTCCTACGGTCAACCGACTGCGTGAACGCAGTTGTTCCACTTCCCCTTCTTGCAAGGCATCAAGGAAGCTCCAGGAGTTCTGGCCACGAGCTACGACTAACCCGAAGCGTTTGTTAAAATCAACCCCCAAAATGACCTCGTGAGCCAGTGACGGGACTACCAATGCCGTGATCCAATCCGTCCTTCCTTGTAATGTGAATGGGATGCAGGACTTCCCAACTACCTCTACACTCGCATTATTAGCCATCCTTACATGCGACGACGCAGCCCCAAGCAGCTCCACTCCGAACCTGCTTAAAATGTTCCATCCCTCTCCACCTATGATGGTGTTGGACGCCCCTGAATCCAACAGACCCAACAACTTACGACCCAATACCTCGACTTCCAGGTGTGGTCCATTATCCCCAGTCCTTCCTCCGATGACATAAGCTGACCTAGACTCCGCGGCTTTGCCTCTTTCCCCCACCGTACTCAGTTCGCCGCCTACTGAGTACGAGGCGAGTTTCCCGAACCCGGAAGGTGAGACGATTCCTGGCCGGTATTACCACTGCTCCTTCCTCCGCCCTCACCCCTACCTCTCTGCCCTGGGAACCGATGACGTGGTGCCTCTGCACCTCTATCTTTGCGACACTTTGGGCAGGTTGCCCTCCTCACTCCTAACTGACCACAACCAAAACACCTTGCTGGTTCTGCGCAGTCCCTGGAAGTATGCCCTTGTGTCCTGCAATTCCAACATTGCACTCCCGTTCCAGGTATGGCTGCTACGTGCATCGTTTCCCCTCTTCCTGAATAGGCCAGATCAGGCTCCAACAAGCATTGCCCCTCCCTGGGTGGTGGTGGTCGATAGGCCTCCACTGAGACCCGTTTTGCTTTGATTTTGCGCCCCAGCACCACCAGCTCTGCAATTGATTTCACTGGAGTATACCCTAGCTGTGTCTGATAAAAGAGCGTCAAATTATCCAGCAAGATATTCAGTTTCTCGGCCTTCGAGCAGGGAGTATTTTTCCGTCGGAACAACCCTTCCATGGTAGCCACATACATCCCCATAGACTCCTCGGGCCCCTGAGTACGCCTTTTAATTTCCTCCAGCAACCTCTTATCGTAATCCGGAGGAAGGAATTCAGCGCGCAACTCACTCACCAGTTCCGCCCATGAGCCAAAGTTGGAACGGTTTGCCCGGAACCATGCAAGGGCTCTTCCCTCAAACAGTTCCACTGCTGCTTGAAAAAGTCGAGCCGGTGACACTCCTTTTGCCAAGCGTAGCTCCACTACTCGTTCGAGGAAAGCGTTTAATGATCCAGACTCTCCACTGTACTTTAGACCCCATTTAGAGACGTCCTGGACCTTCCCCGATTCGCCTACCACTCGAGGAGTTGTCAACTGGGTAATGCTGCTCGCTTCCCTTTGGGCTGGTGAACTAACTGCCTCCATCGCGCTCCCGTCTCGCTCCAAATTCTGCCCCGGTTCTTGACTTAAAGGCTCTTCAGCTAGCTGGATTGAATCTGACCTGGTTTCTTGCACTTCATGGTTGTGTGCATCCTGCAACGTCTCTACGACTGGGGGTGTGCTAGAATCCAGCACCTTAACCTCCGCCTTCGCTTCCAGCTCACCCATCGCGAGTACCAGCTGTGCCCTCAGCCTAATTGCCACTTCATCCGCGTCTTCCTCACTTCCCTGGGCATTTTCTAGCCTTCGAAATGCGAACCTGATCTTCGCTTTAATCTTCAGGAACTCCGCTGACCGCGCATTATCCTTGAAGGTGCTCATTAGGGACTGGATTTCCTCAAACTTTGCCTGCACCGCTGCTATATCCTCCTCGTATGTGAAGGGATAAGTCCTCCTTAATAGGGATGTATTCATGGATGCCTCCCCTCGTACTGCATGGCGGAGCACACTCCTCATCACGTCCACCGTGCCAGTTTCCAGGCCCCTGATCTCCATCTCATATTAGAGTTCTTCCTTATTCAGCCGGTCCACCATCATCTTACCCGTCATATCCGCAAGCTGTAGCCTGCTCAAAACGGCACGAAAACCCTACAAAAAACTGAAAAGTTACCCTAAACCCACTTCACACTACACTTATGAGCTAACTTATTGGCTAACTGAAACTCTGGAGAATTTTAAGAAGACTTTTATTTATTCTAACTTTTATTTATAAGCACATTATTTTCTTTTTAATTCAATGTGTAAATTCCAACAAAAGAAAGCTTCATTCACTCGAACTGCTCTACGCGCAAAAGTAAACACCGATCGGCACTTTGATTACCTTTATTCACTTCACTATCTCAAACTGCTCCACCAACATAAGTCACACCCCCGCAATGGTAAACACTGATTAGCACTTTGATTACACTTATTTACTTCACTAGCTCACTTATACGGAAACCACCACTTTTTCGACCTTAGGGCCCCACGTTGGGCGCCAACTGTTACAATTCGATTCCACCGCCAATATAACCATCCACTACAACCTACAAGATGTAGGCGCTGCGTTCCTCCGAGGGGGCCTGCGGTTCCGGCAAGCTCGTCCGGAGACGGGCGTAGGGAGCGCCACTCGTTTGTCCTGGGCCCCCAAGAAGCCGTCAAACGAGAAAACGGCTCGGAGGATCCACTTACGATCGGCTGGTGGGGACACGTACGTTTGACTGGATCGCGCGCGTAGTTTTTCGCTAAATGCGCTCCTAACACACTACCTCAACCTTGGGATTAGGGCCAAATCTTCACTCACCTTCCTCTATTCTCGGTTTGCACTGATACGATCGCAGGGCTAATCACCTGGTTCTCCACCACAACCACGGGCGCTGGCGATCTGGAAAGAACTACTAATTCCCGCATTAACTTTCCCGCGCGTCCCACCGCCTGAGCCGCGCACACAATAGTTACTACGCTACTACAATTATCACTCGAGAATTTAGTGTAAAATCCGTTTTAATTCACAATCTTACAACAATTACAGCAATCTTACAACACTTTTCCCTTTACGTGAATAATGCAATTCAAATATACAATAAAAGAGGTACCTTTTCTTCTGAATTATTTAATGGGTTAACCTGCGATTGGGGCTCCGTTGCATCCGCCAGAAGCCGCCGGCTCGTAGCTCGCAATGTATTCGAAGAATTCTAATATTCTTCTCCGTCACATTCGAATCCCAATGGTATGCATGATCTATCAGCACATGTGTATTCGTATTTCGCGTCCTCCCTGCTGGCGTCTACTTTCTTGGGCATTTCACTTTAATATCGATCGAGATTGCGTAGAAAGTGCTACTTCAATACTCAACACGCGATTAAAACGTATTCACCAATTTAAAACCGTCCGTTACTCGACTGACCTTTTTTATTTCTTCCTAGTTAACGGGGCCTTTTTGTCAGGGTCGTACTCTTCATTGATTTCTGTGACTCTTAAATTATTCTCTTCAAGCTTATTCCGCCGCTGTTGGTTGGCACACCCGTTCCCAGGTGGGCAACTGTTGACAATCCAATTGGTAATGATTTCTTAACCCGTTCTTGGTCGCTATGTTCATAAAATCGATTCGAGAAATCATGTAATTACGCTGCAACTTGTAATCTCTCGCCATGGACGGTGGATAGTCGAGAATTGTTGTTAATATATATACTTTTTCTTTTGTATATTGTACTCTATAAATTCGATGGATCTTCGTTAAGAGGTTAGCATTCTGCGTTGGAATTATTTTACGAAACCTCGCTAGTGCTTCAAGTACTGGCAATGCTTTGTAGGCGTAGGAAGGTTTGGGGTCGTATTTCAACCAGCCAACTGAACCGCATATCGTGTCGTCGGCAACCATGATTTCGGGCAACGCGTTTTTCGATACTACCCAGATCTTGTTCCGTGAGCAATACAAGTATCCACAGCTTCAGTTCGTGGTGTTCGTTGGTACGTTGTAACACTTCTGGCGGTCCCTAGCTACATGGCTTAATACTAATCTAACTTAATATTAGACAAACTAATTTCCAAAAATACTTCGAATGTTCTACAATGCCTTAAATCTAAGCATAATTACCTCGCAGCTCAGGTAGTCCCAGTACGTGACTTAATGATCCTTGAATCTGCACAGCTTCCCCAGCAGTTGTGGTGGTGAACTCTGGTAGCAGGAACGAACTAAGACCTAATCCTAACAATGCGCCGAACAACTGTGACAAATAACTTAGCTCCTACCAAAATTTTGCGATCCCCTAAGCGGTAGAAATATTTACACAACTCTTTTCCCACGAAAGATTGTAGACCCTGTTGAAAGAAAATTGGATAATTCTGAAAAGTTTATTGTAGTTTCTGCACGATTAGATACTGCTTCATTTTTTTCGATGGAATAGGACTTGGAGCAATGGATTCTCTCGTTTCATTTTTCAGTTGTAGTGAGCATAGCAAATTTATTATCCACAATCATTAATGGCCCAAAAGGAGGTCAGAAAAACGTTTTATTTATGCTGTTCAACGGCGAGTCGTATGATTACATCGGATCATAACGCTTCGTATATGATCTTCAAACGAAAAGCTTTCCATCGAAAAACACACATACAGATATCATCACTTTAGATAATATTGAGTTCATGATTGATATAGGAACATCAGATGATCTTCAAAACTTAACAATATTTTCAGTTACTGATTTCCCGTACAAGAAAAATTTTATCGATTCTCTTCATGATTATAATAGCAAGTTCAGTCTGGGATTGAATATCTCAGAACAACAAACATTAAATCTACCTCCTACATCCACTCAATCGTTTCTTCGGGAAAATATTTCATTTCCAGTGGCAATCGTTTCGTCAGCTCCAAAAAAAAATAAGTTTTACCGCTCTATTTATGACGATGCCACGAATATTGAATTTACCTACAAAAATACATCACGAACAAGAAGTGGATCAAGATAATGCTCGCGATATTGACGCAGAACTGGTTATTGCATTGCATTAAACGGATCTCGTCAAGATGGAAATGAAGAGAAGAATGGATTAGGGGGAGTCGCGAAGAAACCTCCGTGACGAGATGACAAATCTTGTGCGATATACGTGCGTGCGGCATCTGCCAAATGACTCAAAATTATATATTTTTTTCTTCCATCACCTCTAACTTGTAGTTGCCGCGGATATTTTTATTTTAATCGCAAAACGTTTTTTTTCACAATTCGCCATTCATCGTCAGGGAAAATTGTGCAGAAGGCACGAGAATATTGCCTTTTACCAAACAGCTCGCGGTCGTTCAGTTGTATTGTGTTTTCGGTATCGTTATTCATTATTCCTTAAGCTTTTCATGAAATGTTTAAATCATTTCGTTGCAAAATCGCTTAGTAACCTTTTCTTTCCGCCCCATTTCACGTTATTTGAACAGTCACCTCACGGTGAGAAAAATTTAATTTGTGTTGAGTACGGGAGTGATCTTTTCGTGCGGAGAGATTTCAATTTGTTCCCAATTCAGGCGGTCGTCATCGTAAGAAGCGCTTGAAGGCGAATTTTTTGTTACATTCGAGGTGGAATCATGACAGCTTTCTCATAGTGCAAAGGAAATAGTGAAATCCGCAAAAAGGAGCGGATTTTTTATTTTGTCTGAACACTTATAGCCATCCCCGGGGAAAACAGTTTTGGGTTCGTCCTGGTTGTCGTTGATTTCGAATATAGGCAAAAATGAATGTGGAGAAACTAAAACCAGTGTTGGGATAGAATGTCAAACTGTAAGGCGGAATCGTAACATGAATTATGGGATCATTGGAATAAAGGTGTGCTAGAGGAATATAACGGAAGGGGAGTGCAAAGGTTTTGCAATATGGATATAGGCTTGTGAAATCAAAGAGAAATTCGAAAAAGAGGAAAAGAAAATCAGGTTTCCTGAGTACATCGAATAGCAGTCTAAATCGTGTATTTAATCACTACAGAGATGTTAAGCTGTACAATCATTCCCGAATAATTATCCATCGCGCTAATGTTGATTACATCTATGCAAACCTATTTTAACACACGGACCGTTAAGAGAAACAGTTGGACATTTTTTGGTAGATAAGTTAGGAATAAAACTCAAAAGCAATTGTCCTGCGCAATAAATTACTACAGAAGAAACAAATCAAAGTTCACATGTATTGGCCAGAATGGATCGGCAGCGAAAACAGGCTTCATTTAAACGATGTCGGATTGATTGTGGAATATGAAAATAGTGAAGACTATGCTAATTTTTCGAACGTGTTTAGCTTGTAAACGTGAGTCAAATTTGAAAGATAGTGGCTTGTAAAAGCGTTAGCGGTCTGTATTGTATGAAAGAGGCATTCAGTTATATTGAAGCTCATTTAGTGCGTTTGTTTAAAAGAAATTAAATGGATTTAAAGGAAACATCTAATTTCGCTATTTCAAGCTCTTAGTGTTTACTAAGAAAATAGAATTTAGCCATAATATAGACACAAACGCATCAAATTCAGTGTTTTAAATATGAGCAAAGATTTTGCACTTTTCAGCTCAGGTGGTAATGAGTTATAGACTTCCGCGAACAGTTTAACTAGATCAGGTTGCATTCTGTTTGTAATGGTATAATGTGGCTGACGGTGATTTAATGTTTTACGAGGTGGGCTTCAGCAATGGAAGAGAGAAGCCAACTAACACAGCGAGCGTAACGAGTTGGATGGAAATTGTGATACGCAAAGTGAATTATTGATACCTTGTATGTGTGGGAATAAGTTTAAACGAAGGGAACCGAAGACTTCACTAGAAAAATGATGAGAGTATACAGAAACAATCTTAGTGTGATGATTGGCGATTCCTTATTCCTAACATTGGACAAATTTATACAATACGGAAGATTAGGACAGGATTCGATCTTAATCAATCAGTACATTAATACCTCCATCGTGGGGCTTCAAAGTTATGTTCAATAAGTTGAAGGTAGACACAAATTCAAGCAGTGTGATTCTTGCCGAACTGATAGGACCTTTTTAAGTGCTATTAATTTCATATCATGTTTTCATTAATGATACTCGAAGTTTTCATTAATAATAATAATTGTAATTTTTTCTGAATGTAAATATCTATCGTTATTACCATTAATAATCCCCAACCAGATGAAGGCAACACCGTATAACCTATCTCCTCGCGGACATGTAGGTGAGTACGCCCTTTGTTTTGGATTAACTTTATTTTTTTATATATTAGTATTTAAATGTTATTAAACGCATGTTCGTTATTTACTAAACTGCCTAAATTTCAATTGGTCTCTTGCGCTAAGCAAATGAAAAAGCACATAAAATTCGGTTTGTAATAATCCCATTTGTACGATAAGGTTCTATTATAAATTATTAATTTCGAAAAAAAAAGGAAATTTGAATTCATGCTAGAGTAAATAAATCTTACACAAGAGAACGACGCCATTATATATATGAAATTATTAAAGTAAAGATGGAATAATAATGAAGAATTTGTTTATCGTCGAGTTATGTTTATAGAATTTTTGATTATATAGAAATAATAATGTTTGAGTAAATTCCAATTTCGGTCTTTCCTTTCCGATAACTCTGACCGGGTATAGGACTCGGTAAGGTGGCAGGCTGCCCCCTAAAACCATTAGCCAGCCGCCGGGTGCAATTTAATCCTTTTTTCTTTGTTTCAGGTGACATCGCGGGTTGAGTGGCCCAAGCAGAGTGCCTTTTTATGGCATAGCGTTATGCAATCGAATTGTATAATTCTATGGCATAAATTGGTCACCGGGGTACTCCCCTTCTGATGGGAAAGTTTAAACAAGTCAAGTTGTATGAGTTTTCCACTCAGAAGAGGAATACCTGGCCACTGCAACAAAATATGGATTTAAATCCGGTTGGGTGGGTGCGAAGGGGCTCCATCACCACCCAGTTGCCCTTCTCTCATTTGTGGGCCATGAGCTTCGTCGGGTAACGACGAGGTTACCCCAAGTTCGCCTTTTTTTTCAGGTTCCACTTGTTCTCGGAACAAGTACTTTCTCTCTCGGTGTAGTTATCTACACTTTTTGCGACTTCGGTCGCCTCTTGATCGACTGACCACCAAATTCGTGAGTGCGAAATTTTTTTGTAGTGGGTCCTCGTGCTGGGGAAATGAACCCGCCCCACGACACCGCAATGCTAGCCTGCCAGCGCATTCACGCGTCCCCAGACGAGGGCATTCTCGGCAGATATTTTCATCTTATTCTGCCGAGGCAGCAGAACATCGCGGCAGCCCTTTACGGACATTTGAACATCACCAAATTCACTACAATAGCCTCACGAATTTCATCTTTGAGATCTTGAATCGACGCTGGGCTATTGGGGTAGGCCTTCTCTATCACGTGGCTCCAAAGGAAGAAGTCGCAAGGTGTTAAATCACAAGATCTATTCAAAATAACACCTCGTGTCGGAAAACCCTATATATATTTGAAATTGACTTAGGCACTTTTATTTTCTTTCAATTTTCATGAAAATTTAAGAAATAGTGTTTAACGTGAACATGTTCAATCGGCCGAGCATTCAGAAAAATCATTTAAGCTAGATTAAAATAGCGGCTTCACTGTGCTTATGAAAGAAACTATGCATCTTATGTATAAATTTCAACGATTCCATATCCAAGTATTGGATGAATGATTCAAGTTATCGATTCACGCCATTAGGAAACTTGTTTCTAACCCTAGGATGTTTACAAAGACCTTCTGGTAGGAGCACTCTCCTGCTTACTCAACTTGTTTCTATTTACATACCTAGATGTAGTCTACAATGTGTTCTAATGCGAAAAAAAATTCTAATTTCTCACGACCACCATGTTTACCATGAATGAATTGCTACTGGGGGCATTTGCATTTATTGTTATTCGAACACCTATCCATGCGAATAGAATTATATAATTAGAATTGCATACATATACGCGAATTTTAAGCCAATTATAAACACACACTCATCGATTCCTTTCTTTTATTTCTTCTTTGTTGTCTCCGCATTTTAAAGCAAAATTAAATAATCAGATTAAAAAGCATTTTCATTAAACAAGAGCATAATGACGCAATTAAAATGCTAATTTTTATATGAATCATGCATATTTATAGATTAAATTATTATTAAAGATAAGAATGTGAAGATTTATTACAAACTACAAGTTTTTAATGCCTTAATGCTCGTGATCTTTGTTAGTTGGACAACGTTATCAAGAATTATTGAAAATTTAAGAGGAAAGATAGCAGAAAGTCTGCGCCAATTCATACGAAAGATATTACTTTGTACTGGCTCCGCTCATTCACATGTGTCATGAAAGTAACTTGTAGCAGACATGTGCATATAGAGAGACATAATTCAAAGACAAACGATGCTGACGGCGAGTCACATGCTGGAGCAAAAAGTCAATTGTTTATTCATTGGACTTAACAAGTGGTAATGTAGACAATCACGGTCTAGGGAGAACGCGAAGTAAGAAAGATTTATTTAAAATTTATTTTTCTAAATGAGATTTTATGCATAATTCTTAGGTGGACGAGACTTAGAAATAACTGTTCGGCTGCGTCTAGTAGTCGTTGCGCTTAGACGTGTTTTTAATCGCTTCTGTCAATAATTTTCAAAAATTAAATTAATTTTTAAAACGTCAATTCGAAGTTAATTTTTTAAAAAACTTATTAATTCGTCCAATTTATCGAGTGTCTGGATTTTACTTGCAGGTAAATTTCAAAAAGTTCAAAAAAGATGAAACTTTTCGTTCGCCGGTGGCAGGAGGAGCCCGACGGGTTCCCACCACTGGAGGACCCGGGGCCAGGCATTGCAAACACTAAAAATGAAAAACATTGAAACGAAAAAACGACCAAGGAAGCTTTGAGAGTATTCTAAACGAAGAATTGGGAAGAGTAACTATTGTGAATCGTCATTTTCTATGTGCCGTTCCTTTGACAGTCAGTCTCGTATCGGCCTTTCCCGATGTAACATGTCTATTGTGTTCAATACAAATATGTATCAATTAACGTGTGTATTATTATTGTCTCATCATACCAACTAGTCACTTTCATCACCCAGCCACAATAAGTTGGCGACGAGGATTAAAACGTTTGCAACTGCCAGTGAAAACCAGTGTGACACAGTGAAACAGTTAGATTCCGCCGCGTAGCCGCCACGTTTTCAGCCGCCATTATTTTCGTGTCGTTTCCGCGACAGCTCCAGCTGGGAAAATGGATCAAAAACAATTCGAACAATTTCTCTCAGTCTTCACTGCCGCATTGGGGACAAGTGGATCCGGTTCAGCTCCCCAAGTCTCATCATTCGAATCATATGACGCCAAGAAGGAAAGATTTACTTCTTATTTAGAACGTTTTGACAATTACTGTAGTCTCAAAAATGTGGATTCCCCTATCACAATGTCTCAATTGTTGTGTGCATCAATTGGCTCTACGCATTATAACAACTTAGCTGCATTATTGGGTCCTGAGAAACCCATGAAAGATATTCCATTTGTTGAGCTAACCAAACTTTTCAAAAATATGTTGTCACCGCCTGTCTCAACTGTAGTCGCTCAGCATTATTTCCTAAATGTTACTCAGCAGCCAACACAATCAATCTCAGAATTCGTTGCATCCCTGAAGGAGAAATCGAAAGATTGTAATTTTTATGTTGAATGTAAATGCAAATCAGTGATTTCCATTGCTGACACCTTTTTACGTGCCCAATTTGTTAGAGGAGTAAAAGACAACTGGATTCGAGAACAGCTCTTACAACACTATGCGTTCAAAAATTTCGATGAGCTGCTCAACAAAGCCACAGCATTGGAAGCATCACGTTTTGAAAGCAACCAGTTTACCAAAATCCCAGATAATTTCACCAATCTCAGTAGTGACACAAACAATGTCTCAAGGGTCAACAGGTCACATAGGAAATCACAACCCAACCAAAGTCGAAATACAAGTCCTAGTTCACACCAACGCTCACAGTCCCAACACATGACATGGGTTGACTATCGTTCTTTGGGCATTGATGGACTCTGTCTCAAATGTGGTAGGGCAAAGCACAAGGCAAATCAATGCAAAATCGACTGCAACGCGCTTAAATGCACTTCCTGCAAGAAAATTGGTCATGTGTCCAAGGTCTGTATCACCACCATTCTTTGAAATTCAAACACACATGCCATCGCAACACAGTCTTCTCAGAATGATCAAAACTCTGACTCAGAATGTGGTATTGGTCACATTCACTGCACTGAAGACTTATACGAGCTCAGCCCAGGTTCTGATAAATTTATCGTCAAAGTGTTTCTCAATGGCAAGCCACAGGCATTTGAATTCGATTCAGGAGCCAAATTCTCACTTCTATCAGAGACAGCATTCAAACGTCTTGGTCTCAATGCTACACTACACCCGCAGGGGGAATGCCGGTCGACAACCCGCAGGGGGAATGCCGGTCGACAAGAGCTCTCTTGGAGGCTAGCATTCTTTGGGGAGTTCCGCCCCCTCGTACCCGAGGAAACTCCCGCAGGGAGAAAGCCGGTCGACAAGAATATTCTTGGAGGCTAGCATTCTTTGGGGAGTGCCGCCCCCACGGACCCGAGGATATGGGGGGTGCCGTGAGGTTCCCTCTTATTGTATCTGGACTACGCTTTGGACAACGAACTGGAATTGACGCTTTGGGCTGGCGGAAGTGATGGTTTGGACCTAGTTGCTTTGCACAGTAGCGCCGAGGTGAAACTCGTGTGTGAACGGCTCCAATTCAACTATCATACCGTCTCCGTCCCGGTAAAACCTTGGCAGGCCTCGGAGTACGTTCGAAGTTCGCACCATTGGGTTGGTGGTGTAGGTTCGGTTGAGACGGACTCCCGATTAGCACTGGTCTGGCTCTGAGCACTTGTCCCCATAAGGGCTTGTGCCAACCCTCGCATGGCCTCCCTGCTCTGCAAAGATAACCATGGGACCAAAAACGCGACTACACACACGAACGGAGATAGCGGCTCCGAGGGGGGACCCAATAAAATGGAGCAAACAAATGAAACCACAAGCAAACAGGACGCTAGCACGGAGAACCCTTTCAGGCAAAAACCGCTGTTGGCAAGAACACCGATTAAACAAGTCACCGATTGCGGGGGGAGGCAGCAAACCCCAGAAACACTGTCAAAGTCAACATCACAGGTTAAATCATCGGAGACAGACGACAGACGGACTGACGAACGAAAGAAGGCAGAGTGCGTTGTGCAACCTGGCATCATTGCGGCCTTTGGGCGCAGTAGAAGGACTATGCGCACCCCGGAGCGTCCAGTGCAAGACGTACACAATCCGGATCAAGCTGCGACACCAACGGAGGCCAGTGTAAGACTGGGGGAGGGAGAAGTTTTGCCGTTGGCCGACGCCACTTCAAACGCGACCCAAGCGATAGAAGCAAAAGGGCTAGGAAACGGGGGCCTCTCCCAAGAGGTGGCGCCAAATAACACAATCGCCCTTGACCGCGCCGAAGAGGAGCGGCTTACTCGGAAAGCGGGGACTATCGTCAAACAACTGAGGGCTGCCTGCGAAGTGCAGAAAAACATAGGCAGGAGTGTCAAGAATGGCATTCTTGAACTGGAGGAGCTTTTTGGCCGCATAACGCACTACAGGCGGAGGTGGCTTGCAACCGAAAAGCACCAAAAAGACGCACTCTCCCTCGAGGCATCAGTGGGTCCTAGCAGCAGCAAAAGAATGGCCGGTAGCCCAATTGAAGGCGACTGTGAGAAAAGGAGGAAGGACGAGACCATAAACGAAGTTGACACTCCAGGCGAGGAGTTTCATGTGGTGCGAAACAAGGCAGCAAAAAAAGCGGCCAAAAAGCTACTCCTAGAAAACACAGACAAAGAGCTCAACCACGAAAAGAACAAAGAACCCCCCAATATACCGCAGAAAACAAAAAGCAAACCGCGGCGCAAACCCTTGCGAGAGGCACTGCTTATTAAACCCACTAAGGGCCGAACCTACGCAGATGTCCTCCGTGAAATTAAAGGAGCGGTCAAGCCAGACGACACCAAAACTGCCATCAAAGCAGTTCGATCAACCCGGACCGGTGGCTTGCTGGTGGAATTCGGGCCAGAGGCCGCAAACAAAGATGCATTCCGTGACGCGGTTCAAAAGGTTCTTGGAGATGCGGCAACGGTTGCCTCGCTCGAACCAATGGCCACCCTGGAAATCAGGGACCTCGACTGCGTCACGGACAAAGCTGAAGTAGAGGATGCCATTAGGAGGGAGTTCCCCAGCTTAAGTGAAGTCAACGCAAGATTGACACGTGAAAACACAAGGGGACAACGCATGGCCATTGTCGAACTAGCTGATAAAGACGCCCAGCAAATCCTGGCGAAGGGCAAAATTAAGATAGGTTGGGTGATCTGCAGGATACGGAGAAGAGCGATCCCTATCCGCTGCTTCAGATGCCTCGAATACAGACACACCGCGTATGGCTGTAGGGGACCCGACAGGAGATCTCTGTGCTACAAATGTGGTGAAACGGGGCACAAAAGGAAGGAGTGCACGAACGAGGCAAAATGCATTCTTTGCAAGGATGCTAAGCTAGCACCCGGCGACCTCAAACATGAGCCGGGGACAGGGAGATGCCGGGTTTTCAAGGAGGCCCTAACTAAAGCCAAATCGATACTCAAATGATCCGTATCCTGCAGGTCAATTTGCACCGAAGCACAAACGCCCAGGACCTACTTGAGCAGTTTGCGAGGGATAAGAAAGCTGACCTCCTGTTGCTGAGCGAGCAACATCATAACAAGGTCTCGCAAGCGTGGTACCCTGACAAAACTGGTACCTCGGCCATCTGGGTTCGAGACAGCGCCCGCCTTCAGGTGCAGGGCCATGGACGCGGGGATGGTTTTGTGTGGGTGCGGTGTTCAGGGATAACATATTTCAGTGTTTATCTGACGCCTAACGAAGCAATGCGATCCTTTCGAACCAAACTCGATGCCCTGGAGGACGATGTCTCGAACACAGAGGGCCACATGCTGGTCGGGGGAGACTTCAACGCTAGAGCCATCGAATGGGGTATGCCACAATCCGACCCAAGGGGAAAGCAAATATTGGACATGGCGGCCAGAACAGCGCTTTTTGTCCTAAATACTGGTAACACCCCTACTTTCCGCCGCTGGGGTTGCGTAGGAACCATACCCGATATGACACTCGCTTCGGAGTCCCTGGTACCTAGAGTACACAACTGGCGAGTACTAGAGGACTACTCGGCTAGTGATCACCAGTATATAGCTGTTGAGATTCACGACGGTGCCACTCTGCGTGCATGTGCCCAAACTTCAATCCTCGGATGGAGGACTGGGAGGATGGACGTCGAGAAGTTCACTGACGCGCTTACGGCAGGCGCACCGTTGCTGGGAGCTCCGCCAGGGAGTGGAGGGCCTACAGCCAAGGACTTGGTGAACTCAACTATGAGTACCATCATAGCTGCTTGCGAGTCTTCCATGCCCCGCCGGAGACCCCGACATGGTAAGCCTCCAGTATACTGGTGGTCAAACGAGATCGCCGAACAAAGAAGCGAGTGTCACAAACTTCGGCGAGAGGCCCAGCGGGCGCGAACACGGGAGGAGGTAGACACTAGGCTAGCAGCATACAGGTCCGGCAGGAAATATCTTCGCAGGCTTACTAACAAGAGCAAGGCCCGATGCTGGCAAGACCTCGTGGACGATGTAAATAGGGATCCGTGGGGCCTTGGCTACAAGCTGGTCATGGGGAAACTTGGTGCCCTACGGAAGCCTTGTATACATGACGCGGAAAAGATGGACGCGATAGTGCGGGGACTCTTCCCCGTGTTGACGCTGTCCATGGTGAAACAGCAGTAGAGTGCCCACTCTTCACACAGCTGGAACTGGAGGAGGCAGTCCTCTCCCTGAAAGCGAGGAAGGCTCCAGGTCCAGATGGTGTTCCAGCTGAGGTTTTGCAGCTCGTCTATCACCATTGTCCTAACTTGTTGCTCAGTACATTCAACGCTTGCCTACGGGACGGGGTTTTCCCGGTACGATGGAAGGTGGTGAGGCTCGTGCTGGTCAGCAAGGGGAAGGGAAATCCCGAATCGCCGTCTGCATACCGCCCGTTGTTCATGCTAGACACGGCTGGGAAAGTGCTAGAGAAACTCATCAAGGGAAGACTCACTGACGCGCTTCATGCTGCTGCGGACCTATCTCCTCGGCAGTACGGCTTTAGAGCAGGACCTTCTACCATCGATGCGATCGTAGAGGTGGTGAACGCGGTCCAAAAGGCAGAGGCATATAGTCGCACCAAGCGACGGATCGTCCTGTTGGTGACACTCGACGTCAGGAATGCCTTCAACTCCGCTAGATGGGTGGATATTCTGGATACGCTGGAAAACTCTTTTTAAGTTCCAGAATATCTAATGCGGCTTTTGAGGAACTACCTAACGGACCGAAGCCTGCTCTACGACACGACACAGGGCCAACGAAGGATGGAAATTACATCGGGTGTTGCCCAGGGATCTATGCTTGGTCCGGACCTGTGGAACGTGTCTTACGACGGGCTACTGAGACTTGAGATGCCAGATGAGTCGCGCTTGGTCGGCTATGCGGATGATGTTGCGGCTCTGGTCGCCGGACGCACCGTTGAACAAGCGCAACATAGGCTAGGTATGCTAATGCGCCAAGTGAGGGACTGGATGACTGCTCGCGGGCTCAGTTTAGCACTGGAGAAAACCGAAGTGGTCATCTTGACAAAAAAGAGAATCCCTAGAGTAAGGATGATCAGTATTGGAGATATACAGATCGAATCGAAGCCAGCGGTGAAGTACCTGGGGCTACTGATCGACTCGAAGATGAGCTTCTCTGAGCAAATCAGGGCAACGGCTGAGAAGGCTGCTTCGGGAATATCGGCTCTGAGTCGACTTATGGCCAACGTAGGGGGACCCAGCCCATCAAGAAGACGCCTCTTTATGAGTGCTGTAGGGTCAGTGCTACTGTACGGAGCAGAGGTATGGGGCGACGCTCTCAGCAAGGAGGTATACCGAAAACGATTGGCACAGGTACAGAGAAGAGGAGCACTGAGAATTGCATCTTCGTATCCAACAGTCTCCGACTCGGCGGTGAGAGTGATTGCAGGCGTGATACCTGTCGCCCTCCTTGCTAGAGAGCGCCGCGCTATTTACCTGCGCCGAAACGAGGATGCGAGGGAGATCGTTGTCCGCGAGGAGAGACAACGCTCGCTCAGCGATTGGCAGCAGTCTTGGAGGAATTGCAGGAAGGGAAGGTGGACTGCGCGCCTCATCCCGGATGTGAGACCGTGGCTAAATCGAAGGCATGGTGAGACTGACTTCTATCTGACCCAGCTTTTGAGCGGGCACGGGTGTTTTCAGTCTTACCTGCACAAGATCGGCAAGTCACGGTCTCCCGATTGTCGGTTTTGCCCAGGAGAGGAGGAAAATGCCTGTCACACATTTTTTGCGTGTACCAAATGGGCCAGGCTGCGAAGGGAACTCTACAGGGAGACGGGAGAGCTCACCCCGGATAATATAGTTGCGGTGATGCTCGAATCGGTTGACAAATGGAACCAGGTGGCACATTATGCTCGGGCAGTCCTAAAATATAAAAGGGACTCACAGCAGCCGGAGGCACTGGGGCTGGGGGATCGCTCTTCTGGCAATTCCTCTTCCCCCCTCCCCTCCCGCTAGGTAAGGGACTCCCCAGCTTGAAGGCGCCCCACGGCGTAACAAAACGAGACCTGGCCCGAAGTAATGTGTCAAACGGTTCCAGGCTAGGTTCTCAGATTGACAGGGGAGGTGTTTAGTGGGTAGTCCAAAGGTATCCTCCATGGGAGTCCCACACTACCAGACTCGGCGGGCATAAATGCCTTCACCTCCCTACCACAATAAAAAAAAAAAAAAAAAATGCTACACTACAACCAACACAGGTATCATTCCGCTCTTACTCAGCTCAAATAATAAAGCCCTTAGGGAAAGTCTCACTGTCGGTAAAATATAGAAATAGAGAAATTGATGCGGACCTATTCATTGTTCCTGCAGGATTTGATGCACTTCTGGGTCGAATATGGATTCGCACTCTCGGAATTGATCTCAAAGAAATCGATAAAGAACGGCTCACTTCGGATCATGTAGTTACAATCAACGCTGTCACTCCTCTTGAAGACATACTCGGACAATACGCAACTATTTTCGAAGAACGCATAGGTTGTGTGCCAAACCTAGAAATAAAACTTCAACTCAGGGAAGGAGTAAAACCCATCTTTACTAGGGAACACGATGTCCCTTTTGCACTGCGCCAGCGAGTCGAGGAAGAACTTGCAACTCTTGAGTCACAAGGTATTATTACTCCAGTATCCTCAAGCGACTGGGGATCACCACTTGTCGTAATACCTAAACCTGATGGAGGGGTTCGTTTATGTGTTGATTACAAATGTGGAGTCAACGCAAAATTAGTCTCAGCTAATCATCCGATTCGTCGCATTGATGAAGTCTTGCACAGCCTCAGAAATTCAAAGTACTTCTGCAAACTCGACCTGTACAAGGCATATTTACACTTCAAAGTGGATGCGGAAGGCCAGAAAATCCAAACAATCACGACACACAAGGGCACATTTCAAATGAATCGTCTCAGTTTTGGTATCAAAACAGCACCATCTGAATTCAATAGAATACTCTCACAAATTCTCAATGGCCTATCAAACGTTGAAGCATATTTTGATGACATTATCTGCCATGGCTCATCAATCGAAGAATGTACAAGAAACCTGATTGCTTGTTTAGAACGACTCAAGGAAAACGATCTCCATCTAAATAAAAATAAGTGTTCCTCCTTCAAAGAAAGTATCAGCTATCTTGGTCACATAGTCTCATTTAATAAAGTTGAAATGTCACCTGTGAAAATTCAAGCCGTCTTCAACATGCCACGTCCTAAAAATGTAGAGGAATTAAGACGATTTTTGGGTATGGTGACATATTATGCAAAATTCATTCCTGATTTCTCCACAAAATCTTTTCATCTACGACGCCTACTCAAAAAAGATGGAAAATTCGTTTGGTCAGCCTCCACTGAAGCTGCTTTTTTAAACCTAAAGTCGGAGTTGTGTAGCGAAAGGGTATTAACACCTTTTGATCCAGCAAAACCCTTGATCCTCACAACAGACGCCAGCCCGACCGGTATTGCAGCCGTTTTGAGTCATGAAGTGGAAGGTCATGTTAAGCCTATTGCTTATGCCTCTCGAGCTTTGACCCAAGCTGAATGCAATTACAGTCAACTTGATAGAGAAGCCTTGGCTATCATTTACGCATCCACACACTTCTACAACTATGTTTTTGCCAGAAACTTCACCTTTGTCACCGATAACGAGCCGCTGTCTCGTATCTTTCATCCACATCGAGCATTACCTCAGATGACATCTGCCCGTCTTTTACGCTATGCCTCCTTTCTAAGTGGATTGGACTTCACGGTACGCTGTAAAAAAGGAAAAGACAACGAGAACGTAGATTGTCTTTCTCGGGCTCTAATTCCCCAACTGCTCAGAACATCTGAAACATCAATGAATGAAGAAGTCAATGCGTTGTATGCTGAAACTATACTTCGAATCTCCAGCCCAGCTATAACTTCAGAAACTATTATTGAAGAAACAGCCAACGATGAAAACCTTCAAACCCTGATGACCAGCCTCAGAACCAGTCAAAGAGATGAACCATTCACCATCTTTAACGGTATGCTTTTCAGATTGGACCGCCTAGTCATACCAAAATCTCTACAACGCCAAATCCTGGAAGAACTGCATGCCTCACACTTGGGCATTACAAAAATGAAACAACTCTCCAGACGATATGTATATTGGGAACGTTTAGACAAGGACATCGATCAAATTGTTAAAACCTGTGAATCCTGTGCCCAAGTCCGGCACAATCCACAGAACGCCGCTATTCATCCATGGGACCCACCAGATGACAACTGGGAGAGGGTACATATTGACTATGCAGGCCCCCTTGACAACCATTATTTTTTAATGTGTGTCGATGCAAAATCCAAGTGGGCTGAAGTTCGAATACTCAAAGAAGCACCATCATCAGCATCAACTATCACACTCCTAGAAACCATATTCTCTGTGCATGGCTACCCATCTGTCCTAGTATCAGATAATGCTGCCATATTTAAAAGTGAAGAGTTCCAGACACACTGTAAAGAAAGGGGAATGTTTCAGAAGTTTATTGCGCCAGGTCACCCATCAACTAATGGCCTTGCAGAAAGAAATATACAAACCCTGAAAAGAAGATTGAAAGCTGCAGCTGAAGACTCATCACCAATAGCCACAAAAGTACAAAATATCCTTTTCCGATACCGTGCCACACCATTAGCCTCCGGACGGTCACCAGCAGAACTTTACCTGAAAAGAAAAATTAGAATACGCCTTGATGCTCTCCTGCCTAACAGAAAAGCAGTAATGCCAACGAGCCGAAGCAGCTGTCACATCCGCTCATTCCAAATGGGAGAGAGAGTTCAGGCAAGAATGCACCTGAACAATCAAGATAGCTGGCAATTTGGGACTGTCGAACAAAAACTGGGTCAGTACCATTATATCATTGACTTAGACTCAGGCCGAACTATAAAAAGGCACATCGACCAACTAATTTCAACAATGGTCCCGAAGAAACAAGTCACCTTTTCATCTCAGCAAAGACCAGCCCCAAGCCCAGGTGTTCCATATCGACACATGCCAGCTGATGAGTTACCACCAATGGACACACAGCCTACGCCTACCACCAATGGACACACAGCCTACGCCATGTGCCAATCAGCCAGAAACACTTACTGGCACTCCTGACCAACAGACACCAGCAGTCGGGAACACAAACAACCCGACGCTACCACCACGCAGATCTGCTCGTCAACGATGTCCTCCAAACTTCTTAGAATTAAAATTATATTTCTATATGTTTTAATTAAGTGGGGGAGACTATTGTGAATCGTTATTTTCTATGTGCCGTTCCTTTGCCAGTCAGTCTCGTATCGGCCTTTCCCGATGTAACATGTCTATTGTGTTCAATACAAATATGTATCAATTAACATGTGCATTATTATTGTCTCATCATACCAACTAGTCACTTTCATCACCCAGTCACAATAGTAACCAAGTAAAACGCAAGAGTTACTAAAGAAAATGAGGAGATGAGACTCCGAATTACAAATTCGGAAGAAATGCTCCGGCAATTAACAAACGTCAACAAAACAAAAGTGATGAAGCCACAAAATACGTCCAGAAAAGCGACAACAAGCAAGACGATATTACCGACTCCCTAGCTGCCCCACTTTATATTGGGGCTACTCCGGCGGAGGCTCCACCGACCCAAACTAACCCACCCGAAGACGGGCGTGGACCCCATTCATTCGATTCTCTGAGCTTCTCAAAGTGTCGTCCGAACGAGAACATGACCGTCCGGAGCGAAATTAATACCTATACGAGTTTTGGGGCACGCCGCCACTTAGCCGCGAAGATCACCTTCAAAAGACACGCAGAAAGAGTTAAAGTGTTTCCCCGCCACACAAAGCTTGTAGTTTCCCACATCAGGGCAACCGAAATTACCTAGAATGTCACTAACTTTCACTGCACCCACCGAACACTACCACCTCACTTAACCTCTCCAGGTCTTCCTGCCTGGTCAACGTCCCAGGAAAAAAATTCCCGAGCCACACGTTTCACAGCTAAAAAGGAAAGTTTATATATCGAATTGTAGCGAGGAAAGAAAAATCTACAATTACTTTTATTCAACCGGAGTAATACTCTATACTTTATTAAAAATTCGATCAATATAAGATTAAAATTAAAGCCACTTACATTTATTCCCTACCCTAGTAAAGGGGGCCCCTTTCGTGATTTTCGCTTCAAATATCTCGTCCCAATTTAATGTTCCGGTATCCAAGATTCGTCGTCAATTTAATGCTCCGGAATCCAGGGTACGTCTCCAATTCTTTGTCAAAAATGTTGTCGCTGGTAAACGTTTTGTTATGCCTCCGCTGGTTGCTCAAAAAAGCTCCCAAAAGAAAAAAAAAGCGCCCTAATCTTCGGATTAATTTTTTCCCTCCCGTTCAACGGGAAAATCATGTTTTGGAGTAATTTCCCTCGCTTGATTTCACTCATAACAAGTTCCACTCGGTGGCGATCCTAGTAGGAATTAAGAGTATTATGCGCTAAATGCGCTAAATTCGCTAAATGCATTTGACTGACTGTTCGAACTGTCAGTAATGTTTATTTACATCGCGACGCGAGGTGAAGATTTCACAATAATACTCGCTTTTCCCTTTTTCCCTTGAGCCGGCGCTAATATTTCTTAGTTTTTCTTGTTCCCGCCGGTGGTTTAATCGCCATGCCAACGCGTGGAGTGTCATGTGTGTATATTTATCCACCAGTTTCAACTAATTTCGGTCGTCGAATCTCTCCTCGGGAATGTTGCGATTGTCGTCATTTAGATTTTCATCGTGGAATATAGTGAATTTGGTGCAAATAAGTGAATAGTACACTTTGGCCTGATGTCGGTAGCAAAATAGGAGACGAGGTAAGAAGTTCGACAGTTGTATCCATGTTTCTTTGGTGTAGTTTGGTGGATTTATCAGCTTCCACTTGTTTGAGCTTGGCGTAATCGGCGGTCATTTGTTGGTGTGCCAAAGTCAGTTTTTGGCTGATATTTTTAAGCTCATTCACAGCCTCTTGTTTGGCTGAAAACTCATCACAAAGCTCTGCCAATTGTTTTGTGTGGGCGTCACGTTGAACGTTGCGCGTAACGCTTCAGCATTAATTAATAAAACATGCTCAACTGTTTTCAGTTTCGCACATTCTTCCCGAAGACCATCGATTTGTTCTTCAAGAGTTCATTTCTTGTTCTCGGACTCTCGCATTGATTCCTACCATGCAGGGGCGGCGGAAGGCATGTTGAGTATGTTGAGCTTAGTACAGGCCAAATTTTTGGCATGTTGAATTCAACATGCCCCAAAAGACATAACTGAATTAAGTAATCAGAATTAACACCGCTGAGTACACAAGTTCCCGTGTTCACAAATTCATGTAACACTCATGCGCAACACCGTTCTAGCGCATATAGTCGCATCTTTTATGTCTATATAGACCACGCACGATCCACCCAAATGTGGACATCGGTTGAGAGCAGGAAGAAGGATGAATAGATAAAGTCTTCCGAGTCATCTTAAAACAGCTTCGGGCTAGTGGCGGAGAGTGCACTTTCCCCCACTTACACCCATAAGTGCTAGCTTAGGCTAATTTCAGCTGATGGTAAGTGTACTGAAGTGTACTGGAGAAGGTGTGGAGACCAGAGAAACACACTGCGTGTTTGTGTGGCTGCGAGAAAAATGGATAAGTTCGTTGTGAGAGTGAAGCGGAAGAGAGAAGAAACTAGAATGGACGAAATTGAAATAAGCCAGAGTGAGAAAACGCGCCAACAGGATGATTCCGAATCAACCAACTCGTCGAAAGAAAAATCCGGGGAAAAACATCCAATAATTGAGACTGAAAATCCCGAGAAATCGAAAAATCGTAAGTTTAATATTCGAATAAATTTTTAAAAATGTGAAAAAGGTCAAGTGAAAGCGCAGTCAAGCATTGTTTTGTTTACTCCGTTTTCTCCCGTAGCAATAGCAACAGATAAACAAATGAATAAAAATTTTATTATTTTTTTAAATTGACGCTACAATTATCGAACTTTTTTCCAGCATCCACGCTACTGCCAGCAACAGTACCGATCGAATACAGCAAATGGAAGAAAGAAAATCCTTGGCTAGGTCTCAATGGATTTGAGAAGGCAATTTGCACTATATGTACAGAAGGGTGTGCTAAAAACTTAGCACAATCATGTAACGCCAACGATACACGCTCACGCAAAACTTGGGGGGAAAACGGATATTCCACGTGGGTTAATGCATCTTGCAGAATCAAGAAACATTCAACAAGCACATTTCACATCAGAAACGCAGAACCCCTTCTGAAAGACAGTAAAATCAGTGTTGCTCAGTATTTATCGGCTGCAACGAAAAAACAAATATTGGACAATCGCACAGCTCTCAGAAAAATATTCAGCACCATCAAGCTATTAGGACAACAAGGTTTGCCGCTACGTGGCCTCGATGATAAGAATTCAAACTTCCTGAGAATTTTAAAAGCGCGCGCGGATGATGCTCCTGAGCTGGAATCGTGGCTTCTACGTTCTGGAAAAAAATTGTTTCATCACGATATACAAAATGAAATTCTTGAAATGATGGCAAAAAATGTTTTGTTGACAATCATCGAAGAGATGAAAAATGGCGAGTTTTTTGCTTTCTTGTTGGATGAAACTCCCGATTGCTCAAGAACTGGACAAATTTCCATCTGCATTAGAGTCGTATCCGAAGACCTCGTGTCATCAGAATTCTTCCTTGGTTTTTATTCAACGACAAACACGAGTGCGGCAACCTTGATAGAAATCGTCATGGATGTTTTCTCTCGTTTTGGCATTTCATCCAGCAAGTGTCGAGGTCAATGCTATGATGGTGCTGCAAACGTCTCTGGTAGTTTGACTGGATCACAAGCGAGAGTGAAAGAAATTCAATCCCGAGCACTTTTTGTGCATTGTAATGCACATAATTTAAATCTGGTCGTCCAAAATGCACTGGAAAAAACCATGCAAGTGAAAAACTTCGTCGGTATCGTCAAGGAGCTCATTAACTTTATTCGAGATTCACCGAAACGCTGTGCCCGGTTCAAAGAAATTCAAGAAGAACTGCGCGAAGACAACGAAGAAAAAAACGTTGCCGTTTCTGCTCATTGCCCAACCAGGTTAATATTTAAACTTCATTTCAGAATTGAATTCCTTAGCTACTCAAGTTATATGTATTATTTTTACGTTGATTGTTTCAGGTTTACCATGAGAATAGGTTCTCTCAGGACTGTCCGTGTAAATTACAAAGCGATAATGACGATTCTACATGAGCTAGGATCAGACTCTTCTGTAAATGCAACAGCCCCCGCCAAAGCATCTGGATTTCTTAAAAAAAATGGAAACGTTCGATTTTTCGTTTTTCTTAACAATGTTGATCGAAATATTTCATAAAATTGAAAATTAGAATAGGGAGTTGCAAAATTCTCAACTTAGTGTTATTGACGCGTTCGAAAAAGTATGTCTTGGAATTATCTCGCGAATCTAAATTTGACACGATTTGGGACAAAACAAAAGCAAGTGTCAAAGAATTATATATTGAAGATGCAAAACTTCCGCGAGTGCGAAACGTCCCAAAACGGTTAAATCCTGACTCAAAATGTAGGGATCATATTTTCGAGTCACCGAAAGAAATGTACAAGAAAATTTACTTTGAAGTTTATGACCAGGTAATTTCATCTTTAAATTGGAGGTTTGGGACTGAATCTGCAATTTTTTTTAAATCCCTTGAAAGTTTTATAATCTCTAAAAATTTGGATGGGGAAGAGATTGTTAAATTTTACAAAGATGACTTCGACAAAAATTCTCTAGTCGCTGATAGGCATATGTTTCTAGAGGTGACAACAAAGAAAAATGTAAAGGCTCAGAATTTGAAAGACTTTGTGAATTTTTTACGAGAACATGAATGCTGCAAGGGCCTTGTCTCGGAATATGTTCGATTTGTTAAATTATTATTGACAATTCCTGCTTCATCTTGTACAAACGAACGAGGTTTTTCAAGTTTAAAAAGGTTGAAAAATTATCTCCCTTCAACAATGGGTCAGAAGCGTCTGAACTACATCGCAATTTTACACATATATCATGACTTAGCTGACAAAATTGATGACGAACGACTGATCGATAAATTCATCCAAAGAAATGCCAAGCGCACCAATGTGTTTGCGATGACTTCGGATAAATAAGTAATAAAATTGTACTTACATGTATGATAAGAGACAGTTAATAATAAAATGGAATTTCAAGCGAATATACAATTTTTTTTACTGTCTATAATATTTATCGTAAACTATGCAACACAATTTTTGATAACATTGAGATAAAATGCACCGAAAAATTTTACGAAGGAGCCCTCCCTCGCTGTACTCAGTTATTCAACATACCCTTCAGACTTGTTCCGCCGCCCCTGCTACCATGACTTCATTCTGGCTTCATGTTGTCAGCTTAACCAACAGCATTCGCCTAAGTCCTTTCCATATTCAGAAGCCTTTCTATTTGGATATGTTTGTAACGCATCCAGATTCTGACATCTTTGTGCGATATTTTTAGCTTCCGATTTGGTTTTACCAATATATAGTCGAGCCGCAGTGAATTCCCCTCCAACCTTACCACCAGGATCAGGTGTGTTCATTCCCATCTCACTGATACTCTCCGTGCATAAGCCTTGTCCAACTTTCGACAGATCACGCAAAAGAGTTGAGAGCATTCCACAAATTCGTTTCTTATGATGCGCTGACATATCCATCAATTGTTCCAACTCCGATGTAATGACATTCAATGTGGGCTGTTTCTGTTGCAATTCCTCGTTCATAGTATCAATATCTTTGTTTTTGGTCTCGATTCCTAGCGATTTTTGATCGCAGTTAACAGTCGATTCTTCTAGAGCAGGAAGTACTCCTTTCACCTCCTCCTTAGCACTTTCGTTTTCTTGATGCTGCTACTTTTAATTTACGTTACGCCTCGAGTTTGTGCTTTACTCGTCCTGTGCTTACCACTAATGAAGTGTTAAATTCACGAGTTTTTTCCTTCGGTATGCGTGCCATTACCGCCTCAGCAGCATCTCTGGCTTTGTTACTTGGCTCGTTCCTCTTTGGTGGCATGTATGCATTTCTGCTGGATCTACATGAGTGTGAAGATGTTTGCGGCGGGATCGTTAAGTTTGTGTCCTTAACCGGAAGCTCATTGCCTGCATACCTGATAGGAATGTCAAGTTTGATGACGTTTAGATCCGCAGTCAAAATCGTTTCCCTGTAAATTCCAACAGCACTCAGATTCAAATTTGAACTATTCGAATTATATACTGCATCAAAATTCATTGGGAGTCTATGTCGGAAAGTAGAATCAATCAAAACACAGGCAGTATGAAACCTTAATTTGAGGAAATGATATAAATGCCCGCAGATTATCGCGCAAATCACAAACATCTCTTGTCGCATGACGGGAGCAACGATTCAAATTTCCTCCCAGCGTTGCATGTTATTTTGTTTGCGACGCAATTCCGATTGCTACGAGGGGTTATATGTTTTATGCTGTAGCATATGTTGATTGGATGACGAAAGTTTCCGCTACCGTGTGACCTAGTCGTAGTGCTGGGAATTTGCGTTTCGTTTCGAGCTCACGTTGGTTCTTGATGCTTTCGGCTCATGTTACTGCTTGCGTTGTCCATAATGCGGCATGTAAATTGGAAGTGACCTTGCTACTTAAGTTTAATTACATAAAGTTAAAAGGCAAAAAATATTATGTGGCTTTCTTTCCGTAATCTAACAAATAGTCATTTTATCAATGAAAATTTAAATTACTTGCTATTGGTTGCATTATTAGGTTATCAAAAAAATATAATAAAGTGCGGCTCGGTATTGCGTAAGTTTAACTCTTACGAAATCACGTATGGTAGTGTTAGGGGTGAGCAACACTATGGAATCTCAATGTTCACCCGTAACAACGAACGGAAAAAAAGTAGCCACGCTAAAGACTCAACAAATAAATAAAGCAACATTACAAGATACGAAGAAGTCAACAATTCGTGATGCTGATACCATACTTAGCGTGGGAGAAGAAACGAAAGCGCAAATTACTACGCGGGACTTGCTGCGATGAATGACGATATGGACATCGAGATGGAGTGTCGAGAGAACATAGGTAATGTTAATGATTCTAGTGATAATTTTATAGAATACTTAAAATCAAAAAATAAGAAGAAAAAGAAGAAGCCAACCGGTGTGTCTGTTGGTTTTCCTATTAAAAATTATAAGATAACTGAGAAAGTTCCTCCGATTAATGTCTTTGGGCAGCGCGAAGGGGATATGGTTCAGCTATTGGCAGCCGAACATAAGATCAATAATTTCGAAGCTAAGAGAGTGACCGCTGATCAACTCATAATTAAGACAAAAACATAAGCTGATTTCAAGCTAGTGAAAGATGCTCTTAATAGTGTAACAGCTCCCCACTTCATACACACGCCACAGGCAGAAAAAAATCAAACCTTCCTGTTGATGGGCTATGGGGACTGTAGGGAGAATACAGTTGATCTCCTTGAAATGTTACAGGAAGCAGCACCAGCTGTCAAATTCATTAGTGTGAAAAATTTTGCTACCAGGAAATCAACAGTTGAAGGCAAAATATGACCATTTTATTTGGTACAAATTTCTATCGATAGCAGTCCAAGTGCCCTCCAACAGGTAAGGTACTTGAACTTTAGAGTTATGTGGTGGGAGCGTCTCCAAAAAACTGAAATCAACAAGTGTTACAGGCGCCAATGATTTGTTTATTCGGCTGCTAATTGTGCCATGCACTATTGCTGCGTTAAATGTAAATATATTAATGCCCCCAGTCAATGTAAGTTGGCTCAGGTGGAGCCAAAAGAAAAATTATACTGTGTTAACTGCGGTATATTTGGCCATCCAGCATCATATCGAGGATGCCCTCGGTATCAAGATGCAAAATTTTTCCCCAAAACAAACCCAAGTACGTCGCAGTGTGTTACCTTCCAACTTCGTTAAACCCGGAGTATCATTTGCACTTGCTGCTAGAGGACCATCAGACAACAATGTAAATAAAATAGATAATGTAAGTGGCAACAATGAGCTGCTTCTCAAAATTTACCAACAGTTTGAATCTCTTGCAGAAAGAATAAATAAGCAAGATCAAAATATTAATTTTGTTTCCTTCAAAATAGTTTGTCATCCAGTCACATTTCCATGGATAAGCTTCATCTCATATCGATCAACGTCAACTGCATTGTAACTATACATCAACGTTACTACCTCCTTGAATTCATTGTTAAGCAAAAGCCTGACATCATGCTTCTCACTGAAACCTACCTCAATTCATGGCACTCCATGACATTCAAGGATTTTGAATTCGTAAGAAATGATAAGGTAAACGATGATGGGGGAGGTGGCACCGGGATATTGGTTAGAAGACCCTCTTGTTTCCAAACTATTGAAATAGTCGGATTCAAAAGCTTTGAATCTTTTTAAGTGTCCATTATCCAAATTTCACTGCCATGTGGGGATAACCTCTGCCTATGCAACTGGTCGAAATGTTCTCAAGTTCAACGAGGAGCTCAATTCCTTGTTTGAAATACTCTAATTAAACAAGCTGCATAGTTATTATATTCTTGCCTATGACCTGAATGCCAAGCGTACATCATGGCTGAACGCCAACAAAAATCTGAGAGGTGTGTTCCTGAAATCGTGGATAACAGAGAACCAAATTGAATACAGGTGCAATCTATATGAGCCGGAATTTCCAACATACCATGGAACAAATTCGTATTTAGACCTCTGCATTGCTGCCGCAAGACTTGGATTCCGCTTTAATAGTTCTCAACGGATATTGCAGGTTCTTTACAGTTGAATTTCAAAAAACGGATTGGAGAAAGTTTGAATAGAAGTTTAATCGAGAGTACGAGAAGCAATGTTTTCCTTCTAATGATGGCAACGCTTGCTCAATGGTTCCTAATGACAGGAATCTAACTAACGATGAAATAGATGTCTATTTGTCGAAGTAAGAGAAGCTGACGTTGGAAACGATTGAGAAAGTAGTTCCCAAGATTAAACATCGAAAGAATATGGAAGGATATGAAACACCATTCATTGCAAGGTTCAAAGATTAAAAAGCCTTCTTCTCAAATGCGTCAACAATATTTATCGACGATTTTTGGACTACAACCATCCCTCGTTGGCTTTGTTGAAATTACACCTGAAGAATATCCGCAACGTAATTCGTTCATAATTCAGGAGTGAGGTCAGCAACCAATGGGCGGAGAAACTCGAGGGGTATCAGCCCACAAGACCCAGATGCCGTTTTCATGAAAGTAAATATTTTATTCCGTAAGAAATTGCGAGTACAGGTATCGAGTCTTGAAGTCACTAGTGACGAGATCAATCTTCTCGATAGGGCTGGTATCGACATTGATAGTACAACTCCGGATAGAAATGGAAACAGTATTATATGTGATGGATTGAAGAAACTTACCTTGGTTGGAACTCATTTTGAGTTGGTTCATCTACCAAACCCTGAGAGAGGGAATCAAATACTTTTAGAGAATACTTCGAGAGGAACGAAGCCAGTAGCGAGGCAAGTCGCAATATACCCATCTGTATGGCGGAATGGCTGTAAATTCCGGGGGTTTCGCTCATAGGTACAGATTTTGCGATATAATTGCGAAGAAGTTTCAATACGAAGATATCTTATCAAGTCATTTTAGCAGTTTGATAAATTCTTCTGTTTGATATATAGTGCTTCTAATCCGTCTCAGGCTCTCTGTACAGACCAGCATATGCACGAAGACAATTTCCTTTCGAAAACCCTTAATCTTTCCATAGTACTAGAGCTCTGGTTGTACCAGATCCATATGTATAAACTGGTCCATCCAGGATCTTGTAACAGATAACTTTGACCTTTTGATCAATGTTTCTGGAATGAAAGAATCGTCAAAGGGCCAAAACTACATTTTGTACTTTACTGAGCATGGTTTTGACATGTTCAGTATAGTACAGATACTGATCAAGGACACAGAATTTATGTGGAACCAGTTCTGAACTACCCTCCCAGCCATAATGTGGAAATCCTTCCAATAACGTTTCAGGTCTTGACTGGCCCCTTGCAGTGTTGTCCGAAACAAGATTGTCTCGCACTTCTGCGCATTAATTTTCATTCGCCAATTGTCAGTGTGCCAGTGTAGAGCTGCACATCATTGAACATTTTTTGAAAATTCCTCTGAACTTTTGTAGCTTTCAATCTTCCATATAGATGATCAGATCATTAGCAAACGCTACCAATGATCTCATTGGTGAGACGTTAAATTCAAAGCCATTCAATAGCTTGCGAATGAATCTTGAGAAAAGCAGAGGCGCACTAACTGTTCCCTGCTGTAGACCATTCAAGACCTTAAAGTCACGCATTGTCGTCAGATTTCCACCGGTAAGAAGAAATAATTTCCCGTATAACATATTGCACATCATGTCAACAAGGTGCCTAGGGAACCTGTCCCGAAGGAGTTTAAAAATTAGTCCATCTAACTACACCGTATCGAAGGCTTTCTCCATGTCAATGAGACACGCTCCAACACATTCTCTGTTATTTAGTTTCCAACAGAGATCTGAGGTTACTTTCGTTATCGCGTGTATGGTCGAATGCCTGGCCTGAAAACCAAATTGGCAATTCGGTGTATCAACTCATATTTCTCAATCTGGGCGTTTAATGCTTTGTTGAGTATCACTTCAAACACCTTGCTGATGTTATGCAGCAAGCTGATTGGGCGATAGCTGTTAGGGCCCGAAGATTCTTTTCCTTTCTTCAAGCTCGGAAATACCTTAATCTTTTTCCACTCATTTGGGAAAAATGAATTGCGCAACATGTTGTTGAACAATATGCAATAATAACTACATTTGGAATACCATCAATACCACATGATTTCTTGTTGGTTATCCTGCAAAATATGAAACACAAGTCTTCATAGCTGAATTCAAGTCTTGCGTCAGCAATACAGAGGTCCAAATATGAATTTGTCCTAGGGTATGTTAGGAACTCCTGGTGCCACCTCCCCCATCACCGTTTACCCTATCGTTTCTTACGAATTCAAAATCCTTGAATGTCATGGAGAGCCATGACTTGGGGTGGGTTTCAGTGAGAAGCATGATGTCAGGCTTTTGCTTAATAATGAATTCAAAGAGATAGTCATGTCGATGTAAAGTAACCATGGAGTTGACGTTGATCGAGATGAGATGAATCCTATCCATGGGAATGTGGCTGGATGACAAATTACTTTGAGGCATTTGAAACCCTTAAACGCTGAAAGACAAAATTAATTTTCGTATCTTGTTTATCGATTCTCTTCGATAAAGAATTTAGTTGCTGGTGAATTTTGAGAAGCAGCTCATTATTGCCACTTATATTATTTACATTATTTGCCGCATTTTGTTGCTGGTCCTCTAGCGACGAGTGCAAATGATACTTCGGTCTTGATGAAGCTCGAAACTTAGACACTGCGGTGTAGTTGTGTTTACTTTGGAACAAATTTTACTCTCGCATCTTGATATCGGGAGCATCCTCAACATGGTGCCGGGTGACCAAAAACACCGCAGTTTGTAGTAATCGGTCCTAATTGTCAGTTATACAGAACTGAAAAATTGTCTCGAAAATGCTTTTTCCGAACTTGTTGCACATGCGGCCTCATAATAATAATTGTTTTCCATCGTTAAGGAAAAATAAGACAAATTCTTAATTTTCCCTTTTGAAGAAGATGAAAAGCGTCTAAATGCAGCATATGCAGGATATACCACAAAAAACAGGCGTACATCCGAGTGAATTGTACAAACGTGGCGCTGAAAACTGTAAAGCGAACGGCCAGGCTGGATTTAAACTACATTTAACAATGACACACATGCCACCATTCAACTGCCATCATTGCAAGAAAACGTTCAGAGCGCGACAGAATGTTTCAATCATTATGCTCAGCATGAACAACATCGTTATTTCTGCTTTTTATGCTTTAGCTCGCCCTTGTCTGAACTCTCGCTAGAAACATTTGGAGAAAAATGACAAACTTGGCATGCAGCTCTCATGCAAATAAACCTCCTCCACCAGCTACAAATGGACCGGGCACAACAGGAGGGTCACCCTTGCCTTTACTTAGTACAGACGCCACTACTCCAGATGGCTTACTTCGTCGTATAGAACACGTTATACCAGACTTCGTTGCTAGTCAAAAGCGTTTCATGTGCAACGTTGGTGAATGCAAATTTGCAACCTCTACAGAAATTTTGTATAAGCAACATATAAACTCTCTCCATCCGAATGAACGGAACTTCTCCTGCCCGCATTGTAATGTTCTAATTTGCAACAGCAAAATTTGCGTTGACAAAATTGTTCATCACATGAAGTTTCACGATACAAATCTCTATCATTGCAAACGATGTGGATATCTTCATTTCCACAAATCAGTTATGAAATGGCAATGTACCCTATGTAAAGCTCAAACTGCCACCCATGGCCAAATGACGACACATCTCACCAACAAACATCATGTCAAATACAGATTTGAGTGCAGCAAATGCACGTTTGGTGGTGTCATAGTATCTGCTATTAGCGATCATGCGCAGAAAAAACATCCTAATTCCGCCACCGAGGTAAGAGAAGGTCAGTCGCCATGGTTTACTGTTTCAAGGCGCCTATGATGCTCGAAATGTTATGTAACCAATGATTATCGTGAACTAGCGATCCATCATTTCCTCGAACATTCAACGGAACAATTTGCAACTCGTGATCTTCTGAACGAAAACAAGTTCGGACATTGTGATTTCACATTTGACCAAATCGCGGAATTGGATGAGCATTACAAAATCGGACATACCCCACATGTAACAGATTCCAACAAATGGCCAGTGCCAGACGCACCATACACACCTTTGACATCAGAATATGTGCGCCAACTCGCCGCGCATAGCAGGCCGTTGCAATTCTTCAAATGCAACATTTGCAACTTGGTCATGCATGATATGCTCTCTTGGAATTTGCATTGCGAACGACAACATGGCGTAAAAGAGAACATGCCGTGCACTGTACTACAGAGAATGATGTACAAATGTCCCACGTGCAAGTTTTGCTCGCCGCTCGACACGAACACATTGAAGCACATTTCAAACAAACTCAGCAACGGCAACTTCGACGCTTATAAGAAAATCATGAAACCTCCGGGAGTGAGTGAAAAAGAATGGCCCTTCACAATGCTGCAGATGATTTTCCCTAATGTATTTGTCATTGAGAAGTTCCGTTTACATGGAACGCATTACGGTAATATGGCTAAGATTCAGGAGCATGTTCGTAAAGCCGAACCAACTGTTTTATTGGAAATGACGATACCAGCTGGGGGGAGTTGGTTCGAAACCGCGAGACAGCGTGGACGCCGCGTGGAAAATAACCGCAGTGGATTGACATTGGGATCTCCAATCACATTTTCTAAAAGTTTTATAACGCGGAAAGTTCGTAAAGTTAGAAAACGCGGAAAAATCGTAAAGTTAGAAAAGAAAAGGGAAAGGTTGAGGAAAACATTTCTTTCGAAGTGCGATATAGTTTGTGGAAAGCCGTTAGTTGTGAAATTGGACGACACTTCGTTTTACCCATTTGACGAGTTTCGAATAAAAGATCAGTGCAACAGCGGGAAATCGGAAGTAGTGTGAGACTCCTCAATTAGCCACCGAGCACCTTTTCCCAGACATAAGTGAAATAAACTCGCGATAGTTTACGTGCGGTACCAGATTTGTTCCCGCTTGCACAGTGGCGTTTTCAGCGATTGGGCGATTGAATTGTCGTGAATCCCATCTTTCTGTAGGAATTTAATGCACCCCGGAGGGGAACGAGATTTTATATGAATTTTGACGGAATCAGCGGAAGGCCCGTACTCCAAAGAGCTCATTTGTCTCCACCGATAAGATGGAAGTTAGCTAGGTCACGTGTGAATTCACATAGGCAATAATTGAGTCATTGGACTTCCAATTTTCTAGTAATAGACATCGTAAACTTCAGCGTTTAGGGAAACGTGAAACAATCATTGATTGCATTCGATTAGGCGCCCGTTATGTTTTTATTTTTTTTGTTTAAATTTATGGAATCTTGCGAAAGTAAAAATTTCTGCTAAATTTTCTTTTGATAACGAAGTATAATCAGATGAAACCAGGTAGTGCAAGTGGATTTACTCTTTCGGCTATACTACATCGACAGGCCTTACCCGCCCCGAACTCGAGCGCTCGTAGGAGGAGGTTTAGGGTAAGTACCCTTTATTTTTGCTCTAAATTTTCTTTGTTTTACTTTGCATGTCATATCATATTTAATATATATCATTATGGCCCCACGCATTACGTGATTGAGGTCGTATTGTAATGTGACGCCTACGCCCGGGAATCGAAGTGATTCCGATCCCGAACCCTTGCAACCGGCCAGATGGATATGTCCTCGAAGTGCCAGCGGACTTCATCTGTCGTGCGGATATCGTTGCGCAGAAAATATTTTTTTTCTGTCCAAATATTTAGATCTGTGGATATAAATATTCGAAATATAAAATTAATCCAAACCCCGACACATTTCGAGACATATCCATCTGGAAATGCCCCTCCACCGTGGCCATCAAAAAACTATGCCACTGGCGACAGATGGAGAGGCACATTGCCGCCATGTGGCGTGCCATTCCACACACCTCTGTTTTGTCCGAGGTGACAACCGGTTGGGCTTGACAGCCACATGGCGAAAAAGAGAAATGGTGTCATGGTGTGGTGTCGGTAGCGACTTGGCGCGGTCCTAGGTGGTGTAAAATTATTAAGAGGTAAATTTTTTTCGTTCGGCGTACGTCGACAAATGCCTTACCAGGTTTTGTTTGCAGTTCATCGCCCTCGTCGTTGTAGCAGCCAAACGAGGATCTTTAGATCGAAGTAAATCGAAATCTCCCAAGAAAAAGAGGACAACCGACACAAAGAAGACATCGAAAGAAGGGGTGACTGCGAGCGACTTAACCGAATCGAAGGACTCTGAAGAAGAGGTTGATAACGCCCGAGAATGCAAACCGCAGAGCTGTTGTCAGTTCAAGGCTGTGGAGGATCCATAATTACCCAGCTAAGTATCGGGATTAATTATAGGAAATGAGTACCGTTTTGAAGTATCCATCTAAAAGTAACTGCTGCTCGTTTTAATAATTTTGTTTTATTGCGTCTCCGCCAAGCGCAAGCACTAAAATAGAAAAACACTAATTGAAAAAGAGTGCGGGTAGTATAGATTTCTGAAAAGAGAGTCGATTCCGGACGACTTGGTTCTAAAAGAAAGGAATCTTGTAAAACGATGAATAGCATGTCTAGATAAATAACGATTGTTGATTTGCATAGAAATAACATTGTAAATAGCATCAGATGAAGTCAAGAAAAGAAGAAGCTAAAGTGAAAACTATATCGTTTACCTTATTTAATGGTGTGTTATTTATTTAAAGAAAAAAAAAGAAAGAAATCTATTGAGGTGAATTATATCAATTTGCTAGAATAAAAAAGCAGAGGCGCACTAACTGTTCCCTGCTGTAGACCATTCAAGACCTTAAAGTCACGCATTGTCGTCAGATTTCCACCGGTAAGAAGAAATAATTTCCCGTATAACATATTGCACATCATGTCAACAAGGTGCCTAGGGAACCTGTCCCGAAGGAGTTTAAAAATTAGTCCATCTAACTACACCGTATCGAAGGCTTTCTCCATGTCAATGAGACACGCTCCAACACATTCTCTGTTATTTAGTTTCCAACAGAGATCTGAGGTTACTTTCGTTATCGCGTGTATGGTCGAATGCCTGGCCTGAAAACCAAATTGGCAATTCGGTGTATCAACTCATATTTCTCAATCTGGGCGTTTAATGCTTTGTTGAGTATCACTTCAAACACCTTGCTGATGTTATGCAGCAAGCTGATTGGGCGATAGCTGTTAGGGCCCGAAGATTCTTTTCCTTTCTTCAAGCTCGGAAATACCTTAATCTTTTTCCACTCATTTGGGAAAAATGAATTGCGCAACATGTTGTTGAACAATATGCAATAATAACTACATTTGGAATACCATCAATACCACATGATTTCTTGTTGGTTATCCTGCAAAATATGAAACACAAGTCTTCATAGCTGAATTCAAGTCTTGCGTCAGCAATACAGAGGTCCAAATATGAATTTGTCCTAGGGTATGTTAGGAACTCCTGGTGCCACCTCCCCCATCACCGTTTACCCTATCGTTTCTTACGAATTCAAAATCCTTGAATGTCATGGAGAGCCATGACTTGGGGTGGGTTTCAGTGAGAAGCATGATGTCAGGCTTTTGCTTAATAATGAATTCAAAGAGATAGTCATGTCGATGTAAAGTAACCATGGAGTTGACGTTGATCGAGATGAGATGAATCCTATCCATGGGAATGTGGCTGGATGACAAATTACTTTGAGGCATTTGAAACCCTTAAACGCTGAAAGACAAAATTAATTTTCGTATCTTGTTTATCGATTCTCTTCGATAAAGAATTTAGTTGCTGGTGAATTTTGAGAAGCAGCTCATTATTGCCACTTATATTATTTACATTATTTGCCGCATTTTGTTGCTGGTCCTCTAGCGACGAGTGCAAATGATACTTCGGTCTTGATGAAGCTCGAAACTTAGACACTGCGGTGTAGTTGTGTTTACTTTGGAACAAATTTTACTCTCGCATCTTGATATCGGGAGCATCCTCAACATGGTGCCGGGTGACCAAAAACACCGCAGTTTGTAGTAATCGGTCCTAATTGTCAGTTATACAGAACTGAAAAATTGTCTCGAAAATGCTTTTTCCGAACTTGTTGCACATGCGGCCTCATAATAATAATTGTTTTCCATCGTTAAGGAAAAATAAGACAAATTCTTAATTTTCCCTTTTGAAGAAGATGAAAAGCGTCTAAATGCAGCATATGCAGGATATACCACAAAAAACAGGCGTACATCCGAGTGAATTGTACAAACGTGGCGCTGAAAACTGTAAAGCGAACGGCCAGGCTGGATTTAAACTACATTTAACAATGACACACATGCCACCATTCAACTGCCATCATTGCAAGAAAACGTTCAGAGCGCGACAGAATGTTTCAATCATTATGCTCAGCATGAACAACATCGTTATTTCTGCTTTTTATGCTTTAGCTCGCCCTTGTCTGAACTCTCGCTAGAAACATTTGGAGAAAAATGACAAACTTGGCATGCAGCTCTCATGCAAATAAACCTCCTCCACCAGCTACAAATGGACCGGGCACAACAGGAGGGTCACCCTTGCCTTTACTTAGTACAGACGCCACTACTCCAGATGGCTTACTTCGTCGTATAGAACACGTTATACCAGACTTCGTTGCTAGTCAAAAGCGTTTCATGTGCAACGTTGGTGAATGCAAATTTGCAACCTCTACAGAAATTTTGTATAAGCAACATATAAACTCTCTCCATCCGAATGAACGGAACTTCTCCTGCCCGCATTGTAATGTTCTAATTTGCAACAGCAAAATTTGCGTTGACAAAATTGTTCATCACATGAAGTTTCACGATACAAATCTCTATCATTGCAAACGATGTGGATATCTTCATTTCCACAAATCAGTTATGAAATGGCAATGTACCCTATGTAAAGCTCAAACTGCCACCCATGGCCAAATGACGACACATCTCACCAACAAACATCATGTCAAATACAGATTTGAGTGCAGCAAATGCACGTTTGGTGGTGTCATAGTATCTGCTATTAGCGATCATGCGCAGAAAAAACATCCTAATTCCGCCACCGAGGTAAGAGAAGGTCAGTCGCCATGGTTTACTGTTTCAAGGCGCCTATGATGCTCGAAATGTTATGTAACCAATGATTATCGTGAACTAGCGATCCATCATTTCCTCGAACATTCAACGGAACAATTTGCAACTCGTGATCTTCTGAACGAAAACAAGTTCGGACATTGTGATTTCACATTTGACCAAATCGCGGAATTGGATGAGCATTACAAAATCGGACATACCCCACATGTAACAGATTCCAACAAATGGCCAGTGCCAGACGCACCATACACACCTTTGACATCAGAATATGTGCGCCAACTCGCCGCGCATAGCAGGCCGTTGCAATTCTTCAAATGCAACATTTGCAACTTGGTCATGCATGATATGCTCTCTTGGAATTTGCATTGCGAACGACAACATGGCGTAAAAGAGAACATGCCGTGCACTGTACTACAGAGAATGATGTACAAATGTCCCACGTGCAAGTTTTGCTCGCCGCTCGACACGAACACATTGAAGCACATTTCAAACAAACTCAGCAACGGCAACTTCGACGCTTATAAGAAAATCATGAAACCTCCGGGAGTGAGTGAAAAAGAATGGCCCTTCACAATGCTGCAGATGATTTTCCCTAATGTATTTGTCATTGAGAAGTTCCGTTTACATGGAACGCATTACGGTAATATGGCTAAGATTCAGGAGCATGTTCGTAAAGCCGAACCAACTGTTTTATTGGAAATGACGATACCAGCTGGGGGGAGTTGGTTCGAAACCGCGAGACAGCGTGGACGCCGCGTGGAAAATAACCGCAGTGGATTGACATTGGGATCTCCAATCACATTTTCTAAAAGTTTTATAACGCGGAAAGTTCGTAAAGTTAGAAAACGCGGAAAAATCGTAAAGTTAGAAAAGAAAAGGGAAAGGTTGAGGAAAACATTTCTTTCGAAGTGCGATATAGTTTGTGGAAAGCCGTTAGTTGTGAAATTGGACGACACTTCGTTTTACCCATTTGACGAGTTTCGAATAAAAGATCAGTGCAACAGCGGGAAATCGGAAGTAGTGTGAGACTCCTCAATTAGCCACCGAGCACCTTTTCCCAGACATAAGTGAAATAAACTCGCGATAGTTTACGTGCGGTACCAGATTTGTTCCCGCTTGCACAGTGGCGTTTTCAGCGATTGGGCGATTGAATTGTCGTGAATCCCATCTTTCTGTAGGAATTTAATGCACCCCGGAGGGGAACGAGATTTTATATGAATTTTGACGGAATCAGCGGAAGGCCCGTACTCCAAAGAGCTCATTTGTCTCCACCGATAAGACGGAAGTTAGCTAGGTCACGTGTGAATTCACATAGGCAATAATTGAGTCATTGGACTTCCAATTTTCTAGTAATAGACATCGTAAACTTCAGCGTTTAGGGAAACGTGAAACAATCATTGATTGCATTCGATTAGGCGCCCGTTATGTTTTTATTTTTTTTGTTTAAATTTATGGAATCTTGCGAAAGTAAAAATTTCTGCTAAATTTTCTTT